>JARJCQ010000044.1:0-600000 GCA_029281465.1 Mycena epipterygia | reverse complement strand
GTTGTCGCGGCGGGCGGGGAGGCGAGGAATGCGGCGCGTGCGAGGGGAACGGCCGTCGTTGGTGCTGCACGTCGTATTTGCGGTGCGCCAGATGCGCGGGCTTCACGCAGAGGGTAAGGATGGTCCCGGTGGGCGGGGAGGCGGCGATGAACGAGTCGTGTGAGATGCGTAACAACCGCCACTGACACTGCGCATGCGGAGGGTGTTGGTACTGATACTGAGGAGGGCGGCAGGCGCGAGCGGCGAGCGGTGAGGGCGGAATTCCATTGGACTTAGTTGCGGTCCGCGGAGAGGCGACGGCGGCGGAGTTGGCGATGGGAAACAGCCACCGCAGCTGCATAGCACGTTGTCGGTGGTGCGAGTCGTATTGGGGATGCAGGCGTGCGCACCCGTCGTGTTTTTGAGGCGTGTATGCGGTAGCCGATGGTCGCGGCGCACGTTGGGCAATGGGCGGAAGAACGCGGCACCGGCGACAGCGTGTACTGGCGTTGCGGCTACTGCTGTGCGTCGAATTGAGGGGCGGCAGCACAGTGTCGAGCATGTGCGGGCGGTAATGCGGTGAAAGGGGCCGTGGGACGCGAGGACTCGAGGATGGCGGGGCCAACGATGACGAACGGCTGCGGCGCGTGCTGCGCATGGGCGAGGTGCCGCGTGCGGTACCGGAGAGTGCGCCGGGCGCCGGCATGGAGCTGAGGACGATAGTCGACGGGGAATAGTAGGGGGGTGTGAGGAGGCGCCGCAGGCGGCAAGGAACGCGATGGCGCGCGTCGTGTTTTGGGTGCGCGCAGGCGTGGTGTCGAGCGCGTGGGCGTAGGGATGGTGCACCGGGCCAGTGCGCACATCGCGGCTGCGTGTCACGACTTGGTAGTCGCTGCGTGCATCGTCCGCAGTGTCGTGCTAGCTTGCGCCGCTGTTGGTCGCAGTGCATCTCGTACACGACGCTAGAGTAAAGTGGTGGCCGACGGCGTGCACGATGGGCGGTGGGAGGTCGTGCACGGCGGAGCTGCAGCCCGCAGGTGCTGCCGACGAGCGCCCAGGTGCGCGACGAAGCTTTCTTGCTCCTTCTCGCTCCCTAAGGCGTGGCAAGGGTGCGCGCGCACGGAGAATGACTGAGAAGCGTGTCAGGATACTGTATAGGGAATAAAGAAAGGAAACAGGATAGAAAAGAGGAAAAATAGGAAGAGAGAAAGGTGCGGAAGGATGGAGCGAAAGGTAGGACGAAAAGAAAAGAATGAGCGGCAAAAACGCACCTCGTTTTCCAAAACCCGTTAGCGCCGTGGGCGTTGCTGCACCAGAGGCGCTTCTCCATACCGGAGAAGGTGAGTGGGAGAGCGGAAGTCGCGTACGCTGGCACCGTGGGCCGTGAGTGATAGCTGGAGGGACCTACAAAAAGACGTCATCAGCGCGCGTTCGCTGATGGAATTGAACGAAAAAAAGAAAGAGAGAAAGAAGAAAAACAGGGAAAAGACTGACTTTGCGTTCAGAGAGCGCGAGATTGAAAGTGGCAAAAGAGGCCCAGAGAGTAGTGCGGTTTTTCAGATGGTTATGCGAGGAATTCACGGCCGAAGAGAATGCAGGTAGGTGGGGGCAGAGGCGTGGAAGGAGACAGCGAGGGCAGCACGCGCGAGGAGGGACGAGAGGAGCGTGGTAGTTGTCGGCGTCGGGGCAGCCGTAGGCGTACGGAAGCTTCAGCGGGTAAGCGAGACATGGCCGCCGGCGGGTATGCATTGGCTAGGCAGACGCGTGTCGCGCAGGCGTCGAGTGGGCGGAGGGGAAGGCGGATAGGTGGTGCATAGGCGGGGTTAGTGGTGTGAGTCAGCCCGCGTCATGTGCCGACGTCGATGACACGGCCACGTGTACGGAAGCAAACGCGCCGCGTCGGCAGCAACCGCGTCGGGAACGAATGGGCGGAACTTGGTTAACGTTTAATATCCCGCCATTTTTTATTGCGTGAACGCGAGGTGATTGATTTGGACGCGGATGATTTGGAGATAGTTGAGGGAGAAACGGATGACAAGGAGGGGGGTGGGACTGTTTCCTTGATGACAGCAAGGAGAATTACAATGTCGACGTTGAGATGGAAGACGAATTACATTTTTCGTGCAAATGCTACTACTTGTGCTTCAAGAACGATGAAACGGGAAACGGGAAGAATCTATGTATGAAGCCCTGCTAGCGAGCTTGGGCTTGTGCCTGAAGAATCTCAAGCCCGAGCCCGCTCAGGTCGGGCCCAAGCCCTCACTATCTGCCTGCCATAGGTTGATATTTACGGACCGCGGTAACCCTGGTCACGAGCGGCAATCTGTCTACCCTTCACCAGTTACGGCGGCCAATACCTGGCAAGCGTCTCTTCATTGACTAGTACTCGATGGCTATATATTTCCGGCATCGCTTCTATGCCTCTGTCGGCATGAATTCGCGGGCTACACGAAGGTACATGGTGTTGTCTCACAATCCCAGCGTCCTCGCCCGCACATCCTCTGCATGATAGTTATAGCGCGGAATTGAATGTGTGTGGCGGCGGCGCATCTTAGTCGATAAATACGTAATGTGTTCCTGTTGTTGAAACTGACGGCGTAGAACAAATGTCGTGCAGGTTGTCTGTCCATTAATAACTTCTTGAAAAGTCTGATAGTCTGACAGGTCTGACCCACGCGGCACAATTCCGTATCCCGTCGATCACCATGTGAGTCGTCGCTTCCCCAGATGCTGTTGCGGCGATATCAGGGACCCCGGATTAATCCAGGTTGACTCCTGAAATGCCCTCTGCGGAACGTTTATTTCCTTCTCCCGCTCACAAGCCCCATTCCTTGACGGCTATCTGAGTGGTGCGCAAAAACGGGCATCTGGACTAGGTCATTCGCGCAAGACGCCCACCCACTTCCTTGTTGTGGTCCCGCAATATTCTGTTGGCCGTACTATTCCCCAAGGTATCCGATATACGACTAGTCTATTCGCTGTAGCGAAGTCCTTTGTTAAACTGTGTCCTCATGTGGCGGACCCTCACAATAACCTGCCACACGTCAATCACAATATCTGCATACACCAGTTTTGAATATTTCCAGTGCAGTGCGACTGAAAACTCCTCTGGATACCAACCAGTACATTCAGCCTTGGATACTACTAGTATGCGCGCTAATCGCAACTAGGGCATCTCCTGCTCCTTTAGTAATCTCTTGTGTCCAGTCAGTCGGGACTTAACCCGAAATATCCACCAGTGGAAGTGCTGGGTGGAAACAAGCGCGCGAGTTACACGGGGGGCAAAACCCACGGCAGGTGAAATCAAACTGCCGTTAGTGCAGGTGAACGGCAGTGATTTGGGCACCTACCTGGCAGACGAGTTCAGAATACATAACTGTTCTCTGTAGCAATCACACATCTGTCGACTGTGGGGTCATTCACCTGTCAAAAGGTGGGATGGTAGTTACGGTCTTTGTTCCTCTTCCACTTACCACTGCGTCGTCATGCTGGTGAATTAATTGTGTTTGCTCTGCCTGCTGCAGGAAGCAAGTAGGAAGAATGGTCCAGCAGGATTCCCAGTTTCAAATTCAACCCGAAAAGCTCATGAAAAAATTGAGGCTCAACAACAGCTTCAAAAAGACTACAATGACGGGGAGGAGGTGTCGTGTTGATCTGCACACGGAGACCATTTGCGGCTGAAGGTCGACCCGTCATCCTTCTTTTCTTGAATGATTGACATGTCTGACATATCAGGAATGTCATGTATTAATACAAGGTAGTGGGACAACAACTACTCCATAATCTGAGTATTCGCCGCATGCAAATCACACATGAATGTTCTGATTCCATTTGAGGAAAGTTCGGACATGTGATCGTGCTTCAAAGTTTGGAACAAAGAAAACAAAGAACAAAGACTTTTTTTGGACATCGCTGCGTAAGGTCTCATGGTCGAAAGACAGCCATAGTACAACGACACTGAATTAGTACTTCCATTGCTAGGGCCTTCATACTGCTCTACAACTGGGCTAACGGCAGTCTCAGCTTACCTGCCGCGGGTTTTGCCCCCCGTGTTAAATAACAGGCTCTTCCCTTGCCGACGCTCCTCCTTCCCCCCGCACTCTGCATCCCATCGCATCTCGTGATGAAACCGACGGCACTGCTCCTGGCTTTTTTCATACCGTGTCCTATCCTGGCGGTAGTGAAAAATCATACCATAGACGACACTAGTCCCTTGGTTACCTACACGTCCCCACCTACCTGCATCGGATGCGGGGACGGCTTTGCAAGCGACGTATTTGATACCTCCCAGCTCTTCGACGGGACTGTCACAAGTTACGGTGGAATTCCGGCGAATTCGTTCTCGATCGAGGCCATCGAGTTCAATTTCACTGGTGCGTTCCAAAATGGTCAAATATGTGCTTATCTGATACTTAATCCGCGTATAAAACAGGGACTGCCGTCTATATATTTGTTGCTGCACCTTCAGTGCCGGATGATCAGGTGGAAGTCGGACCACTGGCTTTCTCCCAGTCATGCAGCTTCGTCTTGGACGGTGCAAATATCGGACCTTCCTTTTCTCACGACATTTCGGTGCCGTCAAATGGGCAATACAATATCCTCGCCTATGCAAATACTGCGATCGCAGACGGTGCCCATACTTTTCAGATCCAATTATCATCACCGGGCAACGGCGTCAACTTTGATTTTGCGATATACTCGTCCGTTTGTGAACCACGTTGGGCATATTCTGAATGAGCTGATCATTGTGATATAGATCGAATGAAATAGATTCTTCTAGTACATCGGCCTCGTCCATTGTAACGACGTCCTCTGCATCGTCCTCGGCGTCGTCCTCTGCGTCGTCCTCTGCGTCGTCCTCTGCGTTGTTCTCTGTTACCTCGTCCTCTCCAGCTCTATCTTCGTCAACAACGCCTCCCAGGCAAGCCATTCCGTGCTGTCATTGAATATAAACTGAATGTCGATCCTGAATCTAGTTCAAGTCTTTTAGATTCCACATCCGCTTCCAGATCCAGATCCACATTAATACTCAGCGATCTACTTTCGTCGAGTGACATAGCATCCTCTACCGCAACGACATCCTCCACGAGTGGCAGTGCGGCGGCATCCAACACGCCATCCACCTCACCTCCCAAAGCGAAACCTCCCATTTCTCTGATTATTGGGATCACCGCTGGAAGCGCCACACTCATAATCGCCTTCTTGATCTGGCGCTGGGTTCATCGGAATCGTGACGACTCGGGTGAAGTAGAGGAAATACAGTGGCCGCTATTCCGTTCCTCTAGCCCAACGGACAACGCCCCCAACACACAGGCCGATGGTCTGAATGGCCCATATTCGATGAGACGGCAACAGGATGCAGGGGTTCTCCTAACCCAACCCCGTATGCCGACAATGGGGCCACCGCTCGGTGCAGCCATGATTCCGAGGAACGGCACTGCGTATGCCCCTACGTATGGACCCGCTGGGCCGCTCCTACCACTCTGGCACCAGACCACGGCGCCTCTAGCAAATCAAATGAGCGACCCAAGGATGCAGGTCCCTTACTCACAATCACACCCTGCAGAACTCGCGGCTGGGACAGATAGTGAAGAGCAAGCAAACACGGGGGGCCCGACGAGTAGCGCCGTGATTCACCCGGCCTCCGGATTCTCGCCGTCACTCATGGCGAGGACGCAGGAGCCGCGACCTCGCCAGAGAGAGCAATTCCCAGGCGACGCGTATGGCCCTTCCGTGCCGAACAGGTCTGCCATATCACCGTCGAAGTTGACGATGAAGCAAGCAGAGATAGCACCCCCAGCCGGAGAGGCAGTCGCTCCCCAAAGCACCTCCGTCCCAGAGAACACATCCTCCGTATCACGCTCCCTCTCAATGATGAAAGTGGAGCAAACGCATATAGTTCAGGAACACCAGAACGGGTATACTGCATCAGACGAGCTCGTAGACACGGACCGCGGACTGCAATTGACGCCCAAGAGATTAAATAGGGATTCTGAGCGACCGCCGTCGTACCGGGAGGGGTGAAAGCAGCAAGATGGCGAGGTGCGCGTTTATGGAATTCAATTTTCGTGCCATTGGTTTTCCTTTTTCTTTTTCTGTAAATTTATTTGCAACCTTGGGTCAAGTACGTATGACGTTCCGGATGTCACTTTGTCATCTGAGACTGGGTACTCGGCCACCTTAGCATATTTGACCTCGATCCCGCTCATGAAGGCGTATAGATACGGGTTTATTGACTCTAAACCAAAGGTATGAATACCAGGAGTGAGCCCAGACATTTTTTGCAAATTTACATGGGCATTCCATTGCTCACCGAATTTTCTTTTCGGCGGTAACCCAAAGGAGCAATAAACAGGCTGGTCGGCCATCCAGCTATTTCGTTAGTCTACACTTGTTCCCTTCACCCCGGTGCAGTCCAAATAATTCAAAGGATACAACTACACGATTATATATACTCAGGCGGTACATTTGAGGTATACGAGGACCCCAATAATTTGCCTTTCAAGCCGAGTAGAATGGATGAGAGGGCGGTGCGGAGTGAATGGCGTGTCCTGCAAAGGACAGAATGTATTGAGGACCCAAATTAGGGTACCGAAGACTCAATTAGATGTATTTTAACACGCCCATTACCACAGGACGTCTCCCACATACCCATAACTCCTCCAAGAAAATCCATCTTTACATGTGAGTGAAATTCGGTGGTTTGGGGTAGTGGCCGGCCGTGAAAGGGAGGTCGGACACTTAAAGGAAAAATCAATGTGAAAGGATGCTGGTTTAGAGGTGTTGAATACACATACCGACTTCCAAGTCCGTCGCAAAGACGGATGGATCGCTAGAGGTAGCCGGATTGGGCGACTTGGGATCAAATTAAGATGTTCTTGACGGGTCCACGAGGCGAGAACAAATTGCTTGTGGGTGTGGTATGCAGCCAACCTATTCCCCCGAATGAAGGGATGAAAACGAGCCCTAAAACCTGTGAATCAGTGAAGAATTGGCTGAGAAAAGAGCAAAAGACTTGCGCGAGGACCGTTCAGAGATAAGAAATGATGTTCACACCGGCATCTTGAGAAAAAACCTCCCACAGTTTTTAATCGCCGTATCACTTCGCCTCAAATTTTCATGAAGGTCGTGCTCCGTCCTACAGGGACCAAATGCCAGGTTTCAGCATGTCACCTTCTATTATGCAAGTGGCTGACTACCTAGTTTGCATCAGGAGAATGTTTTTCATCTTGCAGAGCTGGTGCCAACTCTGCCAACACTTCCAACATGCCAGAATATGAGCTGGCAGCATATAAAGACAGTTTTCTGAATACAGTCTTTTGACCTGACTTAGTGCCCGGTTTGGCGATGTTTGACTGATCCAGATGCGCATAAAGTCGCTTCTGACCAACTGGAGGTTGTTGAGCGAAGTCACCAGCAAAAACGACATTTATACCACCGAAGGCAAGATCATTCCCCTTCGCGACACTCAGAGCATGGCTCATTTCATAGAGAAAAGCACACCCAACCATCGAAATTTCGTCAATGAACAAATAAATAGTCGACGCCATCCCACATTGCCATAAGTACGCGTTTGGCTTTGGAACCGAAGTGTCATGCCGGAAATGTTACGAGCCGCAAGGCCGTTAAACGACGAGAGGCGCAATCTCCGTGACTGACCACGCTCGACAAAAAAATCTTGCAGAGCATTGATGACTTTTGACTTTCCAGTTCCGCCAGGACCACCAAGATGCATGCGCAAAGGCATTTTTGATGCCCCAGGCATACTATGCTCCCCAACGATAGAAAAGGCACGGGCTTGCTCAGTGTTCAACTTGTGCCTCTTGATAAGCCCCAGAATATCTGAAGGAGGTTTAACGGTCTGTTTGAGAGCCTCTCGAGCTAATAAGGCATCGGCATCCCGTATCTGCGGTTGCGACGGAGCAGATATAATATCCCTGAATGTAGACCCCATCAGCCATCTGACAAATCCCTTGGGCCTTGTTCGACCTTGTGAGCTTGCCAACAAGCTCACAAGCTCAAAACCAAAACAGACCCCCAATAGAAATGTAAGACACGACCAGGACACCCCTTGAAAAAAAAAGATTTTGTATTTTTTTTAGAGCTTGTCGAAATTCAAACTTGGTTTGCAGCCTTGTGAGCTTGCGACCTTTTTCGACCTTTTTCGGCCTTTTTCGGCCTTGTACAAGGCCACAAGGTCAGCTGTCAAAAGTCTGATGCCGTCCAAATGCCTCCATCGGATGGTGCGGCAGAGTTCGAGGTAGGTTCAGGCATCTTTTCAGCATTGACGAGTGTTGAGTGCTTCCACTGCTCCTTTCGTCCTTCATAGTTTTAACCCAAAGAGACTCCAGTCCCGGACATCGATTTGCAACGAAGGTGTGTAGGGAAACGGTACAAACGAGAATCCAAAACGAAAACCCGGCGGGGCATCCTTTAGGGCTGCTGCTTTACCTCGTGGTACGTTCAAGTGTCGCGTAGTCAGTCCAGGTCGCACGGCGCCATCATTCGGCAGTTCCGGCCATCAACTATATCAGTCACGCGGCAACCCTGCCATCCGAGGGCGATCGCAAATCGGTTGAAAGACCAATTAAAACCGTACATACCGAGCGGCAAGACCCTGGCCAACTTGAGGCTGTTTTCGGCAAATTCAGCCCTTGGAATGACCGATTTTTCTCCGAGCGCTCTTATTCCGTCCGCTTTTCTCATGTCTATTCCAGGACAATGATCTCAGTCAACATTTAGCTGCTTTATTACGGCGTGCCGCCCATCCCGAGCGAACACGCGGCCAACTTTCCAGCGCTCAAGGCCCACTCAAAAGGCAGGCTGTCGTTACTGCGCTTTCCTTCCTCCGTCAGTATCAAATCCTCGTGTAGAAAATCTCATGCCTGCGCCACGGAGCACCTCTCACCAAGGCCCGATATTCAGTGCGTATAAAGTCCGATTGCGACTCCCTCGCATTTCTGATGTCTGACTCGGATCCACATAATAGTCTACTACAAACTCTACGACGATGATAAAAAAGAGATGATACCTTGCCAAAGAAGAATCGCGACGGATCCGTGCATCGGACGTGTCGACGCATGGCAGATTCCCGCTCCCTACACAATCAATGAACTCGTCGGACGTATCTGCAAGCAGGAGAACCGGCCATGCGGCCTTGACTGGGACAACGACCACGCACACGGATCGATGCTGCTCCGAACTGTGAACAGCTCAGAGGCCTACAATCTGAGTGACACGGTTGACCTCCTCGGTGCTGAGCATCCTGGATCTACACCACAAGAGCCTGTGCTTTTGAAACTTTGGTATGAAGGTGAGCCAGAAGAAAGCGTTGGAGCGATAGTAGAGCCTAAGCTGTGTCCCCAGATTTGCAGGCCGTTCTCGGGTCTCCCGGGTGGGAGCAGCCTGTGGTACGCAGTGTGGCCTCTCATCGAAACCCGGTGTTCAGTGCGTCTTTGACTGTTCTCGCATCCCTGATTTCTGATCGATCTAACAGTCTACTACAAGCTCTACGACGATGATAAGAAGCAGATGATACCTTGCCGATCAGGAAACACGGAGGATCCTTGCGTCGGACGGGTCGACACCTGCCAGATACCCACTCCCCACACTATCGGTGCGCTGGCCCACCATATATGCACGCAGGAGAACCGGCCATCCGGCTTTGACTGGGACATCGACCACGCACACGGATCGATGCTGCTCCGAACTGTGAACAGCTCAGAGGCCTACGATCTGAGTGACGCGGTTGACCTCCTCGGTGCTGAGCGTCCTGGATCTACACCACAAGAGCCTGTGCTTTTGAAACTTTGGAATGAAGGTGAGCCAGAAGAGAGAGCTGTAGCGATAGCAGGGCCTAAGCTGTGTCCCCAGATTTGCAGGTCGTTCTCGGGCTTCCCGGGTGGGAGAAGCCTGTGGCACGCAGTGTGGCCTCTCATCGAAACCCGGTGTTCAGTGCGTCTTTGACTGTTCTCGCATCCCTGATTTCTGATCGATCTAACAGTCTACTACAAGCTCTACAACGATGATAAAAAGCAGATGATACCTTGCCGAACCGGAAACACGGAGGATCCTTGCGTCGGACGGGTCGACACCTGCCAGATACCCACTCCCCACACTATCAGTGCGCTGGCCCACCATATATGCACGCAGGAGAACCGGCCATCCGGCTTTGACTGGGACACCGACGGCGCACACGGAACGATGCTGCTCCGAACTGCGAACAGCTCAGAGGCCTACGATCTGAGTGACGCGGTTGACCTTATGGGGGCTGATCGTCCGGGATCGACACCGCAAGAGCCTGTGCTTTTGAAACTTTGGTACGAAGGTGAGCCAGAAGAAAGTGTTGCAGCGATAGTAGAGCCTAAGCTGCGTTCGCAGAATTGCAGGCAGTTTTCGGGCTTAAGGGATGGGAGAGGCCTGTGGAAAGAAGCGTGACCTCTCACCTTGACGTGTAAAAGGTGAGTAGTAAGTTCGCGCTTGCGCAGCCGCGGCGCCTATGCTCGGTAGACAGATTTGGGGGCGGTTTTTGAATCAGAAGCGTGATATGTAGAATAATTGCGTTTGTCGTTGTAGGCGCGAGGCAAAGGGAACAGACGGGGTTCAGAAAATACAAACCAATAGAACCAAAGTTCTTTAGGAATTTCTACGTCAAATATCTTGAGTATTTGTCTCTTGCCTTTTTTTTCGTGAATGCATGGGGAACACGCGCCATCGTCTGCTGCTAATTATAATATGCTCAACGCTGCCGCCCGCTGCCAGCCGCTGCCCATATGCCTTGCTAAATAGAGGCTATCCTCAGCTTTCTTTCTATATTCCCGTACCCAAACCCATATATTCGAGTAACTACTCAAGACTAACCCCAAACAGCCCGCATCAACAAACAATGGAACGGCAGGCTCGATCCGAACCTACGCGGAGGCTTGGAGAAAGTATATCATAAAACCTGCCCTATATGCTCGTACTGCAAAAAGCAAACATGCACTACATCAAGCTCTCTGAATCATACACAAAAAAAAAAACAGGGGCAAGCGTCGGTACAAGTAAATGCATCAGAACCAGAACCAGGACCGCGCGCGCAATATTAATCCCGCAGTGCCCCTGCCCTTTCTCGCCCGCGGAGGGTCGGCGTTCCCAGAATGCGGCCTGAGCTCCCGCGCTGCTAGAGAGCGTGGCGGATTCTCGAGTCTCGCGGGCAGCGCGGCCTCCGGTTGCTGGCCCCTGGTCTGCACGGCGTCTTCGAGCGTGCGTGCATTGACTCCCCGTCGCGCTGAGGAACGACGGCATCCGCAGCTGCAATAGCGGGTGCTGCTGCTGCGCCTGGCGAGATCGGCTTTTCGCTGGGTTCACTCGTATGCAGGGGAGGCGCCGCCGCCGGCGTGGTCGATGTCGGTGAGAGAACTGAGGTGGTGGTGCGCGCGGAGGCGACGACGGCGGCGCGGGCGATGGGAAGTCGTGGCCGCGCCGCGGCCGGTACACCAGCGCGTCCTGTTTGCGGCAGCTTCGAGCGACGGGGTGGGGTGACGCCGAGAATGCTCGCGGCGCGCTTGGATGCGATGTGCGCGGCGCGTGCGATGGGACATGGCCGCCGCAAGTGGCGCTTGTGCGTGGTGCTGGGGATGCATTCAAGCGCGGTCGTGGAGCGGTGAGGGCGGTGCTGCGCCAGAGATGCTCGTCGGGCGCGAAGAGGTGACGAGGGCGGCGCCGGCGACGGGAACGGCTGCCGCAGATGTGGGAGATGGTGCTGCTGGTAGGCGTCGAGCGGCGAGGGGGGTATTTCGCTCGAAACGAGTGCCGCGGGCGCTGCACACGGCGGTGGTGCTGCGCGTTGTCTTACCGGGGGCGCAAGCGGGGTGGCGGGCCTGTGGGCGTCGATGGTGACTGAGATAGATGGGTCGCGGTGCGTGGCAAGGCGAAGAAGGCGACATGGGCGATGGGGAACGCCGACTGCAGGTGCTGCAGACACCGGTGGAGGCAGGTGTCGTGGTGGCATGCGCCCAAGCGCGCGCGCGTCGAGCGGCGACGGTGGGACTAGGGCGAAGATGCTCGTGGTGCGCGAGAAGCTGACCAAGGCGGCGCCGGCGAGGAGGGAGGGCCAGCGCAGGCGCTGGGCATGCGGTTGGGGATGCGCGTCGTGATTCGCGGTGTACGGCGGGCGTGGGCTTCGAGCGGCGGGGTGGGATTGCGCTGCAGACGGTCGCGGTGGGCGGGAAGGCGACGGAGGCTACGTGGGCGGCGAGGAACGCGAGCGTCGCATACTGCGCGTGCGGGTGGTGGCTCTGGTCAGGGCTATGGTGTGCGTCGGCGTGGTGTCGAGCGTATGGGTGTGGTGGGACACTACGTCGCAGTCGTGCAGCACATTCGGCGCTGTGTGGCTGATGCGTAGTCGAGTGGCGTAGCGCGCGGTGCTCTAGTGCTGCAGACGGTCCAGAGGGAGGAGCAGCCGGCGCCGCTGGTAGTCGTGGCGCATGTCGTACGCTACGCTGTAGCGTGGCGAGGACAAACGGCGCGGGTTAGGAGCGGAGCGCTACGCGACATGTGCGTGGTAGGCGTACGAGCAGTGGCGGTGGACTGAGCGGGGAAGAGCCTCAGTCGAGGCTTAGCAGAAGGTTAGGCGTTGGAGGTAGTCGAGGCGTGGCACAGGGGCATTGACTCATTGAGGTCGAGTGGCGAGGTGGTGGTACAAGTTAGAGAGCAACATGGCAGCATTGATCGCCGCGGCGCTATGCAGCGGCAAATAAGCGCGGCGCGAGGGCGGTGCGGCCGGAACGAGGCGGGAGCGAGCGCACATTGGGCCGGCGCAAGCAGTGGACGCCGAGAATATCGTATCGGGCAGAGCGGAACAAGAGTGGAGGGCGGAGCCCAATTGAAAGTCGGGCTTTGTCGGCAGGGTTTCGGATTTGCCCCGGCGAAGCACAGCGTGGATTGCGTCGGGGCTTAATGTTGGAAGCTGTAATACAGCAGCAATCGGACTGTGATTCAGTCCGTGTGCTTTTACTTGATTGTCATTCCTGTACAACAGCAATTATTCCTGGGCAATGATTTATTAGCTGCATATGTTTCCAAAATTGACAACCCGGATTTTTTTTCCTGCGCGGCTGAGGTGCGTCAGATCTAAGAAATTCCATGTCTCACACAGCTATTACTAAATGAAACAAATTTAACAACGACCGAAGCTGTCCTCAACTAGTTTCCTAACAGTAACCCTAGGAGCTTTGTTTAAACAAACCCCGTCTAGACGCAATTGGGTGTTTAAACAAGTTGTTAATCTAATCATGTTTAATGCACGTGAAGCTTCAGAAGGAGCTTCAGTGGTATGGGTGTTGTTAAACGATGATTAAACGCTGTTTAAAGGTTCGTTCTGATTTGGCACCAGTGATTAAACACCGTTTAAAGTTGTTCGTTCAGACTGTGGCACCAGTGAGATCTGCGGGGTTTAGCGGGGGGGTTTAAACACACAATGATCCTGGGGAAGATTAAACGTCGTTTAATCGCTGAGAGCGGGCCGTTGTAACACCAAAAAAGCAGACACTCTCGAGGCTCGAACGATAGACTACAGAATGATTTGTGCTGGGCAGCGCACTATCCAACTGAGCTAAGTAGACGATGCTAGACTCAGGAGCTGCCGCTTCACATGACATCCAAGTTGTAAAAATTCAAACTATCATAGCCACATACGATCAAAGGGAGATTTGATTACTTCGGGTTGAACGCTGATTAAATGGGCATTGAATAAAATATTCCGGATTAAACTCTCATTCGACTGGGCGGTGAAAACAGAACTGGATTAAATGGAGTGTCACTATAGATGGAAAGGGTATATCGGTGTTTTTTCTTAACAAAAGAGGGTGAGGGAAGAGGATGGATGGCGAGGCAGAGACCACAGATCTAATTCTTCGCATAAGTAATGATGTTCCCATCACGATCAACTTCATTGTTGTCCTCGTCCAGAATAGCGTACCCCCTAGGAGGAGTTAAACACCGTGAGGGATGGATAATACATTGTTAAATCGCACCGGAATGTCCGCTTCAGCGGTTTTGTGCCTCGAGTCTGGGCCGGCGCTTGCTTGGTTTGGACACGGCGTGAGGATTGTCTCAAACTCGTCGTCACAGCAGACCTGCTGGCTAGTCAGAATAGAGGCTACAGCAGCTCCTGAGATACGCACTTCACACGGGATTTCGAACTTGAAGTGCGCCTATAGCTTGATAAGTCATCTATCAAGGAGCCCGGTTAATGAACTCTACCTCTGACGTTTCAGCTCACGGGCAGCGACGTCTGTATCTGGAAGAGTACCATCGTCGTGGGATTCAGAGGGCTGCCCACTGCTCCCATATTTTGTCAGACGCGAGGTGCATTAAATATATATCCCCCGTTCTCACCGTTTCCTTTTGGTAGGACTCCGTTTATTCTGATCGTAAGCCACATTTTCATTCCTGTAGGCAAAGATTGATTTAATATGACCAATAAATAGTACCATAGTAACTCACTGTTGTGTCTGGTGATCTGGATGCCCTTCGGGGACGTCGGTCGTGCTTGGTTGGCTGTAGGTAGAGTCAGAGTTATTTTTAGACACGACGATCGAACATCTTACGTTGTGCCTTTCCCTCCGTCACTGGACACACCATGTCCCCTTCAAATGAAAAATAATTAGGTTGTTTTCTCCGACACCATCCGTGAGGACTTACCCAATTGGAACCGACGAGTCATAATTATTTCCAGGTTGATCTTTATGGTTTGTATCCCTATGAACGGGTTGAAATTTGTCAAAGCGCGAGGGGATAGGATGCGTACGGGGTTTCCTTTGAAGCAGACTCAAGTGAGTATTGCATGCTTGTGAATGATTTTTACTGCCGAAACTGACCTGGGTCCCAGAATTCACAGCTTCTCGAGGATTATGCGGAGAATTTTGACGTTCTGGGAGCCCTGCTTTTGGAGGCTGAAGCCGACCCACTGGCAGGGACCCAGTGCTCATGTGGCAACAGCCCGAACACCGAGCGGACGATTCATTGCCATGATTGCACTGCGTACCAGATCGCATGCTCTCGGTGCTTCATAAATGCTCATCTTCGAAATCCATTCCACTGGGCAGAGGTCTGGGATCAAGCGCAAGGTTTCTTTGTGCGTCACGATATCTCCAAGTTGGATCATATCATTCAGCTCGGGCATCACGGTGGCCCCTGTGGCTCTCCTAGCAATGATCGTGGGTTCACCGTTATTGATCATAATGGCGTACATTCAACCCGGTTGGCGTTCTGCGGCTGCCGGGAGCAGCCACCCGATCAGGTCAAGCAGCTTATGCGGAGCCGTCTTTTCCCCGCTTCGACCCGTAATCCGAGAACCGCTTTTACTTTCACAGTGTTGAAGGAGTCTGCAATGCATCATTACGACTACCTGGGCGCGTTATTGCGCCTGACAGACAATTCATTCACCGCAGATGTTCAGGTATGTGAGCTGCTAGTGTGACAGTCTAGGATATCATTTCATGTGTATCCAGAATCCATACGCCAGCTTTTTGAGAGCATCACGTGTATTCAACTACTTGACTCTCAAAAAGCGGTCCGGCCAATTGCACGGCATCGATATGCTTCTTCCTCACAGGCCACCTGAAAATCTGCTCGTTTGGTGCCCAGCTTGCCCAGAGCCAGGCTTCAATAGTGATCTGAACTGCCCCAAGACTCCATATCATCTTCGGTGCGTTCAATAACCTCCTTCTGCTTTGCGACCGAATTGATGTCTCGCATCACAAGGCATTTAAATCAGTGCCAGAGAACACTGGACGGAAACCATCAATGCAACCAGTTCAACAAAAATAATGATCCTGATGATGTGTCCCTCTGTGCTGGAAACGCATATTTTCCAGAGCACGAAGCATACCAGAGCTACTTGAGAAAAACTACTGGGGCTTCATCGCGTTTTCCACACTTTGCTTGTTTGTGCTTGTACGTGCTTGTACGGGCACGTACAAGGTCCGAAAGCTCGCAAGCTCACAAGGTAACAAGCCAGGTCCAAAATCCCACAAGACATCAAAAAAAAAAAAATCCTAACCTATCCCATTAGATTACAGGCATCATTTCTGCAATATAATTTTTTCAAAACAAGATAAAAAGGTCGCAAGGTCACAAGTTTTTTGTGATCTTGCTGATGTCAGGAGGTGTGTTCAAACGCTGTTGCCGTGTCAAACTCAGCTATATCTCCCTCAGAAATCAACCTGCAACTATCTCAAGGTTGTCAATAATCAGGACAAGAAAAAGTTCAAAAATATGGCAATTACAGGTACTGTAAATTGCCAGTGCAGCCACGTATATGTCTTGTCATCTGTTGACATGCCCTATGCTGAGAGGTGAGAGTAATCCACACCTAGACACTATTCCTCACAAGTTCACCAGGTTTGTGAATGCGGACTATGCCCTGGCTTCTTCAATGCGACAAAGAAAGCCAGGTCAGGGCTTTAAATTCACTCTCAGAATGGAAATAGATGATATCGAGGATGTTTCCACCTACGATATCGGGTGCGCATATACTGTGTTTTTGAAGGATCGCTTCAAAATTTCCTTTCCGGATCTCGTGGAGGACATAGCAAAGATGCGGTGGGGTGTACCTGCATTGCACATCCAGGGACATCAAGAGGACTGTACTTATCTGTTCGGGACAGCTTACATGGAGTGTGTGGGCCATTTCCACGGCGAAACAGCGGAACATTACTGGCCAGAAGCCAATCAGCTTGGACCAATTGTTCGCCAGATGAATAATGGCCATCGGCAGGACACATTGATCTACAACCACGGTGATTGGAATCATAAAAAGACCATGCAAATTGGTGTGTAACTTAGTGTTAAATAAGCTTCACCCGCTGACATGAGTTGAAGCCGTGACTCTAGCTGATGATTTGATCGCAGCGAAATTACGCTACACCAAGAAGCGTGATCATTTCATTGGACTGACTGCTACATTCAACCAGCATGTTGCAAAATGGAGAACATTGGATCGCACCACGCGTAGGGACGGAAGGTCTGTTTTGAGTGTATATAAGCATCGCACAACAAATGGTACGTGAGCTGACCAATGTCTACTTCCCTGTCTGAGTGCGCAAAAGTGCCTTCCCAGTTGGCAATTTTTCAGAACATGCTTGCACAGGATGACAATTTTGTGTCAACATTGATTCCGAAAAGTAAAATTGCAAGGTTTCTTGACGAAGGCTTGAAGATCCAAGAACTGCAGTATGTATTTCACCTTTTGAGAGCATTTTGAATCTGAGCCTTTGGTAGGCGTCAGCTCAAACGTTTAACTGAGAAGCAGAACGAACACAGTTTGTCCTCACTTGAAAAGGAAATTGCTGGTCGTTCCAAGAAACTGCAAGAAAGAATATTGTCTTTTCGTCAACAGCAGAAGAATATAATGAGCGGCATCGGAAACAAGGTCGCAATTCAGGCCGCACAGAGTCCAGGCACAGCAGTTGAAGATGAATTGCTGTACCTGCCATCCGATTTGACTGCAAATGAGCGCATGACATTGGACTTCATCAGCTTAGGTCTAGAAGAGGCTCGGTGGCGCGAAGGCCAGGCCTTTGATGCCCTCCGATCTGTACAGGGCATTGTCAAGGCAATCACAGCACTTAGGGACCGAAAATCAAGGAATGACAGAAAGCCAAAGGAGAATACACGATCTGGTGCTCAAATTGCAGAAGCATTACGGCGACGTGATCTACATATGGCAACTTATGACGCAGCACGCAAAGCGATGATCGCTCTCGGATCCTTGGATCCTCATTCAAAAACACATTTCCCTGTTTTAACAGAGGCCGACCTGTATATGAAATCTGTCCAGCAAAAGCGGCATGTGGGAGACTCTCGACATCCCGATGGTTTATTGTGGCAGGCAGCAAAGCTCATGCCACAGGACACAATGTCAGCTGGACCCAGTTCCACAACAGCTGTTAATTATGTCCAAGGTCCCACTCCCAGTATGTTCATTGTTGTTTGATTTACTCCGAGGCTAACCATCAAGTTGCTGATAATTGTGGGTACTCAAATGGACAAGCGAAAGTCAGGCAAGTGGTTCTTTGTGTTGTTGGACGGAAGTATGTAATTTGATCTCACATAGCTCCGAGAGCAGCGAAGTCAACCAAGGTCAGTTTAGCAGTGACGCACACGCCTGCGCGCTGAGCCCGTGGACCAACAAGTTGAACCATCAGCTTAGTCAGCATCGTTCAAATACCATCCAAACTCGTTCCTCTCCCCGATTCACTTACGGCGTTCCCGAATAGCGGCAGAACGGCCACGGCTAGACGGAACAACGGTAAAAACGGAAATGAACTAAATTATCGGGCGAGGAACTCGCCGACCACAGCTCGACAGTGTTCCTGAAGTTATGTACCTTTTTTTATTGTCTTCTCCTTTTTCATTTATCCATAATCTACTTCCCCTTTCCACTCACATCGTATAAATACAGTAGTATTTTGCGAATACAACTCACTTTGGATTTCCCCCGTAGTCACACTTTAAGTTTCACATCTTTCTCGCACTCACTCGTCGATCACCACCTACGCCTACGATCCGTCTACGCCTCCGCTTCACCTCCACTTCGCCTCCGTCTTGATCGGCCACCGTTCCCAGCCCGCGTTATATTATTCGGCCGCCAAGTTATCAGTCACGGCACCAGATCTATAATTGGAACACTCCCACAATTAGTCCCTTCCCTCCCTCCTTGTGCCGCTCACCCATATTTAGGGTTAGCTCGCGCTTAGACGGTCGGTTGGCGCGTCAGCAGACAGTGGCGAAGACCATCAGGCTGGCTGTGGCAAATGGGTAAGATGGGTAACTTGAACAAAGATGAGATGCATGAATGGTTTATTGAAGGTATTTGGCAGCTATTCACATCAGGGTGTACCCTGATTCATCTCATCAGGTGACCGTGTACAATGGTTCCGTGCAGAAGCAGAGATGCAGCGCTGGCAAGAGCAAATTGAACAAAAATTAGCAGAGCTTCTTCGAACCATCAGAAGTTTCAGAACCATGTAATCGGTCTGGACTCGATTAGCAGACACCCAGCCCTCAGATCAAATTGGATCCATCGCATATGCAAAGCAGAAGGCGGCGATGTATCTGAAGCGGGCTTTCGACGCACAAAAACTCGTAGTTGCGGCCGGTTACGGGGATCTTCTTGCCGAGAGTGCCAACCTCATTGACTTTGTTGAAGCTCAGAGAAAGAAGGAGGAAGAGTTTATTCGAGACACAATATTTATAGATGACTCTGATGAATAAGTAATCAATTTTATAAGTTAACTGTCGTGGTGGTGGCCTATGGCAAACTCGTTCAATCGGTGATTATGGTAAGTCCTCATCTGGTGTTATCGTCCACGGTTCCTCTGCAACCTTTGATATTACATTCTTTGTTCGTTTTGATCGTTCTCGTCTCGCTACAGCTGTAAACGGCCGTGATTTCGTTGTTGAAACGCGCTGCAATGACATCATGTGATCGCCACAAAATTGATATACATGCATTGAGTTAAACATGTGGATATACACACATTGAGTTGAGGCAAAGGTGACCCCTCATGATTATTCTCCATGAATATTGCACATTTTTTTTATACTCTCTCATAGGCGTCAGTCTATTTGAGCCCCTTATCATACATGTACTATGTACTATTAGCCATTTATCCGCCGTATTGAGGTTACGGTACAACCCTGACGCTCTTGGGTCCCCCCCCCCCCCCCCCGGACCATCTTTTACTTCTTTACTGTTCATCTGTACTTGCCGGATATCCGATAGTTGTGATCAAGCTATTTTAGTTTCCACACCCATCACTCCTGCATGGCTCAGTTGGATTTCCCACTTCTTCTCAACCTCAGGTCGGACCCCCTCTTGGGTTCGATTCTCGTAGCTGTCGTTATTTTTGAATCACATTTAAACACTGATGAACCACTCGGCAACTGTGATTAAACCAGATGATACCATTTGTTTAATCTGTTTAATCTCGCCGATTAACCCCCTCATCTCACTGGTGCCACATCGGAACAAACCTTTAAACGGTGTTTAATTACTGTTTAACAACACCCAGACCACTGAAGCGTCTTCTGCAGCTGTGCGTGCATTAAACATGATTAGATTAACAACTTGTTTAAACACCAAATTGCGTCTAGACGGGATTTGTTTAAACAAAGCTCATTGTATTTCTTTTCCTAACAACTTTACAGCAGTGTGAACGAATATTCTCTGTAAGATTCCTCATTGGCAGAATTTTCTTCCAGCAATATGTGTGTGTACCGTAGACTACGGTAGTTATCAGGTATTCAACAGCATGGCAGCCATATAAATGCTCAGCTGGGAGAGCTGGAAAAATTGGCTGGAATGTCCAGCTGGCTAATAGGAGATGGGATCAGCTTTCGCCAAACATGGCTACCATCTGACCGCTCGAGCTGGGGGGCAACGCACCGGCACTTTGACGGTGTAGTATTATTCCTGTTACGACACCCCTTGTTGTAAGTAGGCCCTAATTAAATGGGTGAGGTCACAAGAAAGAATATTTGGTGACACACCTGAAAATGGCATTTCACTCGCACCCAAGACAGAGGCGCAGCATTGCAAGGGCGCGGTACATGCGGCGTTGCGGCGGGGACGCCAATCGGAGCGAAAGGAGGCCCGAGGTGCGGGAGAAGGCACGGCGCACGTAGCACTGTCGCGCCGGTGCCCGCCGGTTCCGCGCCGCCGGCATCATTTTCACCAGACCCGTGACGCGGGACCTTGACGAATCCATACTACTGTACTATTCCGACCAAGTGTTTAGGTGACGCGTGACGGCCAATTTTTTTGAGGCTTTTAAAAATCGCCATAATTCAAAAGAAAATTTATCGGCCATCTCGGTGAGTGAAATTTCCGAAATTAATGAACACTTGGTCGTAATAGTACAGTATTGGAGAAGGTTCATACCCCTGCAGCTTGATGGAGTGTGACGAAGACCAAGCATTGTTCTTGTGGCGCAATAGCTTTAGGAAGTTCACCGGTAGAGTTCACCGGTTCACCGGGTTCATGAAGTTTACGGGTCGAGGTGAACTTTCTGACTCAGGGATTTACTGCTACTTATTGCCTAAAGAAATCTAACTCGCCTTGGCTACGCCCCTCTTCGCTCGCCACCAAGCGCTTGCTCTCGTTCGCGGCAGGTCACCTCGCGTCGCGTTCGTTGGATTATCTCCTGAGGCTTCCCCATTTAGATTGAGGCACTGCGTGCAGCCGGATGCTAGACATCTTTCCGGTCTAAGGCCATAGACGGAGTTAGACCTGTGTGCCGGTCTATTCCGGTCTAAGTACATCCACGCTTGAAGGCGTGAGACCATCTTTACACCGCCATAGACACAGACAGGCGTTGTGTACTTGCGCTCGGCGGAGGTGGTGTCTAAGCGCCCTAAGAGGACCCTTGATAACCCATTTAAGGTCTGTTCCAAATTTGTCGGGATTCCCCCAAATGTTGTGCCCACACGGTCATATCCGAAATTTTTCTGTTGCTGGCGCAATTTTGTCGGGATTCGGCACAGGCCCGCACCCAATTTGGCTCAAAATGTCGGGATTTGGCACAGGCAAAACGCAAAAATTTCCCGAAATTTGTCGAGATTGGGATTAGGCATTTGGCATGATTATCAGAGGTTCTGCCCTAAGCCATCACGGTCTGGATCTTAGACAGAGGTAGACCAAAATAGATCGGGGTACCATGACCTCGACGGCTCGCTGTCTCCGGCCCGGCTGAACGCAGTGAGGCTGTAAAAATACCTAGCCGTCCGGATCATCTGAAATCAAGTGGTTCTACAGCTTTATCGGCGCTGATTATCAACAGCTTTAGGCGCTCGACTCGTCTCTCTTTCCCCTCATCCTCTATGGCAGAGACACTTGGAATCGTGACTGGTAGCATCCAGCTCCTCGATACGGGGCTCAAGGCCCTCGAATATGTCAAAGACTTCCTCCACGCACCGGAGGAACAGCGGAAGTTGGTCGCAGAGATGACCACCCTCAAGTCGATGCTCGTGGGGCTCGAGAAACGGGTTCGCGCTAACCCGTCGAGCCCCACTCTCCAGCAGATGAAGGAGCCGCTGCTCATGTTCAAGACTTCGTTGGCGCACTTCATCGACACATTGCGTCCTGCAGAAGGCCGGCTGTCCAAAGTCTCGAAACGGCTGACGTGGACACTGTGGAATAAGAAGGAAGCCCAGGAGCATCTTGCCGAGTTCGAGCGTATCAAGTCTTTGATCACTGTCTGGTTGATAAATGATGTCTGGTGCGTGCTCCTCGATCCGGCGTGAGGGCATTCGTCTCACTCGGCTTAATGGCATTAGGGACGCGGAGACAACTGCCAAGCGAGACCAAATACTTGAGTGGATAACCTCGCTCAATTTTTTCCAGCGACAGGCGGACATATTCGGTGTTTGGCAGCCAGGAACTGGCGAGTGGCTCCTTGCCGACGCTGGATTCCGAGATTGGGAATCTAGTGCCCAACGAATCCTCTGGTGCCGCGGAATGCGTACGATTGTCCTGTTCAATATTCGATTTGTCTACTAACCAGAACCGGGTTCACAGCGGGAGCTGGGAAGACTGTCCTTGTGTGCGTAGTCCATCGACTCGTTATTTTTGCATGACCGCCGATATTGCTGATAGATCGATGGTCGTTAATCATCTCCGGTTACACTCCCAGAACACAAAGACTGCCGTCGCATGCATGTATCTGAACCACAAGGAAATAGAGATGCAAACGCCGGCCAATCTCCTTGCCAGCCTCTGGAAACAGCTTGTGGTCGGTAAACCTATGCCGCCTGCAGTACACAAATTATACGAAGACCATCACGAACGAAGGACTAGGCCATCGCTCGACGAAGTCCTTAAGATACTTCGTTCCGCCATTGGCGAGTATTCGAAAGTATATTTGATTGTGGATGCTTTGGATGAATATCCAGAGGCCCCACGCCTCAAATTGCTCGAATATTTATCGATGACGATGACGATGACGGCACCCACTGTCAATCTGATGCTCACTTCGCGGCCTCACATTGCTCTGGACCCCTTCTTTCCGGGCCGGCGCGCCCTAGATATTAACGCAACTGAGAAGGATATTCGCCAATATGTTGACGTACACATCCGGAAGTCTCCCCGCCTATCTAAACACGTTCGGGCGCGCCCGGAATTGAGCGGAGAAATCACGTCTAGGATTCTCAGCAATGTCAAGGGAATGTGAGTATACTTCGAGTTCATAAATGATATAAACTTCATCCATTTATACAGGTTCTTGCTTGCTAAACTTCATCTCGATTCTCTTTCGACGAAGAACACTGTTAAAGCCGTCCGGGACGCCCTTGACAGTCTACCAAAAGACTTGGACCGCACGTATGACGAAGCGATGGAACGTATCGAGCATCAGAACGAGGACGACCGACAGTTGGCTCATTTGGTCCTAACCTGGGTGGCATATGCAGTCCGGCCTTTGCTTGTGAATGAGCTTCGCGAGGCTTTGGCCATCGAACCTGAAGCCAAATCTGTTGACCCTGACAATCTGTTGGACACCGACATCATTTTATCTGTTTGTGCTGGCCTGATCATCGTCGATGAGGCCATGTCTGTGGTTCGGCTGATCCACTACACTACACAGAAATACATGTACACCATCCAACCACGTCACTTTCCCCAGGCTAAAACGGAAATTGCGTCCAGAATCTTCACATATTTAGCTTCCCGACTTTTCAAATCTGCCAGATTCTCCGGACGAGGAGGCTAAACCGCACACATTAGCTTCCCTGACAGAGTTTGCAAATCTGCCAGATCCCGTGGACAAGCAGAAAGAATTTATCCTGGAACACCCATTAGTTGCATACAGCCAATACTGCCTATTATATGCTGCTGGGCAGGCAGAACTGCAACTCCAATATCAAATCAAATCTTTTCTCGCAACAGCTCATTCCTGGCAACGTTTTTGGCGCTCTTACCACTCGAAATGCCGCTTACATTTGATGTATTACTGGAATTATCCAGGCTGGAGGCACTTATCAGGTTCACCACTGTGCATTTCAGCATCAGCCAACTTGTTAATTATTGCCAACCACCTTTTGACTGAAGGGCAATTTGAAAAGAATGAAGGATTTGATGCTTTGTGTGTCGCTGCATGCTACGGCCACCTAGAAATGGTTCAGCTTTTGGTTGAAAATGGTGTTGACACCAACCACGATGACCATGGACGATTTGAAGAGGCTCTTCAGGCTGCTGCCGAAATGGGCCATGAGTTGGTTGTTCGATTACTCATCCAACTGGGTGCCAATGTGAACATGCAGGAACCAGAATCTGGAACCATGCTGCATCCACGCTCGTGCTGGGGAAGGGAACTTGGCTCACTCAATCTCGTTCGCCACATTGAGCAGGGTGCTTATGACACAACACAAGTTTTATATGGAACTGCCTTACATGCTGCATCATTCTGCGGGCGCGAGTCAATCGTTACACTCCTGATTGAGATGGGCGCCGACACAAACATTCAGGGAGGCTACTTCGGAACAGCCCTGATAGCTGCATCTCACGGGGGCCACCAACCTGTTGTTCAACTGCTCCTTGAAAACGGTGCCAACATAAATGCCCTGGGAGAAGTCTGTGGAACAGCCCTCCATGCGGCGATTGTCATGGAGCACCAGTCGCTGGCTCTATGGTTAATTGAGAAGGGTGCTGATCTAAACGCGCATGGAGGATATTATGGGACTGTACTTCAGGCCGCGACACGGTATTCCAAAGATTCTACGGTTGAATTATTGATCAAGATGGGTGCAGATGTGAATGGGCGGGGCGAGTTCTATGGAACAGCTCTACAAGTAGCCTCACGCATTGGCCTGGAATCAACAGCTCATCTGCTAATCGAGCATGGCGCGGATGTGAACGCTTTAGGAGAGATGTACGGAACTGCGTTGCAGAACGCATCATTTTGGGGACACAGCGCAGTAGCTGAGCTCCTCATCAAGAAGGGTGCCGATGTCAATGCACCGCCAGGGACACATGGAACGGCTCTGGAGGCCGCCTCACACAGTGGATGGCATCGTAAGCTCAAGTGGGACAATCCTGGCAAAGAAGCAATAATTCGACTTCTCCTTGAGAATGGTGCCGACATGAATGCAAATGGAGGATTGGCACTACAGTTGGCATCGGCCCAAGGAAACGATAAAATGGTTCAGTTCCTGATCCATTTAGGTGCCGATGTAAATATGCGTAGTGACCGATTTGGAACAGCGCTCCTGGCTGCGGCATCCGAAGGCTACGAATCCACGGTTCGACTGCTGCTCGAGAGCAATGCCGACGCAAATGTTGAGGAAGACATTCGCGGAACAGAGATAGCCCTGCTAATTGCGTCGCAAGAGGGTCATGAGTCGGTGGTTCAATTGCTCATCAGCCTGGGTGCCGACGTGAATGCACTGGTAGAAGGAGCACCAATTGGAACAGCGCTGCAGGCCGCATCGAGTCGGGGCCACGAGTCCATTGCTCGGCTCCTCATCGAGAGGGGCGCAGACGTGAATACGTGGGGAGAGTTCTTTGGAACAGCTCTGCACGCTGCGTCCAGGGCAGGCAACGAGTCACTAGTACGACTACTCGTCGAGAAAAAAGCCGATATAAATGCTCAGGACAAATTTTCCGGAACAGCGCTGCAAATTGCGTCGAAGGCGGGCCACGAGTCGCTGGTTCGGTTGCTCATTGAAATGGGCGCGGATGTAAATGCGCCTGGAGGCGACCGCAAAACCCTGTCACCGGTCGCATTAGATCGCCTGGCCAAGGTTCTGGTCAGGCAGGGTTTTGACGTGAATGACCTATCACGAGTATTTTCAGAGCTAGGAGTGTTCGGAACCGCCCTGCAGGTCGCATCGAAGGGAGGCCACAAGTCGATCGTTCGACTACTCCTCGAGAAAGGAGCAAATGTTGATATCGAAATGATACCAGCGTATGTATGAGATAATAATGCCTCTGATTCTTGAAACACCGGGTAGGGACTGGGCAGACATATGGTTACGTACTAATGGAATTTGAATAAACATTTCAAAGATCTGAAATCATAAGTACTGGAATGCCACATAGAATGAGAGGAGACGCCCCCAGCACTGCAGTAGACCTTGCTAACATGCACTCATAGTGAATTATTTGCATTCAGAATGTAACAATTCCTTGACCATGCTGATCAAAATAGGGAAATAAATTATGGTTCCACCGGCCCTGGAACGAGGTGATACAGCCAACAAAGAAGTCCCCAGAATCTTGACAGGTTCGGATTAGAGTGAGGTAAGTGATGTTGATTATGGTGCTGAGACAGCAGGTCTGCATCTAGGCATGTAACCCAGCTATTTTGTCAATCCTAGGACTGGCTTACCATCCTAGGAAGACCTATAGTGTTCAGTGATATACCATTAAAATCAGAGTCAGCTCTGAGCTGCAGACTGAGTGTTAATTATGGTAACATAGAGTGATCTGCTTGGTGTGCAGCAATCTGCTCTGTGATCTGGCCACTGTGGCTTGATCTCTGCTCGGCAGGGCCAGCAGGCTCATCCAAACAGTGATGTGTCTGGTGCTTTTCAGCACTCAGCTGTCATGTCTCCCCTACATATCATCCCAATACATAAGTCCTTCAGTCTGTTGTCATAAAGTCCTAGGGACATTATGGCTTTCTTAACCCAATCAATGTGTCCTCACAATTTTTATTCAATTTAGGAGTTCTTACAGATGCCTGTTGTCCCTGCTGTGCATGCACCACCATAGTATTATCTGAGATAACACTGACACACGTGCATGAGTTGGGTTAATTTTTTCATGTCCTTGAGGTACTGCTGCAAATTTAAGTGCCAGTAACTGGATTTCAACCATGCATTCGGGATTTTGGGTGAACAATCTTTCAATGCAGACATGGTGGATTCTGCGCTCAGGGATTTGCCCACACATGTCTAATTCTGAGCTCCTCATATGAAAGTCCACTATCAGGTGATTTTTCAGGTGACTTTTTTGGTGGCAGTGTCAATGTGTTTTTGTATATAGGACAAGCTTTACGACCCTGTCTTTGGCACAGCCACTTGCTGCACTTGTGTCCATCCCTTTGGTGGGTCAACAGCTTGTTCAAACCCTGTGGGGACACAGTGGATTCTGAGCTCTTCACAGACACAGCGGATTCTGCGTTTGGGGGGCTCACCCGCACACAGCTAATTCAGAGCTTCTCACATGAAAGTCCACATGAGAATATCAGGTCAGGTGACTTTTTTTGGTGGCAGTATCAACATCTTTTTGTATATAGGATTTCTCAGCAATCATGGGAATTACCATAAATGGCAGTCTGACAAATGCCAGACCAGAAATTTTGGTGTTTTTGAGCCTTTTTTTGGGCTGGATGTCACTGTCACCTATACCCCAAGTCTTCAGCTCAGAGGGCTGTGCCACATGTCATCTGAACACTTGGTCAAAATGATACAGACTTAGTATTGACCAAAGAACTAACTACGTACATAACAAGCTTATATAGTGAGAGCAGGAGTAATAAATGAAGGACTGGGATGATGATGGTAGCGAGGGGAATAGGAGGCATCCAGCGTCGGATATATTCTGTGTGAGTAATGAAGGAAATAAGGAATGTATTTGTGCGTGTAGATAGGGAAAGAGTGCACTCCTACAAAGGAAAAGTAAGAAAAGATAGTGTGAGATCTATGCTGTGTGATATGCAACAAGTCTTTCCAGCTCTTCTGCATCCAGCAATTGGTCTAGCTTGCAGTACATCAATGCAAGATGGCACATAACCCGAATGGTTTCTAGATGATCTTCACCAAAAAGCATTCTATATTTTTCAAGGGCCACAGTCTCAAGCTCTTCCGCTTCCTGAAACCAGCCTAGCTCATAGTATGTCACCGCCAAATCGCCCATGCTCAATAGAGTGTTGGGATGGCCTTTACCCAGGACCTTTGTCTGTTTCTCCAGCACCTCCTGTAATTGGCCTAGTTCTCGGCATGTCCATGCTAACCAAGCTATTGTCCATAAAATGTCTGGATGATTTTCACCCACAAGTTCCCTCTGCCTATCCAAAACTGAAACTGCAAGTGCTTTTACCTCCTTGTACGGACCGAGGCTGTGATATGTTGATGCCAGATGAACCAAGATCTGTAGGATGTCTGGAGAATCTTCATCCAGAATTTGCCTTTGCTTCTCAAGCACTTCAAGCTGAAGTGCCTCTGTTGTTGTGAATTGGTCCAGTCTTGTGTACGTCACTGCCAGATGACCCATGGTCCACAGAGTGTCTGGATGATCTTCACCCCAAACTTTCCTCCAGTTTTCCAGCGCCAAAAGCCTGAGCCCAGCTGCCTTCTCATACTG
Organism: Mycena epipterygia; assembly: GCA_029281465.1. NCBI lineage: Eukaryota > Fungi > Basidiomycota > Agaricomycetes > Agaricales > Mycenaceae > Mycena > Mycena epipterygia. Next base: position 571,673 of record JARJCQ010000044.1, on the reverse strand, counting down.
GCCTAGTTGGTAATATGTTGAGCCCATACTATCCATGGCCCACAGAGTGACTGGATGATCATCACCCAAGATGATTTTTTGCTTCTCAAACAATGAGGCAACCAGAACCTTTGCCTGCCTGAACTGGCCTAAGGTAGGGCTCATTCATAAGCAACTCACCTCACGTGATTGATTGTGACATTTCCTTTTTGGGAGACTGATTCCTTGCACTGCCATTTCTGCCACATCATCGCCCATTTGGGCCATTTTCGATACTAAGATCTCTTCTGATACTCCTCTGCCATCATTGTATGCATATTTCAGTCGTATTAATCACATAGCCGATCGGCTGAAACCAAATTAGTGCCGAAATCTCTTCTAAATCCGGCTTCTCGATGCCCAGATTGTCTCGAAAGGCTGCGGCCTCGCGTAAAAATTGGATGGGAGCTGTTGATGTGGTCAAGGCAGGCACCAAGCGTGCTTTAGAGATTTTGACACCCCGGAAAAAAAAGAGGAAGACAGCTATTGAGACGGAAACAGTGGGTACTTCTCTCGCAAATTTTACATCTCTAAGCTTGCCTTAGGATGCAGAGAGTATTCCCAATAGCCCCTCCCACGATGATCTAACCGAAACACGATCATGTGAGGATGCTGAATTCTTCCAATCACCCGGTCCCGATGGCTTGGCACGGGATTTTGACAGTCTCCCCACTGATGCCCGTTCCCAATTTGGCTTCTTCCCGACAAATACCCATTTATCCCCGTCTAAATCCAGCCATTCCTTTACTCAGTGGGTGCTCAATAAACTGTCGCCTTCCCGGCAAACCAACAATCCTCGGATTTTTGACGACAACGACTCGGTTTTTGCTCACAGATCACCGCGGGCAGCCAGAATGTTTGATGCGGTGAGCATCTCAGATTCTGTCTCCGAAAATAGCCTGGATTTCTATCTTTCACCGGACACCTCGAATTTTCCACCCCTTGACTGCGAGTCACTCGACTCCATGTCGGTTAAATCTGTATCGAGACATCCGACCAATGAATATCCTACCAACCCGACACCATCCCCGGCTCCTGGTTTGTTTGACTGGGCTGAGCAGGCTCGTCTACGTGCAGAGAAATTCGCAAAGACAGATGGGCGGTTACGTGAAGCTCCAACTGTTGAGGCAGCTCGTGCCGCGCTGGAAGACATCACCCATGTTCTGCGTCCGAAGCGGAAGAACGGGCCTGGATACATTGACCCCCATCTTGATCCTTTCACACGGTCTCGTATTGAAGGAATACAGAGCCTTCTTGCCCTTTACACCCATGCATCCTCGTCGACTCAGGGTCAATGGAAGAAGGCCTCCGTAAATGTTGCCATCACAATGCAGCGTGGCAGTTATTGTGCACGCGTCATACGCCGTCTCGCCCGTCAGTACATTGCTGATCGGACTATCCTGCCGGAAAACCCCTATGGCAACTGGAACGAGACACTTCTGGTTAACGAAGATCTGTGCAACGAACTTATGGAATACCTCCAGGAGCTGGGATCAACAAAGGACGAAAACGGGAGAGTATCCGGAATTACATCTGACAAAGTACAGGAGTGGCTTACCCGACCGGAGACCATGCAGAAGTATGGAATCACGAAGAAAATCTCCCTTGCAACGTCAAAGCGCTATCTACATGCTCTCGGATTCAGATTCATCTCGCCGGTTACGGGGCAATATGTTGATGGGCACGAGAGACCTGACGTTCGAGCAGAACGTGAGAAAGTCTATATTCCTCGACTTTCACAACTACGCAAGCGGATGAAAGTTTTTGATAAGGACGGGGTGGATATTACAGCCCAGGTTGAGGCATTGGTGGCTTCACAGACGGCTTCCGGCAAACGGGTCATCATTTGGTACCACGACGAGTCAATTTTTTATGCCCATGATCGCCGGAGGCGTACTTGGAGGCACAAGGACGCATCCATCAAGCCGTACAAAAAGGGGGAAGGTCCATCTTTGATGGTTGCCGATTTTGTCTCGGCAGAGTTCGGGTTCATGGTGGGGCCGATTACCCATCGTTCACCGCGGGTGATTATGAAGCCAGGAAAGAATCGCGATGTAAGTAGGGGGCCCAACTCGTGTCAATAATTTTAACACAATTTAAAGGGGTATTTCACCAACGAAGAGATCTTGGCACAGGCAAACGTTGCTATGGAAATTCTACCCGAGTTCGGAGATGACATCGAGCATGTATTTGTCTATGACAATGCCACTACGCACAAGAAACGTGCTGAGGACGCCTTATCCGCAACAAAGATGCCAAAAACAATGCCGGCTCCATACAAAACTGGCCCCAACAAAGGCAAAATGCGCCCGAACTTTCTCGTTGAACAGACGGCTCGTAGTCCCGACGGCAAACCTATTTATAATCCCGACGGGTCGCTTAAGAAGGAGAAGATCCGAATGAACGGTGCAATTCATAACGGCCAATCACAGTCACTTTATTTTGAGACTGGACGCAACGCTGGGCTTTTCAAGGGCATGGAGCAGATTCTGACTGAGCGGGGGTACGAGGTCAAAGGGAAGAAGGCAGGGTGCACCAATTTCCAGTGTGCCGTGGATGATGATGGTAATCATCACGACTGTTGCATGCGGCGGATGCTCTTCAACGAGCCGGACTTTGCTGCGGTTAAATCGCGACTGGAGCAGGAGTGCGCATTCAAGAATGTCTCCGTGATGTTCCTGCCGAAATTCCATTGCGAGCTGAACCCCATTGAGCAGTGCTGGGGCTACGCGAAGCGTCTTTACCGTTTGTGCCCGGAGTCTTCCAAAGAAGAGGATCTCGAACGCAATGTGATTGACTCCCTTGATGCTATACCTCTAATATGCATCAGAAGGTAAGTAATTTCTTCCCTAGTATGATATTCGATGCTAAAAAAAACAGGTTTTGTAATAGGTCTCTCCGCTATGCTGATGCCTACACAAAAGGCTTGAATGGCCGGGAGGCTGCATACGCTACCAATGTTTACCGCGGCCACCGAACCATCCCGAACGACTATTTGAAGGATTTCGAGAAGTCTGGGGCCCTAGAAAAATTCAAGAAGCTCCGTGAGCTCTAATTACGCTGTTTTGTGTGCTTGTTTCCTTTTCAGCGGTCTTAATTTTGGTCCAGAAATTAGGTAGAGCTATATAAATTGACTTAATAGGTACTATAATAGATCTTAGTATTCAATTTTGGATCCTTCATACTTTGTCGCGAGAAATGCGTGAATTTCTCGTTGAAAAACACCATCATTCCCAATTTGGACAGTTTTGTCACAAGTGACATGTATCACGTGAGGTGAGTTGCATATGAATGAGCCCTACCTTAGCTTATGATATGTCTGGGCCAGGTTTTCCATAGTATCTAGGGTGTCTTCATGATTGTCACACAGCTCCCCCTCTTTTTCATGCAGTGTCAGTTTACACTCCTTTAGCTGCTTCAGCAGTGTTTCAGTAAGAGGTGGCGAAGTTGGATGTGGAATCACTATTCCACTGGTCTAATTTTTCCAAGTTCGAGAATTGATGATGTTGGCCTGTACTGAAGAATTCACACACTCACTGGATCTCCATATAAACCTCGAGTTTGCGCAGCATCCAGCCCAGGCTGGGAATTCCCGGCCTCTTGAACATCATGATCCTAGCCATACTCAGTCAGGCACATTTTTCAAGAGACGAAATACCCTCACAACTTGTTGAATACACTCCTGACGCTTGTCATCCAAACTACATGAAATATCGGCCTTGCTTTGATTTTCTTTGAGACAGTCCACACCAGAATTCTGGCTCTGTGCATCGGTATTATTCTCCCGCAGTAAATCTGGGTCTTCTGCATCATCGAGTTCCAAGTGAGTTGTCAAATTGTTTTCACAGTTCAATTCCACCAAGGGATTTTCAGGTGTGTCTTGATTGTCTGAAGTGTTGGGTTCCCTGTTTCAGGCCAAGAGAATCAGCAATACTTCCGCGCTAGATCTTAACTCTCTCACCCATCGACAAAGAGATTCAATTCTGTGTTATGACACCTAGTTGGCACGATATCCTCAAAGGTTTTAGCTGCAAATGCAGATGAACTTTGAAGGAGCTCTGCAGAGCGAGGCCTACAGAATGTTCATTTATGACAGATATTGAAGGAATGGAATCGTCCTCACCATCGTAATAGCTGAAGGAATTCGCAGAACCCTTCAAACCAAGATTGCAGGAGCGAATCCTCAGGAGAGAGTTTCTGAGACCAGCTCAAAAGTCCTGTGAGGATAGTGATTGCAAGCAAAGCAACACCTTCATAGTCAAATGGTGGTTCTGATTCTTCGGCGGGGCCTATTGCCAAAATGTCGATCCCAATGTCCTTCATCACTCGGCTCATCAGACGACATAGCTTGTTTGCAACATCAGAGTGTATATTTCCTGTCTCGGACCAAAATCCGGGCAGACTAGGAATACCGTTGAGGTATCGGACACAGAGTGCACGTGAAAATATCGAAGCTCCACTGCAATTCTGAGATCAGAATGTATTCCACCGATGCATCTATCACCCACGAGCAATTGTATTCGACTAATAATCGCTCAATCACGCTGAGTCCTTCTGCCGCACAGGTAGTGAGCAGCGAGACACTGCTCTCCTCCAATATGGTCGAGATTCCGGTTTCCGCCAAGCTGGTTGCAGCCAATAGATGCTAAAATGTCCACTCGTCATCAGGTGGACCATTGGTTTGGTTCCAGAAGGTGGAAATGGCCTCTGTCGATGTCGCACCGTCCAGATATTGTACATGAGCCCTAGAAAGAGGGTAACAATCTCCACGATGTCCTGGAAGGCCTGACACTGGGTTTTTGCAGATTTGGTCCTAATGACTATGGTAAGATTCGGTGTTCACAACATGTAGAAAACGCACGGAAGAGCATATCTAATCAGCCTGCTGCACCATTTTTCCAGCTTTTGAGGGACGGAGGTGTACAGCAGTTCCAGCTGCAGAACTCATTCTTCGCCGTTTCCAAAGTAGGCTTTAATTTTCTGGGCCACGACGCGCGGTCCCAGGCCCAAGCTATACGCAGCGCGGTTTGCCTGTGTCTCGAGGACCTTGCCCAACGAGGTGTAAAGTCTTTCCAAGGTGTGTCCTGGGAAGGAAGGCAATAAGCAGTTGAGCATGAGAGTCCATCTCCCCTCAGGATGTGAATTATTCTCTGTTTTCGCGACTGCTAGGTTCGGATGGGGATCCTATGGAACAACTGCATCGGAGATATGAATCGAGACCATTCACGGATAAGAGGAGTGGGCTGGGATGGTGGTGGGAGCAGGGGAGGAGTTGTGGAAGCCTCGTGGAAGCCAGCAGTTAAAGACACAGCCCACTTACACAGCCTGTCAAATACCAGGCGTATCTGGGGTTTTGATTGACGAGCGATAAGTGTTGGCCTATTATTAATCGTATCTTAAGCATTACTCGTATATTAGCAGATGCCCTGATTTCATATGCACCTGTTTGTGTTCTTCCATTTTTCCCACTCCCTGCCAGTGGTTTCCGTATGTGCATCACATTACCCATTTTATTTTCGGGCTTCTTCTGCAGCCGATTTGGAAACTATAGAGGGGTTTCGTAAATCATTGATGCTCGATTTTTGCTTACCTCTGTTTGAGGCTGTAACCGGTGCATCAGAAATTAGCTTCGGTCCAGGGGTCTGGACACTGCACAACATTATTTTCGACCTCTCAACAACGTTATTTCAACCTCCCTGATCAACCGCTCAACTTCCATTCAACAGGGACGTTCTACCTCGCCTCCTTCTTCTCTCTCCCATCATCTCCCCATTGAATCGAATGACGAGGCTGTTCGTCCCGTTTCACCCCGCTCACTCTGCAATCAATGCTAACCACCCAGATACGTGTGACCATGCAAGCCGGCACCCAGCTGTACATGGAATGTAAATGCGGTCGGCATAGGTAAGCATCACAAATATTGTGAATTTCAGTCCACATCCTTCTCCACCCCGATGACGTACGTTCGCTCCTCGGCTTTCCACCGATTTCTAAGCGATATCAGCAGGTCACATCTTGATTTCCGGTGCTCCCTGTGAGTCCGCTGCATTTAGGATGCTTGACGTTTACCTTCTGACCTTCAGGCTATTTGCCGAGCTGTCTCAAGATTGGTCCAACATCCCAAGTCATACAAGTATACATCTATCCAAGGGGCTACCGATCCCCGAAAAAAACACCCAAGGTCGGAATACATTTTTCAGAGGTTTGGTAGACCCCCCCCTCTACGTAAACAGACACGTGCCATCAAATTGCCTTTTTGGGAGGTCGAAATTTTTAGAAACCATTCCCAGGTCATTCAAACACCACACAAAGCTGCATATACTGAACCTAAACACATTTCAGATTAATTCGAGGTGCTTCCAAATTTTTCAGGGCGATTTAGGCAAACTCGCTAGGTCGCTGGGATTATCACGTGATCATTCTGATGTGACATGATTCAAACTTTTTGAAGCCGAAATGTTAGAGAACACTCAGAAAGGGTTCAGATAAAGGTCTGAGCTCACATGGAGCATCTCAGAAACTTTTACTCAGCTGATTTTGGTCAGATATGGTGGTAAATATTTCTGGTTTTTTTTCTACGTGTTTTTCTGGGCATTTCAACGAGTTTGCAAAACCGGTATCAAATACATTTTTCAGCGGTCAGAGGGACCCCCCCCCCTGTCCCTAATTAGGAAATTCCTTATCTTGGTAGCCCCTTGCATCTATCTCGAATTCTCTCCTGTGCACTTCTCGCATTCCAACTTAGGTTGACTTTTGCTGCGGTCTTAACTAAAGCACTGTATGATCTTCCACCTAATGTTTCATCATCTATTACGAGTACTTATGTAAGTTCCTGGTACCGTCTTAGGGTCCAGGTCTACTTTCTGTAACTCAAACCTGCCTCAGTCCCCTTCAGATCATGACACCATGTGACTTTTCCCACCCTGTCGGCATATCCCGAGACCCATCACCCCAGAACCCTTAACTCAAACCTGCCTCGCCGCCCTTCAGTTTATCACATGTGACGCTCTATCAGCATATCCCGCGACCCATCACCCAAAACCTTTAACTCAAACCTGCCTCGCTGCCCTTCAGTTTATCACATCATGTGATTATCGGCAGATCCCGACACCACTCCCCATTTCACTCTGGCACCCAGCACCTTTGTACATGTAATGTACCAGGAATAAACCTACCTTGAACTTCTTCCTGTATATTTGTTGCTCACTAACTTGAGCATTAAGGTCGGAATTCGTCTCTCAATACCTATCAGGGTAGTGCTGGCTTGTCCCTCAAATTCATGAAACACCATATATCTTTGATATGATAGCCATGTATTTGATATGATATCCACAGGCCTAATTAATATCCATGCGTCTCAAATTTAAAATTTTCATTGCCAACGATCACAATGGCGTCACAATCCATCATTCCTTCTGCTCAGAGCCATTCGTTCGAATGATTTTTAAAACATGGGGGGTCCCATGAATAAATCTGGATAAATTCACACTGAATCCTTTCAGGATACTCGGTAAGTACCTATTTTCTCACAAAACGAGCAGATTGTTCTGAGCCATGAGCACTTGATCTTCAAGCATCCGATTACAATCAAACAGATTACTGGATTTTTGCAAACACAGGGGCTGCCTCTGGGTGACCATTTAGTGTAATCAAGTGGTTGCCTGAGAGTCACACCACCCCCAATATTTCTGTATAAGGTCAGCGACTAGGGATGTCCCCTCAAATTCATGAAATGCCACGTATCATTGATCTGATAGCCATGTGTTTGATATGATATCCATGTCCATGCGACTCGAATTTAAAATTCCCATTGCCAACGATCGCAATGGCGTCAAAATTCATTGTTCCTTCCTTCCTACCATAATATATAGAGTAAATTGTGCGCAGCGTAGTTTCTTTTTTCAGCGGCTTCGAGCCATGGGGTGGGGAAATTATGTTCCAGGTCAGCATTATGAGCTGAAATTTCAAAATTGATGTCTGGCCCCACAGATAGGCCGCAGAAGAGCGCGGACATCTCCGGAGAAGATTTTGATTATTTTGGCCAAAAATCCGTGCTAAATAGAGCAAAACAGTTCTTGAAAGTGAGGATTCATAGAGTAAATCAATTATTTTCTTGGCTGAAAATCGGACAGTCAGAAAAGGTAGTGACCGGGCCTCTAAACTTACGCTTCTAACTAATGGGTCATCATACCTTAACGTATTCGGTTCTCATACTTATGTTTTACAAATTTTACAAAGGGCACTTGCGAATTTACGGTTTGACATCTGGTTGATGTGGCTTGTGGTGAATATGAGGCCGGTGGTCTGTCATGCAGTTTGGTTCGTGCTGTGGACTATAAATACCGGTAGCAGTCTGAGTCGCGGTATGGGGATTTGGTGGTGGTCTCGGTACAGGTAGTGGTTTGGACCAGGTACACGTGGTGGTCGGTTGTAGAGGTACCAGGCCATGTAAGTAAGTGATCGTCCATTTAACAAACCAATATGAGGATTTCACGACCTCTCTCAATCCTTGTCCCATTTTTCGTGCCTGGTAAAATAGTGGCTGTGTTGAAGGCTTTTTAAAAAGTTTCACTACAATTTTTGTGATATATTAGTGGCGGTACCCCCCCCACGAAATCTCGAGGTCGCCTGTTCGACTCCCCACATCCGCATTTCTTTTAAATTCTTCATTTCCCCTTTCTTCTTATCACTCATATCCGTTGTCTTCTTCGTATATCTGCTATTATTTTTATTTTTAACCAACTCTATGACTCTTCGTATCGCGTGGTAAGTCGTGGATGATTAAGAAAGCCTGGATGCCCTACTTTGTGGTTCGGTGTGAGATTATAATTTATTGGCCTGACTCTTGCTGACTCAGGGACTCAACATGGACTGTTATTTTTTTGTTGTTCTCTTTACATATCGCATCCTGCAGATTTGATCATCTCCACAATTAGATCACTTTCTCTTTCAGCATTTTTTTTTCTGGTACTTGATTGTCGGTGACTACATAAAAAATTCATAAGCACGAAGTTCCTGCCGGGCACTGCCGCGGCCCCACACCCCAAGTTAAATTTTGGCATCTGCGCAGGTAGCCAATGTGTTTCTGGTGTCGTGAGCTCTCTTCCACCGTTTCGCTAAAATGTTAGTCCCATTTCCTGATTCAGCGTCTTGCGAGATTCAGTTTTCACGCTCCAGTCACGTCGAACTCAGCACCATGCACGTTGACGGCTTTGTTGGCTGCATAGGAAGGCGCAGTGAGAGGATGTGGCATTTGTTAGATTAAAATGAATAGAGAATAGTACAGCCCGAGAATGTTCTCTAGAGATAGAAGAATTCGAACTAGAACGAACACTGAGACGCCCATGATCCAAGCATCAGCCCAAGTTTTGTGGCGGCTCGAACAATCGTGAAAACGATCCGACTATGCTGTATTTTTCGCTATCCAAACGAAGCTGACCGGAGCACCAGAGCTTGACCAGAAGAGAACCGACACTAGAAAGATGGTAATCGAGAACAAGCGCTGGGCGCCTGCATCAAATATTACTGAAGGCCGCAGCCAAACAACCTTACTTTCCTCACAACCACCACCATCTTCCGATTTTCGTTTCATTCAACGACGCACCCCTTTTTTGACGGCTCAAATCCGTAGGCGGCGTCAAAGAAGCATCGCCCGCAATCTTAGCGCGGCTCAAAATGACGATGAGGCTCCGACTCTTTAAATGTGCAAATGGACCTTGAAATGGACCTGAAAAGGGAGACGGACGCCTGAGCGGCTATTCAAAAGGATGATCAGACGCAGCAAGATTGGGACGTGGATGGTGGATGGTGGATTGGGTTGGATTCGCATGGAGTATGGTACGTTGCACGCAGTCATTGTTATTATCTCATCTTGTCGCCATCCGTGCTCTCTCCCTTCCCTAGTCCATCCATCTATCCGTCGTGTCGCTACTCCTAATCCTCATTCCTAGTCCTCTGCAGCCACGCGCCTTCCGGCTATAAACGCGTCCCTGAACTAGGAAATTTCAATTCTAGTTCGCGACACGGACACTTGCCCCATTCTTCCCTGTCCTCAAGTGCGCTTTCGTCCCGCCCATGCCCATCGCCCGTTCGCCCGCTCGCCACCTCCCGCGCGGACTGCCCCACACGCTTTCCCCCCATTTCCGTCCAGCCGTCCCCGTTGCGCGAGCACTTTCCATCCATGGCTTGCGCGCACCCCGCCGCCGCATCGCCTCCGCACAGAGCTCTCCCATCCACTACTAGGCGCGCGATGGCGATCCACCCACACATTGCCTACCCTCCTTCTGCCCGCCTATCTCAGGCGCGATCATTTACTGCACGCTCTTCGCGCGGGCGACGAGGAAATGTACGCCAGAAAGGTACGGGTACCCCTCGTCCATGCCACTCAGTAGTGCTGAAATTTTGCATCGCAGCACCGGCCGCAGACTGGTCTCAACGCCGTCCCGTTTCCCGGCCCCACCTCCGTTCCGCTTTCTTAATAAAAACTTTTATCGACTTGACAATCACTTATTGCATCACACCACCACTTTGGCCAATCTTCGTCTATACCCCCGTCCATTCCTCACTCGCACGCACGGACTCTGGCCCTCTTCGCCCTTCTAAGTACTCCCCACCTGCGCTCTCCTCGTTGGGGTTGCCTTCCTTCGCCTCGCCGCTTATGTAATCACCGCGCCTCTTTCCTTCCCGTCGCTTCCCTTCCAATTCCGCCTCACCTACCGGCCAATCCTTCCGCATGCCGGTCTTTAGACATGCTCCCCTCCTCCTCCCGCCCCTCTCTTCCGCGTACGCGGCGATGGCGTTGCGTGCGGGCACCTCGTGCGCCGCTACTCCTCTCCGGCCCCCATTCGTCGCATCCGTATCAATATCACCCTTAGCACTTCATATCCGCCTTCACCTCCTTTCTTGTCGGTCTTCACGTCTCCCGCGTGCTGCGTTGCTGGATTGGATTCGCCGTTGCTCGGCGTCGTGGATGCGAATCCCGTCGAGTCCCCCTCCTTTTTTTCATCCTCTCGTCGCCGCCACGGCCAGTAGCGCTCTCGGGTCTCCACGGTGGTCGTCTCCCCCCGTCTCCCCCTCGCCTCCCCCTATTCCCGTCACGCTCGCGACCCCTGGACGATACTACAATTTGACCACATACGACATCCAGCGCCATGCGGTCTATACCTCCTTCGATGCCCACGCGCTCTCGACCGCCGACCTCGCAGACGCGTTCCCCTCCGCTGACATGCGTCCCCGCCGACGGTGATTTAGACGTTGCATGATTCGCTCGTCATCACTCACGGTGGACATCGGAGGCGGGGATCCATCGCCGGGCTCTTCTGGCGCTCACGCGCGACCGGTCCGTCGTCTGTTCGGATTCTCCATGCGCGCCCTGACGACGATTCAGACCCTTTGACCATCGACTAGCTGTGCTCCCCAAACTCGACCCCCGCCGTGCGCCAAATCCACCTTCCTCGTCTTTGGGTACCCCGGGTCTCTATGGTGCGTCTCCTACGCATCCTCCTCCACCCGCGCTGACGATGGACTCAGTTCACCTCTCCTCCTCGCCGGCTTGCGCTCGCGCCCTCACCCCCCACCCCTCGTACCCACGACGACCACGAGTCTGCGTACTCTCTGTGGGCTAGTCGACCTTACGCTGCGGTGGTTCGTCCCTTCGTTCTCCATGCCATCCCTGCACGCTCATTGTTCTTCCGGATCCTTGCAGTCATATTTCCATGCTCGGCGCGCATTCCCCGCTACTTGCGCTCCAATCTACGCGGCACAAATAATGTCGATGGTTACCCCCTCAGCTGTCCATTCTATTCAGTGGGAGTTTCGAGGCTGATCTTGATGAGTGGGTGCGTCTCCTTGTCCTCAATGTCTTTCTGCCACCCTTCCTCTTCATCTGAGTGACCTTCCTGCACCCTCGTTGTCTTCTACGGACTAACGGCATTTTCAGCAGATCTTCGCCGTCCAGGAGCCTCAGTCGATGCCAAGTCCCAACTCCTACACCAAATGTCACGGTGGTCTATCGGGCTATCCAAAATACATAACTGCCGCGCGCTGTTTCTCGCCGTCAACAAACTCCATATCACGATGTTACGCACGGGGGGACTCGAAGGATGTAGAGGCGGAGTTTTGCTCTGTGTGAGGGCGGGCCTGGCGAACGAGTACGTCTTCCATTTATGCTCCTCGTTCTATCCTCTGTTTGGCTTCGTCTCTTATCCACCGCGCATGGCATGATTTCCATTTCCGGAGAACCTTGGTCTTGGTCTTGGTCTTTTCCTCTTCCAAGTTCCTTTCGTGCTAGCGCGTGGACGAATATTCTTATATCATGTTCCCTACGTGCTTCTTCTTCGCCGACCTCGTATCGTCTCAGCAATGTGGCTGAGCTGCGCACACCGCGAGGGGAGAGATGATAATTTTGCGCTGCATGGAACGGCAACACTAATCTTCCGCTGCCCGCTGTAGTCGCCGCCTTTTCCAGCTTTCTAAACCCTTCGCTTCTTCGTACCTGATGTTATCTACGATTCCTTGTCCGTCTTCTTGCATGTAATGTTTATACCCTCGTGAATATAAAGTTTTAAACCACCCCAGAGTGTCTTTTCTCGAAAATTCTCTGAGCGCGTTCCACGGCTGATGAAAGGCGTCAGTCCTTCATCATATCATATTACTTCTGACGTGCTCGTCCGTCCTTCACCCCTCATCGAAGAACTCAAGACCAGTTACCCAAGAAATAATAACCTTGACAAGGTGGTAACTTGCATTTTGTGAGTTTTATACGCGCCACTTACAAGTTCGTTGGTGGCCGCCAATGGCTATTGTTGGTTGCTAGGAGCCATTGATTGATAAGGGAGACCTGGGCCGGATAAGATAAGACACCGCTGATCTGTGATCACCATTGCCTCATTTGGGTTTGCGAAGCGTGCCAATGACCCCTATTGGTCTCCATCGGTTTCCAATGGTAGTGAATAGTTTTGCACTTACTCTTGCGGGCGCATGGAAATATTTGTTGACTTGTGTTTTCCTTTGGCGTGCTCTCAAAGTGGTGTGATTTTCTCTCATTTTTACCTTCGACCACTGATTACTCTCAGCAGCTATCGTCTCATGTCGGAAACCCCCAAGGCTTTGAACCCGCTGGGCCCAGCTGTCACAGGACCCGTTGCAAAGAGTCGAAAGAAGGCGGACCTACAAAATATTGCTGACGCACTGGGCCTGGATACTGCCGGCACAATCGATGTTCTCGTCCTTCGCATCAGAGCTTATATGGATGCGAACACAGCAGTCCTGAACGGAATGCCCCGTTTTACGGGGCTATTTACCTTCAAGTCCGCTCCGAAGGCTGCCAAACAGGACAAGAAGACCAGCGCAGACAAAGATGCTGAGGATGTTGCGGAGAACTTGAAGTCAAAGTCCGCCAAACTCACAGCGTATTATTTTAATCTCTATTCAACTACTCTGCATTGATAATCTAACAGGTCGGAACAGAAGCTCAACGAGCTCAAGGTCACTGTCGAGCCACCCCCTAGCTTCAAGGCACTAGGTCTCCAACGGGGTAACAATAAACCGAAGACTGAAGTCGAAATCGTCGGTAGGCTGTCATTTAAGCTTCCGACATTTCAAATGATCTAATAGTCTGTAGAGGACGGCTCGTCAGACCTCAGTAGTGAATACGATGCTGTTTTCGATGATAGCAAGTCAAAAGACAAGTCCGATATCGAGTCCGAGTCAGAAGACAAGAAGAAGAGGAAGAAAGATGGACACTCGGAACGGGATGTCGCCAACGAAGGTCATGAAATTATGACCGGTATGCCGTTCAATTTTTTGGGTATAATAACTCACTTTCTTCTTCTTTCAGTCAGTGTGAAACTCGAGAGCGCTCATGATCTGCCCCACGAGATGCTTATTCCCGGCGTCGAGATCATCAAGACAAAGTCCCCGTCGGACGGCTCAATTATTCATCAAACACGTCTCTCAGAGCTTCTCCCAGCTGTGGTTGAAATGAACTCGCCCATGAAAGGTACTTCATTGTGTGCAACATTTATTTCATTGACTCACGCATGTTTCAGCTTTGGGAGGGCACTTCATGCGTACTGGGCTCCGCGAGGATGCACAATCCACCTATATGAATGCAGGAACAATTGAGCAGCACATGCAAAAGCTACCAATCAAAGCCCTGCAGCTGGACGCTGCCAACTTGCTCGATGTGAAGCTCAACGACAAGGGCCACTATGGCGCCGATATTTTCTGGAAACTCGACCAAGATCCATCCCATGGAGCCAGTGTGAGTGCAAAGTGCGATCCATAATCCCGTATTTAGGCTTACCAGGTGCTAGCTTCAGTCAAAAGCTACCATTTTGCCGGTCCAGCCTACCAGCCTCACGGGCTCAGGCTCCGATAAGCCCCTAGATATCGCCAAAGAACGCGATCTGCACAACATCCACAAGCATGAGAATGCCATGGAGAAGTTCGAGGTCTATCTGCTCAATTTTTGCGGTGTCGACCTCGAAGAATATCCGAACGGGCCCCTGGAGACCATCGCGGACGGTCTGGTGCAATTTCGCAACTACGAAGCAGTGTTGAAGACCCTCAAGCCTTGGATGACGAAGAAGAAGGGTTACATTGTGCCGCTCAGTAAGTTCATTCTATGGTGTATTAAGCTCCAATTAATTTGGGATTTGGCAGCCTCTCCGTCGTTTCCTGGAACGAAGTTCACCAAGGCCACTATCAATAGCGCATTGGGTCTTGCAGGATCCACTATCAACAATATTGTTTCTCATTTCGAGCCCGAGCGCCTTCGCCATTCTCCTGACGCCGCGACTTGGGTCCAGACCAACGGCGTGACCAACGGCGGCGTGTACAATCACTTGAAGCCCATCGACTTCGTTAAGATCCTCAAAAAGAATTACAAGAAGCGTGTGAGGAGTGAAAGTCCGAGCTCTACCAGCAGCAGTGAATCGGAGCCGGCTCGGTCGAGGAAGAGCAAGGGGAAGAAAAAGAAGGTGGAGAAAGAGAGGTCGCACAAGAAGCACAAGAAGGCCATCAACTCCGAGGATATAGACGAATAGTTACCTAATACTCAGCAGCTCTTGCGTAGATTCCTGCCAGTTCTAAAGCCTTAGGCCTTCTCGTTTCGAATCAAAATCCACGAGTGCAAAAAGTCGTCTCTCATTTAAATGTATATACATGGTTTGAGCGACTGCAGCCTCGGTAATGGACAAAGGGGTGCCCGAACACACAATTCAAACAGTCTGAAGGCTGGGGAGGGGGTTCAGGAAGAGAAACCTGATGCAGATTCGGAATACACACCTCAGGATGAGAGCCCAGCACTGGAGAAGCAAAAAATGTCGGTTTATAATGCACCTCCCCCGAGATCGAGCTGGTGTGGGAGCGCGTGCCAGGCCGAACAATCCGAATGTTCTTACGGCTAGGGGAGATGTTAAAGAAGATAACTGGGGCATAGATGCGTGATAAGTACCTCAAACCTGGATGGTAAGACTTGAGATGTAAAAAATGTCGATTTATGGTGTACCTCCCCTGGTATGGGAACGGCGGTCAGGCCGGACAATTCGAGCATTCCTACGACTAGGGGAGATGTTAAGGAAGAGAATAGGGCCACATATTCGTGATACGTACCTCAGACCTGGATGGTATAACTTGGGATGTAAAAAATGTCGATTTATGGTGTACCTCCCCTGGTATGGGAACGGCGGTCAGGCCGGACAATCCGAGCGTTCCTACGGCTAGGGGAGATGTTAAGGAAGAGAATAAGGCCACATATTCGTGATACGTACCTCAGACCTGGATGGTATAACTTGGGATGTAAAAAATGTCGATTTATGGTGTACCTCCCCCAAGATTGAGCTGGTGTGGACGAACGGGTGGCCGGCTGGAAGTTCCGAGTGGTTATACAGCTAGTTGGGAAGGTAAGGAAGAGAATGGAGGCATAGATTCGAGATACGCACGTCAGGATTGAATGCCACGACTTAAAATGGTGAGAAATGCTGATTTTGAGCTATGTTTCCCTGAGTTCAAGCTGGAGTGCTCCTGTCGGAAGTCGCAGTTGGGAAGAAGTTCAGACAGTTGGGAAGAAGTTCAGAGGCATTCCAACGAGGACCAAAAACAAGGAGGGCAGGCAGAAGACCGTGAAAGTCAGGTACTGGGTCGTCACAGGCAGACTTGCCTCCTTATATCCATTGTCCACCCTTTTTTGCAGTATGGCTCCATAGATATCCTTGGGAGGTTGTTACCTGAGATTGAAAGGCGAGTTCCGGCACCAGGATATGTGGGAGGCGAGATTTAAATGTCGTACAAGAGGACGTGGCTGTGTGATGGTAAAGTCGGGCGCTGACCAAAATCAATAGGGGCTTTCCTAAACCACTATGCCTCCATCCGTTAAAGACCTCATTCTCATTCTCCAATTATTTTTCCCGGGGGATCTTTCTCTTCAGCAAGGGCTATATGTCTTTGCTGTTATCATTTCGCTCTACCCTATTCTGCGACTTCATGCGAATCAGCGTCGCGAGCCGAGACAGCCAGCTCGCACCGGCTGGTTCAAGACGCTTGCAACTCTCCTTACTCGTGCATTTTCTGATGAATTAAATGTTGAAGCCTGGCCAAGTGGCCTGGGAGAAGGCCGGGCCGAAGAATATGCTGCCTACATATGCAGTGACCTCGACAGACTTTTCACGCTACTTGGATTGCCTGGAGGAACGACAAACTCCCCTTCAGACCTTGAATTTTCCAGGCCAAAACCAATTCTTTCGACATCTAGATTGAACTGTATTTTCTGCCCCCCTGGAGACTCGAATCTCATTCCTACTTTGCGCCAAAGAAGATACGATAAAATCCAAACAGTTCGGCTCCTGGATTCTAGCTTCCGCTGGGTGGAAGCCACACTTTTGATCGCGCATTGTGCACGCTGTTCAGCAGATTATTATCCTGACAGAGTCACATACAAGTCGTCTCCGGGAACACGTTCTCGATTGGAGCGTTTAGAATATGACACGGAATTTTTGCGTGTCTCGAAACATGGAGTCTGGGTTCACAGAAAAATAGCCGTCGCGCAGGAGAAAGCTTTGCATCGGTTTCATTCGGGCTGGTCAAATTTCGCGGACTGGGTCAATGATTGCACAGAGGATGTAAAAAGAAAACTCACATACCGCCAATCTCAACGGCTCTTCCTAGAGCACTTTGCTCGGAGGCTCCTCATTGCTCACAACAAGGACAGCACATTTTGTTGCGAAGCACATCCGAGTGCACAGTTGCTTGCCAAGGAAGTGCGCCGCGTTATTGGCATCAATGGCGGGGTGCTGCCTATCTCGATGTCTCATGGGTGCATACAGTGCACTCATGTAAAGCGTTACCGTTCCGATTTAATACAGGAAGGAGCGATTCTTGGTGGGAATGCCGAGGTAGCAGACATGACAGAACCGGAAGCTGTTGGCGAAGGCGACACGGTAATTTTTTTTTTTTGCAGCCCCTCGGCTGGTGTACTACTTGCTGATCACTGGTCCTAGTCAAATTCAAACGCTCCCGGTCAACAGCCTGTTCCCGCAAATCTTCCAGATAATCACCCACAGCTGGAAGCACCCCTGCTTGGCTCCCCGCGCGGATACGTTCGGCTGGCTGTCATGGACGGAAAGACCATTAAACATAGGGTGAGTGCAGCGAATATAAACAGCACCTATGAGGCTAATCCCTGTCATTAGAAATGTGCTCTCGATGAATGCCAGGAACCACTTTACAACTATAAGAACGGACGTTTCTGCGAAACCCACCTAGAGCTTCGCAATACATGTGGAATTATTCCGTGTGGACTCCCAGTCCATCATCCGGGAGCTCTAACATGTGCGACACAGTCCCACATTAACTGGCACAAGCAATTCGAGAATCGCTTCTCCCGTTTGTCATTCCCTGGTGTCCAGCGTGTGATTCGTCGCCAGCAGGGGGCAGCTGCAGACGGATCCACACATGAAGCTAGAGGCCCTTCGCTTCGGGTGCAGCTCCAGGCCTTGGGGGACACACCGGGAGATCAAGTTGTCCACACCTTCAAGGCGAAAACAATATATTGCCTTCAGACGGTGCAGTGGGCATGCGGAATTCCCATAGGATGGGGAAAGTGTTATCGTTCCGAGAGCGCACCACAAGTTCTCGGAATTCTCAACAAGATTTGGCACGAATATCCGGATTCGAGACCAAGTTTCGTTGCTTACGATAGTGCTTGCGACCTCCTCAGACATATTGTCACTCAAAACCCTACCGACATCTGGCTTGCGACTACCAAATTCATTGTTGACGCATGGCATTATATTGGTCATCGTGCAGCTGACCTTCTCTGTCGCACCAGGTGTAATCCTGCCCCGATGGATGGGTCACAGCCCGACTTGATACTGATCCAGGAGGACGAAAATGGGCAGATGCATCAGACTCGTGCCTTCAACACAGAAACCGAAGAACAATTGAACTCTTGGTTGACTGGCTTTGAATCACAACTTCGCCAGATGTCCGATGTGAACTATGACTTTTTCATTCATGTTTTGATGATGATCTATGCAGAAACTATGGAACATCGGATCGATTCGAAGGGGATGGAGCTGTCCGATGACTTCTGGGCAATGGTAAATGGTACCAATGTTGAT
Source organism: Mycena epipterygia (assembly GCA_029281465.1). Lineage (NCBI taxonomy): Eukaryota > Fungi > Basidiomycota > Agaricomycetes > Agaricales > Mycenaceae > Mycena > Mycena epipterygia. Next base: position 553,035 of record JARJCQ010000044.1, on the reverse strand, counting down.
GTTTGAATAGATTATGTGTATATGCACTCAATTGATTGATATTAGCTGCATAAATCAAGTTTTAGTCGTGTGTTAACCGATATTAAGGGCCAAATCAAACCAGATGAGCCGGCGACACCCAATGGTACCCATCAAAGGCCATTGAAAACCAATGGATATCAGGGGCGAGATTGAACCACTTAAACCGATAACAACCAATGGTGCCCATTGAAAACCATTGTGAACCAATGTATATCAAGGGCGCAATCGGTGCCATGAGTCACTGAAAACCAATGGCACCCATTGAAAACCACTGTGAATCAAAGGAAACCAAAGGCGCAATTGGTGCCACGAAACAGTGAAAACCATTAGAACCCATTGAAACCCACTGGCAGCCACTGGGAGTCGATGGGTATTAAGGGTGGAACACGAGTTTGAAAGCCATTCGGAACCATTAGCTCCCACTGAAACCCATTGGTAACTGCTGGGAGCCAATGGATATCAAAAGCAGAATCAAAAGACACTGACCAGTGAGAGCCACTCGAACCCACAGGAAACCAATAGCAACTATTGGAAACTGATAGATATCAAGGATTGAACTGAAGGGAACCCGAGAGCCAGTGATCCATCGGCGGGTGATTTGAACCAAATTCTGCTTCAGTTAAGTTCAGGGATGTCGAGGGACAACTCTCAAAAGTGAGGCAACAAAAAAAGCCAGCAGGTCAAGAGAGGTAGGCCAGGGAACATAACAATCAGCAGGCCATAAAATACAGTGCATTAAAGAGAGCTCTGAGTTTGTTTAACAACCGCGTCAACTTGACAAACTTGATTCTCAGAACGGTTGAAAAATCAATGGAAAGGCCAATAGAAACCATTGGCTTTAGGCGTTTTTGAGGTCTGGTGGATTCCATTGGAATCCAAGGGGCACCGGTGGAAAGCAATGGTCAAACACCGAATATATTCATCAGGTAGCGGAGGTCATTGGCGACTATGAGTAACCGGTTGTTCGCCGCGGCACATGGTGGTTGCCGTGGCGGGCCTTCGGCCCGCACCAGCATGTGACCTCCGCGTATATTACTGCATTTTGTAGTCATATATATTGCGGCCACGCATACCCGCCCCGCTGAATACACACGATTGCGAAATCAGGTTTGACCCATGTGCTACAACACAGCCACATTCTGTGGTACAGAATATTAATGGAGCGGCAAAAAGCCAGATTATAGATATCTCATGAGATAGGACTTGGCCGCCGACGGGTCGCTCCTCGGGCACACCGATGGAGGTGTCAGTGGAGAGACGGCGAGAGATGCACGACTACTCTCGGATGGAGCGGCGCGTTGTACGGCGCAAAAGAATCAAGGCAGACTTGTTAGTTAGCATGGTGTGTTTAGGGTTACAATATCTCAGATGCCCTTCGAATGACTGCCTCTCTAATTCTGCCTAAGGATCTCCGCCAGATGCTGCACAAGAGATTTGAACAGATGTTGTCTAGCCGAAGATGAGACTTACGAGGGCAGGCGACGTTGGTGCAAGCGATCTCCCCACTTTCAGTGCAAATGCAGTTATTACACGGTCCGAATATGGTACCGGGTTTACCTGAAAATCGAGATATGGCACATTAGACATCGATCTGAGATGATTCAAACTGAGACGTCCATGTCTAGTTACCGCGCACAATTTCGAGCGTTATTATGGGGATAAACTCACGCAGAAAATACTTACGAGTGGATTGGCTGTAGTTGTAGGGTCAGGACTTCATGCAGCCTTTAGGATCCTTGGAGCGGCTTACCAGATACAAAAGCGGCAAAGATCAGCATTCCAAACAAGATGGATACTCTGCTAAACATTATGAGTACTTCGGTCCTAGGAGAGTGGATGGCAACGCGTCCGAGTAACCGTAGGAGCAATCCTCTTAAATGGACCCGCTGATTTTCATCTATCTCCATTCAAGTTATCGAAGTTAAGGCACAATTAAACAAGAGCGGTTAATGCCACGCAATAACTTGCCGGCATCTGTCCTGCTGCATTTCCGGCTGAGGGCAAGTCACAGTGTCAGTGAGTGGCAGGCGTTGAGCTGGTTGACAGCGGGCGGGACACTTGTCCAAAAAGCGATTCAGAATTCTATAGCATTGGAACAAGGTTGACAATGCTTATGAAGCAGTGTATCTTCTTCTAGCCTGCAACTTTAATCTACATTTGCGAGGAACCCGGGACATTACGAGAAAGTTCGAACAAATCACTTGTTAATTAACCATACATATCGTAACGATTCGTAATATCACTACGCAGTAGGGGTGGGGACAAAGATGTCAGTGATGATGATAGGCGAGACCGCTGGATCAAAGACAATTGAGTAACATCTTGTAGAATGGATAACAAAGACATACCACATAGAATCTCATCGCAGATCATGCCTCCATTCTCTTGGCAGACACAAGTCTGGCAGTTTACAGTGGTGGATGTTCCAGGCTTGCCTGAGAAATAGTGAGAAATTTGCCAGATGTCGACAAAATATCAACTCACACTAGAGCGAAAAGTGTTGACAGAAAATTATAACAGGCGGCAGACAGAACTCACCTTAGTAGGTCGGTAAATTGTAACAGGAGCAGGCATTGGACTTGCTGTAACTTGAACATCACTCAGCAAGGAAATCATCAACAGCGACCATGGGTCATACCTTCAGTGCATGAAGCAAGTATGATACATGCAACACCGAGGACAACAGCACGAGAGAACTTGACGAACATCGCGGTTGAAGAATGGAAAAACGGGCAGGTTAGGAAGCGACGTACATTTCTTTGGGGCTTTTTATGCGTGTTCTAGCCGCCGGTGTCCCTGACCGAGGGCGGCAGGGGATGCTGTTGTTTGAATGGATTGATTGTCAGAGTAATACACAAGGTGACGGCAGTGGTATAGGAACGATCACTATCGGCTAGTTTGATTGGGCACGCGCCCAGACCTAGGTTTGGTAATGAAAGGAGAACTGCAGGCAAGAGCCAGAGCTTGGCATCCTGATTCCTGCTTCCTTCGGCTGACTCTTCATGAATAAAGAACTTCTACTGCGGGCCGTAAACCTATACATCCGTGTGGAAGAAGAGCAGGGCTGGACAGAGGTTAGTTATTTGATAAGATTCGGGGCAAAATGAAGAGAATACAGGAACCATGGACAGCCTTCAGAAATATGTCAATCTGAGTTTAGCGCAACAGGAGGGCGCATTTGATAACACCGGAACGGCATCCATCATCACGACGTGCAGGCTGAAAACTTAATGGTAAATCCTTATGGTCGTCACGCTGGTGAATTTCGACAAGGCGGTCTAAACTGACGGGTGCTGTCTTTACTGTCCGGATTTGCAGATGATGGAGGCTCTGCAGGAGAATATGGACAAAGATGGTGGAGGATACGGATATAATGCAAGCTTGTGCATGTAATTGAATCGATGTTTCTAACGTTTGATGCTCCTAAAGCCACCCTGGTTCTGGGGTTTTGCTCTTTTGCCGGGACATATGGCACTCATCCAACCGGGATATGAGCCGAAGATCCACAATCTTCACCTCTATTCAATTGCATCTTTCGATCATCTCTGGCGCCCCCCGAGCGAATCCGATCTCAGCACCCCAATTGACGCAACAGGACTCGCCTCCGTACAGCTTGCGGTTGCGGAGAGGAGGAGGCGACGACGACGACAAAGTGGTGCTGGAGTTACAGAGAGTCTGGATCCACGACGTTAAGAAACGGATAACAGTCGCCACGTCGCCTTCCGAGGGATCGATCGACAGAACAGGCTATTCGTCGCTGAGAGCCCCGTGCACCACGATATTTATGAACTCACGGCTCACGATACCGAGTGCATCTCCCACCCTGCTCTTGTCTCATTTGCGAATTGGGGCCTGAAAAAATCGTGATAGCTACAATTACAAACGGCGTACGATGTCTCGCTACCATGTTACCCTCCCCACGCAGCAGTCAGGTGCCGGCTAGGCACTCTACCATACTCCCGGACAAATCCGGCCGGATGTTGTTCGCCAACTGGATAAGCCCAGAATCCTGAAAGTAAAGAACCTGGAGGTCCGCCTGGGCCTGAATTTTCCGAGGCACGTCCATCTAACGAGCTCTGGGGCGGTCTTCGTACAAGAGGTGTCGTGTGAGAGGGTATTGTATTACGAGTAGCGGGTTCTTTGCCAGAATATTACATCGATCTCTGCCGGTACTTCAGGTCGAATGTTACGATTGCAATGTTCTTAGTCTCGTCATCATGGTATAACGCGGCAGTTCCCTTGTCTGTATAAACAAACGACCTATGAGCCGACGACGACACCACGATTACACGTGCGGAGTCTGAGATCGCAGAAGCGAAAATCAAACCACTGGAGCAAACGATCCTCAAGAAGTATCAGCGCCTTCCTCTTCCTCTTCCTCCCTCTCATCATCCTCTCGCTCCTTTTCCTTTTCCTCCCCATCCGGTTCTATTTCCCTGCAAGCATGTGTTAGCCGTGAGATACAAAGAACTGACGTTATCGACGCACCGGTCATACTGATCCACCACCGCCACGCGCAGGCCTGGACGCCGCAGCGACAGAAGGAGGAGGTGAGTAGTACGATCCAGCACGGTGCTGGTGACCTGAAGCGCCTCCAAACACGCGCCGCCTGCGCGACGCGTGTCGTCCACCCGAGACTCGATCATCTGCACAAACTCGGCAGCGGGCAGCTGTGTGTAATCCATGTTGAGGATGCGGAGTGCGGGGAGCGGGCACGGGACGGGGGGTGTGGGGCGGGTCAGCCAGACCGCCTCGGTGACCGTGACGACTATGCTCCCGAGAGTGAGCTCCGTGACAGTGGGCACGTGGGCGAAAAACGCGAAGACCGCGTCGTTGAATTGCATGCCGTAGACTGAAAATGTGCGAAGCTGGCAGGCAGAGCGTGCCACAAGTGCAGTTAGATGTGGGAAGACCTGGTTATCACAGCGAACTTTGAGGTGCTCCAGCTGTGGGAGCGTGAGGCGGTCCGTGAGCTGTGCAAGATAGCCGCTGCCCGAAGCCTCCGGGCCCGCGTGGTCTACAGAAAGATTGCGCAGATGTGGGAAGTGAAGAGGGGGGATTTTGGCAAGGTCGTCGTAATTGTCCTCCGTGCCGTTCAATGGCAATGGGTTGTAGGTGATGTCGCAAAGCACAATATTCGGCATCTCACGGAGGGTGGTGAACACTTCGGAAAGATGTCGAAAACGGCTGGTATATGAAGTCAGCTGCGTCCAGGGAAGTTTAACGACCACTGGTTCTCCAGTGGGTGATGGCCACATAAACAGATCGACACTCTGGAGTAGTGGAGCGTCTTCGAATTGATCGATGACAGCACCTTCGTCGCCAGTAAAGCGGGGGCATATATCGAGGGTGTGCAAGGACTGCACACGGCCCTTGACTGAAGGAAGATCGACGAGTACGGATAAGGGGAGCTGGTAACTAAGATTCTCCCACCGATGGGATGCCCTCGTAAGCATCTCGACCACCTGGCTGAGCACCGGATGTAGCTCGCAAGGCTTGCCATTCCCCCAGGAGAATATCAGACTGAAAGGACAGGTTCCTGAGCGCGCAAGAAAGAGACCGACGAGGTATATCAGATTTTGCCGGGATAGGCCACCAGCGGACGAAGAGTCAGCGGGGAGCAGTTGGGACAGGCTATGTGGGGATGGGCTATCAGCGGATAAAGAGTCGGTGATGTCGATTTCATCGGATGAGCCCCCGACGGACGAAGAGTCGTCATTGATGTCCATTTCATCGGGGAGCAATTCGGACAAATCGACATCAATGATCCGCCAGAGCCGCGGAGTGGATAGGGCAACTGCTCTCCAGTGAGAACAGACTTGTGCCAGTACCCAGGGCGCATTTTCGGTGTTAGGTGCGTACGAAGCCCACCTCCCGCTCGGTAGGCAGAACATGAATATTTGTGCCAGATTTTCGGGAGGAAGTCGTTCGATGCTGGCTGGCGATGATTCGGGGAAGATCAGGTTGCTCTCGGACATATTGTCGTCGGGGTAGGAAGTAGGACGAGAGGACGAGAGGGACATTCTGTTGGAAGTATCTAAACCAGTTACAAGTCAATACATTGAAGGGATCGGCATACCTTTTATCGCCCTAGGTTGGATGGAAGTAGGAGGTGTATAGTAGCGGTGGTCGTCGGGTTTTTTGTATGGGTGCTTTGCCGTCGCTGATCTCGGAGTCGGGACGCCGATTGGACGCCGAACGTTGGAAACCCGCTTTGAAACAGCTTTTGAAACGTGATGATATTGCCCAAGTATTGCCTGCGAAGTGATGGCCGCCTATGATCGTCCGTATGATCATCATGCAGTGCGAGGCAGTGGCAACTTTGAAAGTGATAGGCGCCCAGGTGCAACGAGGACATCATGATCAGCGGGGAGATTTATAGAAAAGCGGACGAGACATTTTCCCAGACATATTTGGGGTGTACAGCTACATTGCGGTCATTACTTGATGATCAAGAGACTCCCAGTGCGCGCGCAAAAGCAAGTATCCCACAAGTGATATGCCCGCAAATGCAATCCAAGCGCCTGAAAATATACCGAGACCAAGTACACGCCAGGGTTAGATGCACAGAGTGTCAGTCCATTGAGCCCCGTCATGCAAGAAGCAGGGACGGAATCCGGAGAACGAAATTGTTGCGAAATTGGAATGAAATGAAAGCCAAATGAAAGTTTGAATGGATCCATTGTTGCATGATCCCCCTGGTGCTTGCGGGACGGAGTTTACTCGGAGACGACGGGCTCACGACGAGGAGTAGTGGATGCTTGACAGCTAAGTGAGAAACGATAGACACCTTTGCATTTTAGAGCAAAGTTCGGGCCGAGGCCTTGCCGAGCAACATCACTTATTTTCGTCTCTTTCTCTCCACAATATGACGGTACGCGCTGCGCATGGAGCTGTGTCAACTTGAACTTCAACACCTGTACTTCACTCTACTCATAGTAAACATGGCAGACTATCTCTATAATTTGAATGGCTCAGGCCTTAGTCCCGCTGCAGCTTACATTATCGGGCTTGGCCCTCTTCCACCTTCCACCAACCGTGAGTTGGCGGTTGCAGGTATGAATGCGACGCTCGACAGCGGTATGTTTGATGGGACGCGGCACTTCGAGCAAGAACGGTATTCGGACGGTGGTGACGAGAATAATATGTTTGCGCGCATTGCAGTGTGCGGTTGGGCTTGAGTGCGGCGTGTGGAGCCGCTCGGCAAGGCCTCGGCCCGAACTTTGCTCTAAAATGCAAAGGTGTCTATCGTTTCTCACTTAGCTGGAATGGATGGTGGTGGTTAAGAGAGAAGCGCGGGCCGGCATCCGTTTGGTGATGGCGAGGGCAAACACGACCAATCACGGCTTGCCTATTTTCTCTATGGCAGGATATCGGCATCAGAATGCCTGCGACGTCCTCAGCGACCTAATCGATTCGCCTCGCCGCCAGCGTCAGTAGGCCACACGCCTGGCGTCGCCTTCTATAACACTCGCGACGCGCCCTCCAGGCTCCCGCGCCCATGTCCGCTCCACCGCCAGCACATCTCGCCTCTACTGCAACGGCAGACGCGGAGGCTCAGGAGCAAGAACGCGAATTTACTGACGACTTCTCAGGCCTTCTGCACGTACTGCGCGATCCGCCTCGCCGTCCTCCCGGGTCGAGTGGCGGCCGTCGCTCGAGTTATCCGAGCTACTACCTATCCGTTTCTCCACTGGTACGTCTCGTCGCGTCCTCCACCTCCCCTCCTTCACTTCTTCTTCGTAGTCTTCTCCCTCGCTCCCGCTACTCTTATTGCATCCGGAATCCCTCTCCGCTCTTCCGTGTTTTTGAGAACTGCGCTTATGCCATTTTTGACAGGCAACCGAATGACAAGAAAAATGATAGCTCCCCGGAAAGGGTAGGACGAAGGGGTAGAGCGGGGTGGATGGTGTATGCTCAAACGAGGCAGGGCTTGCTCGTTGCTGGCGCTGAGGCGGATTGGGGGTGAGTGCTTGTGCACACATCATTCGTTCCTCTTTTTTCGTGGCGTGGCGTGGTTTGGGATTGCGACTAGGATGTGTTGTGCGGAGTAGAGGAGTGTGTGGCCGCAGTGGATGGACGTGCTCGCTTCTTTCCCCAGCACACCACGTCTGGTGTATCCGTGGTGCGCGGCAGCCAGCGGTGTCGCGCTCGCGCGGAGCCGCGTGACGTCTCGCGGGGTCATCGCACCGGTGACTCCCTTGCCGCCGCCGCCGCTCTTTCTATGTCTTTGGGTCGGCCCTTGTGGGCACCTACTCCGCACAGCCACATATTTCCTTTTTCGGCCTGCGTCCTTCGTCGTTTTTCTTGAAAGTGGGATGAGCGGAGGATTAAAGTGTTCGGGGGGTGTATGGTGAGGGGTTCGGGCCTTGTAGGCCGCGGCGATTAGCAGCGTTCTTTTCGCCATATCGTCGCTTTTGTTTTTTTTCACGGCCTGCCCGATTTGATTTGGGTGCTTTTTCTGGAGAGTGGGCTCGCTGGAGACTTGATGCCTCTGGGAGGTTCTTTATTGACCCACCCTCCATCGTTGGGGGCGGTGGTCATTCTTCGGGTGTTTGGTGTCGGGCGTCCCGACTGACTTACGTTTCTTTCCTTCCAATTCCTGCTCGCCGGCGGCGTTATTTGATCTTGATTCTCTCTCGTGGAAAAGAGGGTCCCGGGAGAAGCCAGGCGGGCTGTCTGCCTCCATAGTGCATTTCGGGTCTTGTTCCTCGGCCCTTCGCCCATCGCTCGGCGGGACTTATGAATCCGTCTTTTTTCCTCTTTGCTTTGCTCTCTCCGTTCCTGGCGTCGAATCCATCTCATCCGCTCTTGTATGTTATATGCTCACTTTCGCTGCAATGCAATCGTTTCCCCGGTTCCCCTTTTCAGGACCTGAATCTACTCATTCGTGTCATTAATGTTATCAGACGATTGTCCAAAACTCCACGACATTTTCGGGCCGCGGTGGGTGGAGTGTGGCTGGATGATTTGGGAATTCGACCCTGTCACACACAGCCCTTCGACGCTGCCCTGATTTGACTTGTGGTTCGCCGCGCTGCTCTTTTCTGTTTTTCTCTCTTTCGGCTCGGAGTCGGGTCCGGCACTTCCTTTTTTCTTGTAGTGCCTCCTTGCTTTCGACCACCACATGCCCTCTCAATCGCTCGCCTATCTTCATCGTCTCCCTCCAAAGATCTGGTTGGCTTGCTAGAGCTGGTGTTCCCTTCCCCAGGTCCGTCGAATCTCGCTGGTGTGCCGGCTCTTTCGATCTCTCGTCGCGAGTCTCGCGCTGCGCGTTGCACTTCAGAACCAAATTTTAAACGTCCAAACATTGACCCAAGGACTCAACCGTAGTAACTGGATAGATCGTCTCCGCCATTTACATCGGATCGCAGTTGGACAGGATAGATTAATTGCTGGGCGATATGTCGCAGCGGTTCGCTCATGGAAAGTCTGTTTCAGACCCGAGGGTGAAGAATCGATGACTCAGCATCACCGCAACATACGACATATGGACCTCTAAATTTGATTGGCTGTACGACAGGATTTTCTCCGGCTTTACCACCAATTTGCGACTATACCAGAATCTATCCTCCCTCCATATCGCAGACTTCGCCATAGACACACATTTTCGAAGCGCCTTGATGTCCTTACCGAACGTGGAAGATGTTGGCCTTCTGAATTGCAACATCACTGCTAGAAATGGCTTTTTGAGACCACGAAGTTTAATGCTGTTGATTTCCAGCACGGAGGTATATCAGCAGGAACCTCTACAGATCGCCGCCCCAGATTGCCTACGCAAACTTGCTGTTGTTGACCTCATGGTCAATGAAGTGACCAATGGATTCGGGCTAGCGGTACTTCCCTGTCCGGTCCATGTGACTATCGGCGTCGTAGTCCATGCGGACACTCTTGACTTTTTCTTGAAGCAGTGTCCTCGAATGGCATACCTGGAGGTTGGGGACTTCATGATACCCGCCGCACTCCCCAACATCCCTCCCGACACCATCCCCCTTCTTCACACCCTCATTGCCGAACCGATCGATTCGCGATGCGACAATTTCCTGGAGTTTTAGCGCCAAGGACAACACCTGTATCGCATGCAGGTATCTCGCGCGTAGTACTGGACCGCTCCGCACTCTCCATCTCCCGCTCGCCCCGCCGCTCGCGTCATTCGCCGCCCTCGCGTCTCAGTTCCCCGATCTCAGGTTGCTGTGGCTCAAAACTTGGAGAGGGCGACTTCTTCTGGGGTCGGGGCCCAGTCCCCCGCTATCCCAATCCCAAGACGTGCCAGTGCTGAATAATTTCAGCCGTGAGCAGCCGGAGTTGGACGATGAACGCACGTTCGACGACTTGCTCCCACGCGAGGAAGATTTCATTTCCGACGACGAAGGCGATGAAGGCGATACCGATGTTCCCCTCACGATCGTCATGAGCGACACAGAGGTACCGAATATCTACGCGGACAGAATTGATTGAGAATTAACGTGAGTGCGCTAGCCAGCCAGTTCATTTTATCCACGGTAAACACTGAGCACTTCTTGCAGACAATCCTCGACTGGATATTCTTCGGCTCGCTCCCCCTCCCCCCGCGCCTCGAGTTCCTCCCCATGGAGGCGCCCGCGCCGATGCAGCTGCCGCCGGTGCGCCAACATCGGGCCATTGCGCGCCTCGCACCAAGGTACCCGAGTCTCAGGGAGGTGCAGTTCGGGTGCGCCTCCAGTAAGTGGCGACGCGCGGGCGACGTGTGGAAGTCGAAGGCGGGGGGCCCAGTTCGCCGAGTTGGGTCCTCCGACGTCGTCAACTTCTTCGTGCTTGGTTGTTTAATTTTTTTTATAATCCGTCACACTTAGTTTCCATGTGAAGTAACATTTTCATAACCGGAGCCCTCCACGTTCATCTTGATCTTTGTTCTGCTCAGTGGCAGCAGAGTCAGTTGAGGTCGTGCTCGCTATGAGAGGACGGGTAGATTTGGGTTTGTCGCCAGTCGTTGTAAGACCGTGAGCAAGAGTACAACGAAATTATCTGTGGTGTACAAACTCCACTGTCCAACTTTGGTAGTGCTGCCGCGAGGTGAGGTTGAGGCACCCCAAGGTGATGCGCCATCAACCTCGAGGCACCTCAGGTCGGCGCTATAAAAGGAAATCTGGTTTCGCACGGCTCTTCCACTAGTCAATGGGCACTCTATGCACCGCAAATAAATTATTTTCTGTCGTAAATTGGTTTAGGATACCTTTTCATGGTACCGTTTTAGGTTCCAGGTCTCCCTCCGTTAATTCGACGTCCTCAAGATCACTCCCCGATCATGCGGCAACATTAAAGAATACCGGATCCGTATGCTCAAAATCTCGATCGTGCGTGTGGCGAGCTGTTAATACGCCGTACGCCTCACGCTATTTTAAGCTTATTTCTCGCTGTATTTCTAACATTATAATACATGTGGGCCGGAGTTTCCAATCATTTCATCAGTACCCCGTTTTTTCTTCTATTCTTCCCTCTCGACACAATGTCTCGCCGCAGTGTCTCTATCGAGACTATCCCTGAATAAATTCTGCCACGACTCTCTCCTCCACTGGAGGGAACATCTTACATTACTGACCCCTATGTGCCCATTACCCCACCCAATGAACCCATGTCACTGCGTCTTGGCGACACCGGCCCAAATGCTATGGCTAACTCTATGGCATTCCAGGTGGCCCTTGGAAAACGCCGCACCATCCCACCACCTGATTCTGCTACCCCATCTGCTGAATCCGCCCCCAGCTTTGGCACCTCCATGGCCACCCTCGGTGCTCACTCTGCTGTCAGTTTGGGAAAGCGCAAGGCTGCACCTTCTCGTGACTCATCACCATCCTTACCGTCGCGCTCATCCTCCCCGGAAATGTTCCGTCCTGCATCGACTCCCTTCAACGCTCACCGTAATGGTACCGCTCGTTAAGCTGCTGTTCCTGACAGCCTTTCACAGCTCTCAACGGCTTGGGTGCTGGCACAAGTGTAGCCCGCAGCGACGCATATGCATTTTTTGAATCATTTGGTGGTCCTGGTGCAATCCGCCCTTTCTGCTTCACCTCTTTATTGTTAACTTATTGCAAGAGTCAATGATGGCAACAAAGAGCACATACCGAGTAGTGTTCTGGTTGTTCAACGTCCAATCGTCCACCGTTCTCCGTCCCCAAGGTCCAACTCAGTATCATACATCATGTGAATGCTTCTGTCCCAGCTGGCGATTGCACATCCTACTTGAGCGGGGAAGTCCTCAACGAAGAGTATGAATACCTAGGCTTCCGCCGTACACGGAACAACGCCCCTGACGGTGTAGTTCCATGTGAATGTGCAGACCTGCACTCTTTTCTAATGTCATTCAGCCACATGACGATCAAAAAGATCTCTGATCTGGCATGCGCTCACGGCCCACTCCTGACTTTCCGCCTCATTTGTAAGATCCAGATTTGGCAATTTGATGGCAGCAGTCGGCAGCCATACAAACTCCGACAGACAGGTGCTCCCGGTAAACAGAAATACACAACCTGTCGCTTTCCTCCCCCCACCACCTTCCCGCTGCGCAATGTCAACCACATATTGCCTGGATATGTCGGACCCGGGATTCCGCTGCCCAAAGCCTCACTGCAAGTACCACATCCCCCTCCCTCAACCACCAATGCTCGACACCCCCCGCCTCAGTCTGCTGTCCGCTCTGCCAATGCGATAGCCTCATCGTCCACGTCCACCACCTTACTTGCTGTTTCTGATCTCCATATCTCAAAAACCGTATCAACAGATATTGCCCTCGCACAATGTGCCGAGGGCATTGCCTAGCTTCTGGAGGCTGTCCCTGCCACGAGAACAAGCCCACGCCTAACACCCATCATCGCGGGTCACCAGGTTGATTTCGCGGGAACGCTGAAGGCGTACTGTTATTTCAATCAATTCGACCGTCCCACATCACACACCCCCTGGTCGGTGTCGAATATTGGCGCCGGGTCACGCATCACACCCCCGCTGGTCGAACCTAAAATCCATCACGCAGCCATGAAAACACCCAAATTCGTGGCCACGACACGAAAAATCCAAATTTTTTCGTTCTGTGGTCGATTTTTTTTTAGGTCTGTCACGCAAAATTTCGGCCGTGGTCTGATTTGATTTGATTTGATTTGATATTCATGGGTAACCGTACCTAGCTACGTAGCTATGCGGCTGTACACTACAAGTAGTATTGGGGTTGGATGGTTTCTTATGGTTGTAAGTCGGTATTCTGTGGTAGATGAAGAAAGAGTGAGATAAGGCGAGACGAGTGGGGAAACCTGAGAGATGAGGGGATGCAATAAGTTGGATACAATGATGAACAAGAGTGTTATATGAGATACGTACGACGTGGGGATAAGGATATAGGTAAATGAGACAAATTAAGTAGGTAATAAGGTAGGGAAGGAAAGAGAAAGAGAAAGAAAAGTAAAAAGGTGGGAACATCTAGACTGATAACGGCGCAAATCTGCCGGTCGCGATGACAAATTCGAGGAGGGGCTTGAGCAGTTTGGGGTTGGAGAGGAGGGAGCGGCAGTCGACAGCGCCGAGTAGATCAGCGTTATAGGACGCGAACTGTAGCGGGGGCCGGAGATGTTCCCAGATTGGGCAGTGGAGAAGAAAGTGGGTGCGAGTTTCTGGTGATACACCACATGCATCGCAGATAGGCGAATCGACCAGTCTGCAACGAAACCGATGGGCGTTGAGCGCTGAGAAATCGGTCCGGAGACGAGCGAGGGTGGAAATAACAGCGCGCGATAAGGAAGAGTCGTAAGGGGGACGAAGGATGAGAGACGGTGGTGAGTCGTCGATCTGACGCAATCCACGGCCCGTCTTTGACCGTTTCCATAAGATGCCCCAGCTCTCCAGAATCAGTCTGTTGATGGCACGTTTGCAGGTGGTGAGGGAGACCGGAACAGACGGTGATGGAGGAAGTAAAGTTGCTGCCTTTGCCGCGACATCTGCTAGCTCGTTACCCACTGTCCCGATATGTGCCGGTGTCCACACGTTGGTGATCTGAAGATTGGGGTACTCCTCCATCGCTGCCCGTACAAGAACATCATAGGCAATTGCCCGAAACTGACCGGAACGAGGAGCCGTCGAGACAATTCCCTTGAGTCCAGCCTGCGAGTCAGAGATGTTGAGTATCCGAGTGGTCGAATGGTTGAATTGGCAATTTGGGTCACGTGTCATGCCCCAGCTCGATTTGATTGAAATAATACAGTATGTTGGCACCCTCCCAGTTTCTAGGTCGGATGCCAAACCCTTACCTGACGTACACATCTCAGCCATGGACATCTCGCGAAGCACCTTGACTTGGATTTTTTTCGCGTACATCCATTCGTACCCTAATATTTTCTCATTATTTCTAAAACATGGGAGGTTTTGGCTTGACAAGCTCTGGTGTCCTCTTTTTCTTTGTGTTTCTCGAGAGTGCACTTAAGTCTTACAGTGACTTGGCACCAAGTGCTCGATGCCGAGCTTCGCCGCCTGATTTGCCGAAATCTTGCCGCCATCAATTTTCCAAATCCGGACCTTACAAATGAGGCGGAAACTGAACAAGTCTCACGGCCTTTCTCCATTGTCACGTAGATCTGCCTTACTTTCACAGTTCCACACACACATCTGCACTATTAATTGCAAGGGACAGGCCGGTGTTTTGGCCTTCAGAGCCCTGGTGCGCCCGCGCACGACTTGCCTGCCAGAGACTGGACCCGGCCATCCCGGTATGGATGGAGATTCAAACTGAGGACCGCATCTTCCCCAGCGTCGAGGATGATACGTCTGCAACGAAATATGTCCCAAAATTATCTCGACCAATTTTGCAGTGCCATTGATATTTCCTGAGATGACAAACCCTTTCTGGGCCACATGGACGAAATAGTAATCTGTAGACTGTATGGTAAGAGGTGGAAAAAAAACGAATCAGAGTTGAAAAAATCAGATTAACACCTATTCCGAATCGGGGAATCGAACCCCGGGCTGCCGCGACCTAATTACTGAAGCCAGTGGCTTACGTAATACAGTGAGAAGCGGCAATGTTAACCCCTACACCAATTAGGAGATATAAAGAAGACCAGGAAGAGTTAGAAGTCGGGGAATCCACGCGAAAACATGAAAGGTTGAATTTTGTTTGAAATTTGATTTCAAAGTTAGTTCGTCAACTTCCAAAGCCACCCGTCCCTATATTAGGGGAAGGCGGCAATATGTTGACCCCTACACCAATTTGGAGGTACTTGAAGGCGGAGAAAGAGGATACTAGATAGACAGTCGTGAAATACGCGTGAAAACGTGAAAGATTGAATTTGGGTTGAATGTTTGGCCGACTTGAATGCTAGCGTAGATACCTAATAATGATACCCAATAGTCAGTGATTTTTTCCTTTTTGTTGCTACTCATGTGCCCGAGATCTACAGCCTCGAAAGAGGTCAGCTCGTCGAGGGTGGGTGAGTAGTGGTGTAGCGCAGTATCTATTACAGGCCGATAGAATATTGTACGCTACAACTCGGCATGTTCCGAAATGGGACCGCGCTGAGCCAATATATTATCCTGAGTCTTATCCAGATGAAATTGCATTCGATCATTCAGGATTGTACACACAAATTACCAACAGTTGGTTAACGGTTGGTTATTGCATATGGCAGTAGCGAACGCCCGCATCAGTGTCAAACACCAAATGAAATTCATGCTATGTGGCTCCAACTCTCGCTGAATAAATGCCGAGTCCGACTACAGTACGCGGCCAGCTATTGATGTCCGCCCCCGCTTCCCCCCCCCACAAGCATTGCGCGGACCGCGTCAAGTGACAGCGCATGGTTGGCTGCGTGTGAACTAGATGGAGGGGCTTGAGGCGCGGGGTTTTGGGATTCAGTGGACGGCAGAGAATTTGCGTCGCACATTTCACGCACAGGACCATTTGGGATCACTATCGCATTGTAACTTCTCTGACTATTCATGAGATGTAGTTCAGATACATTCCGGTGTTGGATGAGACGTATGTTGTTGCAATCTTGGATACTTGGTTTAATTGGGAGATGTGGGGCGAACAGAAGGCGATCGTGGTTAGGTATAATACAAACACTTGATTAGTGTGGACGAATGATATTCGGTTGATGCAACATAGCATCACCATGGCTCGAAGTCTTTTGTTCCTTTCACCAATTACTCTCCTAGAAAATTCAATGCTTCGGTTCTATTAAACTTAGATGTCAACTGCTTGAAGAAAATGGCAAGTCTCAATTTCTGGTGAGAGACCTAATTGATATCTGCAGATGAATTTACAACTGTCCCCGAGCCAAGCTTAAGCTCCAGCAGCGGCGAGGAGCTTGTCGAACAATGGACTACCCATGCCAGCTAATACCAAGGAATCTGTGAGCGCAATATTTTTGAGCAAAGTGCAGACTTACAGAGAGCGTCCCATCCTTCTGTTGCATTGAAGGCTGCCGAAGACTCCGGGCAATGAAAACCGGAATTGTGGCCAATCGTAATATCTGTAAATGCAGATGGGTTGGCGTAGAGCCAGGGGTTGAGAAAGCCGAGGACAGGTTTTCCAGAAGAAATAAGGCGGTCGTTTATCAGGGAAATCATTGAGGCGACGATGGGCGTGGACACGCTTGTCCCACCCGAAGCAAACGTTTCGCCGGAGAGAACACTGGGGGTATTCCACCCCTGGACGGCAAGATCCGGAAACCCGCGGCCTGAGCTATTGAAAACTCCAGGGAAGTCTGCGGGAATGGTTTTCAAAAAACTGGCGACTGCGTTGTCCTGATAGGCCGGGCGGAGAAAGAAGGAAGAGAACCCTCCACTTGTGAAGTTGATGGCTTTTTCAGGGCTAATACCCTGAGTCGCGCCGACGGTCGTAACAAAAGGGCAAGAGGCAGGGAAGACAGGGCGGAAATTATTGGTGCACCGTGACAGCCCGTCGTGGTTTCCTTGCACACCGCCCTAGCAGAAGTGAGTGGACTGCATCTCAACAACAAGCCGCTCAACTCACATCCCCGGACGCAAACAGTACCGAGACTCCTCGGGCGCCGAGTGCCATGTAGCCGTTACAAACTTTCCTACGCAAGCAATTTCAATGGAATTTCATTACTTTGCAATGAGAAAACACTGACGTTGCCAGCGAGATCCCAAAATCGTCTTCGGTCAATGCGTATGAGGTTGTGAGTACGGTTGGTGGGTTGTCAACGCTTAACAGAAATGTGGTTGTGTCGAATATTTCCGTTCCGAAGTCACTCGAGCTATTGCCTGCTCCGAAAAATTGCAAGGGCACCCCAGTCGCAACACCTGCAATAGCTGTTTTAAAAGTGAGCTCCGTGCGTAGTAGATTAACTTACCCGCAGTGTACTGAACATCCAAGTTCGCCTCGCCGGATTCCGACTGGCTGGCGTTGTCTATGGAGGTGAGAGTGTATGAAATGTTGGAGGGGATATCCGGCCGAAAGAGCTGCAGGAAAGTCTATCCCCAGGGATAATCAGTTGACTGAGACAAATAAATCACCACAGAACGAACCGCAAGGTCATCCGCCAGCGGAAACTCTCCCCCATAGCCGGTAATACCCAAGACATTGTTCTTCTCGGTTGCTGGTGTGGTAGGGATATTGTACAGCTCCTGCAAACATGTCGGAGTAACTCGACCGTCGGGATTGGTGGAGTCGCACGATGCTGGGGGCTCCCCGCGCTTAGTCGCACGCTGGATGTCGGGCGAAAGGAGACGGGAGTAAGAACTTGGAAATGAGGTGCTGGGGTGAATAGCATCTACATGTCCCACAAGTTCAGGTGGAAGCGACATGGAGAGTGTGCGGGTAGTCGAATACCGGAGAGAGGGATGAAAGAATTGTTCATACTGTGCACCAAATAACTTGTTGGCTTGAAAAACGGGAAGGGTGATAGAGACCCAGTCGCCTGCCGGAGAAATAACGGTGGGCTTCAGCCCGTTTGCAGCTGCGAACGCATTGAAAGCGGCGGTAGTCTCGGACGACGGTTGGATAAATGATTTGACCTATAAGGTTGGGGATAAATCAAAAATAGAATCAAGGCATTGGGCGCGCACCTCATCCTTCGAAAGCCATTTCCTGAAATTTGGGCTCCCGGGGGTCGAGACCGATGTCAATTTGTCTTGAAGGCCAGTGACATTGTTCGCGGCCAATGCGAATCGCAGAGTTAGGGACGTCAAAGTACTCACCGGCCCCAGGGTGACGAAGCCAGATGGAGGAGTCGTCCTGCGTTCGTGCAGCACCAAGGTGTTTGCGGTGACGGAGGCTACGATCGCTAGAAAACCGGGGAGGTGCTTGAAGGACACCATCGGCGATGAGAATCAGAATGCATGTAGGTTGGTCTTATGAAGATGTTTCGAAAGGAGAAATGATGGATTCCATTGGGGGCGCCCGGTAGATATCATCACCGTTACTTGGCCAACTCATAACTTCCCACAAACTTTGAAACTGCGCAGGTTCCCATCCACTCTCGCTAGCCCTTCGTCGCCAAGTTACGGGAGATAGTATTGTGAAGCCGGTGACTAATCTCCGAGTCTGATATTTTCGCGAATTCAATTGTTGCGGGCCGCAGTTCTAAGAAGCTTTGTTGGGTTGCTAACAAGCGTGTTTACCGAGCGAAGCACGGGGTCTCCACCCGCTTCCTCACCCCAACGACATCAATTGTACATATGCAATGGCTTCTGGTTTATCAGCCTCGACTTCAGTCTCGCGTGTGCCCCGGTCGCTACTCTGGTCCAGCAATGGGCCCGAGAGTTCCTCCACCGCGCTGACATGCGTTCCGCTCCCCTCATTCGTGCACGCATCTTTTCGTATCTGTATTTCGGGCTGAACGGGTCTCTACTCTTCTTCTTCTGCGGCTTGGTCGCGTTTCTCATCCCCATCAATATTATCATGACAGCAATTGCAGCAATGCTACTCTTCATTGTCACCACCTTCTACTCCACCTTCAGTTTCATCCCCTTGCGTTATCTTGATTGCCCGTACCGTACACCGCTTTCCGGTGCCTTGTGGTCGGTCCTTCAAGCCTTTCGGAGATTTTGGAACACGAGACAGGGTTTGAAGACACTTTGACAGTGTTCGCGTCGCCATGACCCCGAGGCTACCGCTGAAATGGGTTTCGGTTAAAAATGATGGTTCCGTCCATCATTTTTACCCGTGGTCCGGATCATCCGCGGTTCGCGCATGGTAAGGGATGGCTACGAAGAAGGTCTGGGTTACCGAGACAGCAGGACTTCTAAATCCAAGTGGATGATATTCGGGCCTCTTCCACGCGTCATTCCAATCCTTCGGCTGGGGACATCATCGTGGAGCTCGTACACGAATTCAAATATGTGGGCATTTGGCTCACCTCTCTACCACAGCTAATATTTTCTCGCGCAACCACGCGATCAAAGCCTCTAAAGACCGGAACGCATGCCACGCGATCTTTGCCATGAAGCACCGGATAGGATCTCTACCTGTGAAGGAGGGTCTCCAGATTTATATGGCTCGCGTTGACTGCGGCTGAGATTTCTATTGACGTGGACGCCCACTTACTAGATGAGTATCTCGATACTCACCACCATCAAAATGTCGCGCGGCGATAAGGCGGGCTCCCGCTCGAAGTTTCGGCCCTCCCTAGTCACGGACATCAACAAACTAGGCGATATCTTATCGCAGTGCCTCGTGCAATCAGCGGTGACAGAAGCAGCGGATGGACCGGATCTGCCGCCACGATTCATTCTGACGCATGCCGCCAAGAAACTCGCTGGCTCCTCGGCCGCTCCCTCGCTCTCGCCCGAATCTCTGCTGGTGCAGGTCCAATCTCACTCGTCTGTTATTTTGTGATCACAATCTCAGCGCGGAACGCCTGCGGTATCGCGCTCGGTATAGGCTCCCCATCCCTCGCTAAGAGCGGCTGTGCAGGTTGTGCCGTGGGGCGGTCGAGGACGAGGTTCATGCCCTCCTCGACTGCAACGCGCACCCTCCGTTCGTCGATCTACGGCGGATATTCCTCCGTGAGATCCTCGCTTTGGATTCGGCTCTGCAAGCGGCGCATTCATCCCTTTCTCATTACGACTTCCTCCGTCGGATGATATCGTCGAGGAAGGGGGTCCAGCGGCTGGCAAAATTTGCGTTCGATGTCTTCACGGTCTTCAACGCTTTCGAGCGGTTCATCCCTGCAGGTTATGAGATCGGTGGAGGGCAGGCTCATTAGTTCTCAAAATTTTCCATTTACTCCGCTCGTTTTGTGAGAAGGGTGTGGTCACTGACCGACATTCTATCGTATCGATTGGGTTGGGTATTATGTCTGTAGCATACATTGTTGAGGCACGTGTATGTAGGTACAGAGCCCGCATGTTCCTTTTAGAGATCACCGCGGTTAACATGTTCCTTCCTTCCTTCCTTCCTTCCTTCGAGAAGATTCTCGTGAAATCATCTCCACTGGACAAAACCATCGTAGAAGCAATGGCCCGGACCGCCATAGAGGCTTCGACGAAGCGATCGGCTCGGGACTATCGAGCACTGGTCTGGACGATGAAATCGCTGATAGACGACGCCGAGTTAGAGCCGTTCATGGAGACCATACCCGATCTCTTGTGGGGTCCTACCGACAGGCGCTCTACATACGAGGAGCATACGCGAGGTCTCATGCAAAATCCTGAACAGAAGTTCAGGTTTTGCGTTCGCAGGAAAAGAAAAGGGCCCAAACCTGAACCAAACCGAACTTTGACAACACTATTAACTACAGACTAGGCTTTGTCACATTCCAACTTCAGTTCTATTTGTGTTCATTCTTTTGCTTTATAGGAAGCAATTACTGTATCAAGGAATATGCGAAATTTAGTGTGACTAATATTCGAAAGCAGCGGTAAGCAATTTGTCAAAAACAGGAGATCCGACGCCAGCTAGCAGGGGAGATATCAGGGTGGCAGGGCGCTTCAAAAATGTGCGGACTTACTAAGTGCATCCCATCCTTTCGTCGCGTCAAACGCAACCTGCGATGATTTTTCAGAACAGATCAGATAGCTGTGCGACATCAATTCAATTCAAATGATTGAAGAACTCACCGATGATGCGGGACACTTCAAACCAGAGTTGTGACCTTCAGTGATATCCGTAAATGCCTTTGAATTATAAATCCACGGGTTCAAGAACCCTAAAACCGGTTTTCCGGCGCCAAGAAGCCGATCGTTGATCAGAGCGATTATTGACGCAAAGATCGGGGACGAGAAACTCGTTCCTCCCATGGCAAAGTTTATGCCCACAAACACCGAGTCCAAGTCCCCCCCTTGAACAGCGACGTCAGGGTACCCACGCCCAGATTTATTGAACGTCCCTGCGAAATCCGGGGGAATTGTTTTCAGAAAACTGTCCACCGCCTGGGTCTGGTACCAGGGTCTTGGAAATAGATCTGAGAACCCGCCGCCTGACAGGTTGGCGGCCACCTCGGGGTTGAATCCCTGAGTCGCGCCGACAGCGGTAACGTAGGGACAGGACGCAGGGAAGATGGGGATGAAAACGTTGCTCTCGCAAACGCCAGGAATGCTGCTATTGTCGTGGCCGCCACGCACACCGCCCTATAAGAATACCAATAGTCTAAGTTGGGTCGAATTAATTTTCAAGAACAGGTTAACTCACATCTCCTGAAGCAAACAGAACAGAAATTCCCCGTGCACCTAGGGCCATGTAACTGTCACAAATCTTCCTGCAAAATATTCAGTGAATGGGAAGCTTCCTGGGCCTATGAAACGCTGACTTGGCAACGGAGCTGTCAAATTGGTTCTCCATGAGTACATATGAGGTTGTCATTACAGACGGCGGGTTGTCGACTCCGTCAAGAAAAGTGTTTGTGTCCAAAAAGGCGGTCGCAAAATCCGAGAAGTTACTGTCTGGGCCTCCGCCAACAGAGAGGAACTCAACGGGTACCCCCGTCGCGAGACCTATCAACTATAATTCAGTAGCTGCAAAGCACGGCTGAAGACTTGACAAACGTGCCGACTGTATATTCCACGTCAAGATCTGCTTCAAACGTAAAAGTGGCGACAACGTCGGGATCTCGATTCGTCGTTGTGTTGCCAATAGTTACCACGTTGAATGTTGTATTCGGAGGTATATCTGGTCGGAACTGTTTAAGGAACGTCTGCGAACAGGACAGTTATTAGGTGAAACTACACGGTCCATACAGAAGAACAAACAGAGATATCCGTTTGGATTGGTGATACGCCTAAGTATCCAGTAACAAGAATGTTGTTGTTCTTCTGAGTGGCCGGAGTTGAAGGGATTCCATAGATCTGTTGCAAGCAAGCTGGGGTTACGATGCCGTCAGGCCTGCTCAAGTTGCAGGACGCAACGGGCTCGGTGCGTTTCTTGGAACTGTGGGGATGGAAAGGGAGCTGGGCAAAATCCGGATTGCGGCCTGTAAATGACGTGCTGGGGTGGACTACGTCGACGTTGCCAATCAGCTCGGAAGGTAGTGAGATCGTCAGGGTGCGCGTGATAGGCTCCGTGAGGGATGCGTGGGAGAACTTCTCGAACTGCGCGCCAAACAGCTGGTTGGCCTGGGAGACCGTCAGAGTCAGAGATAGCCAATCACCGTTCGGCGAGATAACGGTGGGCTTCAAACCATTCGCAGCCGCAAAAGAATTGAAAGCCGCAACCGTTTCGTTGGACGGCTGGACGAAATACTTGACCTACAGACTTAGGAATCAGTGAATTGCAGAATTGAACAAATGTGTGATCACCTCATCCTTCGAAAGCCATTTTCTGAAGTCCAAGTTGCCGGGAGTGGAGATGGAGACGAGCTTTTCTTGCAGCCCACTGAGATTGTTGGGAGTCAAGCCAAATCTCAGAGTCAACACGTCTGTGAGGGGGGCCGGGCCTTGGCTGAAGAATCCGGCAGGGGCAGCTCTGCGGCTTTCGTGTACAACCAGGCTGCCCGAAACAGCAGATATAATCGTGAAGAACTTCGCGAGTTTGCGGAAGGACATTGTGACGAGTTCTGAAGCCAGGTGGTTGGTCTTTAAACCCTACCCAGGTTTCCAATGGGGAAATAACAGTTACCATGCATTTGAGCGTATCACTCAAGGGTTGATGGCCGAGATTTGAAATGCGCAAGAAGAGCCGGAGCGAGCTAGCAACCGAGATGATACACAGCAATAGGAGAGAACGTCAGTGGAGCCGGTGGAGCCTCGGTCGCAGTGCGCACTTAGATGCCAACTCTCGAACAGATGCTGGAACTGAGGTCCGACATGTTCGGCAGGAACCAGCGGGTAATAACTGAATGCCTAGGGGACTGAAATATTTAAGTGGAGCTCAAGATTCGGAGGATTTTTTTATAAATAAGTTTCATGAACGGTGAATAGAGGGTAAATTCTCCTCCGTTATGATGAGCGTATCGACGGTACGTATTCGCGTCAGCCCATTCTGCCCGAATTCTCTGATTAGCATCTGAAATTATGTGATATGGGAAAATCGACTCCTCAATGGAGAATATGCCACAGCTTGGCAAGGCCCCGGTAGGAACTTATGAGCGAGGTAACTTTTTCCGCGTCGTAGGTCTCTCTCAGTCATTGAAAATTCAGCTTGGCTGAAGCCATATCTCTATCCAGGGCCGTTTTGGCGTCATGCTCCGCTTCCATACCATGGTCTAACCCTAGTGTATCGAAAGTATGCGCCAAAAAAAAAAAATTGAGTACTCGCAGATACTCGCGGGTTTTACAAAACTCGTGAGTAATCCCGCAACCTGCGGCTTGAGTCAACACAGAGCCGAGTATGGTCCTCAGAGATGCAGGTACCCATGGTCACGGATCCGGGTCACCCGCGAGTTAACTCGTGGCTATTCCTTACTCCGGTCCTTGGATTCTACAGTTTTTTTCCGCCTGGCATCTAGATCAAGTTCCTATTTTAACCATGCCGATATGAGTTTGCTCCCAGTCTCCACAGATCCGCAGTTGAACAGCAGTACGTTGTAAGGCTGTACAAATTTTCTGAATGTGTTCGATGTCAAGCCGGCTCGCAGTGACGAATACTTGCCGTGAAGCGCCGGCGACTCCTCACTGCGAGAATTATCCCGGTTTTGGTTCTGTGCTGTGGAGGAGATGTATCTTATGATTCCATAGCTTTGAACTGCTGTTGAAAAATATACTATTCTGGCCCGTTTCTCTCAGTTCGGCGCAGCAAGCAGCTTTCTTCTGAACTGCGGCCACGTACACCTCGTTTCCGGTATAAAGAGGACGCCGTTGGGCTTTGTCAGGCAGCTCGAAGCCTCTCAATCTTTCTCGGTTCTCCTTGGCCGTTTCTCAACAGTCGGCTGCTGTCACGTATCTGTTCTCTGTGGCAATCTACGATCCTGGTCGGCAACCGCTATGTTGGAAACATTGGATCGATCTTTTATATACCTGAGCATCGTGAGACCGTTATTCTTCGCACATTGCTAACTTCGCACATTGCTAACTTGGTCAATCATCTCAAAATTGGGAAAACCCTTCAAGCACCTCAAGCAGCTGAGAAAGATTCCTGGTCACACTTGCAATAGTGGGCGATTAACCGTTCTATTAAGATTTAGTGCCCAATTCATTCGGGATTGTTTGGATTTATCCCCTTGAAGCCTTCCACATCTTGCTTTCTACGCTCTGGTGCTCGAGACGTCCCCGCTGGTCAACACTGCCGTCAATTTGAAATCGCTCGCACGGTGTCCGCAGAATCCGTTCTTTCTGAACACAGAGATTGAAATCAAGCCAGCTTGGGATGACGAATGCGTGCTGCGGACTGCGATCTTGAAATGTTGAACAGCAGGCTCCACGATTCAATTCCAATTTGGTTTACTCTGCGTAGCAAGGACATCTCGTGCCCCCACAGCATTCAACTGCTGTTGAAAACAGCCAAATTTGGTGCATCTTTCCAGGACCGAGAGTAATCATCTCCGATACCAGTGCTCTTATGCCGAATGGCCGGGTTCAAATCTAGCTTCCAGAACAGTGGGAATACTCTCACAGCTCGGTACCTAATAAAAGCCGGGTAGTAGCAGAAGTATGGACATGAATCACAACCGCGGGGCGTGCACCGTGGAGCACTGGACACTACCCTTCTAATCCCAAGGGCGGCCTCCCTCCCATCCGTGCCGGTGCGGCCGGAAATGGACGACGCGGCCAGTGGTAGGTAGGAGAGGACAAGATTTTTTCTTTCTTTCTTTCTTTGGGTCGCTCATTCCTGGTGCCGTCTTAGGTTCTAGGTCTCCCATCGTTAATTCGAGGTCATCTAAAGCTCGTCTCGATCATGGGGGATTTTATTTAGACACCGGGTCACCAAACGGAATAGGGGCAAAACGGGGCAAAACCTATACCATCGTTGCAAAACATCCATCTCGATAATGGGGCCAATTGTTAGTATTTCAATTGGACCCCACGCTCCATAATTTAATTGTTCCCCTGGTACCGAGAGGAGCGACCAAAAGTCGGTGACGAGAGGCACGAGGCGACATACTGTGCTAGACTATTTAATTCTGCAATCTGGGCCCGGTAAAACTTTAAATGTTCTTCCCTGACAGTCAAAAAAAAACACCGTTTTCCTCACCTTTTGACCTGTGGGGTGCTCGTTCCACCTTGTATATTTCTGCCGACCGGATATTCCAATCCCCTATATCCCCCTCCACGTACATATTTTTCCCGTATTTTTACGTGCCCTTTTACTTTCGGTACAGACGAAACAAAATCGGGCGGAATCCTAGGAGGCCCGACGCGTCCTGTCACGGACTGTCACGTTCCGCCGCGCCATCAAAAAGGTTCACCTCCCATCAAACTCCTCGTCATTGTGATCGGCGCACCCGCCGTCTCACTAAAAAAACAGTGTCGGCCGGTTCCGCCCACCTTTCCATGTAAAAGGTCCATATAAAAGGTGGTGGATCTCGGCCCGCGCTCCGCCTTCGATCAGGCGATGTGTACGAGCCTACGAGGTGGTGTTCCATATACCATGTCTGAGTCATTTTAAATACTTACTGCGGTACCACTTGCGTGGGCAAGTATTTTCCTCGTCCGATTTGCGAGAGGCGCACCGGATCAGGTGTAAATCACGTGAGCGTGATTCGAACTCCGCCAAACTCCGCTCTCCTTGCTTTTACCATTCCGTCGCTCCTTGCTCGCTTGTCATCCTTCTTACGTCATTCACCACTCCCCGCATTCGCACCAATCGCCTACCCCGCCACTTCCTTCTACCATTTCAACCGGGGAATCCCCGTTCGCCTGCGGGCCGCGGTGCTCACGACATCGCACCATCTTTCATGCTGATTTTGCGCGTCCACGATGATCCCCGCTTTTCATGTCCCGCCAGGCATCTATGTATGAGTGTCCAAATGCACATTTATTCCCATGCACACAACTTACACCAAATTCCAAGAGGTCGCAGATCTCTGGATCTGACCCACCATCAACAACACGTGATTTATTGTGATGCGAGCCTCAGCAAGTGCAAGGAGGGCGAAATAAATTCCTTCGAGTAACTCAGAGGTAATCAGACACCACGCACACTCTTAATACAGTGCTTTTTTTTCTTCAAGGAGAGCCCGGCTCAACTGGATGAGATGTCGGATTTATGTCCCAATTTGGTAAGGAAGGGTTTCTCCTTCTGTGGGCTAGATACAAGGACCGTAAACTCTCTCAACCAGAGAGAGGTAATTAGAGACCTCTAATTACTACGTATACCATTTTTTATGGACCACCAAAGTGCCCTGTGAAGCTTCAGACGCTGGGTTGTTTGGTCAAAACAAATAGTAAATATTTGGCCCCCCCTCTCGTCACGTGTTGTTGATGGTGGGTTAGATCCAGAGGTCTGCGACCTCTTGCCAAATTCGTATTTCCGCCCTATTTAGACCCCTGTAGGCCAAATCCCGCAATAAAATAAGGTACGCACTTACATTGCGGGAATTCAGCTGATCCCGCAAACGCGCAATGTTGCGGGTCAAAATCCTGTGCAAAGTCGGCGGGTCCAAAATTCCGCGCAAAGTAGAAACTGTGGGGGAAAAATGGCCCAAAGTTGGAATTCAGAGCCAGTCACACTGGTTGAGCATTTCAAGTTTTTCAGTAGAAATATTGGTGAAAAACTTCTTTTATTTTTCACACTTTTTTCACTGAAAAAATATGTGAAAAATTTTAATTATTTTCACTACTTTTTCAAGACCTTCAATTTTTTCACATACTTTTCAAAAAAGTAGTGAAAATAATTTAAAAATTTCACTTAGCTTTTAGTGAAAAAAAAGAGTAAAAAATGAAGTTTTTCACCAATATTTCCACTGAAAATTTTGAAATGCTCAACCAGTGTCAGAGTTGATGTCACTAGGAGTAGCTAATATGTGCCGTAGTGTGCAGAATTAAATGACTCGGGTTGAGGATGGTAAATAGTAAAGTAATCAGGCATGAGTCGCCCGAAAGGTGGCTCGAATGGACTCATCCGTTTAGTATTATTCCACCAAGGCCCCAACAGCATTGGAAATGTACTCCTCTTCCTTTCCAAATTTCCCATCCTCCGAAATTGAATCAATGCTTAAATGTAGACAGTCATCACAAACCCCATCAATGCCATTTGGACCTCATATAACTTCTCTGGGATAGCACTGAAAGGGAGATTGACATCGGGATGATGAATCAGACGTACGAATCCTGCCCACCATTCTCTTCCCTAGCTCCAGTTGGATGTCCCTGGAGCATTGCAGTCCTTGAGCTACCACTGGTCTTTCGTATCCATCTACCGAGTCCTAAATTACATTTGCACAGAACTTAGCTTGCATTCAATGAGATTGGAATGATATCTTCAAAAGTTGCGGGTTTTTTCTTTGTAGTTGCGACTTTGTGCGGGTTTTGATCGCCGTCAACTTTGCGCGGAATTTCGGACCCGCCGACTTTGCACAGGATTTTGACCCGCAACATTGCGCGTTTGCGGGATCAGCTGAATTCCCGCAATGTAAGTGCGTACCTTATTTTATTGCGGGATTTGGCCTACAGGGGTCTAAATAGGGCGAAAATACGAATCTGGTGTAAGTTGTGTGCATGGGAATAAATGTGCATTTGGACACTCATATCTATGACACTTTTATCCGGGCTCGCAATGTTGTCTCACTACAGAGCGCTACCGTCTCTTGCTCGCCGTTCTTGCAATCCCCAAGAATAATTCCCTGAGACTTGATCTTTGTTGCAAGGAATCACTTGCCTCGCTCCTTGCAATAGGAAATTGGCGCGTCGCAATATTCAAGTTCTTATGCATTTGGTTACTGGACAATGATTGCCTTGGTTTTTTTGTTTGCTTAATGCTAAGATAGATGCCAGTCACTCTCTACGAGCGCTCACGTGACAGGTCACGTCACGCGTAACGCGGCAAAAATCGGCAGAGGTCCAACACCCTAGGCCGGAATTCCTTGATGTTCCAGAGGTCAAAAAAAAACTGCCCTTTGTTGAGGACCATGTAATTTTTTTTTCTGTTGAAGCCCATCTATTTGAAAGCTGTTTTGAACTGGTTTACAACCGTATGAAAGGAACCACACTGTCCTTGGTTGCTTTACCATATCTTCCTTGCAGATATTACCATATATGGCTGGTGGGGATGTTATGTAAGCAGCAAATATCGGTGGGTCAAGAAATCTAAACTGCGGCAATCGACGAAACAATCATTTCTGCAGTCAAAAATAAATGGGGTTACTAAATCTTATACTGCTGTGTGAAAAAACAATTTATGGAGATTCTGAGACGAAGGATCTTTTCTAAAGGTCCAAATACACCATTCCCTGGTTTTAGTTTGTGTCCCAATGTTTTGTGGCTGGAGTCTTGTCGATGTCACACTTTGATCACGTGAGCGCTTGTAGAGAGTGACTGGTGTCTATCTTAATGATGTTCGGAAATCCTGCAATTCTCCTCTACACCACCATTCGGTAGAAATGTTGTGTAGTTATTTTGGCCGTGATATTTATAAATATCGGCACGGGCATCACCGAATGTTCCGAGAAACATTCCTAAAATAAAAAAGATCAAATCCCTCAAGGCTTTAATGAGGCGACATTGTACAAACATTGCTCAAAGGTTCAGTCGACATTGGGAAAAGCAAGTTACAATATCCTAATTTTCTTCGTTGGACATTGCGACCACCTGTTTGATATGCCAAACCAATTAATATTAAATGTACAAGAAATATTGTCGACACTTCGTTGGGGCGGTAGGTAAAGTATACTATCGGTGACCAATAAACTATTTACTTCGCATCCTGGCGCGATGGGAGAACATGGTTGACCAATGATGATCACTCATCATCGTCGTCGGCAGCTCTGCCTCCCCCAGATCTGGATGCAACCGTCGATGGGTCAGTTGCCGGGACACTTGGGGTCCGTGCCAGCGTATTGAGGTCGACGGCGCCATACACTGCCATGTCCGGATCCAACATCCATTGCTTGATGAGTCTGGATAGTTGCGACAAGTTGTGATCAGTAACGATGTTGACGCGGTGGCACAAATCAAACTCACCTGGATTGGTTCGGGGTGTTTGTCACGGATGCCGACAAGTTTCTTATCGACAGCCCCCAATATTTGTTATCATTCTGTTCCACCACAAGTTTGCGCTTGAATACAATCAGTGCATGCTTCGAGTTCGAGAATAGACACAACATACCAAAACGGCAATTCGCCCGCACAACCGAAGATCAACCTTCATCGTCACCTTGAGCTTGGATAGAATATGCGACGAGAGTTGGGCTATGTTAAGTGCACCGGGACGAAGTGTACTGCCGTCGACCAGGTCAGAACCGAGCGAGCTGCAAATCTAAATGCACGTAGTAGATCGATAATCGAGCTGGAATTGCCAGTGACCGCGACTTACAGCTGTCTTGATAATGTTCCGCTTGGAGATCAGCGCCTTAGAGATTGAGGTGTTGAGAGCATCCTTTGCGTCCTTCTCTGCCTTCATTTTCGCGGTGAATCCTCAGTCGGGGTTGGCAAGAACCATGTCCTACATAAACAACATGATTAATGGCACAATCAGCGATGTAAGTACGAACCGTGAGTAGTTTGTTAGGTCCTATTTTGTCGTCACGGTATGCCGGAATAGAAGGATCTGCGATGACAATGGAAGCATGGTTGTCGATCCTGGCCTGTGTTGAACAGTCAGTATCACAGAGAGAGACATGGTCGACCCGCACCTGAAGCCTCTTGGACAGAAAAAATGGTACGTCCGCCGGCTGAAGCTGCCTCTGGTGGTGCCCGAGTGCCAAGAGCTGTCCCGCAAGCAATAAAATCTGCTCTGCATGCCCAGACTATACACATGAGTGTGGTGATTAAAATAAGGAAGTCACTTACTTGAGCAAACTCGACGAGCTTGTCATGATCAGGCTTGACTAGTTTGTGGGCACGGGAGACCTCTCCGGCAGACTGGGACATGTCCTCTGCGGGCCGCTTGCGCTGCAGAGGGTGTGAGTTCGGAGAGGGAGATGGCGGTGGTTCAGTGATTGTGGCCCTCGCATTGGGAGAACTGTGGCGAGACAGTGGCAAAGGCGATAGATCAAGTGGCAAATACATCATATCATCGAACGATAGGTTGGTAGATGCCATGTCAGAGTGAGAAAAGAAAAGGAGTGGATGGGAGCAAAAGAGAGCGCAGAAAATGAGTGGCAATGTGATGGTTTGAGTCGAAAAGTGTTGTGGGTCCACATCAGAATTAAACTTTGCGCTCGGACCAGCGAGGGAAAGCCGATATAAACACGACTTCTCCCGGTTCCTGGTGAACATGCACGCACTCCATAACGCCCAAGTTATCCGAGAAACTCTTCCTCGTCATCTCACGGCACCGAAACCTTACTTTTTGGCCCGTGAAGCTAAACACTTTGAATTTGCGGCGGCTTTACGAGAATTGGGGCCAGAAAAGCGAGCTCAAGCCGTTGCTAAAGTTCAGGCAACGAAGCTGAAGAATAAGCAGGACAAAGCTGACAAGGCAGCTGCCGCCGAGGAGCAGGCCGAGGGAACAGTAGAATAATTTAGTTTCCAGCCTGTATCGGTTGGGCGAATGTCGAGTTCGAACATATATTTGCTGTTGAATAAACAATGTGACAACGTTAGTTCTATATATAGGCGATATTTATCGAAGAACCTTGAGGAAATGTTGAACCGGCCAATTTGAAACGTTTGGATCAAATGCTCAATAAATATCTGCAGCAGTTATTTAAGAAACATCGAGCTGAAATGGCGGTGTACTGATCTTAACTTTTTGCCTATGATTCCGCATCCGCTCTAACCCATTTCTTGGCATTTCTCGGTTCTTTCCGGCAAATCTGGTTAACTTGTAGCCATCATCGTTCGTTCCAGGGGATATATTTGGATCTTACTTGCCTTTTACTTACTCCCGCGCAATAAAATCTAGAGCCCTCAAAAAGGCCACCATATAGGGGTATGCAGACTCCGGGCGTCAAACCCCGGACTACCTCGATATACAACATGGGTGCTATGCTAGTCTCAAACCAAGAACGTCCACGCGTGGACGGTCTTGTACTATCATCGGGTTTTTTGGTGGGGAAGGTAAAGTTTTTAATTATGTTCAGAGTGATATATTGAGGGTCCTCAGCCTCTCACTGTGGTTAGAATGGATAGAACGGAAAGCAAGGCGGTGGGAGGCATTGATAAGGCGCGCAATACGAAAAACGATCAAAAAGTATCTCCATACGGTAAGAAATTACATAATCGTTACCATCTTAAAAAACATCACAAAACCTGCCTCGACGATACTTCAACTCTACAGCACCAGCGAGGGACTTCAGGCCATTTTGTAGCTGGTGAATATTGTAGCTACACATGTTTTGAACAGATCCTCCACTTGGAATGAAGGCTATTGATTTGATATTGGCTGAGAAACAGGGAAATCTTCCTGTTTAAAAAATTATGTGTGTCTGTCTGTCCGAAGCCTTTTAAACTCCGCCATCTCTGCGGATTGATTTGCTGGCTGCCGAGTCTTTATCAGTCCGGTTGCCGTTGATATATCAATTCGGTACCATTTCGGAACATATACCGCAGTCCCGAGAGCTCCCGCACAATCAGCTCCATCACTTCTCTGTCAAAGACACTCACCGCTTCCTCCGACAAATGCCCGTGACACCGTAAATTTATTGCGCTCAGTATTTCTGCAACGCAGACGCTGATACCAAAAGGTGTGATTTTTGTCATATTCATCACAAAGTTATGCAGGCGAAGTGCTGCGGCGATAACATTACGAGCTTCTGTCTGTCCGAAGAATAAAGGGGGAGGGGGACCGCTCTGCGGTCCCCCGAGCGCTTGTAAAAACTTAACATTCCCATAGTAAGCTAAGGATGTTAATCCAAACCCCTCTGACGTTAGGCATGTGGGGTTTGATATGAACCTAGGTGCTATGCTGATCAGCCGACTGACGCCAACTTGTCGCCGGATTGGCGTCAACTGCTGCGTGGGCGTCAAGGCGCCACTTTCACTTTCACTACATTTTGATGGCGGCCGAGGGGCCATCAAAATGTAGTGTTTGCCCGGGATTTAATCCCAGTGGTCACCACAAGTTGCACAGAGCCTGGTTGAATCCCTATCCTGATTCAGTCACATAGAAACACACTACTTGGGCCACCAAGTACCTCTTCGCAGTGTAGGTGCCAATTTCAGAGAGCTGTCTGTGATTGACAGATTGACAGATTGACAGATTGACAGGGAGTGACAGGCGCCTTGCGGGCACTTATGCAGTATATAAGGACATCAGAATCAGATCCTTTTGTCCTTCCACCTCCCACCCACACTGTGGCAAATGTCAGGACAACCAGTATGATTTTCTCCTTCCTTTTATCAGTTCTGGAGCTAAATGTTTAGTAACAGGACTTGCTATCCAATCAGCTAAGGTCCATTCAAAGTGGCGTGTCAGAGGGTCCGGGAGATCCAGTAAGTCATTAGTGATACTTGAGGTGGGGAAACTCAAGCCTGTGCAGGCCACACAGATGATAGTGTCATTGCAGACTCTCATAAATCGCACACCCACAGGAGATCCAGATCTTCCAAGCTATCACTGTCAACTGGTGGAAGCTCTCATGGAAAGATATAGCTTGTCTCATGCTTTGCAGGATCTTAAAGAAGCCATGGTATACTCACGACAAGCAGTTGACCTTACTCCAGAAGGGCATCCTGGGAGAATAGACTGCTTACAAAACCTGGGAGTGTGTCTTTCCAGGCAATATCAAAGATTCGGAAACCTGGAAGACCTAAATGCTGCAGTGCAGATTGAGCAGAACATAGTTAACCTCACTCCAGAAGGCGGCCATCTACGAGGAGATCGTCTGGCAAACTTGGCAGTTTCATTACGCGATCGGTATCAGAGGTTGGGGGACCCAAAAGATCTGAACACTGCAGTACAAAATTGTCAGGAAGCTGTTAGTCTGAGTACTGAAGGACACCCTCGGCGAACTGGTTATTTGAATAACCTGGCAGTGGTTTTGTCAGATCGGTATCAGAGGTCAAGGAACCTGAAGGACTTGGAGGCTGCATTGCAACAGAGACAGGAAGTCATTAACCTCATTCCTAAAAGCCACCCTCAACGAGCAATTTATCTAAGCAACCTTGCAGCCTCTTCTACACATCGGTATGAGCAGTTGGGGGATCTGAAGGACCTAAACACTGCATTGCAGAGTCATCAGGAGGCCATGGAACTCACTTCTGAGAGCCACCCCGATCGAGCAGCTTATTTGAGCAACTTTGGAGTTTCTCTTAAACAGCGGTATCAGAGGTTGGGGGACCTCGAGGACCTGGAGAGTGCAGTGCAGACTTTTCAGAAAGCTGTTGATCTTACTCCTGAAAGCCACCCTCAGCAACCACTTCATCTGAGTAACCTTGCAGCGTCTTTCAGAGACCGATATGAGAGGTTGGGGGTTTTACAAGACCTAGAGACTGTGTTGTACAATTATCGGAAAGCTATTGAGCTTACACCGGAAAGCAGCCCTCAGCGAGCAGATAGGCTAATCGACCATGCAGTTGCTTTGACAGCTCGATATAAGAGGTTTGGGGACCTAGAAGACCTGAAAGCTGTGTTGCAAAAAACAACAGAAGGTGTTAACCTTATCCCAGAAGGTGACCCACGGCGTCCCGGTAATCTGGCCAACCTTGCAGTTGCTTTCACACATCGATTCCACAGATTTGGAGACCTTACAGATCTGGAGACTGCATTAAAGAATTTTCAGGAAGCTGTCAATCTTACTCCTGAGAATCACCCTCAGCGACCACTTCATCTGCGGAACCTCGCAGTATATTTTAGTGCCCGATATCACAGGTTGGGAGACCTAAAAGATCTGGACACTGCATTACAGAATTATCAGGAAGCTGTTTATCTCACTCCTCAATGCCATCCAGATCTGGCAGGCCGTCTGCAAAGTGTGGCACACTGTTTGTCAGATCGGTTTAAGAGATTGGGGGACCTAAAAGACCTAGAAGCTGCACTGCAAAATCAACGGAAAGCTATTGATCTCACTCCTGAAAACCACCTGATGCGAGCAAGTCATCTAAGAACCCTTGCAGTGTCTTTGGCAGATCGGTATGAGCGGTGTGGGGACCTGAAGGACCTAGAAGCTGCAGTGCAGACTCACCAGAAAGCTGTTGATCTCACTCCTAAGAACCACCCTGAGCGAGGAGGTCGTCTGATCAACCTTGCAGTTGTTCTCGGAGAGCGATATGAAAGGTTGGGGGATGTAAAAGATTTAGACGTTTCAGTGCAGTGTAACCAGGAAGCAGTGGACTGCACTCCAGTAGAGCACCCTGAGCGAGCACATCATCTGAGAGTCCTCGCTCTTTCTTTCACACGGCGATATAACCGATCGGGAGCACCTAAGGACCTTAAGGCTGCAGTGAAATATTGTAAGGAAGCAGTTAAACTTTCCCCAAAGGACAGCTCAGAGCGGGCAGGTTGTCTCCGGGACCTCGCTTTGTTGTTCACATTTCGATATCAAAGATTGGGACACCGAAGAAGGGACCTGGAGGCTGTTCACAATCACTTCAGTGCTTGCTTCACAAGCATCATACAGCATCCGAAATCTGCTTGGGGTGCAGCTCTCTCCTGGGGTTCCTTTGCAGCGGCATTCCAGCCCTCGGATTGTCCAACTGCATATGCAGCTGCTTTCGGTCTGCTGCCAGAGATTCTCTGGATGAGTCATTCTATACCCTCCCGTCATGAAGCTATCCATAGATTTGGAATTCAGGATGCTACTTCGACTGGTGTTCGAGATTGTGTCAATCTCTCCTTCCTCAATTCAGCCATTGAAGTTATGGAGCAGGGACTGGCCACTATATTCCAACAATTGCTCCAGCTTAAGCCGAATATTGTTGGTCTCCACCCGGATCACGCAGCCAGGTTGCAGAAACTGTCATCTGAATTGTACAGTGGAACATCCACTAATCCCATGCATACAGCAGTTGAAAGAAAGACACTGCTGGAGAATATCCGTAAAACACCTGGGCTCGAACATTTTCTCCTTCCCAAACCATATAAAGCTCTGTGTGATGCATCTCAAGGAGGACCGGTGGTGGTTCTGAACAGTCACAAAAATGGTTGCGATGGGATAATCCTTTTGAATCCATCATTGAACCCAGTGCATGTTCCACTCCCCAATGTGACCATTGCGCAACTGGAATCACAACGTTCCAACCTCAAAAGGTTACTTGACCACTGTGGTACCAGGTACCGTGGAGAATCAGCAGCTACTAGGTTGTTCGGCTTTCAGGAAGGGTTCACATCTGTAACACCCAAAGAAGGCTTTGAAGATCTGTTATCCTTCCTATGCATTCACATTGTTGCCCCAATCTGTCAGGTTTTGAAATCAGTGAGTGTTGAATAATTCCTTGAAGTCAGAGCTAACATTACTACCTCCAGCATGGGATTTCTAATGGAAGACTGTGGTGGTTACCCACCGGTGCATTCAGTGGGTTACCTTTACATGCAAGTTCCCCAACCGAGGACTTTGTCCATTCCTATACTGCAACATTAGGGTCCCTTCTGGAGGCATATGCCAAGGGGGCCTCCACAGCTTCACAAAAATTCGGGATTGTTGGTGTTACACACACTGGTCCCAGGGGAATGAACTATCTTGAAGGAGTGAAGGAAGAAGTTAAAAAGATGGTTCCTCTTATCAAAATGCCTCTCAATTTCGTTGAAGGTGAACAAGCAACAGTCAAGGCTGTGAAGGACCAGGTACTGGATTGTTCCTGGGTTCATCTAGCCTGCCACGGAGAGCAAGATATAATAGAGCCGACAAAAAGCAAGCTTCTGCTCTATGGAGACACCTTAGAGCTGGAAACAATCCTTCAGATGCCGCTCTCCAATGCACAGGTTGTGTTCCTTGCTGCATGTCAAACAGCCATGGGTGATGCTGAACTAGTCAATGAATCCTTCCACCTTGCTGGGGGATTCATTGCTGCAGGCTTCCGAGGTGCTATCGGAACCCTGTGGTCGATGAATGATTCGGATGGACCAGTGGTGGCAGAGATTGTCTACTCTCATCTGTTTCGAAATGGTCAGGAGCCCCAGGCTAGTGATGCAGCCGAGGCTCTCCACCTGGCAGTGAAAGAGCTAAAAGCCAGAAATGTTCCATATGAACGCTGGATACCATTTATTCACATGGGAGTTTGAGCTCATTTGTCCATACTTTGTATACTGTATGATGTATGTATAATATCCTAACACTCAGAAACTCAGTTCGGAATATTGCTGGAGCCAAAGTCCTTCATTCCCGAAGACGCTTTCAACTGAGCTGAGAGTGTTCATGGCATACGAACGAAGCCATAGGCAGCGGTCATACAACAATAATCTTTCTAAGAATATCGGCACTCTCTCGTGCGACCCGGTCAAAAAGAAAATAAGTTTGGCTGCTTCAAAACAAGAGAAATAAATCAGTTTAGGTTTAGGGTAATAAGTCCCAGATCCCCACCCACCTGTTTCCATCTCACCTTGACCCTTCCTCCTGCTCAATATCACACACTGATGCTCACCTTTTCCGTTCGATTTCACAAAGGTAACATGTAATTTTTTCAGGTTTTGACCTGTCGACCACTGCTTGCGCGTTTGCTGCCGCCATCGGCAACTATCTCAGGGAAAAGATAGTGCTTCTGGGTGACCCCAATCGAATCCCAGCCTATGCGCAGCCATTCCTCATATAGAACGTTGCACATCTCTCCGGATACTCGAAAACCCTATTTCTTCTCACCTTTCGACCTGGCGGGTGCCCGGTGCACCGCGCACATTCACGAAAAACAGATGGTATGATTCCCCTACATCCCTCCTTCATCTCCATATTTTCTCCGTATTTTTAGGCACACTTTGAATTGAGATCGAACGGAAACAAAACCAGGGTTGATTTGTAGAAGTGGACGCGACACGTGTTGTCACAGGCTATCACGCCCGCCGCGCCATCAAAAAGGTTCGCCTCCCATCAAACCCGTTGTCATCGTGATCGGCGCACCCCTCTCCCCGAAAAAAACACCTGCCTGCCCACCTTTCCATGTAAAAGGTCCATGTAAAGGCGAGTTAAGAGGCCCTGCCGTGCCATCAATACTTCCGCCTCGATCAAACCCGCGATCGGCGTGCCCGCCCCTCCAAAAAACAACAGGGTCGGCCATTCCGGGTCACCCTCGTTCCCCTCCCCATGGCAAGGCAACACCTTTCCATGTAAAGGTGAGTCACCTCTGATGTAAATGTCCCGCCGCCCGCTACGGTGCTACCCAGATCCTCCCCCTTGTTTTTACGGTTGCATACTGTAGATGCGCTTCCCCTTTGTGCTCCCCCTTTGCGCGCTCCCCCCACCCTTTGTCATTCAACTGATAATCTCATTTACTGCCATGAAAAACACCAGTGCAAAACCCCGCCCCGCGCCCCTTCATTCCGTCACGCTCCTGGTACTCATCCCCGCTATCCTCGCTGTCCGCAGAACCCTCTACGTGCCGTGGCTATTCGTATTGCCATAATAGGCCATGGGAGGTTATCTGTTTGGCCTTGCATCCGCATCCTACCGGAGAAGCCATCCTTTTTTTTCTCGCTCCTGCAGCTCCGTCACCATTGCGATTCCCGCCATTGCACTCCCCGGCGTCACTCCCCTCCGTACTCCGCTCCCCATTGCGCTACCACTCCGGCATTGCGACTCCCGGCGTTGCCGTTGCGCTCTTGCTGTGTTTCCACTGCCCACCCCGCCCTCGCCGTTGCCACTCCCAATCAGTTTCCACTGCACTCTGACGTTTGTTTTTCCTCCAGATTAACCGCTTTATTGGCAACACGGTTCATATTGGGAATCTACACCCGGAGAAAGAACGAAGATGGGGAAGAACCGGAGGATTGGTCTATGTTCCGTCGTACATCATTTGATTCAACGAGATTGGCTGTACATATTCTTCTCATCCATACATGTGCGGCATATCTGACCATTTCAAAGCCAAATGCTAGTTCACCGACGCTTGTGGCCGCCGACGCGATGCCACAAGCTGATGTTGGTGATGTTAATGCTTTCCTACCCATATAGCTAACCTAGAAAAGCAGCATTCCGCGGAGGATAAAATTGAAAGTGTCGTCGACACTGTGAGCTATGCTTCGCCCACCAACAGCTACGACATCCCGACGGTACCCCCTCCGATGTCGTACGTCGATCTCACCGGTGCCGGCGTCAGTACCAGCTCCATCCCCGAGGCGCTTGGCGTCCCCGGGAACGAGGACAATGGAATCGGTGTTGACGTCGGGCCCGTCGGATGGGACGAGGACATCTCGAGCCAGGTACACGGCCTCATCGCACGCATGCCGCGCGCCAAGACCATCGACCGTGAAAAAAGAGGGCTCTACGCGAAACAGTTTCACAACAACAACTGGCACTTTACCACTGTGTACTGTGTACTTCCCCACCAACATCACCGCGATCCAGTTCATCAACACGTGGTACGCAGCACCCGCCCCTGGCTACGAGAAGGTTTCTGTATCGTTCGTCTCGGGAAACTGAGATATGGCAGATAGGCGTCATTCATAAGCCTTTTTATCTCGCAGCGAAGATCAAGGGAGGGGCCATGCGTCCCGTATTTACGCGTTGGGTGTATTATATTTTCAACTGATTTGCCGGGAAGAGTTGTGGGGTGTTAGATTTGAATCGATTTGGTAGGTAATCGAACAGTGGTATGTAGTCTCCAAGAATGATGGATGTCTGATCAAAACCTCAACCACCGCAACACGCCCGCGGACCACCAACGACGCGGACAAAAAGGGCATACTCTCTCTACTAGTTTCGGATGCGGGAAGTCGAACCCCGGTTTGCTTCGGAGTATCTTCCCCTTGTCATCTTTTGAGGTAGTGTTCCGTACACTCCTCCGATTCATTCTACTCATTTGTGGGCACTGCTCATATCCAGATCGTGAATGATTGATGACCTGCAGAATGAGACTCACACACTCTGACGAGATGCAGATGAGGGGAACTTGGAATTCAGAAGCTCATGGAAACAAAAAAAACTGCTAGCGATAGTCCTTTTGATTCGGACACGGAGTCGAACCCCGATTCATTCTAATCCTTTGTATTGTTCCTGAAATACAGTATATTCTAGATTACGAACTGCTTTTACCGCAATCCCATTGAAAAAGTGTCAATTCATGACATACGGATAATCATGTTCACATCCGGTGTCCGACTCCTTTTCATTATTTACTCGTTGTTGTGGTAGGCAATATGATAATTCTATGTCGAATTTGCGGACCCGTCGAGGTCGTATTTCGCTCACTATGTCCCAGGCATTGGCCATCAGATGCGCCCATCAATGTTGGCAGCATTGACGGTGCATTCCGAATATAATTCCAGTTGTTTGTCGAACCTCTGATGTACACCCACACAAACAACAAAATATCCACCTATTAATATTAATTTTCACGCGACGCGTGTGGTTACACCTATTGTCGTTTGCAATTTATCGGTCCGGTGTTACCGGTGCGGCTTTCCTCTTGCCATCGATAGAGGAGAACAAACTCTTGGACGCGCGACGCTGTGAGGTGCGTATTTGTGCTCTCTTTGGCGCCGGTCAACACCCTGCTCGTCTGACAGGCACGTTGGTACCCATTCCCTGGGAATTCAGGGTCAGGGGTTGCTGTCATATCTCTGAATCCTCATGTCTCTCACAACAATTCACCCTGTCGGACTTTCATGCACGTTCACGTAGGGCAGTCGTTTCAAGTCGAACAAACTTATTCATGGTCATAGAGAGGTCAAGTCGACTCACGCTTCGTACCGGAGAAGCACAATTGTCGCTCAAGAACTTGAACATGATTACTTATGAATGTGCGTGCAATGAAGCATTTCCGTATTTGGCAGATCCGCAAGTGTCAGATGTATTAATAGCACTTGCTGGTTCCTAGGATCCTTTCGGCATAAGCACGTGAAGAAAACGTTCTTAAAGACACCGCAACAGCCTCAGCTAAACAAAAGATTGTTGTTCGACGAAACGATGACATTTCATAGATGCTTACAGTATGAATTTCCCGCTCGGGGACAGCTGACTGGGATTTGAGAAGTGTCTCGCGACTTGTCCCCCTGAGCGTAACGAGGTATTCCAAAGTGAACCGGTGTCAATGTGGCTTCCATTCAGGAGTCGAGCTTGGCGAATTGACGACGGCGGCATAAGACTCCTGGCGGGAGCACAATTGAATAGAACAAAATTCCAATTCATTTCCAAGGGAGTGGTAGGAACGTCGAAGCGTTCTGACGCTTTTCGACTTGAATGCCGCATGCAGAGACACTTGATTTCGAAAATTGGTTGAAAATGATACCAAGCCTCTGGTCCCTTAGATTAATTGCCGTTGGATGGCCTCGAATGCCAGGGTCGTGGCCTGAGCGAAAAATAGGAGTATCTCGACTGGGCCACCGTGACGTGATGATTTTGTGCTCAATTTTGGCGTTGATCGATGGCTGGGTTCATCAACCGCCGATGTCACTGTTCAAATTCTTGTCAACTTCCACGTATTTTTCTCGATTCTTCAAGTTCTCGCAAGTGGGAATCATGGGTGATAATCAATTTTCTTCTGGACCTCCGCACTGGCTTCGAGTTTCACAAGCTACGACAAGTATCTCAAATGCGTCACTGGTTTTAGTCACTCCGATGTAGGTCGAATAGCAGAAACGATTACGGGCCGAACGTAGACTCAGCAAAAAGAAGCTGTTGACGCAGCCACTCATGCTCCGTTGAGTGACACCCGTGAATGCGGGGTAGACCTCTGTCCTAGGGTTTCCTTAACCGGACGACACGCGCTGTTACATCTTGCTCGACAGATCTCAGTCCAAAATAATGGAATCTCACTCACAGGGACACGTCCGAGCACGAGGCTCGTCAAACCTATAAAGTCGAGGATGGATGGCTGTTGAAATTGTGCGTCCACTCTCCTGCAGACTCACATCCACTACATCTACTTCTCCTACCAAAGATGCGCTTCAGCACTGTGTTCTCCGCTCTCACCATCGCCGTCTCTGGCGCGACGGCCGCTAATACTTACACTTCGGCATACATCTCATCCGCGGCGGCCCTCAATGCGAAGAACTACTACGGTGCTCCCATCCCGCCTTGGAAGGCCGGCCACCGTCCCGGGTGGTACTACGGCCATGGTAACCTGCCCACAGGTATCTCCCACAACTTGGACGGGGTACGCACGTTTCAGCCCCATACAAAGATGTTATTAAGTATCGATTGTTATCCAGTTGTTGTGCGAGCTTTTGCAGCTGCTTCACTTGGGTTTCTATTGCCCGTACGCGGCGCCGCCCCCTCCCCACAACGCGCCTCCGCCCCCGCCCCCGGAGTACAGCCAGACCTTCTACAACCTGGCTTGTGCGGCTCAGGACGGCAGCTACCAGACTTACGGCTTAGTTGACACCGTCGCAGGTAATTCTTCTTAGAACTTTGGTGTTCATTCATTGACTTCCGACAGACTGCCAGGCCATGTGTGACTCCGTCGCTGGGTGCACCTTCGTCAATTCATACCACGACAACAACTCGGCCGCCAAGAATAGCAGCCAGCTGACCTGCTCCCTGTTCACGACATGCCTCACGGCCTCGGCTGCTGATAATTGTGCGGGTCAGCCTCAGCCTGATGGCAGTCTCGATTACATCACCAACTCGGATGGATACTGCAAGAAGATACCTACGCCGTACGTTTGATGCACATCGAACCGCCTAAAGGGGGCAGAAGGAATTATGGGATACACCGTCTTAGCGAGTTGGATGTGGAATGGACTTTGGCTTCTTTGGATTAGTTTAGGTTCTTCTTGTGGTTAGCTTTGGTTTTTAAATTGCAGTTCCTTGTATTTTCCGACGTGGGATTGAGACCAATGAAAGTTGGCTGGATTACTGGATGAAGCTATAAACCTTTCCATGTAAAAGTTCTATGTGAAAGGTGGTGGACCCCGACCCGCGCTCCGCCTTCGATAAAAATCGGCGTCACAGTGATCGGCGCGCCCGCCTTTTTCTAAAAACAACGGCGCCGTCGTTTTAGGTTCCCCTTCCGCGCGCCCACCTTCCCATGTAAAAGGTGAACCTTCCCATGTAAAGGCGAGCCACCTTTCCCATGTAAAGGTGACGCCGTCAACGTTTACGCGCGCCGGCCCCTTCCGCGGAGTCCCGCCCGGCTCCCGGCCACAAATCCGGCGACTCCCGCCCCAGAACCGCGCGCACGAACTCCTGGGACAGCACCCCCGCCGTCCTCGCCGTACTCGTATTGCCATAACAGGCCATCGGAGGTTATCTGTTTGGCCCTGTATCACAGTGTTGCAGTTAAGGGTTAAGGCCTTAATTTAAGACTAAGGGTAGCCCTTAACAACAGGCCGAAAACATGTTAAGCCTTTATTAAGCCTTAATGTGTCGGACCACCAGACGTGAGGGCCGATGCGGAGGTATGTGAAGTGCTGAAGGCTTGCGGAATGGAAACTTATATTAATTAATTACATTCCCCTTGTTAATCCAGTAGCTTTTCGCCTCCGACCGGGCTTGTCCCACAGGGTTTACCGGCGAGATTTTGTCGCACCCGGACGTAGCTAGTTTTAGATATATTTCGGATACAGCCGCTTACCGGGAAGCGCAACATCATATAGAAGAGCAACACTAGTGTTTCTATTACCCAGAGCCTGAACATGGTCTCGAAACTTGGTAGGGCTACACTAGGGCATCATATGATGTTGCTAGAGAAATAGTTGTGCAAAACAACCTGGTCGGACCAGCAAAATAACAATTTATTTGTGGCCACAATCAACCGACTTTGATGGCCATTGATATGGCCTTAGTTCTTTGTGCCATGAGCCATCCAAAATTTGGCCAGTGTGGGTGTACTAGGGTTTTTTGGGTCCCTCATTAGGTATATGCAAGTCCCAGACCCAAAATCCCTCATGCCGGGACTACAATAGATGGCGGTCTAGTGTTGCGCTTTCACGTGTTTAGGTATATTTGGACTCCCTTAAAGTTTTGGACTCGTTCTCAATACCCATCGGGTCTATCTGCCTGGAGTAAATTGTAGCATAGATAGTACACTAAGATGATCTGGTTGACAACTTATAACACA
The DNA here is from genome assembly GCA_029281465.1 of Mycena epipterygia. Classification (NCBI taxonomy): domain Eukaryota; kingdom Fungi; phylum Basidiomycota; class Agaricomycetes; order Agaricales; family Mycenaceae; genus Mycena; species Mycena epipterygia. Next base: position 509,472 of record JARJCQ010000044.1, on the reverse strand, counting down.
GAATTTGGATCTATTTTGGTTGTGATATTCATCGACCAATCAGGCCGTTGCGCTTCCCGGTAAGCGGTTGTACTTTACTCACTGGGGAATTAGGTGGAAGGATATTTAATGGGCTGCGTGCTTACATTGTACTCGTCTTCTCAACGCCAGTAATACTTGCCCGCTCCTACTTGTCTTTTCTCTGTCCTCGTCTAAATCCCCTTGGAGCATCCCGCACCGTTACACCACACTGTGGGGAGAAAAGTCAATCAGGCTGAGTGTGACTTTTGGCAGAAATTACTATCCACCTGAGTGTGCAGCACACTCAGCTCGATAGCTTGCATACAATCAAGCTGATTGTGTTATTCACTCGGTTGATTGTTTTAAAAGCATTTATTCGGGCTACATAATACATGGCTCATAGTTATATACTCCACATCTAGCATGCCGCACCGCCCCTGGTGCTGACGAATGGTACCAGCGACGGGGCCACTCTGGGCTCATTTCCATCAGAGCGACACCAAGGCAAACAGGGTGCATTTCAGAGCAACCCACTGGCACTGCATCGATGCGAGGAGGGGGAGGGCAGCGCCGGGGGGGGATGACGAGGACGAGGACGAAGATGAAGACTTACCTGCCATGATCACAGTGTCTGCAGCGCCGCGCCCTCGTCGCGCGCCCGCCCCTGGCTTCCCATCACCCTCACAAATCTCTTCGGCGGCACAATCTCGCGCCCACTTGGAAAGCCGGCTCGTCGCTCTCGGGTGGTGTCAGAGGAAGGCTTGTACATGGAGCTCCTTGCAGCTGAGTACAGCGACGAGGAACCCGATGCGGGGGCTTTGGAGGGTTCTGGTGACGACTTTGAAGAGTAAACAATAAGGCAACTTCCGCCTGAACATATACTACCATTTCGGGAATTAACCCTTAGTTTGACCCTTAAAAACACACCCTTAATTAACCCTTAATAAATCTTAATGCCTTTGTTTCTGGAGCGACCCTTATTAAGACCCTTAACTGCAACACTGCCGACTATCATTGCTGCGACGACGATGCGCCGCGATCAGCTTCAAACCTCAATCAAACCCTCGTCGGATCGGCTCCAACCGCACCTAATCCGTCCTCCATCCCTTCGGGCGTTCGTGGATCTTGCTGTCTCGCACAATCTTCGTGCTCAACCCCGGAGCCCGAATTCGTCCGCGCCTAGTCAGATCGCATTCACCAGTGTTTTACAGTTCGTTCAACACTCGCCACGAAGTCGGCTCACTTAAGGTCGCCCGCATTTGACCTGCAAGTGACTTCCCTTCTGACGTTGATTGATGGATCTTCATGTCTCGCTCAATGTTCACATTCGCCTTCTGCTCATTGTTCCCGTTCAATGTCCGCGCCACTTGATATTCTGCTCGGTGGGCTCGGCTTCCAGATCTCTTCCACGTTCGGTCGTCAAATCCACTTTCAGTCAATCGGGCGACTTACAGGTATCCGCGCCTCGGCGAATGACCCCAACCCCAACTCCACCCCCACTTTATTCGCGGCGCCTAGAAGACGCAGGCCTAGCGGAGTCCACACCGTGCGAGGACGCGAATCAATGAACCAGCAATTTGATTTCGATGTCTAACCACCGGAGTGTGCACCCAATCTTGAATATTGAATATTTCGAGGCATACCGTAAATATGAACCACGCGGATAACAGAGAGACTAGAAATTCCACCTTTACCAGAGCATGAAACATCTTAACAGTCCCTAGGGGATGCCGGTACGTCCACGTGCCAATGGACGGTTTTTGTACGAGGACGAGCTCACCTAAACCAGCGATTTAATTTCGGTGTCGCAAGGACAAAAGTGTTGGACCTAGTCTTGATATGAAATCTCGATTCCGTCTGTGGTGTGGTCAAAGTTCAAGTCCTCGCGGGGATGGAAGGAACCAAATAAAGATCGTTCAGAAACACTGGGTCTGTGATGCAGATCCTTGGATAATGGGCCGTTCAACGGATCCGGAGTACCTCAGGCTTGGACGAAATTGCAATACGAACCTATTGAATATAGATTGCGGCTTAGCTACTCCGAATTACCCCAGAGCGCAGCTGCTGACCACATACACTGGCTGCTCACAGAAAAAGCGGCAAAGCTTGAGGAGGACGAAGGCCTTCAGGAACGGGGTCCTTCGTTTTGATGAGATCCAAGAATACTGTATTACAGGGAAGAACGGGTTTACCATTCGGCTACCAAGCAGCGTGGCAAAGCGCGGAGGCTCCGACTTGAGCGTTGGTGGGCACTAAATATGCATCTGCCCAATTTCCTCAAAATGTGCTGCATGTAGTTGATTCAGAGCCACCCTGCGCGAATGTCCTCTACAAGAGCGAAAGCAATAAGAGTTGCTCGAAGCGTCAATGTATGAAATTATACGAGACATTGATGGACATTGATAAAAGAAAGCAGGGTAACATATTTGAATCTCCACGGGTTCATACGTGAATGTTTTATTCGTAGTAGCACAGGACCGGTGAGCGGTCCGTGAAGTATGTCAGCGCGCCGCTATATGGTGAAACAACCCCATATGAAACCTACCGCGTTCGTTCCGGAGTTCCAACGATAATTGGCGCAGGAGGTATTTCAGGCGGAAGGACTCGTTGACTTTCCACCGGGCTCCAATGCAAAGCCAGGGCGTGGCCTGAATAAGAGATCCCGCGCAGGCGGTGCTGTGGTTCTCGTTCTACTGGTGTGGAGCTCTGTTGCCGCCAGCTGAATTGACCCCCGGCTATCCCCGGGATGGACAAGCGGAACCGGCATAGCAGAGCACTATCTGTGAAACCACCGAGCACCCGAGGCTCAAAATACGTGATGTGGAGCCACACTCGGTACGTTTCGCGTTGAAGCGGACTTTCGTGTACTGCAATTACTGCAGTACGACCTGGTGCGACCTTGAACTCGATTGTGCTCAATGCGACCCGAGGGATATCCAACAATTGCACTGGATCAGCCGTATTGTGATTTTCTTCAAGTTCCAGAGGTATCCAGTAATCGGACAGGGAGGCGATTACTCGTATCTTAAGCAGATGTGTCGAATCAGATTGGTCCTGTTTGCACCCCCGAAATTTCCCCATTCATGAACTCAGCTGACCAGAAATTAGCTTAGACGCCCGGGCCAGGTCCCCGATCAGCCATCAACCTCCGCTCAAAAGACTGCTGTATGCATCGCTTCTTGGGTTCCACTCCCATCATCTCTGCTATTTCCAGCGCTGCGTCTTGGCTGCGTCGTCGCCTCCCTTCTTGGCTACTGCGCAGAAGCAACATTACTCGTATTATAAGCAGATGGTTCGTATCAGTTTGTACGTGCTTGCCCATCAACCCGTGATCTTCCGCATCTCCGCCACTTGCCGCCCACAAACCCGCCACGCAAGGGCCACCGACATTAATTCATCAGACTTGCCAAATCCCGCGACTTCTCGAGGCTATGCAAAGTCCACACGTCGACGGGGACTCGGATCCATCATCGGTGCTCCACTCTACGACCCGCCGCCAACTCCCTAGATGCTTCATGATGTCCGGCGGCAAACTGGCTAGGTGTTAGACTTAGGCGACTTCTTATGCTGTGCGACGATTCCCCAGCAGCTGGCCCTCAAGTTACTCGTATCTCAAGCAGGTGCCTTGGATTCTGGTTCCAAGCTCCGCTGCCTCGATTCGCCTCATGTTGGCCTCATGACACATCTATTTTGGAATATCAAAAAGTAACTTCAGCTTTCCCGTCTTTGTGCTGGTGTTGGACATGCCGCTTATTCAGATGAGTGTACGGTCGAGCGCTCAAATCCCACTCAAAAGGCCGACCTGTCTGATCTTGCCTCGCTCTTCCCCTTCCTCTCGCACCCGTCCTTTTCCCGCCCTCTGGCAGCACCTTTCCTCCCCTACCCCAGCCAGTGCGTGCACGATTCAAGCCCAGCGACGCCGTCAGCTCCGTTCCGGCCCCCTTTTTTCTCTTCAAGCTTTGAAGACGGACCAACTCTTTGACTCACCCAAATGACTCTGATGGCGGCGGCTTTCCTCAACATTCAATTTCATTCACTGCGGGAATCGTTGTGGCTTCGCTCATCAAGCCGCCGAAAAATCTCACGCTGTACGTCTAACCGTCGGCAAGATTGCTCAGGCCCGCTACATTGCGCTGTCCAACCGATTCAAGACATCTGAACTCCTGGGTCTGCCGCTACCCATGCTATGTCCGTTTCGTCTCTTCCCTTCTCTCTTTCTTTCAATGATGTCCAGTCGATCACTAGCGTCGGAAAGTATAAGCTAATCCCGCTCACGAGTCACGATTACTCACATTTTAGCAGACGTCCCGGGGGTTAGCTCCCCATGACTCAGTTGATCCTCGTCTCTTCCCGCACTCTCTGTCGGGATTATCGCTTGGTCGGTCGATCATCTCACGCCATCGCCTGGGACTGATCCCTCACCAGCAATTGATTGACCCTACTTCGACCACTGCGGTGAAATATCTGTGTGTTCTTTACCCGTTCGAAGCTGGACTTCAACCCTTTTCAGTGTTTCATCACAGTGGTGACACGGCACATCCCACCAGAGTGCGTCGAGTCTTCAAACTTCATTCCTCCTCACAAGCTAACTATTCCACAGCCCTCGCGTGCGCAAAAAGACTCCGCAATCGCCGTACGTAGCCTTGCCCATCTCCCCGCCCCGTTGACAATAGCACACCTAGGTCAACAACGCTGCACTCGGCACCCTCCTCGCCCAGCTCGAGCACGAAGACGAGCTCGAGCACTTCTACGCCCCTACTAAGAAATTAGGTGGTCGTTCAGCCCGGCGTTTACCTCCCTCATCCCACACTGACAGCATGCAGGAACACTCGACGCGCGCAAGGGCAATTTCCGCAGCGTGCCCATCTATCACTCACAGTTCGCCAACTATCCACTGCCGTTCATCTTAAGTTGTATGGCTGATTAAGTTCACAGCGTCGCCATTGTTGTGCTCGAGCCGCTAGCGGGTGTGGTGGGCTTCTGCTCCAACTATCCCGCCATGCCACCGCTTGCCTCCCTCATCGAACGCTGACAACCCGCAGGGATATCGAACGTGCTCCAGTGTAAGTTCCGTGGCACGCCTTTCATCCACTACACGAGTACCGAGTGCCATTATCTCGGGTCTGTGACTAACTACGTTTGCATTTTCCACACTGCTCTCGTCAACTCCACGTTCCCGGCGTCACGTTCGTCATGGAGACCTCCACTTCCCTCGAAGTTGTCATATACCCCCTTCTTGCCCTTCCAGGTGTGCTCGCTCCCTCCCGTTGCGCACCAATACTGATTTGGATATTGAATGAAGGCTTCCACTCTTCAATGGTTGTTCTTCCGAGCGTGCGTACCGCGTTCGCGCCGTTCGCCGGCGTGTTCCACTCAAATATGCGTGCTGGCGTGGTGTTGTGCTACTACCTCTCAGATCAACAAATTTCGGTGTCGCTAATCTATTCGCCCCAGTTCCACAACCTACAGGCAGTTTGTGTTTTTAATTTGACAATCTCACTGCTGCTACTATTACTTATCTCCCAGATTATGTGCGGCAAGCTCACGTCGTCATGGACACATTCGTTTTCCAATCCCTTTGTATACTGTAGTCCATGAGTAATAAGACAGATGATTTGCACCAGCGAGGCGGAGCGGGAGTCCGGGCTTCGGACGTATTTACAACGGACAGAAACCCTTCTGAGTATCGATATTTTAAAAGTGCTTAGATTACGAAGTGAGCACCCGCCGGAGCGAAGCGACGGCATATCTTGTATTATATTGAGCAGATGCCTCGTATCACATTGTACATGTTTATTTTCACACGCCACCAGTGCTCGCTAATTCCCGAGCTTTAATTTACCACTCTTTCGGTGTCTCTGCCTTTCGAAGCCCTTCAAACCTTTTCTGGGTATGCAGCTGACCTGTGCGTCATAGAGAAGCCTTCGTCTTGGAAACTGGACGTATTTTAAACCTCGCCGATCTGCCGGCGCTCAGCTCATGCTCCCCGACGGAGCGCTCAAGAGCCGTTCAAAAGGGACAGCAGCCGTCTTCCGCATCATTTGCTCCTTCCTCCCCCCCGTCATCTCTCTATCCCGCAAAATATTCGGCCCCTTTGTCCTCAATACGCTGCTCTGACTTGATCAAGTTCCCGCAAGACTGAACAAGCCTTGATGAAGCCTCAACGACTCCGCTTTAAACCGCAGATATGTTCTCTCATTGGTGACTCCTGCAGCAATCTACGCCACGCAGAATCAATCGCTATGCTCAAGGCTTCTGACGTCCATTGTAAGATCTTCAAGGCCCTCGCTCCATAGGAAGCTGGTCAAATTCTTCAACGTCGGATGCAAAACTTTTTTTGCGGAGCCTCCCCCTCATTAATACTTCCCGCATTCAAGAACTTGATCCGCAAGACCTGTAGGTATCTGTGGAAGGCTTCTGATGCGCTCAAAAATGTCGTCCAAGATATACGAGCAGCCTCTTGAAACTCAGGAACTTCTACGGTCACATTCTCCTTTTCGTTTAGCCATGCACTGATTTGAGGGAGTTGGTCAATGAGCGAGTATCTGATGAACGCGAGGCGAATATCACTGATGATTGTCTTTAGGTTCATACCCGTCGGTAATATAGCACCAAAAATCGTCCAGTGGTACGTTTGCGCCCACCGTTTTCTCACACCGAGAGAACTCATGGTCACTATTACAGTTGTCTAACATTTATTTCAAGTGTACGTGAGCTTCGCCTACCTTGCCTTCTAATTGCTAAAACACCCGTGCGAACAGGTAGTCTTCTCCATGCCCTGAAAATCGAGCTAGACAACAACGCAATCCTCCATACCAGCAGTGCGTCCCTTCATTAGTTGCAGGCCTCTGAATTTTGATTTAACTGTAAAGCGATGCTTGCCCTCATCGACAACGCTATCTCGAAGATTCGCGGCGCAATCATAGGCGCTCAGTTTGACAGCAGTGAGGGAGGAAGGTGAATTGCCCACGGTTCGGAATCTGAGGTTCGCCATTGGGAACACTGCGCACACTGTATTCGAGTCACATCCACTTCCGCCCCGTGCCGTTCACTGCAGTCTTTGCAGTTGAATGAGACGCACTTCCCGTTCAATACGTACAGTCATGTATGTTAATGACTCGCTATCCTGTAATAATTTAATTTTCGCAACTGGGTCCACTATAACAATTTCTAAAATTTCATCGATGTAAGTCCCACATGCCGGAGCGAAGCGAAGGCATGTCTTGTGGAACAGATCCAGATATGTTGGGTGTTATTTGGAGGGGAGCTTGCGGTGCAAATCAAGTAACCTGGAACTAGTTCCATGGAGAAATTGGATCGCTGAAAATAGTGAGTATGAGAGGACCGGCCTGTACTACGTAGCAGACGCACAAGATGAAAAGGGCAGAGAATTTCGCAATGTCTCTGTGCGCGGAAGTCAAAGATGTCGTAGATTTCTGGCTTCCACGACTGCTGTACCACGGCAAGGTCACCACAGATATTGGGCAAGGACAGGGATCCAAACTGTGTAATGCGTACGCGAAAGCAGATCTGTCATCTCAGTCACAAAATCCCAGCTGATGACCTCCACGAAAGCCCTGGAGGCAAAATAACCATCACAGTCAGTAGTATCTTGATGCTAGTCAGATCACTTACACTTTTGCACTGCGGATTCGTACAACAATATTCGCCCGCTCGCCACCATGGAGCAGTTCAGCTGCAAAATCTACGACGCTGGAAGGGATTTTGCTGCGATACTGAATCATCAGCCACGTGCCAGCATACAAGAATTGCACTGTGCAATTCATGCGCAGATCGAAAGAGGCTATATTTCCCTCCCGGGAGAACTCGAAAGGAAGATGATGGGCGAGGGATCGGATGTAGCACGATCTGTGCACAGGGTTGTGCTGAAAGCGACGTTTGACCTAGACTTGCTAGTTGCCCCCAAGGAATTGGAAGTTTCTGTAGAGTCTTGGAGCGTGAACTGGGCTGGGGCGACTGAATCCTGGGCGACGACCATGCTTGTGGGCCGACCACCAGCCGCCTCACCAGGCCGACCAGACTGTGTCGACATTGACTGTATATCCGCAGCCGAGAGCCGGTCGACAAAGCCCCGACAGCGGAGATCCTCTACGAGAGCTATCCAGATCGTTGGCAGTCTTTGACTTTTTGCCCCACGACTTTGACGGTCACGTGAACGGCTTGTTCGGCTGCTCGACGCGCTTGGGCGGGCCTTCAATATATTCTACCATTGCTCGTTTGGGACGCACAATGGGCCGCGAAAGCAGTGGCAGAACGTTTCAGGATGTCCTCTCCTTCCTCTCCTTCTGCCTCATTTATTCCCTCCATGCTCTGAACATCCTACTGCATTTTTCACCCCTATCCCGCCCATTTACGTCCTTCTACCTGTTATTGCATCTCCCGACGTTCCATCGACGCGTAAAATCCCGCCACCATCATGCCACGCGTTAAAAACGCTCCTGTGGGGTCCTATGAGCGGGATCTCGCTGATGGACAGTACACACTCAGGTGGCACTCAATGGATGAAATGTTCATCTGGTTACGCAATGAAGAGAGCACAAACTCCATCGAGTTCGTCATCAAGGAGCCGCGCTCAAACAAGAACAAGAAGGACCATCACTGGTTGAAGAAGCACATATATGTGTGCCCACGGCAAGGGTCAGGCGGGAAGTCAAAGTATGTGGCGAAACATCCCGACCGGGTGCGAAATATTCCACTCAGGAGGGCCGAAGATGGCTGTTCATGCCGTTTAACCGTCAAGACGTATCCCGACACATCCAAAGTCCTCGGTCTTTATGTTCCCGAGCATTCTCATCCCGTCGGCGATGCCAACCTCATTTATACCCGCATTCCACTCCAAGCCCGAAACAAAATTGAACAGCTGCTGCGAGAGGGAATGAGGCCCGATCTCGTTGTAAGTATTCCATGCCGATCCTTCTGTTCCAAGCTCATTCTTCAATTTAGCTCGCACAAATTCGAGGCAACGTACACACGGAAGCTAATTTAGCTACTCTGCAAGATCAGCCAGCCCGTCGCGAGGAGTTCGTAAACTCGAGAGACGTCCGGCGCGCTGAGGTTAGTTTTAATCGAGCGCACCTATATTTCCTTGTCTAACATGCTACCAGAAACGAATCGAGGCCGAAACCATTCGTCTAGACAAGCACGATGGATTGTCGACACTCGAATGGGTGGTGCGGCTCCGCGAGCGCGATTCGTTGATTGGTTTTAAGGCATCATCAGACCCGCCGTTACCCATGTCGGACCTTGCACCGGATGCGTTCGTTCTCGCCATACAGACGCCATACCAGCGCGCGTGTTACCGCAAGTGGGGTCGGGAATTCATGGGGGTCGACGCCACTCACAACACCACTTACTACGAGAACATGAGCCTTTTTACGCTCATTGTTCGCGACCGATACGGCCACGGAATGCCCGTCGCTTGGATGATTTCCTCCAACGCCACCGAAGCCACTGTGGATTACTTCTTCATGGCTTTTCGGCAGCTCAACTGGGAGGTCATTTCCCTGCGGATCATGTGTGACCACGATCGAGCTACTATGAACGTCATCCAGAAGCGTTGCGTCGAGTCTCAGCTGTTATTATGCTGGTGGCACGTTCCTCACGCGTGGCAAAAACATTTCTGTGTTGCCCATTATCCCGAACTGTGGGCCGAAATGAAGCGGTGGTTCCGAATAACGGACCCAGAAGAATTTTTAGCATGCTGGGCTCGTATTCAAGAACTTGCGCGAAGGCGATACGATGCAGGTATTTGTTCGTCTGAAAGAGATTACTGTAACTTCGCATGAGTTGGCAAGACGGTGGCACGCACCTCGCTCATAAATATCACGGTGGATATATCGCAAAGACATAGCGTGTAGTGGACAACGTCTTCAGAAAGGACATGGTGGTGGTGGTGGTGCGAGTAAAGAAGTGACACGTCCCCATCACCGATGATTATCAGCGAACTGAACAATGCAGCATTTTGACGGTTATTTTTAGGAATTTCCTTCTTCTGGCCGTCCACAAAAGAAATAAAAAATGATGATAATGGAGCTCTGAGGTCTTTGAAAGTAACATTTTATTCAAAATAGCATCAGACGAATGCGCTGCACATCAGCGCTCCGTTGTATGGCGCAACCTTCGCCCAGGCGGACACCATCCCTTCAGAAATCTCCACGAAATCGGTGCAGGAGATATTTCTGGTCGCAAAGTTTGAAGGAAATGATAACTGGAAGAAGACAGTGTTGGACGAGAGAAAAATTAACGGGGGAAAAGCCAAGAAAAGAGACCACGGACTAGCTTGAGATGGTATTCGTGAACATTGTAACGGGCCGAGAAGAACCAGAAAGTAAGGACGGAGCATTGACGGTGTTCGACAAAATAGATCAGAGAAAATTGGTTGATAAGAATTAGCGGGACGAGGAAATGAGATCATACTAGCCCACCATCCGATTCCATGATTTGGGCATCCATACGATCTTCAACTCTGCAGCGACGTTCCCGGGAATTTTATTGCAAATATATCCACAACACCTTCCGAGTGGGAGACTTCTGGACCCATATTGACCACCTGGACAGAAATGGAATGTGTCATATATGCGACGCTGCCGAAAATTTAGAGCATATAGCATTGGAGTGCATGGCACCTGAATGAGAACTAATATGGTCTCTCACGAAACAACTGTGGTCCAAAAAATATGATGCTTGGCCAAGTCTTAACTGGGGATTGATTTTAGTGCGTAATCTTGTGAAGTTCAAGTCTCGGAATGGTCGAACCATACCCGAAAAGGGGAGACTGTTTACGATATTGGTATCAGTAGGATGGCAACTCATTTGGAACCTCCGTGTAAACCGAGTTCTCAAAAATCAAGGTGCAACACTTAGTGCACAAAGTATCCACAACCAATGGCTGGCCGCAATAAATTCGGCGTTGCGGCGCGATCATATTCTCACTGACAAAGTCAAATTAGGCCCACTCGCGTTAAAGAAACAAACGGTACTGAACACCTGGAGTGGGCTACTTATGGATGAAGACTCATTACCGGACGATTGGACACTCACAAAGGGGGTTTTAGTGGGTATGTGGCCATTACATGGTATAGGTTAATCTGAAGAGGCCAGAGTCCCACACTAGTTAGAAAAATGTGCGTAACGGCATTTCCTCCTGGAAAAATTCACCGGTATGACTGGCTCAAAACCAGCAACACAGACGGACAAACTTAGAATGCTTCTGCAGACTTGGCTTTGTTACTCCAAACGTCCCAAAAAAAAGATCATCTGGCGTTGGCGGAGTTAAACTCTATGGGCGTGATTTATGGGTGTACATTCGACGGAGAGCCGGTCGCAGAGTTAAAAGCTGGAGAAAATACGGAGGAGGAATCGGAAAGAAAGCCGGGAGCGGAAGGAAAAAACCAGGAGCGAAACTGGGCACGCACGATCAGGGCCTGTGCGACGAGGTGAGATGCAGGAAATTTGGACGGCGGTCAGATGTAAGGGATTTCAGCAGAGATGAGATGCGGAAGGTTTCGATGCCGGAGAAGATCACTATGCGCGGCGTACGCCTAAATCCTGAAGCAGTAAAACTTGAGAAACAGGCGTGAAGAGCAGATTCTAGAATGGAGGTGGCGATGATCCATAAGTAAGGTGGAGATGGATCCAAATCTAAAGTGACATCGTATATGCGGAGGGAGGATGGGGCTAGAATCAGAATCGAAACTGGCGAGGCTGAGGCCTGAGTGGGAGACTGGCGGGACGAATGAGTCACTAATCTTGCACTAATCACTGGCTAGCATGACAATGGAGAGAATGCGCTGGGCCGAGTGTGTTCGGCAACGGGTGGGTGCTCGCGAACGCGGAAATGCAGAGAGCCATCAGTGGAGGTTGAGAGAGGAGAAGGAAGAGTACAAGAATGGTTCGGAGTATCGGGCCGAATGTTGATACACGTGCCTGATGCATCGCCACATCCGTTTCGCCACCAACCTTGACTTTGACTAGTTTCACTAGGCGACGCTCCCAACCAGCTGGGAGTTGCTAAGAAGGTGGCGCGTCAAAATCTGTTGTTGATATACCGCACTACTAGTAGCTAACAAATGCAAGAGATTCACAGCTCCGATCTAAATAACACGGTATAGATTAGCCCCCGCTCAAAGAAAAGAAAACCTTTTGGAATACACTCACCCACCATCGCTGTCGCTATTCTCCTCGCCGCTACTCCAACCCTCGTCCGACTGATCCGCATTACCGCTCCAACATCGCCTCTGCCGCGCGCACCGACCGAAACACTTGGAACTCATTCTACTCCCGGTCCGCAGGGAAAGGAATATCGGTCTGCTGGTGCTATTCCATTGGTCCAGAACCAAAAAGACATCCGAAAGAAAATGACTAGCCCGGTGAATAAATAGGAAACGAGCGCAGACGAAAGCCACAAAATCACTGACATGAGTCAAACGCGTGCCCTGCTTCTAGTTCAGTTCCGGATGAAAGGCGAGAGCGTCCCCACGCCATCAGGTCGTTTGTATACGAGAGAGAAGCCGGATTTTAGCTTGAAGCTTGAGGCCAGCAGAATCAGTAAGGAGTCCGAAGCCCTGCAGTCATGGGCGCTCAACGAAGGTGTCAGAATCGGGTGGATGAGTCCTAGTACGTAGTTTTCGCTGGTAAACGAGCCATACTTTGAGATGCCGCAACGTAAAACTAAAATATTGAACAGAAGTAAGTGAATCCCCAGATGACATGGACGTTGGAAGCAGAGAGTCCGGACCACTCGGGCCGTTTTTTGATGTCCACGTGCGTCATGCATCGCCACTCGGCCTTTTCTTTCCTCCCTCTTCGACTTTTCGCGCAGGAGCTCTCCCGGCGTACAATATTAATGCCCGTTTCACCCTCTTTGAGCTACGTGGGCCCTGGATTTCTCCGAGCAATCGGCGTCAATTTGGTCGTACTATCGCTGCGACTCGATGTCAGTGCAGTTGCGGATGCGAGGTATGCTTGCGTCGGTATATCATCCTGCCAATGCTAGTCTCTGTCATCCGTCGCCGCGCCCACCCTACGTCCCTTGTACCGGTATTGGGCAACGCCCGTGCTGTCTGTACCCGCTTCCCGGTGCGCGCGGCGTACGCTCTTGTGCGTGGCATCTTCCCTACCCGTTCTCCGCTGATGCGAATTCTCGTAGATCCCTCATCCTCCATAAAAGTGCGTTCTGCTCGAGTATCCAACTCTCGACGCTCCCCGTTCCATCGTGCCCGAACCATCTTCTCCTTCAGCTCTCTACGTGCATGGCCTGCGTGGCCATCCTCCCCCCCCGTGCGCATCGCATTAATGATTCAATCGTCCATCCATACGCCCGAATGCCTCCATTCCCGCTGACCACCTTCTGCGCGTTGAATCCTTGACTACACGCCGGCATTTTCGTTCCCGCGCCGCGTGCATAACTCGTCAGTCTGCTTTGCCGACGGATTGGACGTTTTCGCGGGCTCGTTTTCGCGGGGTCGCGGTCCCATCTTTGTACCGTGATATCCGCGTATTTCCCTCAGAGATCCCAAGTCCCAAGTCCATCGCGCGCGGGAGCACTACGATACGTCCCCTCCCGTAAACGTCTCGTAGATTTCTAATTGCCGGATGAACGCCACACCTTCCGCCGATCGAATCGAGTCCCTCTTACACGCTGCTGTTTCTTTTCCTCCGCAAGCCGTACGGCTCCCTTATCGATGGCTTCGTCTTCGGTGCAGTCCCGCTTCTCCCGCCGTCGCGCTCCGACATCGCGCCTGGAACCTCGACTCAGTTCTCCATGTCTTAGAGGTTCCCTGGCCAAACACCGTCCCAAATCTATGCCAATGATGCGATGGCGATATTCAGCGGCGGAATCCTGCGGTAAAACCTCCGCCGTGTCGTGTGCGCTCCTTCCTTCCGCTGCAGCATCTGTATTGCTCGCCTGTGATCATATTCACCCTGGAGACCACTGCCGCTACTTGCTGGTATACTTTACGCCCGATGATTGCGGCCGCCGCCACAAAAATTCAGGCGTGACATGATTCACGCGGAAGACCAAGAATCACAAGGTGACCGGCCTTTATTTTTTCAAGAGACCTGACGCTGCTGGGACGCCTTCGTTACCCTCCAAAAAACACTGCTAATTAACCTATATGCAAAAAGCCCGGATGACTAGCCGGAGCATACTGAATTCGCTACAATCGAGGTTGCTTGAAATGTTCTGACGCATATATGTATCGTGCCAAAAACATTCAGTTCTAACTCGTTTTGGGACCCACAAATCTAATAAGTACTAATAGGCCCGCTGGCGCGGCAGAGCCCACTATCGTAAAGTGGTATTTGTAATTCAGCCACCAAATATTGCCATAATCCCAGTGTCGTACATAATATAGGGAAAGAGTCTGAAAGAATAGCCATGCCAAGGGTAAAGCAGAATGACAGCGAAATAATTATTTCATCGGCAGCTCGTTTCTGTAGCCTGCCGCCTCATGCCGCTCGTCGCCGACCTTCGGTCGCTCCTCGCGGCACGGGCGGCAGTAGTATGGCCCTTCGGGCCTGGGCAGGTAGTGTTCACTTATTGTAGAATAGTTGGATAACTTTGAAGAACACAGTATTACAAGACGCACCTAAGCTTTACTAAGTCACAATTTCGTGCTACGGAGCTTATCTGAAATCAGACCTGGATCCTAATTACGGAAGAAATGAATTAGTACCGAGAACATAAATCTTGAAACATTGGTATGCGCCAGACATAGAAACTCAGTCTATGGGGTCGAAATATTGGTGCGTCCTTCGTCGCTCCTCGCGGCACACAGACATCGAGAGACATGTACCAGAAATAGAAAATTAGTTAATGCCGCATTCCGACAACTATTCATTGATGCAGCATGCCACTCCAGACCAAGAGACATCGGGCCCGGTTGCGCAAATACAAAGCAGTGAATGTGAGTACTTGATCCACAGAGAATAAAGAGAGGAATTCAAGCCAAGAGACGGCAGTAGCTGCGAGCCACAGAGGATGTACACAGGGGCCTCGTGACCACTTACCACCACCATCTTGGTGAGGGAAAGCGGAAACGAACCCCCCGTCGCAAGTAAGCGACGCGGGATGCAGTACGCGCCTGCCCGGGATTCAAACCGGGTCCCCGATATAAAGGGAAGGACGTAAAAGTCGTCCACAGTACATACGTGGCAACCCTCGGAGATAGAGGAGTAAAAATAACGATAGAATTGACTGTCAGTGTGTGAGAACGATGCCCACAACGTCACCCCTCACCTTCCTGCGTCCCGCCACCGCGTCCGCCAACCCCCCCTCGCCGCAGCGAGCTGCGACGACGGCGAGGATTCTCTCCCCATCAAACCCCGCGAAAATGATGGGGATCAAACGACGTACGCAGCCCTGCAAAACCCATACTCCCCCCACCACAACGAAGGGAGGATAAAGTGCGTCGCTAGGCCCACGACGCCGACAAAGCTGACCCACCCCCCTGCAGCTGGACACCCCGCCCGCACCCACAGCCTCGCCGTCGACCCCCCCTCGCAAGGCACCCAAGCGCTCCCACACGGACACACAAACCCGCGAAGAGATCCACAGCGAGCGCCCATCGCCAGCCCAACGCTACACGGGCAAGCAGGTGCTGTACGGCCACCCGGGCTCCACCCCCCGCTCCCGCGGCCCCTTGACCACATCGCCCACCAAAACCCGACTCGAGACAACGACGCTCGTCGAATACGGGTACGACGACGACGACGAATCCCCCATCGAGGACCTAGAGTTCTTCAACACCCGACCAGCGGCCACCTCCCTGGTCCAACAACCCCCCCCGCCCTCGCAGTCCCCACCCTCCTCGGCCCCCTCACCACCCAACTCCGCGTCGGCGCCGTCGCCGTCCGACTCCACGTCCATCCCGAGCCCACACCCATCGGACTCAGGTACCACACCATCACCCTCCCCTTCCCCTTCCCGGTCCCCATCCCCAACCCCAACCCTTAAGGGTGACCCCCCGCCTCCGAACGACGACGACGACCCAATGGACGACGGCGAACCCCCCGCCCCGCACGTAAAAAAGTCCCGCGAAGCTTTCCTCGCACAGGTCCCGGCGTTTCACGACGAGAACCCCCACCACCCATCCCCGGCACACGACCCCGCGAACGACGTCCACCTCGGCATCTACGCCACCGTCCAGACCCCCAACCCCGGGTGGGAGCTCCCCGTCGTCGCCGTGCACGTCGGCACGGAGAATATGCCGGACAAGCAGGTCGAGGCCGCTAAGGCGGCGCCAGACAAATGGGGCCTCCTCACCGGCTTCTGCTTGGGGTCGGAGCTCTTCAAGAACTACCCCAATGTTCGGGCAGACTACCTCAAGCCTCTCATGGAGGTCGCGGGCCCAAACGCCAAAGTCAAGCTCATCCAGCCCGACCCCAAGGTGCCCATCAAGGAGGTACGCCGGGGCAAAACGGGGGGGAAATCCGACCGCTTCCTCCCGCCCATCGGCATGCTTGTCCGGTGTGAGGACCCCAAGGTCCTCAAAAGACTCCTAATCCAGGCGACCATTGCCTCCACCCGGACCACCGCCTTCCACATCACCCCCTTTGACGTCGCCATCTTCTCGTGGGCGGTCGGATTCTTCCGCACCGACATCGACGACCCCCCCAAAGATACTGGCCGACGCCTCGCCCACGCCATGCGCGAGGGCATGGAGGAGTTCCCCGACGCCATCAGCACCTTCAACAGAGCCACGCAAGGCGGCAGCGACCTCCCCCGCGACCAGCGCTTCCATGCCTTCGCCGACACCTTCGACGTCCGCCACCTACCAAGCGAAGATGTCCCCGTGTACGTCCTTTTCGCCAAGCCCTGCACCTCCGACCCTGCTGCTTGGGACGCGATACGCGCGGTCATGCGGAGGACCCCCCTCATGGACGACCTCGAGACATTCAAGCCCTGGGGCAATGCACACACCGGCCACAACCTCTGCGCCGACTGCCACCTTGACACCCACCCCCGCTACCTCTGCCCTTTCTCCGTCCTCGACCCCTCCTTCTGGGGGCCTCTGGGCCTCAACGCCATCAATGCGGAGCTTCGCGGGGAATCCGCCGACGACGAGGATGAGGGGTCGCGCAGGAGCGCGCCGCGCGCACGCACAGGCAACGCATCAAACCCGCGTTTCGTCCCCCGCGCACGTCGCTCTTGAAGAGTACGGCACACAAAGTTTATACATACTTATACTCATCTCTACCAACGGACAATCCGGTCACATATACATGTAGTGCACCGCTCGTATACTCCCTATCTCCCTCTGTCACCCCCCTAGTCCTGTTTAAAAAATGGATGACTCTGTTGTCTGAAAACATGAGTGATAGCGCCTGAGTCCGGAATCAGAAGAAGTCGTACCGTCATCACGAAGGTACGCACCCCGATCCCGCTTACACTTACTGACCATGGCCTTGCGGTGTGGGACAGGACGCGGGGGAGGGTTATGCGTGGCGAAAACGAGGATGATGGATAGCTGTAATGGCTGTACACCATCTTCGCAGACGCCACGCCGCAACGGCGGGGTTCCAATACAGCGAACCGGGGTCCGCCGGCCAGCACTCCTGGCACGCACGCTCTCGAAGGGGATGCCTCTGGAGGCATCTTCAGACGGGGCGCGCAACCCCCCAACCCCGGCGGAATGAAGACGGCAGGCAATCCTAGCTAGATTGTCTGCCTACTCCGCCGAAAAAACCATGCAACTACAAATTTTTACAGGAACGATGTTCCAAACCTAAGGTACGGGTCATATTTACCTACAAGCTCTGACACCAGCATGGCAATCGGCAGCTCGGGCATGGGAGGCGGCGGGAGCTCCGCCACCGGCTCCTGCCCAACCGATGATGATGTCCGTAGCGGAGGGGGAATGGCTGAGACTCAACCCCTCGGGGGAACAGTCAACGCAACTCCTGGCGCAGAACGCGCACAGGGGGGCACCATTACGGGTGCTTGCGCTATCCCAACGCGCACGCCAATTCAAAGGCGAGGGCCGATTCAAAGGCACCACACCCGCACGCTCAGCGTCGGGAGCTCCAATTCAACGGAGAGCCGGCTTCCAGCCGAAGGGGCCAATTATGACCCGCGGGACCTTTCACCCCCACCGTATGACGATAGCCCACTACGGCACCCCACACCACCCCTCCCGGACGAACCCCCCGGCTCGCAGACCCCTCCGCGAAGCCAAACCCCCGACCCCCCCGACGATGGCCTCCCTTTTGGGGCCGGTGACCAAGGCCTCCCCCAGCGACCACACACACCCCTCGACTACAACAGGACATTCCCGGGACCACCGCGCCGACGCGCCACAGGTGGAAAGAAACGCACAAAAGCCTCAGTGCTGGTCGCTACGCTGAATATCAGAGGGATAGGAAACCCCAACCCCTGGCACCCAGGCCATAAATGGAACCACGTAAATCAGTTTACCAAAGCCAATAAGACAGGAATCCTTGTCCTCACAGAGAGCCACCTAAACGTGGCCCGACACACACGGATACAGACCCTCTTCGGGAGACGCCTCGAGGTGCTTTTTTCCGAAGATCCAGTGACACCGAACGCCAAAGGCGTCGCCTTCGTCATAAACAAGGACCTCCTCGACACGGATAACATGCGCACATGGGAAATTGTCCCCGGGCGCGCAATGCTTCTGGAGATCGAGACTCACAAAGGGGAAAACTCGCAATACTAGGGGTCTACGCCCCAAACGCACCAAGCGATAATGCAGAATTCTGGGAGGTAATCTATGACTTCCTCGACGACCACCCCACCGCGCCCCGCCCCGACATGATGTTGGGAGATACTAACATAGTGGAAGAAGTGATCGACCGCCTCCCAGCGCACACAGACCCTCAGAACGTGACCGCCGCACTCGACAAGTTACTCGAGAAGCTCAGGCTAGTAGACGGATGGCGAAGGACCTTTCCAGATACACGCGCTTATACCTACTTCCAGCTGCGACACGCCGCGGAGGGCGCCCAATCTAGGATTGACAGAATCTACATTAGAAGAGACAAATATGTACAAGCCTACGACTGGAAAATAAGCACAGTGGGCATTTCCACAGACCACAGAATGGTCTCTGTACGCATAACCCAACAATCTGCCCCCAGTACAGGCCCCGGAAGATGGGTCTGGCCGATACACATCTCCAAAGACAAAGAATTAAAGGATTTCATTTTCGACCGCGGGACAAAAGCCTTCACGGCTGCAGAGAGGGCATCCCAATGGCCAACTTACGACGCTACAAATTGCGCCCTCACAATATGGACAGACTTCCAAGCGGCGATTCGAGACAAAGCTCGAGCGCGCTCCAAAGTATTAATCCCAAAGGCAGATAGGGAAATTGCCTGCCTCGAGGAAGAGATGACGACAGTGCTGAACGACCCAGAACTAACAGAGGACGAAGTCCTCTTGTCAGCAGCATTTTTCACAGAGCGGCTAGTCAAGGTGAACGCAGCAAAACACGACAAAATGAGAATCTCGACTCAGATTAAAAATAGACTTGAGGGAGAAGTAATAAATCGGTACTGGTCCGCCGTAAACAGCTCGAAGAAACCAAGGGAAGTGTTACGACGCCTGCTTAAGCCTGGCTACGACCCGCTCGCAAACACACAGGCAAAATATGAAACAGACTCGGGGCGCATGGCCACAATGGCCCGCAATTACCACAACAAAATCCAGAAGGCGCGGCGAGATACCGCGCCAGATATACGAGACCCCACCATAGATACTGTACTACAAAAGATCGTACAGAAGACAACGGCTGGCCAAGCAGCCGACCTAAGGAAACAACTCACCAGAGAAGACGTAGAGGAGTCCCTCAAACTCTCGGCGAATAACAAGGCACCCGGACTAAACGGGATACCCTACGAGGTGTGGAAGATTTTGAACTCGCGATACATTACAATGGTGTCGCAGAATAAACCCGCGTTTGATATCATCGGCCTTCTCCAGCTAGTCTTCAACGAAATTGAAACACACGGCATCGCGCCGGGAACTGGTTTTGCTAAAAGCTGGATGGCTCCCATCTACAAAAAGAACGACCCAGCGGACATCGCCAATTACAGGCCGATATCGCTGCTAAACACTGATTACAAAATTTTTACGAAAGCCTTGACAATCAAGCTAGCGAGAACAGCCCCAGATCTTATACACCCAGCCCAGGCAGGGTTCGTACCCGGTCGACATATCTATGACCAAATATGGTTAACAAAGAGGATAATTGAACTCGCAGAAGCCACTGAGCAGAACGGTATAATTGTAGCCCTTGACCAAGAAAAGGCCTACGATAAGATAGAACACGACTACCTGTGGCGAGCACTAGAAAAATTTGGGATACCAAACGAGTTTATTAACACGGTCAAATCACTATACAGCGATGCATATACCACAGTAATGATAAACGGGATGGCGAGTGAACGCCCCTTCAAGGTCACACGTGGGGTCCGCCAGGGTGACCCCCTCTCATGCCTGCTCTTCGACCTGGCCATAGAACCGCTGGCGGAGGTGCTCCGGCAATCTGGACTCAAAGGCTTCAAGCTCAAGGAGGTGGAGGATAGAGTGGTGGCGACGCTTTTCGCCGACGACACCCTCGCATACCTATCCTCAGACGACGACTTCCAAAGCCTCCTCGACATCCTAGAGGAATGGTGCATCGCATCAGGGGCGCAGTTCAACATAGCTAAAACAGAAATCATACCAATTGGCACACCGGCACACCGGATACGGGTCCGGACCGCTAGAACGGTCAACGGAATAAATGGCACAAAAATCCCAGACCACATCACAATTGCCAAAGAAGGTGAACCCATCCGAACGCTGGGAGCATGGGTGGG
This sequence comes from Mycena epipterygia, assembly GCA_029281465.1. Lineage (NCBI taxonomy): Eukaryota > Fungi > Basidiomycota > Agaricomycetes > Agaricales > Mycenaceae > Mycena > Mycena epipterygia. The sequence continues at coordinate 488,625 of JARJCQ010000044.1, read as the reverse complement.
GAATGGCGTCGACCAGGTTTCAACGTGGACTAAGACACTATCCAAGATCGAAGACGCCCTAGACAGATGGGATAAGGGACACCCCACAATGGAAGGACGCCGACTTATCGTGATGATGGTAGTCGGCGGCATGACCCAGTACCTAGCAAAAGTCCAAGGAATGCCACCGGAAGTCGAGCAGAAGCTCGAACGGCGAATACGTAAATTCCTGTGGAATGATAAAGGATTAATAGTGGTGAATAAAGAGACAGTATACGCACCCATAGAGGACGGAGGCCGAAACCTCCTCGACATCGTAGCAAGGAACGAGGCCATAACGGTGACCTGGCTAAAGTCATATCTGGACTTCGGCCCCACACGGCCACTATGGGGTTTTGCCGCAGACGAACTCTTAGCGCTGAACGTGGACTCCAAATCAAAGGACCGCGTCGACAAGGAACTACGCGTGTGCGTCTTCCTCCAAGCATGGGACTCTGGCCGCACGCTTAAACCAAAGGACCTAGTGAACATGATGAAAGTCGCGAAACAACGAGGGGTGAGTATGGATGGACTCGCCTTCTCAAGAGAGATAATGAGGGACGTAGTGATATGGTACCACATACGCTCCACCTCAAAGCGAAAGCTCTTCAACCTCGGGAAAGAAGTGAGATGCATGAAAGTCAACCACGAGACCAGGACCGTCAGAGACACAGAAAAACTAGCTCGGAGACTTGACTCACCCGGACACCACACACGATCCAACTGCGCATGCACGGATGCAGGGCCACGAGGGCGGAATGCCCGCAATGCGAGAACCCTGGTAAGTGCCATAAGAAAGCAGAACAACTGCTGAACTCACTGGAACCCAAATGGAACCCACTACAACCACAGCCGGAGGACTACGAAGACCTGCCAGCCCCCCAAATTGACTTAGGGGAGAAGGAGGTGGTCTTCGACCCACGAGTAACAATAACGGGCAACCTAGGAGACGCCTTCAGGATCTTCACCAACGGCCTGAAGAGTGGGCCGACCGCGCCAGACACAAAGATGGCGCCGGAACCGGATGAAGATGAGATAACCGTCTACACAGACGGCTCCGCAACGAGTAACGGGCGGCCAAATGCACGAGCGGGATCCGGCGCCTTCTATGCACCAAACGACGTGCGCAATCTTGCGATCCGGGTACCCGAAGAACTAAAACAGTCAAACAACGTTGCTGAGATCCTAGCAGTAAAAGAGACGATTGAAACGAACCCCAGGGACATTACACTCCGCATTAAGAGCGACTCCAAGCTTGTAATAGACGGCCTCACAACTAACCTACAGAGATGGGAGGACGAAGGTTTTAACAAGACAGAGAACGGTCACCTGATCAAGGCAACCGTGGCACGCCTCCGGGAACGCCGCGCTCCCACAACCTTTGAATGGGTTAAGGGGCATGCAGGGATAGAAGGAAACGAGAGAGCAGATGAACTGGCCGACGAAGGCCGCCAAAAGAACACAGCCCCCATAGTGGACCTTAACATACCACGCGCCGTCCTGCTACCAGGCGTGAAGCTACGCAAAATAACGCAATCCCTAGCGTACAAGATAATAAGAACACAGAAAATGGAGACCCCGACATACCAGGAAGCCCTAGACAGGCTCACAACGACGCGCAACATGGTATACGCGCAAGATGCAGCAGCGGACGGCGAGGAAGACGTACCTGCACCAGCCCAGATATGGAAGTCGGTCCGCCACCGGGACATAACGAGGAGCATACGGTACTTCCTCTGGATGTTGATCCACGAGGGATACCCGTTAGGAGAATACTGGAATAAATTCTCGGCAGAGTACGCCGACAGAGTGAACTGCAGAAAATGCAACAAACCAGAAAACATGACGCATATCCTAACGGAGTGCGAGGAGGACGGCCAAGAGGCAGTATGGGAACTCGTCTCAGATCTCTGGGAGATGCGAACAGGCAACAAAATGAACCGCCCCCTAATGGGCGAGATAATGGCCTGCGGGCTCACAAAAAAAGGTACACTACCTGGGAAGACGGACGCAGGCACGACGCGTCTGTACAGAATCGTTATGTCGGAATCAGCCCACCTTATATGGCGCCTCCGCAACGAGCGAGTTATTAACGACACAAAGCCAGCGACGAATAACGAAATTCGAAATAGATGGCTACACACCCTTAACCTACGTATACAACTCGACTGCCTGATGACAAACAGAGCGAAATATGGCGCAAAGGCACTGAAGAAATCACTAGTGCTCAAGACATGGGCTGGAATCCTCCACAACGAAGACAGACTCCCCTCGGATTGGACCAGGGAGACCAGGATTTTAGTGGGTATGGGCTGATGAAGGGTAATGATAGGCTGGCCTGCGCAACCTTGAACCCGGAAGCTTGAGTCCCACACAGGCGTCCTTCAGCGACGTATCGTGCATAACAGCATTTTTCCTGATGTGGCTGTCAGGCGGGGTTGAAAGATCGTGGCCCCCGCCGCCCTTAACAACTGTGTGGTATACTGGAGACGACTAGGTCGTGTGTCTAAATGATCCGCTAAGGCGGTGATAGATGAGTACTAGATAGTACTACTCTTAATGCCATCTTGTTCCACATATACAGAGGATGTACACCCGGCACGCGGTCGATCAGATGATCACAGACAGCACGAGAGCCATCATCCCAAAAGAAAAGGACCGGTCGAGACCCATCACCCAGAAAGAGAAGAAAGGGATCAGACATCACACGAAAAAGGGATTTAGCATCAGAGGATGGCCGGGAAAGGAATTGAGCATCAGTACATGGCCGAGAAAGGAAATGAAATCAGTGATCTATCCAATTTTTTTGATAGGGCACCCCCATAACCCACTACTAAAGATAGTGGGCATTTTAGGTTCGGTGATCAAAGGCAATCAAGCGTGTTTGTGGATTCTATTCTCACGGAACAATGGCAATATTTGTGATCCCATCATCGCCCCAACTCCTGATCGCTCAAATACCAGGTTCGCGAATCGCCAGGCGCCCGCACGTCTTGACACATCCCGTCATGTCGCGCGAGACCCCCGAGTGGCAGCATCTCGCGCGGAGGGCGGCCGCGCAACACGTATTCAGCATCTGCCCTCCTCCAGAACCTACCCCACTTCCTCCAGAAAATTCTCCTCCCAACTCCATGTCTATGCCCCTCGTTGACCCAAACGAAGACATTCTTGACCGATTTTGGAGAAGAGTGGCGGAGTTGACATCGAGATATCACGACAAAGAGCAGAAATGGATCGGTGGGGAGGAAATTAGGCAGTGGAATAAGTTGAACCGAAAGGTGAGTTGAATTAATTCACCGTGGCGTCAACCGACTGACCGCAGAACGAATCTACCAACCTGATTTGCTTGTTCACAGGCTTGCCGAAGATGTCTTCAGAGCAAAGGGGGCAGGGTATGTGTAATCGATGAGGATCAACCGAATTGTCGGGCGTGCAGGGCGAACAAACTCGGCTGCGATCGCAAGCCCCAATTCGTGTTTGATCTCACGAAGGACGACTTCTTCCCGACTTACGATCAATTTATGCGAGTATTTCGAAACAAAGAAAAGGGCAGACTCCGCCGATATTTTCGGTTGCCCAGACGGATACCGCGTGCCGGAGAATCGTATCGTGGGTTTCGAGTTCTCTTACAGTGTTACCAGTTACTGATAGCATTAGAAATTTCGCCATCCTCGACAGAGCGTGATTCCCAGAGACTGGACATCGCAACCGAGGGGGCAATAGGATATTCTGGAGAACAGGAAATAACGCTCAGAGGTTCTTGATCCATCCACCTTGAGAAACAATTATTTGCGGTGCTAACCTACCTCCATTAATAGAACACATTTTAACGTCGCAAAACATCGCACAACGCCTGGTACTACGAGTCGAACCGCTGCTTGAAAGAATCCAACACCATGTTGTTGTGAAAGGAAGTTCCTCTGAGTCATTGATAATGCCTATGTCAGCCAGGACCGAGATTTTAGACTGCTTGGATCAGATACGAACTGCGTGCAGCGAGCTACACACGGATGGAGGTATAAGGACATAGTATTTATTCAATGACATACATACAAGTCGGAAAGATCATCTACCCCTCGAGTTCCGTGTGCGAATTGGAATAGAAATAGCACACCGCTTCTGGGTGAGTCGGCGTCTAAAGATTTGAAAGTCAATTTGTTCGACCTTGAAAGTTAAAGAAAAGAAGAAGCGATGCGAAGTGAACTCAGATTCAGAGAATGAGAGAATTGAGCAAGTAGATGCGATGGATGCGCACTTGAGGGAAATGAAAATGCTTCAGCCTAACTCAAATTGAAGATATTTGGCAGACGTACAGTGAGAATTCAAAGCACGCAAGAGATAAGTAGCACTTTCGTAAAGGGAAAAAAGCAAGGAGTGATTGCTGAAACAATGGCAGGGACTAAACGATGGAAGTACAAGTCGAGCAGTCCGGCCCTAAACAAATCGAGCACGTGCAGAAGCCCGGCCCGACATCCGACAGCCCTTGCTCCTCCTCCTCCTCGCGTCCTCGCCGATTCTCCTCCCCATCCTCCCCAATCGCAGTGGCATTCCACCCGTACATACTCCCTACACGAGCCCCGCACCTCCTCCTGCGAAGCCCATTCGCGAGTCGCGTCAAGACTCGAGAATGCCTTTTCCTCTTCGATTTTTACGACGGTAAGCGTGGCTGCTTGAGAAGCGACAATGCAAGGGTGCGGGAGGTGCTGTAGCAGGATGGCCATCCACTGTGTGGGCGTCATAAGCCCTACAACCATCCCTGGCGTCCGTGGGGCAAGCAGGGAGAGTCAGTGCCATAGGTGCTGCCGATGCTGCTGGCGTATTCATGCGTGTCGCGGCTGGTCACGTATTGCTCCTTTGAGCATATATCAAGCTGGGAGGGCGCGCTCCTTCCTCTTGCTTAATATTGCACACCGATGCTCACCTTTTCTGCTCGATTTCACAAAGGTACCATGTAATTTTTGCGCGTTTTTTCAGGTTTGCCCTACCGACCACTGGTTAACGTTACCCGTCCGCTCCCGCCATCGGCAACTATCTCAGGGCAAATTTAGTGCTTCTGGGTGCCCCCCAATCGAATCCCAGCCTATGCGCACCTGTTCCTTATATAGAATGTTGCACATCTCTCGGGATACTCGGAAAACTTTGTTTGTCCTCGCCTTTCGACCTGGCGGGTGCCCGGTGCACCGCGCACCTTCACGAGAAACAGATGGCGTGATTCCCCTACATCCCCCCTTCATCTTCATATTTTCTCCGTATTTTTAAGTACACTTTGAACTGAGATCGAGCGGAAACAAAACCAGGGTTGATTTGTAGAAGTGGACGCGACGCGTGTCGTCACAGACTGTCACGCCCGCCGCGCCATCAAAAGGTTCGCCTCCCATCAAACCCGTTGTCATCGTGAACAAGCGCCCTCCTCTGCCAAAAAAAAAACACTGCCAGCTGGTTCCACCTCTACCTCACCTGCCCACCTTTGGTCCATGTAAAGGTGAGTTAGGAGGCCCCGCCATGCCATCAATAACTTCCGCCTCGATCAAACCCGCGATCGGCTTGCCCGCCCCTCCAAAAAACAACAGGGCCGGCCATTCCGGGTCACCCTGCCTAGCTCACCTCCCATGTAAATGTCCCGCCGCCCGCTACGGCGCTACCCACATCTTCCCCCTTGTTTTTACCAGTGCACAGATGCGCTTCCCCTTTGCGCGCTCCCCTTGTGTCCCCCGCCCCACCCCGCCCATTGTGATTCAACTGACAATCTCATTTACTGCCATGAGAAACACCGGCGCAAAACTCCACCCCGCGCCCCTTCATTCCGTCGCACTCCTGGTGCACATCCCTGCTATCCTCGCCGTCCGCGGAACCCTCTACGTGCCGCGGCTATTCAAGCTGATGTTTGTGATGTTAATGCTTTCCTATCCATGTAGCTAACCTACGAAAGTAGCATTCCGTGGAGGATCAAATTGAGAGCATCGTCGACGCTGTGATCTATGTCCCGCCCACTAACAGCTATGACATCCCCACTGGACCCCATGGCACCCCCTCCGATATCGTACATCGATTTCACCGGTAATGGCACCGGTGTTGACGTCGGGCCCATCGTATGGGACAAGGACATCTCTGGCCAGGTGCGTGGCCTCATCGCGCGCATGCCGCGCGCCAAGACCATCGACCGGGCAGCTGTGAGAGGGCTGTACACGAAACGGTTCCACAACAACAACTGGCACTTTATCACTGTGTACTTCCCCACCAACATCACCGCGATCCAGTTCGTCAACGCGTGGTACTCAGCACCCGCTCCTGGCTACGAGAAGGTTTCTGTATCGTTCATCTCGGGAAACTAAGATATGGCAAAGATAGGCGTCATTCATAAGCTTTTTTATTTCGCAGCGAAGATCAAGGGAGGGGCCATGCGTTCTGTATTTCCGCGTTGGGTGTATTATATTCCTAACTGGTTTACCGGGAAGAGTTGTGGGGTGTTAGATTTGAATTGATTTGGTAGGTAATCGAACAGTGGTATGTAGTCTCCAAGAATGATAGATGTCTGATCAAAACATTAACGCCCGCGGACCACCAGCGACGCGGACGAAAAGGGCATACTCTCTCTACTAATTTCGGAGTATTGCCCCCTTGTCATCTTTTGAGGTAATATTCCGTACACCCCTCCAACTCATTCTACTCATTTGTGGGCACTGCTCACATCTAGATCGTGAATGATTGATGACCTACAGAATGAGACTCACACACTCTGACGAGATGCAGATGAGGGGAACTTGGAATTCGGAAGCTCATGGAAACAAAGAAACTGCTAGCGATAGTCCTTTTGATTCGGACAGGGAGTCGAACCCCCATTCATTCTAATCCTTTGAATTGTTCCTGAAATACAGTATATTCTAGATTAAGAACTGCTTTTGCCACAATCCCATTGAAAAAAGTGGCAATTCATGACATACGGATAATCATGTCGTTCCACACCCGGTGACCGACTCCTTTTCATTATTTACTCGTTGTTGTGGTAGGCAATTTGATAATTCTTTGTCGAATTTGCAGACCCATAGAGGTCATATTTCGCACACTATGTCCCAGGCATTAGTTGTCAGATGTATACATCAATGTTGGCAGCATTGACGGTGGATTCCGAATACAATTGGCGCCAAGGCGCTCGAATCCCCACGCTAAACGGCGAAATTAACCAGGCAGGGAATGTTGCGCAAGGTGAGCACCAAAACTGGGACACGCCAGAGGTCATTCGCACGACCAGAATGCTACACCCACACAAACAACAAAATATCTACCTATTAATATTGGTTTTCACGCGACGCATTTATTTACACATATTGTCGTTGGCAATTTCTCGGTCCGGTGCGGCTTTCCTCTTGTCATCGATAGAGGAGAACAAACTCTGAGATGCGCGACGCTGTGAGGTGCATATTTGTGCGCTCTTTAGCGCCGTTCAACAGCCCGCTCGTCTGACAGACGCGTTCGTACCCCATTCCCTGGGAATTCAGGGCCAGGGGTTGCTGTCATATCTCTGAATCCTCCTGTCTCTCACAACAATTCACGCTGTCGGACTTTCATGCACGTTCACGTAGGGCAGTCGTTTCAAGTCGAACAAACTTATTCATGGTCATAGGGAGGTCAAGTCGACTCGCGCTTCGTACCGGGGAAGCACAATTGTCGCTCCAGGATTACTCATGAATGTGCGTGCAATGAAGCATTTCCGTATTTGGCAGGTCCGCAAGTGTCAGATGTATTAATAGCACTTGCTGGTTCCTAGGATCCTCTTGGCATAAGCACGTGAAGAAAACGTCCTTAAAGCCACCCCAACAGCCTCAGCTAAACAAGAGATTGTTGTTCGACGAAACGATGTCATTTAATAGATCCTTACAGTAATTTCCCGCTCGGCGTGGGACAGCCGACTGGGATTTGAGAAGTGTCTCGCGACTTGTCCCCCTGAGCGTAACGAGGTATTCCAAAGTGAACCGGTGTCAATATTGCTTCCATTCAGGAGAATTGAGCTTGGCGAATTGACGACGCCGGCACAAAAAGATCCAATTCAGTTCCAAGGGAGTGGTAGAAACGTTGAAGCATTCTAACGCTTTTCGACTTGAATGCCGCATGCAGAGAGACACTTGATTTCGAAAATTGGTTGAAAATGCTACCACGCCTCTGGTTCCTTAGATTAATTGCTGTTGGATGGCCTCGGATGCCAGGGTCGTGGTTTGAGCGAACAATAGGAGTATCCCGACTGAGCCACCGTGACGTGGTGATTTCTGCGCTCAATTTCGGCGTTGACCGATGACTGGGTTCATCAACCGCCGATGTCACTGTTCAAATTCTTGTCAACCTCCACGTTTTTTTTTTTTTTTTTTCTTTATCCTTCAAGGTCACGCACGAGCTGGGAGTTAACTGTGGTAATCAACTTTCTTCTGGACCTCCACACTGGCTTCGAGTTTCTCAAGCTACGACGAACATCTCAAATCCGCCACTGGTGACGCTTGGTCGCGTATCACCGTATTCACTCCGATGCAGGTCAAATAATAGAAACTATTAGGGGCCGAACGTAGACTCGGCAAAAAGAAGCTGTTGATGCAGCCACTCATGCTCCGGCGAGTGACACCCGTCAATGCGGGGTAAACCTCTGTTTTGAGGTTTCCATACCCGGACGACACCCGTTGTTTCATATTGCTCGCCAGATCTCATTCCAATAATGGAATCTCACTCACAGGGACACCTCCGAGCACGAGGCTCGTCAAACCTATAAAGTCGAGGATGGATGGCTGTTGAAATTGTGCGTCCACTCTCCTGCAGACTCACATCCACTACATCCACTTCTCCTACCAAAGATGCGCTTCAGCACTGTTTTCTCCGCTCTTGCCATCGTCGTCTCTGGCACGACGGCCGCTACTACTTACACCTCGGCATACATCTCGTCCGCGGCGGCTCTCAACGCAAAGAACCACTACGGTGCTCCCATCCCGCCTTGGAAGGCCGGCCACCATCCCGGGTGGTACTACGGCCGTGGTAAACTGCCCACCGGTATTTCCCACAACTTGGACGGGGTAAGCGCGTTTCAATCCCATATAAAGATGTTATTAAGTATCGATTGTTATCCAGTTGTTGTGTGAGCTTTTGCAGCTGCTTCACTTGGGTTTCTATTGCCCGTACGCGGCGCCGCCCCCTCCCCACAACGCACCTCCGCCCCCGCCCCCGGAGTACAGCCAGACCTTCTACAACCTCGCCTGCGCGGCTCAGGACGGCAGCTACCAGACTTACGGCTTAGTTGACACCGTCGCAGGTAATTCTTGTTAGAACTTTTGGCGACCATTCATTGACTTCCGACAGACTGCCAGGCCATGTGCGACTCCGTCGCTGGGTGCACCTTCGTCAATTCGTACCACGACAACAACTCGGCTGCCAAGAATAGCACCCAGCTGACCTGCTCCTTGTTCACGACATGCCTCACGGCCTCGGCTGCTGATAATTGTGCGGGTCAGCCGCAGCCTGACGGCAGTCTCGATTACATCACCAACTCGGATGGATACTGCAAGACGACGCCTACCCCGTACGTTTGATGCACATCGAACCGCCTAAAGGGCAGAAGGAATTATGGGATACACCGTCTTAGCAAATTGGATGTGGAATGGAATTTGGCTTCTTTGGATTAGTTTGGGTTTTTTTTGTGGTTAGCTTTGGTTGTAAATTGCAGTTCCTTGTGTGTTTTCCGACGTGGGATTGAGACCAATGAAGATTGGCTGGATTGCTGGTTGAAGCTATAAATCGAGGATTAACTTTGAACTCAACCAGAACACGTAGTATTATATATGTGTTCGATCTGGGCGAGGCGAACCAATTCCGATGCACATGGGAGAGAGTAAGTTCCCCCTGCGGCCCGAGCAGTGAAAATTTACCTTTGCGCGCCCGCGAATGATGCGCAGAACCGGACCACACTTGAACGCGTCAGTATTGTTCCATACACCACGTCCGATTCGGGCTATTCTTTCGTGCCCCCACTGACACCCTGTGGATCACGTATTGTTCATGCTATTGTTCGTACTGCACCTTACTCAAGTGTGGATGCATTGATAGGTTGATCTATTTGAGGGTTCGGATCCCTGAATCAGTACATTCAAGATGCGATTCGTTAATCTCGAGATGCCCAGCCATCTGAGCTCAAACAAAAGTGAGAGGAGGAGCTGCCATTCGGACACTGGGAATCGAACCGATCTGCCTCGTAACCCCTTGCGCATCCACCATGTCCGAGCCATTCCCATTGTTGAAACCTTCTGAGATGAGCGAGTTGTCCTCTCGTCGGATTTGGTGTGATTGATCGGCACACGCGACGCATCAGTGCACGTGAGCGTGATTGAAACTCCGCTCTCTTCGCTCATCACTGCAGCATAGCAGCTGCGGATCGTCTTGAGTAGCCCGCTATCCATGTCGTCTTCCAAGAATATGCCACGGAGCACTCTGAGCTCTCGACGGCACGCTCTTCCAACTCTATCACTTGGTCGCTGCAGGTGCGTCGTCCTCCATCCATAGCTAATCTGATGTATATCGCGTCTCACTCGCATCTCCAGCGCAGGCATCGTGGCGCGCTAGCCATATGAATACAATGTGCCTTGCCATTGCCAAATCCGCGCTATCCCACTCTATCCTCCTCGTCCACGCCCGACGTGGCCGTCCAGTTATGTCACAGGAGAGGATACTTGCTGATTCGCTTGCTCCGCTGGATCATTGATTCATTCTCCATGTCCGCACTCTTCTCATTCGCCATCGGTCAGCTCCACCAAACGCTCTGCCGCGCTCTCAACTGCGACCATCCCGGTACTTCCTCCCCGTGTCGTTCACCCACCCCTGCGTACATCCACCGAGAGTGCGTGTGCGCGGCGCCCGCATGGTATGCGCTGTTTTCGAGTCTGATGCAGATGCAGCTCGCTCTCCAGCAGGCATCCACAATATATGTTCTTACCGCCGCCCACAGCGGATCATTCGCATGCTCATTGGCGTCCCACGGCATTGCGCGCACTCACAAATTGCGTCTTTAGCTCGCTTACTTGTCGAAGATGCGATGTGGATGTCTGTCTGCATATGGCGTTCGTAGACCTGCGGAGTAAGATAACGATCATCCCTCGTGCGTGTTTTTGAAGATGCGGGTGCGCCGGAATCGTCTCAACAGCTACAAGACGGCGCGCGTGATGCACGCGGGATGGTGCACGCTCTTTCTGTGTAGAGACGCGGGCGCCACCGGCTCTGCGATCGCCGAGATGATGGTGATCTGTGGGCCCAGTCCACACTCGCTCAGACCTGAATTTCAGTGAGTTCGGTTTTTTATTTGATTCGTTCCGGCACTCACATCCCTGCTTCCGTTGCAATACGTCCTCGGCTGGACGGTGCGAGGTGAGCCTAGTCTTATGGACATAACCATCATACCTATTCAATCTGCCCTGTTTTTACGGGCCGAAGACTCCTCCAGCGATCACACGCTTTGAACCAGAAATCTCTACTGATTGATCGTCTCGCCCAAATGCTGCAATGCTGCTCTGCCGGTGCTGATTTTTTGTCATTCAGGAATCGTTCTCAGACGGTCAGCTACCTTGGACGGAGGATTCAGTGCTGGATCAATCACAATAGGGCGCCATTTGCATCGCAGTCAGGGCCGTGAATGAAATCAACGGGCTTACACCAGTGAGAGTTCAGCAGATACTGCATTTACGGATGCTTTCAAGCACGAAGAAAAACCAGACAAGATCCGGGCTTGTTCGGACACCGGGAATCGAATCCCGGACGGCCTCCGACTATCTCCAGTGCGTCGTTGGAGGCGGTGTTCCATTCACCATGTCCAATTCATTTACAACGTTCCAACCTCGAAGAACCGATCACTCGATCAATATCAGAAAGCCCCCAATTTCGTAAATTGAACTGTCATATTTTATTGATTGGTTGGCAAGCAGGCTAACCGCAAGTTTACTTAAACTGGTAACCAATCTGTCTACGGGAAAGTGTCGAAGAATCTGTTTATGGGAAAACGTCGAGGCGTTGGTAGCTCCGGCACCTTCTCATAGACAGATTGGTTATAGACAGATTGTCGGTAGCTTCGACACTTTCCCGTAGACAGAGTGGTTACCGTAAGGTTTGCTCCGATACCGAGTATTCGGATACTACCCCGTCTATATAACGAATACGGGCCCACGGAAACCTCTCTTCATCTTTAATTCTTCCTCCCTTGTAAGTCGACTTGTCCAGGCGGCCAGCGAAGCAAGGGCCGGTCCCAGATGGTTTATTTTCCGGAAGTGTTCTTCGTTATTTATGGGTGCGTTCAATTTCCTCCATCCAAATGCCTCCGCTGAGTTCAGCATGCATTAGGGTCCAGCTGGCTTCGTCGTGGCTCAATGCGATGCTGTACATGCTGGAGCTCGTCATGTGCCTGCGGTACTTTCAACGTTCTTCGCGGCCTTTGCTTCACAAAATAGGGGTCGGCGCCATGGTCCTGTTCGATACCTTGTGCACCATGGCCATAAACGCAAACGTGTTCATCACGTTCCAGATTTTCTTTCGAAAGACGTGTTTATCTTCCTTGAACATTGGAAGTACGGCAACCCTGTTCATGACGTATTCCACGGCGGCCATCGAGCAGTGTTTTTTGATTCATTTATACTTCATTCTGTGAGAGGCTTGTGCCACACGCCTGCGTCTTCCTATGCTCACACATACCATCTAGAACAAGGAATCGAGTCATCAGCATATGTTTGGCGTTCCTCGTTATAGCACATGTAAGCCGCCTACTCGTCTCTCACCGTTCTATCTTCACGAATTTCAGCTTGGTTTTACATTTGCTGCTGGGATCATGCTCCAAACTTTCTCTTCACCCTTCACGGACCGTCTGACATTCATCGTCACTGCGTGAGCACCGTATTTTGGTATCATACAGTTTACTCATCATTTCGATCACAGAGCCGGCGCTATCTTATGCGTGCTCATGGACGTGCTCATCGCCGGCTTCTTGGGATACGAATTATTCAAAATCAAGCCCAAGATCAGTGCTAGTTCCCCGCAGAGGTGAGTCTACCCAATCGACCTGCGCCGCACCCGCTTACCGAGCGTAAACTCAGCTTGATTCGCCGAATTTACATACTCAGTGTAACGTCCGGCGCTTTGGTAGCATCCACCACCCTCCTTAATATCATCCTGTTCTTGAAGGGCCACATCGGCAGGTCTTTTACTTTAATTCTCAATCATCAATCGGACTTACGGTTATTTCCAGCATTCGAGTTCTTCTTCTCCTGCCAGGGCCGGATTTACGCCCTGACGCTCCTCGTCAACTTCCTTTCTCGGCCGTCCAGTTCTCCCGCGACTGCCAGTTCGGACAAGCCGGGGAGACTAGTCCAGGTCGATGCGTACCCGATCGGGTATGCCAACAGTGATAATATGAGGAGGACGCAGCCTACGCCGTCGATTTACTCCAACTTCGTGCGTCCTTTTTATTTTGCCGATTCACTTCAAATTCTTTTGAGGTTGAAATATAATATTGATCATGATTCACAGAGCGAGGCCTCGATAAACAGGGAGCTTCCGCAATTCGCTCCAACATATGCACCAATTTCGCCAACGGATGCTCAATTTGCTCCGTTTCCACGTCGAATGCAATTTGCTTCTCCGGATCCGCAATCTGCGTCCACGTTCTGAATGCTCACGTCGCCGCGGATGGTCGTCGCCCCGCCCTACTGCGTCGAATCGCTGCCGCAACCTCGAACTTGAACTGTTGTGGAACCGCGACCGGACCTTGGACTTTGGACTATTTACTATGGAAGTACTCGGGTAGGTGTGCAAATACATACATGTAGTAACACCTCTTCCATGTACGAATTACTGTAAGATACTTGTAGCTGCAGATATTGTGCTTTTTGTTTATATTGTACTCATTCACGATATTCGTTCTTAACTAGCCCTATATAACATGCCTTCGTCTGGATTTGCTATGTCCACCACAGGTCCCGCTCTTGGTTTCTCTGTTAGAAAGATGAAAGATTATGTCCATTGACAGTTGCTAACAACGACCCGCAGAGAGAGCCGCAGCCGCCACTGGGCCACCTGTAAGCCTTGACTATTCGTGTAATTTCACCTCAACTCTCCTCGACTTTGTAGGACTTTGTTCGACCAGTTGAACCACGCATACAGACCAGACACCAATGGGCACGCATTCGAAAAAATTCTCCTCGTCGCCCAGTTTCTCAACTAAGTTTGAACAGGGTTGAACGTACGTTGAGCTTCTGGGTCACATTCAAGACAGATCTCCACTTCTTCCGATGTTGATGCTTCGTTCAATAAATGCTCACAAGAAAAATTTGTCGAGAAATGCGCTTGCAGGCTGGAACCCCATAGGGCATTTTCCTATCAGTCGGATGACAGGACCATCCTCTCATGACATGCCAATCGATGGTCGTAGCGTTGCCCCTGCGCAGCCCTGCATGCTGAAGCCTGGAGCGCTCTGGAACTCTTGATTTAGGTCGACTTTCACTGATGGATAGGAGATTTTGGATTCTAGAAAGAAGTTCATCGATCGGCCTCGCAATGCTGGATCCAACCGGCAAAATGGCAAATCGCGATATTGCTATCACGGTCGGTATCCCGACGAAGGCTTCGAGTCACTCCCCTTTTATCCTTCGTCTCCCGCATAAACTCTGAATAGTCTCCTCCAATCTGTTCCCATTCTGTGGCTCACTTCTGATCAGAATTTGCTAGCTGTCCGCGCGTGTATAATCGACCGAATCAATCGCGTAATGCACCGTGATTTCCACCGAAAGCGCCTCGCTGGTGTCCTTCGTAGTGAAACCTTTACCAGATAATCATACCGAGTACGATAAATACGCGCGACGAACCACTGCAAGCGAAGATCGCAGGCTGTTGCAAGACCATTTTCACCGTTTCGGTAAGTCTTATTTCTCATCTGCAATCCGGTACTTACCCTTACAAGAATCTATATGAAGTTTGTTTAATCAATTCATGTCTCAACGCATAATCTGTTCATGCACTGATTTACCCAACGGCTCGCCTGTCCTGCCCGAGCTCGATTTATCTTGATTGGAGGGATGTCTTTTACCGATTTCTCCCATCGTAAATAGAATCGATGTACTAATTAATGCACACCTTGGGACGGAGACTGGGGTACTCGTGACTGATAAGCTATATTAATTGAAATCCAACTGCCAGAGCGTAGCGAAGGCGTGTACCGTAAGAGAATAAGTCGGAAATTAATGAACTCGCTAATGCGGGATATTGCCCAGGCATTCGCACCGTAATAAGGTGATCCTCGGGTGATCTCCATGGAACATTGACTCAATACGGTGAGAGGGAAGCAAAGACTTGATGAACTTACCGACTGCGTCGAGAACTCATACTCCCGGAGTAAGACAAGAGGGTCGCGAAGTAACCGGCATAATTGTGACAGATCAGTGTCAGTGTGTGCTTCTTTTATTAAGTTTTAATTACAGGAGCGCTTCGGGCTCCGGCACTTCGTTTAAGTGAATCAGGAGCCAGTGTCGAACGGAGTTTGAAGGCTTTAAAATAGGTGTTGCGGGGATTTATTGCGGAGAGTGTCCTTGACAGAGAAGTGATGGAGCTAATTGTGTGGGAGCACCCGGGACTGCGGCATGTGTTCCGAAACAGTACCGAATTGATGAATGGACGGCAACCGGGTAGATATAGGGTCGGCAGCCAGGAAATCAATCAGCGGAGATGGCGAAGTTTGAAAAGTTTCGGCCAGCTCGTAATTTTATAAAGAGAGAGACGACAAATCAAATCAAATCAAAATTCCATTAGAGCGCATGCGGGCCCCTGGGGGCCCATGTCGCGCTGTACGTAGTGCTCGTAGTGTAGTCTAGCTTTCGTGGAAGGCGGAGGCATGTAATGTAAATCACGGGGAGGGATCGTATGTACTCTGAGGGTGCTGTGATGGGTGGGTGTGAGTGTGGGGTCAAGGTGCGTATCAAGTCTGGTTGCAGTCAAGTATGTCAGGATCGGGTCGAGTGAAGTGAGAGTGAGAGGAATGAGAGAAAGTAAAGTAAAGAGAGGGGTGGGGAGGGACAGTGTCAGATCGCGTAGCGGGGGAGGCGTCCCGTGTCGCGGACGAATGTCAGCACGGGTCCGTGGTCCGATTTGGCGGCGAGGAGGCGTCGGAGGGAGAGCCAGGCGGTGCCTAGGCGCGCGATGAGGGCGAGGCGCTGGCGGCGGAAGCGGGGGCATGAGAGGAGGTAGTGGGAGACAGTCTCGGGGACGAGGCAGAGGGGGCAGTCGGGTGATGGTGCCAGGTGGAAGCGGTAGAGGAAGGCATTGAGCCCGATGTGCATGGTCCAGAGCTGGGTGAGAACGCTGCACTGCGGCCGGGAGAGGTCGTCGTACATGCGAGCGACTGCGGAGGACGGCTTCGGGTTGTCGAACAGCGCGAGGCGGTGGTGACGCGAGGACTGGGCCCATTCGGCGTGCCAGCGTGCGCGGAAGGCGTGTGCGCCAGCGGCGATCGCAGCGGCGCGGCTTAGTGGGAGCACGCCCTCGAGGTGGCGGATGCGGGATACGGGTGGGGTGGTGGCGCCTTGGGCTGCCTCCTTTGCGCGCGCGTCGACGGCCTCATTTCCCTCGATCCCGACGTGGGCGGGTACCCAGTGGATGCGGATGCGGAGCGTGGTGCGGAGGCGGCGGAGGCGGCGGAGATGGGTGTGGAAGGTGGTAAGGAGGTATTGTCCCGGTTGAGCTCTCGGCGATGCGATGGCGGCAATGGCGGGTTGGCAGTCCATGAAGATGTCTGCGGAGGTGAGTCTCGGCGTCGCTCGGATGATGTCCAGCGCGAGGATGGCGCCTGTAACCTCGGCCTCGAATACCGTATGTTCGTCCGCTGCCCCCATGTGCATCGTTCTGAAAGCGCCCACCGTGGGGCCGGGCGCGTTCAGATCGAGTCCCGTACCACTGCGTTGGGCCTCTCGCGGTCTCGTCCCTCCTCCTGCTCCCAGATCCCTGTGTCCTCCTGCCCTTCCCTCGCCCGTGTCTCTTCCCGCACCAGTAACCGCCGCGACGCCACCATCTGCGTCCCTGCCCGCGCCCGTATCTGCCGCGACGCCGTCGTCTGCGTCCTCATCCGCGCCTGTATCTGCCGCGGCGCCAACATCCGTGCCCCTACCCGCGCCCGTAACCACTCCAGCCGCGCGAACACCCACTGCGCCCGGGACACGCGCACAATGCGCGCTCCCCTCACCAGCCGCGCCACTTCCACTTGCGCCCGAGAGCCGCCCGCGTACGGTCCCATCCGCGACGCCAACGCCTGCGTCCCCGACCGCGCCCATAACCTCCGCGACGCCTTCAGCCGCGTCCCTGCCCGCGCCCGTAACCACTCCAGCCGCGCGAACACCCACTGCGCCCGGGACACGCGCACAGTGCGCGCTCCCCACTCCAGCCGCGCCGACACCTCCTGCGCCCGACATGCTCGCTCCGTGCACCACTGCAGCTGCTCCCACTCCTCCCTCGAATCCCGAGCCATCCGTGAAGATGCATACCCCTCCTCGTGCCACTATCCGTTCCACATTCGCCCTCGCTTCGTCCTTCGTCCGCGGTACGTTCGTCGTGAGCAGCCCGGGCGGCAGTGGCTCGAACGCGTGCAGTGGGTCGATGGATTCAAATTCCCTCTTGAAAATGGGGAAGGCGTCGAGGAGATGGTGAATTTGAGACCGGTGGAAGCGGGGAACGCGGCGGCAGCGTCGTACGATGGGGTGGAGGGGGTGGGAGGGAGGGAGGGAGACCAGTCGCGCCGCCGCGTTGTAGGCGGTCGACAGACGCTGCTAAGCGCATCAAGTATGCTATAATTCATTCAAATCAACCAGGGCTATGATACGTGACTCAAAAAAAAATTATTCGACCACGCCAAAAATTCCCGTGACAACCGAAATTTTCGACCACCGGAACGAAAATTTTGATTATTTTTGGGGCTGCTTCAGAGATTTTTCATTCGACCACCGGGTGCGTGACGGGAGACATCACACCATAATTCGACATGGACCCGGGGTGTGTGATGGTCGTATTGGATGAAATTATACAGTATTTCCTCCCTGTGAGGACTTGCATAGGATTTTCCATGATCCGTGATGTATGAATTCGCACAATCCATAACCTGAGGAGGATAACGCGCGGATAAGACGGGACAGTAGCAGACAAGACACGATACATATAATAACAAAAAGGAACCCTAAGGAAAAACAGAAATCTGATGAGAACCCCGGTCTGCCTTATCATCAACTCATCCTTGAAGCAGAGTAGAGGCGGTGTTCCATACACCATGTCTGGGTCATTTTAAATACTGCCGCACCACTTGCGTGGGCAAGTATTTTCCTCGTCCGATTTGCAAGAGGCGCGCCTCAATTAGTGCACGTGAGCGTGATTCGAACTCCGTCCGCTTTGCTCTTACCACACGGGGGGTCGAACCCCGGACTGCCTGGAGCTATTCTTTAAGCCAATCAGAATTTGAGACCATGTACACTATTTCTGCTTGTTGAATGCGCTTTAATTTTGATCTGAAATAGGTGAAGAAATTCGAAGGCTGAAGGTGCAGTGAGGGAAGAATTGGCTTGTATTTCCGCCTATATTTCCAGCCACAAAATCGAACGCAGGAGATGCAAAGGTCTCAGTCAGAGAAGAAGAAGAAAAAGACCATCAGACGAGTCATCTCAGATACGGGGAGTCGAACCCCGATTTACCTCACCATGTCTGACTCTGACTATTGCGTATACAGTCGATCCAGGACAGGTCGGCGCGTTTCGACGAAGTCGGAAGCAGTGGTGGATCGATCAGCATCGGACGGTGAATGTAAGGAACACCTTGATTGACTGGTGCTTACCGTTAACGGATTTCCAACAGTGCGAGTTCCGCAGACACTGCACTGGGAGTGTAAGCTGCCATCAATTTTATTTCGTGTATGAACCAAAAAAAAATGCTGCAAGAACCGATCCATTGGGACATAGGGAGTCGGACCACGGTCTACCTTGAAACACGCCGTCAACGCACACCAGTTCCTCAGGCGGTGTTCCGTACGCCATTTCCGATTGCTGCAAGCTTACCGAGGTGAGTTGCTTGTCACATTTAAAGGGATTGATCGGCAGACGCGTCGCATCAGTTCACGTGAGTGCGCTTGAAACTCCGCTCCTTTGCCATTCATCGTGGGAAACGCATCTTCCAGAATCTATCACTTGGTCGCCGCCGTTTACGCTGTCCCCGGACAACCCTTCACTTTGCCTAACCTGCGAGAACCCGTCTTGCAAGTTGCGAGACCCGCCATCGGCATCAGTACGCCGCTGGCCCGCTCTCCCAACTCTCACCCTCGATCGTCGCAGGTGCATCATCACCTCTCCACATCCTGGATCCATTCTTCTGAGCTCTTCCAAGGCTTTCTCAATCTATCCCTCGGTCGCCGCCGTTTACGCTGTCCCCGGACAAGCCTTCGTTTGGTCTAACCTGTGCAAGCCGGGATCCAGTACCCGTCTTGCGACGCACGCCACCGGACCGCAGAACGTCGTTGGCCTGCTCTGCCATCGCCGCCGCGCTCTCTCAAACTCACACCCTTGATCGTCGGAGGTGCACCACCAGCTCGATCTCTTCTGATGTACGTGCCAATAAGTACGTACCGAGTTCCCTGCCCTTCCATTGAATGCTGACCCGCACCTTCAGCGTGGGCATCTTTCCTCGCGGAATCCTAGGTTACTTGGGCTCTCTCGTCCCATTCTATCGCGCTATCCAGCTCGTGCACGCCCGACATCAGGTACGCCTCCTTTTCCTGCTCTTCGCCCGAGATCTTGCCTGCGGGCCGCAGCCAGCGTGCCTGCTCACTATCTGATATGTACCACGTCCCAGGCTCATCCATACCTCGCATGCAACCTCAATGCATCCGGCCCGCAGGAGTCCACTACGCGACGGTATTCCCTGCGCAGGTGGGCTCAGATCTGCCTTCTTATGTTCCATCTTCGCTGATTCCCTCTCAAGATTTGCTTCGCCTCCGAGCGTGCCGGTACGCCCTCCCCTTCGATCCTACTTTTTCATTTCCCTCGCAAATCCAACCCACACGAAAAGGGCTGTTTTGCCGCCATTGTCCGCAAACCGGCATGGTCGCACCACGCATACGTAGTCGACGCATTGCGCACGGGGCCTATTGTTGCCGGAGCACCCTGCGCGCTTCGCGCGCTCTCGCTATCGTGGACTCACCGAGGTCGTGTATGCGCCTTCAGCAAGGCGATACTACCGGCCGCAACGGACGCTGGCAGCAGCGACTGCAAGTTGGTAAGGATTGCCGCAATACACTTTGAGTCTTTTCTTTGGATGGTTGCAGAGGAAATCTCGTCGCAGGCCAATCGTCTACTCATTTTTCCGCAGGCACCTGTTATTTTGCCATATGAAATCGGCTCGAAGATCTCTTCATGTATGTGAGACTTGTAATTCCTCGGTCTCTGACCCAAATTCTATCCACAAGTTGGAATTGTGCAGTACGCCGTAACTTTTCTGACATGTGGTTATCATTCACGCGGTCTGCTCTCCGCTCTGATAGTATCGCGTCTGCATCGTGGCAGTGCTATCTGAGGCCATCGTCATTCGTACATGACGCTTCCCCTGTTACGCACATTTTCAATATCTTTGTACTCCCCTGCAATAAAATCCACGGACTTTCCAACAAGAATGGGTTCCACCGGAACGCAGACACGGATTGCCTCGATCGATTCGTTCGCGCACAATCGAAATTCAAGCTCCGACCGGATTGCCGGAAGTGCGCTCTTGCCTTGGTCTTGCCCGACCCTGCATGCCACCCTGGAGTCGCTCGTCATCCTATGGCCTCCAAAATGACTCGCACATCAGTCCGAGCGACCATCTAGAAACGACTTTTGGACAAGTAGAGTTTGATTCCGTAAGTCATTGGACATCTTCGACAAGAAAGATGTTGCACATGATCCGAGAGATTTGCTTCCGACATTGCCTCGCAGCGTGTCGCGGGCCTGTTCAACCGCAGCTATAATGGACATTGCTCTGTTGACTATAATTTCTTTTAAGATCCCGCCCGATGGCGATTGGGGGAGCCCTGACCCGACAACTGAGCTGTGGCTTCATACGTCACGGTTTTCGGATGCTGAAGACTGGCCAATGGCCTTGAAGACCCAAGTTTGGCCTTCTATCACGATCACAGAAGCTTCGACAAATCTGTGTGGCGCACGGAGCGCCTATAACTTTTCCACCCCCGAAAGAAAAGAGAAAATTAGTCTTGATATTCACCTACACAGCGAATACTGAGTTCGATGTGTGAGAGAGGTGTTCAGACAATCACACACGGGGAAACTCGAACCTCCAATTTTCCATCGTCTTAAAAAAGGACTACATGAAAGGCTCCACAAAACCGATGCATTGACAGGCGCAGCAAGTGAGGCGGTACATGCGGTAAGGCGCCTGCTTGCATTCACAGGTGGGGCAGTACACTGGTGTCGTGCTATAAGAAGAGATGGGGCGTGTAGCCTTGCGTACAGCTCCTATGGCACCGGTCCCGGACGAACTTGCTCTTGCCATCGACTCACATCAACCCCTGGGCACGGAGGACAGGCTTTTCGGTGAACTATCGAGGTCTGTCGGCTTATCATTTCGCATTCCTTGACTCATCGTCTCTATTGCAGAGGGATGCGCGAAGTCGATGAGCAGGTATGATTTCAGGATCAAACACTTTAGACGATGTGCTGAATCCACAAAGCTCTCAACATTGTCAGTCGGCGCAGGCAAACTGGAGCGATCGGTCGATGTACTCCATGCATGCCAATTACTCCGAGAGCAACTCGTTAAAACCCTAGCGAAATACTATGAGTTTGCTTGCCAGGCCCAGATCATCTCTACCGAACCTGATGACTTCAACATGGCTCTGACACGAATTGCGTCAACATTTAATGCTGAATTGATTGACAAAGAAACGGCCATCCTTGGGTCGATTGTCAGTTATTTCCGGCGCAGATTGGGAGCGCATCCTTGACTGGGCACATCAATGAACGGTTGTGTTCATTGGAAAATCACTTGGCTGTAAAATAGCATTTCTCTGCCTTGTATGATGACTGACTTGGGGTTGTAGTTTATGTCTGTGTGCTTCGCTGAACACAATTCCAACACCGATAGCGAGGTTCAGACAGAAGGGGAAGACCAAATCAACACCGAGCATCTGTCATATCTCGAGCTATATCTCTATAGACGCAGTCTTCAGATGTTTCCTCACATTGACAATGTAGTGGTCGCTCTTAAAATATTCATAGCCCTTGGTAAGTAAATTTATGTTTTCTCACGTTGAATGCAGGGTCTAAATCACCCCGCAGCGTTACCAGCCATTGAAAAAGAACAGAAACGCAGCTCGGAGATTCTGTTTCACGTTTCGACTGTAGCGACCTTCTTTTCCGCCGTCACCGCTACTATGATCCAAACTCAGTCTAGTCTCCCAGACGGCTTGGATGGGATTCCTTCGATACTCGTCAATGGTGCATGGTTTTGTTCACTCGTGTTCAGCATCGGCGCTGTTGGGGCCAGTCTTCTGTGCCAAACATGGCATCAAACAATCTAGTGAGCTTGGCATTCCCGTCAGCTTGAATAATTATGTTTACTTTCTTCCAGTACTAGCAGTGGTAAAGTCTTAACGGCAGTACGCAAATCCCCGTTGCACCTTCTCACCTTTTCAGTTTACACCTTTATACTTGGGCTTTTGGTCTTCATAACGTTCTACGAAGTCAGTCGTGTGTTGATTATAGAATGTTCTTGTTGACAAGTCATTACCAGCCAGTTGTAACAGTGCCACTGCTGATTCTCTCGGCGCGCTACACTTTTGCAACTCTTCTCGTCTTGTACAGGACCTTCACTGGTAACCGGGAGGGTCTGGAGTCCGCGATAGCCGAGGAACCAACCATCGCTTTGCTCAAAAAACAACAGTGGAGTGGTTTCACCCTTACAGGTCTCGCTACAATAAGATTTCCCAGTTCTTCTCGGGAATCTCTCCTTCGTCCTCTTTCGGATACCACTGGAAAACCAACACCTACCAATGATCTCGAAACTGGGAAGGAAAATGCATCTCTGTGCTTGCAATCGCCGGCCAAGCCCGCGTGGCAACGATTTTGGAGGGCGCGATGGAGAGCTCATAATAAAGATGCAGAAGTTGGGATTGATACACCCCGGGAAACCACCCCATATTTTCAGGAAATCCCTCAGACCGTTCTCTCCCTGGACAGACAGCGGCTTTGCAATATTGAATTTACGCCAGATGGGAAATATTTGGCAGCAGTATTGTATGTGACGAGCTGCTTATATACAAGTAGCGACTGACCTGAGCACAGACAGTACAAGGCCCCCACGGATGAAATGGAAACAATTATATTCAGTCTTAAATCGGGCGCGCCGAGCCCCCCTTACAATTATGCTGTTACCATTCGACACGAGAAGGATACACCACAGCGGATGGCCTGGTGATTGCTCGATTCACATTCTCCCAGCATAATCATTTGTCTCATAATTCCACCAGGGCACCTAATGGAAGTGGAAACCAACTCTTAGTTCAATTTACGCACCACGTGGATCACTATAGGGTCAGTTGAACGAAAATTAATTTTTTGATTCTCATTCCCTTTTCTTTCATAAGTATTATGACGGTGGAAACTCTGTCTGTCAGAAGATATGGATAGGGACTCATACCGTCCAGACAGTGGCTTGGCTTCCTGATGGTGAACGTCAGTTTTCTTTTACTTCTTTGTCTTGGTTCTGTGTTGAAAGTTGACAGATTTTATTGTGGTTGAAGTTCCCAGCAGTGATTCCACGCAGAACACCGTCACCATTGTGGTGAGACGGTTGATATTGGACCTTGTTTCATTTTTCTGAGTATTATTAGGACGTCAACCATGCCGATCACAAACCTCAAGTCAGTGGATCAGAAATTTGTCACAACTGCAGGTGGAAAACTAACTTTGCTTTTAGCTTCAAATACTTGATGTGCGTCTTCCGAAGGGCTTCGGTCGCAAGTTCGGGCCTATACAGTTGCGTGATGCTGCGGTGGTTGAGAGAGAGAACGAACTCATCGCAATCGCCATTGACTATGTCACACCTCCACCTTCCACGCCAGGTTTCGAGGAAGAACGCGAATATCGATGTTATGCACCAGTGACGAGGACTGAAAAGCTTCCCAGTGTTTCGCCTCGAAGATGATGATCACACCTTGACATGGTCCCGGTAACACCACCCCTTGTATACTTTCACCCGGCGATTTCTGAGCCAACTTGTAGCTCAATGCCCGTAATTTCGCCTGCAACTCATGTTCGTGCCACTGGGAGCGCCGACTCCAGCATTCTCACACACGTCTTGGTTAGCTATAAAAAGGTTGGATCAAGCAGAATGTACCGACTACTCGTTTCCGACCTTCACATGTTTCCTAGGAACCCCCCGAGCTCTGGAGTCTCTCAAACCTGGACTTGAAATTCCTGCTATCATACACCTACCCAACACTCAAAAGCTTCAATGGCCAATGTTACTTCGGTGGGATGGATGACCAACTCATCGTCTACACAGACAATAGTGAGCGTCGAATGTCCAAACATACTTAAGATGCTTGAACAGGTTTCCGTTGTTATAGATAAACAGCTCTACCTGTGGGACCGTGACTCTGGCTTGAACCAGGACGGGTTTCCAAAGAGCCTGGAATCCACTGAGGACCTTCAATCGATCAAATTGGCACTCCAACGAAGGGCTCTCGAGAATGCTGAGACCCAGGCCCCAGAGTGTGTGAGTAATACCTGAGAATTGTAGACCGCAGAGTTGTTTTGCCACATGTGAATCTTGTTGCACGCCAAAGTGTTGTATGCCATACCAAATATTACCAAGACTCTGATTTCCTCCCTACAATTTTGTGTCATGGGACGAATACCCAACGAGTCTAAAGAGATTTCAAGAAGAAAAAAACGCAGAACCCCTGGATTATTCGGACACGGGGAGTCGAACCCCGAACTACCTGGTACTTATCGAGATGGTCCTAGGCAAGGAGGTTTCGTTCCATACACCATATCCGATGAATTTTCGGCAGTGGTTTCACCTTGCTAGGCGCACGAAAGAAGTATTTTCCTCAAATGACACTTTAACCGGTTTTCAATGATCCGCAATGTATGAGGTTGCAAAATCTGAAGATTCAATAACACACGGATGAGAAAGGATATTATGAAACAAGACACGACACATAAAACAATAGATGAATCCTGAGGGAAAAGAAGTGTTTCCGGCCCTCTATTCGGAAACGGGGAGTCGAACCCCGGTCTGCCTCATAACTTCGCAATCGGCAAGTGCAGATTTACGAGGTAGTGTTCCCTACACCATGTCTGATTTACTGCTAGTGCTGCGACCATCGAGACGACGTTTTTTCTCTTCGGATTTGGCGAGTCGGCGATACTGGGTTTCAGGAGATGGAGGCATCACCAAAAAAAACTGTTTTACGTCGACTCGATTTCAGACACGGGGAGTCGAACCTCGGTTGGTCTCGATTAACCAGTTTTAGCATGCTAGACCAGTTTTCGAGACAGTGTTCCATACACCTCTTCACTCTTTCAACCGCACTGAGGTGAACCAGTTTTTCTGGTGGAGGAATTAATCGGCACACGCGTCGCATCAGTACACGTGATCGCGATTCAAACTCCGCTCCCTCTCTTTGCTCACCACTCACCATCCCGGAACGCCCATCCGCGTGGCAACGCATTGGCCCGCCATTCCTGGATCCATTCTTCCGAGGTCTTCCAGGGCTTTCCCAATCTATCCCTCGGTCGCCGCCGTTTACGCTGTCCCCGGACAAGCCTTCGTTTTGTCTAACCTGTGCAAGCCGGGATCCAGTACCGGTCTTGCGACGCACGCCACTGGACCGCAGAACGTCGTTGGCCTGCTCTGCCATCGCCGTCGCGCTCTCTCAAACTCACACCCTCGATCGTCGGAGGTGCATCACCAGCTCGATCTCCTCTGATGTACGTGCCAATAAGTACGTACCGAGTTCCCTGCCCTTCCATTGAATGCTGACCCGCACCTTCAGCGTGGGCATCTTTCCTCGCGGAATCCTAGGTTACTTGGGCCCTCTCGTCCCATTCTATCCGCGCTATCCCGCTCGTGCACGCCCGACATCAGGTACGTCTCCTTTTCCTGCTCTTCGCCCGAGATCCTGCCTGCCCGCAGCCAGCGTGCCTGCTCACACTCCGATATGTGCCGCATCCCAGGCTCATCCATACCTCCCTCACAGTATCAATACATCCTGCCGGCAGGAGTCCACTACGCGACGGTATTCCAGGCGCGCTCCGATCTGTCTTTTTACTTCCCATCTTCACTGATTCCTTCTGAAACGTTACTTCGACTCTGCTCTGCCCTCTTTTTAAGATAGGCTTTTGCCCTCCATCCTTTTTTATTTTCGTACATCCAACCCACACCAAAGTTGCGCGACGACGGCGTGGCCTGTTATGCCGCCATTACCCGCAAACCGGCATCGTCGTACTACGCAAACGCAGTCGACGCATCGTGGCGGGGCCTGTTGTGGCCGGAGCACATTGCGCACGTTCGTGCGCTCTCGCCGTCGTAGATTCACCGGA
Source organism: Mycena epipterygia (assembly GCA_029281465.1). Lineage (NCBI taxonomy): Eukaryota > Fungi > Basidiomycota > Agaricomycetes > Agaricales > Mycenaceae > Mycena > Mycena epipterygia. The sequence continues at coordinate 461,983 of JARJCQ010000044.1, read as the reverse complement.
ATCGTGTGTGCGCTTTCAGCAAGGCGATACTAGGGCGCACTGGCACTGGCACGCTAGATTGGGACGGCGAGCTTCGTTGCGATGTTGACGTTGGAGTCGGTGCGTTCAATGGGGGCCCGATCAAAATTCAGGTGCGTTTCAACCATATGTCGCTTCGTGTTTCACTTGTCAGCCATGGTCTACATCCGAGCTCGCATGCGCAGCATATTTCTCATCCACGACCCCTTGCGGCGCCCGCCCAGAGCCCCGCCGCCGCCTGCCGTGGAGCTTGCTTCTCTGCTCTCTCAGCCGGAGGCCTCTCAAGTGTCTGATTGCGATGGATGGATCACGGTACATCCCTTTCACGACAATTAATGTATTAAAAACATCTGCGAATAGCTATTGTTGGAAGCTATTGTGAAATCCAAAATTAATGGCGCTTGCAATCGGTATTTATTTTAAAAACGGATAAGTAAAACGGGTATAGTAAATAGCTCATCCAGTGTCATCCCCTTCCCTGGCGGAGAGGGTGTTCCGAGTGAGGTATTCCAGGAGCTCCGTATCCTGCGCCCCACGAAACTCCACTGTACGCAGCCGCGGAGCGCCCTCGAAGACGTCCATGATTTCTAGCCACACCTCGCCCAGATCGAGGACCTCGAGCCGCGCGAGCCGGCCTTTCATCGCGCGCATCACGCCTCTGGGCAGCTGCAGGCGCAGCGCCGGATCGGAGAGCCGCAGGGTGTGAAGCCGTTCCGCGTTCTGGATCAGGAGGGCGATAGCACGGGCGTTGCGCGAAACACCGGGGCCCCGTCTCCGCGCGCTGAGCTCGACCGTCAAGGCGCATTCCGCGAGCGCGTGAGGTAGGTGACCAGCAAATTCGCGTCGAGGTCGCGCGTGAAAATGCTGGTGGAGAATGAGGCCCATAGCCGGGGAAGGCGGAGTGCAATCGCTCGCCAGTGGCGGTCCACCTGGGACAGGACTGCTTCTACTCCGTGGCCTGCTCTATCGACTCTGGGTGACATTGTATAGGTGAGTATTTCGGATAGGATTTCGGGTGGGATACGACCGATACCGACGGGATTGAGATGGCAAGAAGCGGCCTGCATGGATGGTGAAGTGAAAGCGACCAGCGCGAGATTGTGGGGATAGCGTAAAATAATATCCCTAGGACATGCTTCGCCCCTTATAAAGGTGGATGAAAATCAGTCTTTGTTTCCCTGTTTTGGAGTCACAAATTCACGATGGTCTTTTAAACGACAACGGGAGTGAAAGGCGGCAAATGAGCATTCTGCGGCCGAGATGGAGAAGAAAGATCTAAAGCTACGGTCCTAGATTGATATCATTTGTGCGCGTTCTTTGCGGAAAGTGGTTGGCGAAGAAAGGGTTCTATTGTTGTTTGTTGACGCGTTTCGCGTCTTTCTAGTCCCGTGACTAATCAATGCGCCAACCCTCACCCAAACTTTTTGCTTTGCCTCTCCCACTGCATCTCCAACTTGTTGGAAATACAAGCTTGGCACCATGTGGTTTTTTATCTATCCATGTGCTCCGTTGCGTGTTGCCATGCATCCACATTATTTTACTTGACCTTCCGACAGCTGTATTTCATATTCCTTATCTATTTGATATTCCTCTACGTATAAAAGCTCGAGTACTTGTGGTAGTTACCTCACTGGTTTGCCTCGCAATTACCCCTTGCTTCCAAACTCCCTTCTGAGCCGAATTCTACACAACTCTGCTATGCTTGCTCGGCAAGAAAAACTCCCGGCGACGGATGCAAATATCTTGCTCGCCACCTACGCTCCGCTGCCTGTGAATTGGTCACTTATAGTATTCGCTGCCCTGGGTCTTATCTTTGGATACCCCGAGGGATACTAATCTGCTGTTGGCTCGGCCCTCGAACTGAGACCTTCGGCAGACAGCGATGCCAAATAGCGACGCCTTTAAATCCGTAGTGCTGACAAGCTGACTCTGGTCATGACTTCTATTTCACATCCCGTGCACGCTATATCTCGAACTTCGCTCTTGCCCGTGTATTCCGCGAATCTTCCTCGCGGAGAACAATCGCTGGACGCCCGATGTCTGGCAGCCTCCCAGCGGAAACTACTGGCGGAAATGCGGACGGGAACCTTGATCTTGCATGGACAGGCGGAGGCTCCAAAAATCCCCGGCGGAGCTTGAATCACCGGCCCCATAGCTATTGAACAATCCGCCACTGTGACAGGAATCACTTTACAAGTTACACTGCCTATCCGGCGAGTTTGAATACCGATTTTTCAGCTCCGAGCCAAAATGGACTTCACCGTTACAGACCGTGGCTGTACGACGACCAGCACGCTTCGTGCCACCTACATCGTGTGGCCGCGCGATGGTCAGGGCCCTATTTGCCCCGAGACGCTTCCATTCTCGGTGCTGCTACCCCTCACCTTCCGCGACGATAACTATGCCATCAATCCACTCCCACCCTCATACGAGATCTGCCTGCCTGGATTTTTTGTGAAGAGCGCCTACTCTGTTTTAATCGTTGTAACGAGGAATGACCACAAATTTCAATTCTTATCCACTGACAAGACGTGAGTGCATCTCGGCCGAGAGAATTTAGTCTTATATCGTTTTCAGGATGGCGGTTCCATTTCATTATAACCCTGGATCCGGATCACGCACACCGCGGCTCGTGAGTGCCTCGCATGCCTTCCTCTCCGACATCAAAACAATACCAGAGGAATGGCGACAAACCTTGATAAAATTGCCCGGTCTCTCGCACGTCTCGATTGAACCCCTCCAGTTCTCCGTAAGCCCTCCCAATTGCCTATTTACACTTCGACGCCAACATTTACTTAGTTTTTCGTGCCGAGCGCGAAGGTCGTGGAGCTGAGGGATGCCGTTCCTTTCCACATCCAACTCACGGGCCCCATCTCGCTGCTGCAGCACTTTCGCATGTATGATGGCAGCTGGAAGCGGATCATCCAATGTTCCATCCAGCGCGATGTCGTCGTCAATATGCACGGCTGCCCGACCACACGCAGTGTGCGCATCGCACAGTGCACCCCCCGTTCGTGACCGGCGCCCCGAGCGGGCACAAGCCAAACCACTCAGCGCACTAGTACTGCTACGCTAGATTGGGACGGCGAGCTTCGCTGCGATGCTGACGTTGGAATCGGTGCGTTCGCTGGGGGGCTGATCAAAATTCAGGTGCGTTTTAGCCAGATATCGCTTCGTGTTTCACTGAATGTATGGCCAGGACTTTATCGTTGTAGAGATAACGCCGCCCGGCGCCCTTGTGTCGCAGATCAGTTCCGTCCGTCACACTCAGCCCATTATATTCACTTCGGATTCGCGAACAAACGGACGGGTCTTGTAACAGCTGGACATGATGGTCGGTGAATCTTATGCGTGAATTTTAGCGTTGAACTTTCGTCGGGGGGGGGGATTTATTATACTTGCATGGTCCACAACATGAACAACGAGTTTACCGAAGACAAACATGTAGGTACACAAGGGTGGTTATCCTTATATAAATCTACAAGATGCCAACAGAGCACATACCATTCCAGGGGATCAATGACTACAAGACACTCACCAAGTGTGGACTGGCCGGCTGTGGATGGCAGGACCACTGGCTAAAACCCTGTGGGACCTGGTCAGAGTTCTCTCCTTCCAGGTGTAAATCCCTGGTGTTCACCGGCTCACACAAAGTTGTCGTAGGTCTTCCCTTTGCAGTATGCATGCATGAAACAACCATCAAAAAAAATTAAACCAGACTCATAAAATGAGGTTACTCGGTGGGAGAGTACTTGTCCTGAAGGACTTGGAAGAAATGGCCCGGATAGCCCGCACGCGGGTAAGACAATTGTTGAAGTGACCCGAGCAGAGCTTTCAAAGCTGTGCATCTGCCGGTGGGTATACAAGAAGCATGGGTGTCACCTCGTAGATCTTCAGGACATCAAATGCTAGTTTGGCCAGAATTGGAGTAACTTCTCTCCTTGCCAGAACACTGCGAAAGAACCTCATGGCATCTGTACATTGGCCCTGGACTTCGGGTATTTTGGCGTAGAGTTTCGTTAAAAACACCTCTCGGATCTGCATTAGATTTTGATGGTCACATAGGAACATGATGTGGGCAGGATCCTCCATGGAAGCTTTACAGAATCTGCATAGCCAGCATTCCCTCGGCACAATATTCTGATGCCTCTCTTTCCATCGGCGATGTTCAACTGCGAGGCTGTGACTCGATAATACCATGCGTGTCAGAGCACGTTGATGATCAGCAGACTTGACCCCCAGGTAGTGGCGGAAATCAAGATCTAGAGACTTTTTCACTAATTTTCCTGTCTCTTTGTCCCTCTCTTGGCAGCTGGTGAGGTCCTTGGTTCTTGAGGACAACTCGATCTCATGGTCAACCCAAGCTTCCATGGATTTTATAACTGCCTTCATGGCCGATTCCACAGCTGACCTCGCCCAAAATGTCAAGGACAACCGGCACATATAAGCGCGAGAGGACAATGCACAGATCATTAGTCCAGGAAATTTTCTTATCGCATGCAAGTGCCAATGAATCTTGAAGTGCATTCCACGCAGGTCTGTCTGATTTCTCAAGCCCGATGAGATGGCACAGATTTCTTAGAGCCAGATACATGCGGCGGTATTTGATGGGCCAGATTTCTGTTTCTGAGCATAGCTCCTGCGCAACGCAGCTTGTTGTCCGAGGTGTATTTCGTCCAAAAACACTTGATCTTGCAAGCGTTCGTTGCTCGTGAATAGGGCTCTGTTTATAATTCCCCAACTAATTATAAACAGTTTTTAAATCTTGGTTTATAAACAGGCTGTTTATAAACACTGGCCCAAATGAGGAAGCGAGAATTTGGCAGAGATCTGAGTTGTTTTCGTGCGTCCCAGCTTTCGTAAGACTCAAATCCACCAGGGAATTTATCGTTCACTGGTTCCAGGCAAGATAACTGCCGATCCGTGCACAAGCGGCTATATATGCATAACTTCAGGTAATTTAATCTCTATTTTGGCTGTATTCCTGGGCAACCTGGTAAATATGCAGTCACAGATGTCAGAGGGCATACGGAAGCAACACAGAAGAACATCAATTCGTCCAAATTTTGTTCAACTTGGCCTTGCCGAGCACTGCCACACTGAATTAAAAACAGGGGGTTCGGGCTCCAGCATATAAAAACCGGTTTATAAACATAAATTTATAAACATGTTTATAAACGGGCATTAAAAACAGAGCCCTACTCGTGAAGGCTATTATAAGAGCTGATGCTCTTGAGGCCTTAGGAAGGCGATTTGAAGGCGACGCAGCGCCTTATAGCTAAAAATAACTTCTTCCGGCATGGACCATCGGAGATCATCGGCCTTTGTTCCGTCGGTCCATCTCCGTATGCGGGTCCGCGCCTGCTAACCAAGCGTTAACACAATCATGATTATGTATGGTGTACAGATAATACGATGCACTTGGGCGGTGCGTACCACGGGGAATAATCCTGCATACATAATCTCATCTCCTTCGGTGGGCCGGACGTTGGGGCCGGCATGCGAAAACAGGTACCCTGCGCATCAAATTATTCCGGGGGATGTCATGGAGGTATTTTGTTCGGCACGCGTCCCTGAGCTTCTCTGAGCTGTGGTTTTGAGTCCATTTCCAAGGGGCATGGTATATTTCAACTTCTGCGAGCAATCTAATTTTGAACAAATCTATAAACGCTTCCAATGCCACCCAATTGGATGTGAAACGCGGAGATCTCAAGTATGTAGTGCGAAATGATCTGCGCGCGCAGCTAATGCATTCAGCCTCCGTGAACGCTCTTTCCGTACATGTGAGGAGGGTGCAATGTTCCAACCCTCCACACTGCCCTGAACACGAGCCTCGGAGCGGATCCCCGCGTTTGGTTGGGATCAGCATTCAACCTCGAATTAGCTAGGCCATCCATTCTCCTTCCGATGTCCGGTGTCTTCTCACCAACGCCGAGCCCTCGCGGACTCGTTTGTTTTGTTTCAGACTGCATACGAATCACCGCTGGAGATACCTGCCTCCACTCAGGAGGTGTGGCCAAACCGCCGCACCACGAGTGGTCCGAGCCGGGGCCAATCCCGCAATCTTCGAGCGCATTCGCTAAGCTTGGGCAGATGTTTGTTACCTTGGTGATGCTGCGAAAATCTTCGCTATCCGTATACAACGTGCGTAACCTTTACTTACGTGGTTTCACTAGTGCAAAAATAGTCTGATAGAGTCTGATGCTGTCCGATTCGCCTGTACAGTGGGCGCTGTCGGAGGCGTGTGAACTAGATAGTGAACATCGTAGAATCATCCCGGGCTGTCGAACTATCACCATACTGTGATGCTACATAAAGTCCAGGCTTGTCCAAGCACCAGCCGCCGTGTAAGGTGAAAGCGAATGCAGCTAAGTATTCTGAACACTAATTATCGACGGATTTTGTGTCGCACGGGTCTAGCCGTGCCGTCCAGCCATCCTTAGAATACCAAAGAATACAATCAGATTGACCCGACCCGCAGCTCCAGGTACCTGATCGCACGGGGGCCTTCAGGCACTAGATTAGCCCTTGGTGATGGTTGAGAACAAACCTATCAGGCGGTGATGGTCTACAATTACATTCGACAGTCACATGTCGCAGGGGGGGGGGGGGGGGGGTTGTCGAATATGAATTTTGGTTGTTTGGGGTAGTTGTCGAAGAGGTTGGACGTCACAAAATTCTAGAAAATTGTCTTTCAGCAGCAAGAAGCCAAAAAATAAATCTCTTGTGTATCTACTGCATCGAGGCTGGCTAAACCTTCTGTCTTTCGTCAATCTTACCTTCATAGCAACCTAAACACAAGAAACTCTGACAAAATCACTGGGAGAACCACTCCCGAGACAATTAATTTAAACCAATATTTGCCTTTCTTTCCCTGCCTCCGCAAAAAGCCCCAAACGAATCCACAATGTCTCCGCGTCGTTGTGGGATGGTTTCGAATTTTTGGGGCTGTCACGGTCCGACGTGGCCCGTGTCGAAGTGCCTCATATAATTTCTACGTCCTTGATCCAGGGGTGAAACGGTTGAACGGTGATAATGCATCTACTACTAGTGCGTAGGTGATTCACAACGATCAGAAGTGAGCGATCAGGGGAATTGGTAACATGCCTTCATCACCCCGCTTGAACACTAATACTTGGTGAGTCATCTATCCTAGTAGGTCCTAGTCAAAATTAATCTTTCCCGAAAAGATCCGTGGCCACCCCTGTCACCTGTATCACAACGGCGCCTTTACCTTCAACAGTGGCATGCACATTTCATCCTCTCAAGTATTGAATATACTCTAGCGTCTATGACAGAGACTTGCATGACGATGATCCAATCCCACGTAGCGGCTTCTCGCATTTTCAACTGCATATTTGTTCAAGTCCGCAGCCCCAACGCCAGTTAAAGTCGCTTCACAGGATTCTCCCCCGTCGGGCTCGGCTTGCCTGCCTCTCCACTCGTATGTGCCCAGACGCGTATCGAACGGCCGGGCGGAGCCATCATTCCGGGCGAAATTAGAAGTCACTTTCAGGCAGTGCATGCGCAGCGCCATGGTCGCGCATTCGATGGGGTTAAATGGCGTACGACCGGAGGCCGAAGGATTGATGTTAATCTGCCGGTTAGCATAGGACGACGTCCCACGCCGTCAACATCGATTTTACGTCGATTCGCCCTGGCTTTTCCCTCGCTATTATATAGGCGACTTCGTTCTTGGCTTTCATTTCGGGTGGTTTGCTTCCCACTATACACAATGCGCGAATGAGGGTGACTGGACTGCATTTATTGCACAAGCTCGACATTAGTTCTATTTTAAGGCCGCTTCGGACAGCCTCGCATTCTCTAGCGGTGCTTTATTTAGATAACTTATATTTAGATGATTCATTCTCTTGTCGACATGGAGGAAACTGTACGGCTCATTTGGCCGGTGGCTCGGGCGTCTATCGTGGCTTTGGTATTCCTTGGGGTTGGGTCCGCCTTATCATTTCCGCAGAGCAGCTGTGCTCGGACAATCAGTGCCGTGCGATTCTTGTGCTAGCCGAGCGCGGCATCGACATGGATTAACAGCAGAAGCTTGCTTGGAGGGGATGCGGCTTATTGTTTCTCCCCCCGCGACCCTGTCAGGTACAAAGCAATCCTCATGATTCCACTATGATCGTAGTCCTTCCGAATCCTGGTTCAAGTCATCGCAGCTATTTCCGTTCATCTGGCCCGGTCGGATTTGTCACACTAGAGTCGCGCCTGTTCCTGCCGTGAATGACTCGCACCGCTACCCTGGACATATATAAGCCGACGAAATTGCCACAAAGTCCTCAAGCCACCAGTCACTCGGTAGCATCTTCTTTGGTTCGTTTATCTCCCGGTCCACTGTTCATTCATAACTGACAGTCCCACCCTAGGGGATTCCTTATTCACCATGCTCTTCACATCCTCTTTACTTGTTGCCGCTCTCGCGTTCTGTTCCGCGGTTCAATCGGCACCCACTGTCGCTACACCTCCTCTCGTACCCCTGGTCACCAATGCCCCGGCCATCGCCGCAGGACTGAAGACGATGGCGAGCTCCAACGATCGTTTTAAGAAACTTTTGTTTGACTCCAACGGTGCCTTGCTCACCGGGGACGCTCTCCGCGACCTCACAGTCTTCGACTTCAACAACCAGGCAGCTGCCAGTGGTGCCAAAGGCGGCTCCATCCTTCTTGCCACAGTCGACAATTTCCCCATCCTCACCAACCTCGGCATCTCCGGCGCCGTATCCCTCGTCGAGCCCTGCGGCCTGAACATCCCACATATGCACCCCCGCGCAGATGAGATCCTCACGGTCGTCGAGGGAATTTTGGACACCGGGTTCGTGCAGGAGAACGGGTTCAACACCGAGGTCGAGACGCAGCTCGGGCAGTACCAGGCGACGGTGTTCCCGATGGGGAGTATCCACTACCAGCAGAACCCCACCTGCTCGCCCGCCGTGTTCGTCGCCGCTCTCAACAGCGAGGATCCCGGCCGGAGCGACATCGCTACGAACTACTGGATGCTCCCGTCCGACCTAGTCAACGCCGCGTTGGGCTTCCCGGTTACGATTGGCGGCGGGAACATCGATGCTTGGCGGGCGCACCTCCCGGTCAACTTGGCTGCGGGCGTGGATAGCTGCCTCCAGGCGTGCGGGCTCTCGGAGTAGTCTCCTCCCAGCATAATACTTTTGCAGCGGACGACGTCTGCATCCAACCACATCTCACATTCTTTTCCTTGGGTTTTGTTTTTGTTTTTGCATAATTCGCAAACCGGCGTTCCTAGGCAGGACGGCCAGTGTAATTCCACCCACCTATCTACCCACACATACATACTACACATATACATACTAGTGTTGTTTTGACGCATAGTCTCAATCGGCGAAGTCAATATATATATTTCGTGCCTCTCTCGAATTCCAGATCGTGTTGTCGAACGTGAGATATGGAACGGGAATTAAATCAAGAGGATTATTTCCCCCTAAATCCCCCCGCAGTCCCCCGCGCGTAAGGTCTCTTGCGTTTCGCCGGAGGTAAGACGCAAAGGAGTACTTGCACTTTGCAAGCGTGGGAGGGCCCGGGACAGAAACTGGGGTTGGGTCACCGGGTGTGATCAGCATCCAGGATTGAGGACAGGTCGATTTCTGTCGAATTGTGTACACGTCTATAAATTTGTAACCCGAGCCGGGGTCAGGCACGCGCATGGAAATTCATGCCACGGCGGCGCTTCCTAATGGAAGCGAGAAGACCCAGGGGCGAAAATGTGACGGTGCCAAACGCGAGAAAAGCTTGGTCGCGTAGTAACGCTTTCCGCAACGAAGGAACAGTGTGGGTAACGAGAGGTGGAAAGGCGGGGGAGTTTGAACACTTTATGCCGTCGGAATCGCGCGTACAAGCTTCGAGACTCGAAAAACGCGGTCACATTTCCCGTCGCGCCAAATCGTCGCGTCGTCGGATTTGAGAAACAGTTTCCTCCCAACGATTGCAATCATGATGCTTACAAAACAACCCAAATAACGCTACCGTCGAAAACTCCAAAAGCTCAAGGGCCATTTTTCGTGCCCTGAGCCTTTAGCCCTAGAATGCGGCAGGGTTATCGGGTGCATGTGAACTCAGAGAGCGTCCAGTACGCCGATACCGGCACGAAACTATGACCGTTAGCAGTCGCCGATTATGGGACCTGACCTGGCTGAAAAACGCGTCGATAAAATCGAAGCGCGATGATGATGGAGGATAGAAGAAAAGAGGATGCACCGCCACGGATGGATCCCACGTTTTTATCAACAAACATCGGGCCGGGGCCCGCCTTCGGCCGCAGTCCCGATGCAACGCATGGCATCTACTGGTTAATTCTGGTCGAGCACCGGCTCATCTTTTAGGTTTTGCAATTTTAATATTATCGTGTACCGTGCGGCCAATCTTGGTTTTAATGCATATGCTAGTTCCTCAGAACTGCGATTAAACTCCCAATTGTAGGGGATTGTGTTTCCTCTAAAGGTGCGGTTGTGTACACTCTGGAGGACGAAACACAGTCCTACAATTGGCACTGACAATTGCTTATGTATAAGTGGCCCTTGTCGCGCACGGCATCTCCTAGATAGTATAAGCTTGACATACTATCACATTTGGGCGTCTTCTACATAGAAAGAAGGAAGATCCGTGCCTTCAAATGAACAAAAAGAGTATCGTTTCTTGTTCTTCTTTTATTTTCCCGAACAAGCTCGCCCGAACATAAATCAACTAGTTCCCAAACGCATCAAAGAACCGGGCCTTACATTTCGCGGAGAAGCACCTGCGAAAGGCTGCCAAGCGCCATCAAGTACTGTAACGACAGCCAAGATATATAGGGAGGCGAGAAAGCGACAGTTTCTCAAGCCGCCTCACTTGGTAGCTTCCTCATCTGGTTCGTTCTTTGTCCCGCCCGCCATTCACAACGAGTACTGACAGTCCTACCCTAGAAAATATCTTCGGTCACCATGCTCTTCATATCGTTTCTGCTCGTTGCCGTTCTTGCGTGCGTCTCTTCAGTCCAATCCACACCCACTATCCCTACACCTCCCCCCGTACCCCTGATCGCCAATGCCCCTGCCATCGCCGCAGGGCTGAAGACGATGTCGAGCTCCAAAAATAGATTTAATAAACTTTTGTTTGACTCCAACGGTGCCTTGCTCACCGGGGACGCTCTCCGCGACATCACAGTCTTTGACTTCAACAACCAGGCCACAGCCAGTGGCGCCAAAGGCGGCTCCATTTCCCTCGCCACAATCGACAACTTCCCCATCCTCACCAATCTCGGCATCTCGGGCGCCCTCTCCCTCATCGAGCCTTGCGGCCTCAACATCCTGCACGCGCACCCCCGCGCAGACGAGTTCCTCACGGTCGTCGGATTATGCACACGGCCTTCGTGCAGGAGAACAGGTTCAATGTGGAGGTCGCGACGCAGCTCGGGAAGTACCAGGCGACGGTGTTCCAGGGTATAACCCTGGGGGACGTTAACAGCATCTTCTTCGCCCAGAAGCATATCGGTTTCAGCAAAAAAAAGGATATCGTAGGCCTTCAAGGTGTCGTGGAACTCATCGCTGGTCAACTTCAGAGTAAAATCATGATATATATTCCAATACATAATTTTCACCACGGAGGGGTCGCGTACAACGGGAACGGATGCATCTGTGCTATCCGGCAACGCTGAGGTACCGGCCTGGCGCGGGGCTGCCCAGCGTTGCGTTGAGCGCCGCTTGACGTGCAGCCAGAGTTGGAGCCTGAGCGCGACGTCGCGGCATCTTGATACGCGATCAGCAAATGGTAGAGCCGAGCACGCGTCCAATCCATTCGCGCGCCGGCGAGGAGCTTGAAGGGGACCGTGGAATGTGCGGACTGGCAGGAGAAACCAGCGAGCCGCTTGTTCGTCGTGAACGCAGCCATCGTACATGCGAGGAGCAGGACGGTGTGAAGCCAGAAGGCCAGCGACGCGAGACGCGTGGGCGACGCCAAGATATCTCCGATAATGATCGGGACAGCGTGGGGCGAACCGGGTAACGACCCAATTCAAGGCGGTACCGGTACACTAAGCTACAGGCGATAATTATAGCACAATCCGGTGTAATCACTCTGCCGACATGTGCGGTACCGCTTTTCGACTCTACCACGACAACGATGAGTACCCCACCTATCGTCCACCTTCAAATCCTTCCAGCAGAAATCTGGCTGGCATGCTGGACATTATGTTCTACTCGGCAACTGCGCCGAGTCTCGTTGGTGTGCCAGCTGTTTCGGTCGCTGTGCCTGCCACTCGTGTTCCGACACCAATGCGTTAACGTGGCCTACTTCGTAGATGGAGTAAACCGGGTAGATCACATTCACCACCTCCATCGCGCTGCAGTGCGGCTGGATCGTATGGCGGAGGGTTCAGGTTCACACGTCGCCATGGTGCGCTCATGGAAATTCACTGGCCGCGACGCCCCGCCTCCGGTAGCGGGGCGCTCCATGAATATCTGTCTGCTCAATTCCACATATCAGCGGGTCATCACCACATTTACCTCCACACTCGGTCTCTATCGAAACCTGCGCTCCTTGCAGATAGGAAAGCTCATCGTCGACGAGTCTCTCCGAACCACGCTGTTATCCCTCGCGCAACTGCAGGAACTTACCCTCCACCACTGCGACATCACGGCCCGCGATGGGGCATTCATGAAACTGACATCCTTCACGATGCAAGGAGACGGAACTCGGAATCGTCTCGCCTCTCTTCGAAGCGCTGCGCCCCCTCTCCAAATAGTGTCGCCGGGGAATCTCCGGAAACTAATTAGCAACACACTGCACGACACTGCCGCGTTGTTCATCGGGTTTGGACAGGTTAAACTCCCCCACTTGGTATCTCTGTCGGTGATCATCCATTTCCCTTTCGAGACCTTCCTACATTTCTTGACCCAGTGTCCGTGCCTTGAATCACTGGCGATACGATCCGGCCCTCATAACTCGGTCCCGTCGGTCCCGAAATACCTTCCTGCAGGCACTGTCCCACACCTGCGCGATATCACTGCACAGCTAGACGTGGTCATTTTATTCGCGCCAACGCGGCCGGTTACCGCAGTGAAGGTACTCAAAGACGGCCCTGGCCGTTTGAGTCTGACATCATCTAGAAAATGCATGCTCGCCCTCGCGAGTATATCTCAGGGGTCCAAACCCCTCAGATCCCTTGCCATTCCTCGCATGTACACGACCCAAGAGTCCCTTTCCGCTATCGCAGACGTATTTCCGGAGCTACGGGAGTTCTCGATTGAGATACCGGGCCAGACGCAGAGGCCGGAAAATCCACCCAGGCCACCCCGCCGTAGTCAAAGCAAGGCCGATTCGTGCTGCCCGGACCTCCGCGACGACGACGCGTTCGACGATCTGCCCGCGGAAGACATATCTGATGGCGAAGATGAGCCTCCAACAGTTGCCCTTGTCGATGAGACATGGATGCCCGGAAGCACCGCCCCCTACGTACGTTTTAAAACCTCCACTATTCGTTCGTCCGCTCACTAGACTGTTCAGGATATTCTGAATGATCTATGCGGCGGATTTGTTTCGCTCCCCCCACAGATCGAGGTCGTCCGCCTGCGTGAGGTCATTTTTTATTCACTCCCCTCCATCGTGGTGGACAAACAACATCAGATCGTCGCGGCCCTGAGTCGGCTTTATCCCGCCCTTCGAGAAGTGGAGATCGGACGGAAAAGTAACACATGGGAACGTAATGGTTCATTGTGGAAAAGAAGGGGAGAGGAATCATACTTGCAAGTCGTTAGTGGCATTGTGGGACCCTTGGACGCACAGTGAAGGGCGCTGGGTGACATTGAGGTTCAAACTCTGGTGCATGTTGACATGATTTGTATTGTATTGTCCTACTCGAAATTTACTCAGGCCTGACTAAATGTTATGATCCTGTGATCCGCATTTCTTAACTATTACTGGGGCGGGTATATACAAGAAACGAAAATGTATATATACATATATATAGTGCCGGGTGATGGCCATGGCCCGGCAAAGGAACGGCCGCGTAATTACGCGGTCACAATAATAGCTTCTCATACAAACACGGCCCAGGGCGGGATAGCACAGCCACTGCTCTGTACGCACTACGAGTCCGAGAGCTTGCAATTACATGAAACCAGATGTTCGTTTCGCACAAAAATTAAGGGATACAGCCCAAATATTGAACTTTAAAGAGGAATTTAAGCAGAATTATTCACGGGCCCCCCCATGTTTTAGAAATTATTCATGTGATGTAGGTTAATATGAGCGAACAATTGATTTGGTGCAGATTATTATAAGCTGCGCAACTAGGTTACTAACAGTGGATATATAAGAGTAGTTAGAGAAGGAGTGGACTGTATGCCGCGGGATATCTACTACGGAATATAAGGATCGGAAGCAAGAATCTCGTCGTCAGAGTCACCGACACTATACAACGGGTGATCTTGGGCATCAAAGTCAACGGGATCACTGTCCTGGTAGGCAATGCGGTTGAGAGTGGAATCCAAAACATCTGATTGCATTGCCATGGCGTAGTCGAAATCAGATCTTGGTTCTGCAATGCGTATGGGTGAAAGACCGGAGAAAAGGTTCAATTCAGGCAATCTGGATGTCCCGGCAACAGGAGGAGACGGAGAGTCGACGTCCATGTATGGCGATGGGCCTGCTATATTAAGTTCAATTAATCTCCTCTAAGTTACATAGCCAGATTTGACTCACCTCGCCTATGTGGAGTTGAGGGACCTGCTTGTGATTGTGATGCAGTGAGAGCTATGAGTTGGGACCTCAGACGTTGAATCTCTGCTTCTTGGTCTCGTGACCGCTGTTGGGAAGCTTGAAGCTTGCTCTTGAGCTTGCTGCCTCCATCGGCTTTAGCAGTTTCGGCTGCTTTGGTCCGTGCACGCAATTGTCGGCGTGCTGCAGCAGCAAACCTAGCCTGCAGGGAATTATTACCATTCTCCATTACACCCGAGGCGATGGAGGCCTTGATAAGACGTGCAGTGTTCTTGTCGTACTCGCGGCCCTGTATACATGTGTCGTTAATGAAATTATTAAACCTGGTACAGAAAAGCTCACAATAAAATCGCCTCTAGCAAGGTACGGTTGACACTGTTGACTTGGTTGTCCTGCACATGACTCCCTTCGATCGGATTTGTATCTCCCGGCATAAGGTCCCAGTGGAGGTTTCTCATTGAAGTCAGACAACGATTCAATGAAGGAAGTAACCAAGGATAGCTGATTTTGTGCGCCCACCAGTCTGCAAAAATATTGAATATATCATTGGAAGAACAAATCGGAATAGGAAGACAAACGTTTAACTTTAGGGTTCGTTGAGTTCTCGCAGAATGCGCGATAGTCGGCTATTTCCTCCAAAGTTTCGAGATAGGGAAACCCGAGAAGACAGTTGAAAACAAATTCATCCACGTGAGACTGGAGTGCAAAGACACCCCTGGCGAACAAGGAAAAAATCAGCTTGATAGATGAGATGTAAAGCCGCAATACTCACCGTTTGAAGTGCACCAAGCACGTCTTCCAAATCACAAACAAAATGGTGTTAACAGTGACAGTAGAGATCCCATTGATGAAGGAAGTGTTCATGCGACGCAGAATAATAACATCACCCAAAGCTTGAGCTTGTGCTCCCTCCGAGTCCCCGATCACTCCGAGCAGCGAGGAACCTTTTGAGAAAACCTTGAAGTTGAGTGCTTTGCCCGTTATTGCTTGTACCGCGTCGAATATTGTACCGCGTCGAATATTCCACTCCAGACAAGAATAAAGGCCTCTCGGGTGGCCCTGTTGCTCCAGACACGTCCAATGACAGTTCCTGCAAAGTCGTTATTTTTAGACAGCGAAAACTGAGCAAAACAAAACTCACGTTTATCAAGACCATTCAGCCAAATTAGGAGTTTCCACTCATTGGTGGTGCCGTGGACGACAGCAAAAGTTGTATCAGCCATTATCCAAGATGCATCGTGTACTATTGCAGCGAGCTCTGAGTTCACCGTGATTATAACGTGCATATCCGTTTGTGTGGCGACAGCATGGATGTATCGATCTCCGATATCTCGAGCTTTATCATTTTCGAACTCATTCCAAACCCCTGAAGCAAAGTCAGGTAGTGCTTTAAATGGACACATATTAACGTCACCTTTCATCCCAGTACCCTCGGGAAATTTCGTCAACCGAGCTATCTGCACAATCTCTCGGCGCTTACGGTTGTTGATCATGCTTGGATGAAGCTCCTGAGGCAACCTCCCATCGAGAAGCGATGCCGTGCTAGGAGCTAATCAAGAGATGAGCATCTGTGTCGAGAGTGTAATCGAAAATTACTCACCCTTGTCAACGCGAAGTGTGGTGGTTCCAATTGGGCCGACAGCATCAATGCACTTCTTATATTTCTCCACGGCCGCAAACAGGACTTTGGTTCGAAGGACGGTCGGATGATTATGAGGGATGCCAGACTTCGGTATAACAACAGCTCTCAGGTCGCCGTCAGTGATCGGTATCAATATCAAAAGCTCTGCAGGACAAATTTGTGCCTCGAGGTGCCCCATGACACATTTGTTGTCTCGATAATGAGTGCGAGCTAGAATAGACAAGTCAATTTTTTTTCGTCTGGTGATTCAAACGGAACTCACGGCATTCTTTGTTCCTTGGAAGATGTGATGGGTGAACGATTTGAGCGCAGTGTCCCTCGACCAATTCAGCATCATCCACGACAATAGGCTCTTCTCTAAATAGTTGCTGAAGGATTGGCTCCCGCACGTTGTCACGAATCTTGAGAAAGCGATGTTGCATGCCATCATCATCCGCCCAGTTAGAACATTCAATGAAGTGGGCCTTGCCATTAGATTTGCCCTGGGATGTATGAGATCGATTTCGACAAGATGAGTGGATTTCGAAGTTCGTACCGATCGGAACTTGCGCATGACTGCGTGGCCACTACAACTGAGTTCTCCTTCTTCAGTTTCATATTTTCCTGGGCATGCAAAACGTTTTGCACTTTGGTAGAATCTAGCACAGGAATCAGTGTGATCGTCTGAGTATTAAAACAGAAAACTTACGCATTTGCAATCGCCACAACGTCGTTGGCTTCTGCTATTTTTGCTGCCCGAGTGGGGGCTGAGATAAGCTGTTCGGTTGTGGACCCGGAGTCATCCCATCGCTCGAAACTAGCCAGATGTTCTGGAGCTGCCAGAGAGCATGAAAAAAACCCATTGCACTTTAGATTTGAGCGACGACATAGGATCTCATCCCCTTCGTCCAAAATGGTAACAGAAGCGAGACCGATCTTTTTGCTACCAGTCGGACTGGTCCACGCATCCTGACACTGGGTTACGGACCTAGAATCGGCATCCCATAAACAAAGTTAATCCATCACTCACCTGCTTTTTGATGAATGCATCGAAGGTCATGGTTTTGCGGGGACCCACGAGGGACTCGGGCGTCTGATTGAGGTCCAGAATATACGCAACTCGATTGGAAGGTGGTGTAGCCCAGCACTCGGGAGCAACAGTGATATCGATGAGTTCATCAACAAACATTCCCTTACTTCCCTTCCTTCCCCCGAGGGTAACGCGCAGTCCATTTTCGGTTTCGGTCTCAGAATCGGGGGCCTTACCCTTTCCCTTGTCCTTGCGCTTCCGTTGCTTGGCTGGGGATGCTTTACGCTTGCGCTTATTGACCAATCGCGGGGCATCAGAATCCGATTCGGAACTCGACGGATCTGGAAGAATATTACTGCCCATTAAAAATGAACGAAGTAATCACTTACCATCTGAATCAGAGCCATGGCCGCCACGAAGACGACTCACAGGGCCATAGCGGACATGTACGGGAGGTGCCGACTTCGGAAGGGGATCACAATCTGATCCTGAACTCAACGGTTCTGGAAGAATATTAACACCCAGTTAGCAATGAAAATAACTGAAACAATCACTCACCATCAGAGCCATGGCCACCACAAAGACGGCCGTGTATGGCAGGTGCCGACGTCGGAACGAGGTCATGATTAGCATCACCCACGGAATCTGACCACCCAATTGCAGGAAGAGTGAGCATTGTTCAAGACGATGCGCACAGAAACTTACCATTGAGGTTAGAGTTCGAGACACAAAAATCAAAGGTGGCGAGATCGCCCTCATCGGTGAACGAGTCCGATGGCGAGTAATGACCAGAGTCGTCGGCATCTGAGTCCAACCAACCAACTAAAGGAAAAGAAAGTTAGGCAGTGTTGATAGAAAATTTCAGAGCCTACCTTGGAACTCGGAGATGTGAACACAGGACCTGTCGATGTGCGGCAGACTCTCACGAACATGTGTCGTATTGGCAGATGCTTGAGAATTGTGCATGATGCTGAGAAGCCATACAAACAAGAGAGCCCAGTATCCGAAACACCCTGATTTCCAATGTGGATTAACATAACCAGGGAGACACCGCATGCGGTCAATCCGCATGTGTGATACATGGGATCTATTGAATCGCACCGGGGCGACATTGAAAATATCGGTAATTTTGATGGGTAACGGAAGCAAAAAATGGCCTGCAGACATTTTGTAAGTCGTTGTAAGAACATATAGACATTTAAGATCGTAGTTCACATACCTAACACAGTGATCCAAAGACTGAGGAATCCAGCCAGATACATTGCGCTGGATGCCAGAGTGTCCAGAAAATGTGCGGAAGAGAGAGAGAGCATGAGAGAGTAACCAAGAATGGTACCAATAAAGATTGTGTAAAAAAGCCGCAACAGAATGCATCGTATCTCCGAAGGCCGTGATGTTGACAACTCACGAAGTCTCGGCTTCTGGTATTCTGCGGAGGAACGTTTCAGCAGGTATTTTTGTGTGAGATCCAATGTGCATATACATACTTGACATGGCTTCCGAACTTTTTGTCGGCAGTAAGCTCGCGAGATTGAAGAGAATGTGGGGGGAAAGAAGGTGGGAGGCAGAGAATGGTGTACCCAGTCTTATATAGTAGTCTCCCCCAGCCAATGGCTCTGTGGCAGCAGAGAGGAACGAGTGGGAGCGAGCCAGTGCATGCGCCGTCGGGATACTTCCTTGATGATGCGCGCAGTGTGACACCGTGACTCTACAGTGATGGCCGCGATGGCTGCCTAGCCTCTGATGGCCGCGCCAGCCGTGTGATGGGGTACCATTTTCATTTTCGATTCTCGTTAATACCGTACTGGGGCACAACTGGGGCATACGGTGCTCCTTGTGTGGAAATTGAGGATACTGCACGTTTTTGTTATGCTCGTCTTGTTATGCTTGTGCAGCATAGATGATTTTCCATGTAAATGGGATCCGTCCAAGAGTTTCATCAGAGATGTTTGGATTGCCACTGATTTCAAATGCTATTTTATTGCCATTTTAAGCCGCTAGCGGTTATTTGTGCTCGATTGGCATCAAAAGAAGATGATCCGCTCTGTTTCTTTCGCTATCGCTTTCGTGCCTCAGAAATTCTACCTACCGGCGTTTTTAGCGCTGCCTGCGCATCAATAATTGATAGTACAATCATCTCACATGAAGGCAAATCCGCTGCTGGCATTTGCGGTGCCGCCTTTCGACTCAAACCCGACCATAATGAGCGCCCCACCTATCGCCTCGCCTACCTTCACATCCTTCCAACAGAAATCTGGCTGATATGCTGGACACTGTGTCCTACTCGGCAACTGCGCCGCGTCTCGTTGGTGTGCAAGCTGTTTTGAACGCTGTGCCTACCACTTATTCCGACGCCAATCTCTTAACGTGGACTCGACCTTGGTACAAGTAAATCGAATGAGCGTTCACCAACGTAGTCTTTATTATTCGCACTGTCCCAGAAGCTTCGCTCGTTGTTATCCAACGTACCCCGAACCAGCTTCGTTTCAACTCTTTTTCATGCGCAGCATTTCAATTGACTCATGCAGTCGACCCGCAAATCGATATTACCCAAACTAATGCCACAACCGGTGTCCGCGTGGCCCAACGAGCTACATAAATCCCGCTCGCGCACCCCTCTCCCTTGTATAACATCCCATCCCGATAAACGATAAACCGCGCACTGAAGTGAACATAAATTGCTGTCGGAAAGATGGCTGTGTTACAAACTTTACCATATGCCAACTGCTGGGCGACAACGGTGGTTTTGAGTAATGAAGGCTGAAAATTGCCTTTCGGTTTTTACACGCGCGAGTTGCAATGAATATCTCCGGCGCATCGATATTTTGATTTGAGCTTTGCAGCTCACGGTCCGTTAGCGGCATGAAATCACAATCGGATGGGCGCCTGTGCCCCCCGTCCCATTGGTATTCCTATTACGCTCGCAGCCTCAATATATCCAACTGGCAGGAGTTCATTACGCGACAGGAATCCATGCGGGGCGGGGGTGCGCTCGATATGCCCTCATCATGAGGCATTTCCTTCCCCTCCATCCTCCTTTTTTTATTTTTCGTACATCCACCCCACACCAAAGTCGCGCGACGACCGCGTGGCCTGTTCTTCCGTCTTTGTCGGCTGCATCCAAAACCGGCATCGTCGCACCGGCTAATATGTCCTGACGTCTTTCATTGCGAAGGGGGCGTGTTCTTGCTGGCCGTCGGGGTCACTTCCCCGACGCCGGCCTTGTGCACGCGCTCTTGCCGCCCCATATTCTGCGCTCAGCCTCGAGTCAGGGAATCCTACCGCAAGAAATCGTTGATGGCTGCAACACGCAATCGGTAAGTTATGGCATTTGCTTATTATTTGAATCGTTGCAGGCCAACTATTATCTACTCGTTTTCCCGCAGGCTGGCTCACAATCGCCTCCGTTGTCCTCGCTCACCTCGTGATCTTGTAATAAGAACTCAGCCAGAAGATCGTTCCAGAGCCTCGCGAACTAATTCCTCCGTTTTGTTCCCAAACGCTATCCGCAAATTCTGCAATTCTGCTCGGTTGTCAGTGGCTCCTGCTCCAATCCACTACCATGCGGTGCATTAAACCACCTATTATGTATATCCCTCCCGATATCAGCGGGTCCTTTCGACTGCTTGTGCCATAGGGGTCGCTTCGCCTTGACAACCTTAATTCATTTGTTTTTTCAAATGTAAACTTCGATACACTGAATGCCGGTATGCGGCGCTTGAATCCTGTGGATCGGTAGTCGTGGACTGCTGTAATACCAAAAATTGTGCTGGGGCGGATGTTTATCCAGCTTTGTCCAGTCGGGCCGGAGGATAGCCTGTGATAGCCGACACTCGTCTTGTCTCCACCAATGTCAGGCCTCGTAATCGCCGCTTCTCCGAGGGTTGTTTTCCCTATATTCTCCCAGCTGAGGCCGGATACCTCCAGATTCCATCGCTCGTCGAGTCTGGCTTTTGTAGAGGACGAGGTGCAGGAGAGAGCAAACTGTCCGCGGACATGAATTGGACAGAAGCCCCACGCCGTGAGTGTCTCTCCCTCTTCTGGCAGCCAATTCTCAGGGCGGCATTAATCAGGCACCCCGTCGCTCTGCCTGTCCTCGCCACCTCTCTCAGTCTGACGACTCTGCGTCCCAGAGCCACTGGCCTCCCCGCCCCCACCCAAACGCCCGCAATGTCGTTCACGTCTCTCGCGTCCTCGGCCACACTCTCGTCACTTACGACCTCCGGTACCGCATTGCCATCGGCCGGCTCTAGTGGGCCAGGACCAGGCTCTTCTGTCCCGCTGCCTCTGACCCCGCCTCCTTCGGGCATACCTTCGTCGCAATGCAGCGATCCCCAGGGCTGCAGTGCCCCTCCCCCAGCCACACTATACCGCGCGTTGCCCACCCTTCTTCCCTCCTTGCTACATCTCATCGATTCGTTCACAGTGTACACTTTCCTGTCGACGCTCGTCATCCTGCTCCTGGTGAGCGGCGGCATCGTCGCGCGCTCCGTCGTCCTCCGACGACGGCAGCAAATCGCCATCGCGAACGGCACCTGGGCCCCGCCGCGGCGGCGTGAGAACTACAGCACACGCCCACCGCCCGTGATGTTCGCCGCGTACGTCGCTGCAGATCGTTCCAAGGCGAAGGCGGAGGAGGAGCGGTGGAGCAGCATGAAGGTGCGCCGTCCGACATCCTGCGCGTCTGGCCGCTGACTTTCGCTTTCGCTTCGCAGCCGTGGTCTGCATCCGCGCTCGCACAACCGCTCCCATTACCTGTGGCGCCACCGCGACCTGAGAGCGAACGTCCGCAACCAGCCCACCCACGCGCCCAAATGCGCAGCATATTCCTCGCCCACAACCCCCTGCGGCGGCCGCCCACCGCCCCGCCGCCGCCCGCGGTCGAGCTCGCTCCCCTGCCCTCCCCGCCGGACGCCGCCCAAGTGCGCGTCGCGGTTTTGGTCGCGATGCCGATGCCGTCCCGGGACGCGGAGGACCTGCCGTATCTGGAATTCGGGGTATTGGATGCGGATATCGTCGATCACGGCAAACTGAGCTCGGAGTCGGAGTTGTTGGACGGGGAGGGATGTGGGAAGGAGCGCGCGGATGCGGAGATGCAGGTATGATTGGGATGGATGGATGCGATGGTACATTCCTTTCACGACGATCAGTGTATTAAAAACATCTGCGAATAGCTAGCTATTGTTGGAAGCTATCGTGAAACCCAAATTAACTTTGGCGTACTTGCAACTGGTATTTTTTTAAAAAAACGGATAAGTAAAAGTAAATAGTTCACCCAGTCCCATGGTATCCCAGGCGCTCCGTATCCCGCCCCACGAACCTCCACTGTACGCAGCCGCGGCGCGCCCTCGAACACGTCCATAAAGCTGGTAGGGTCGACGAGCGGCACGGCCCGCTACCATGATGAAGTATTTTGCTTATTTGAGCTCAATTTGAGTTAAACCGAAACAAATTTTTAAGCGGCCCAATGCGAGCTGGTCGACGCGTAAGCAGGTAATAATAAGTTTAAACACATCTTTCCGAGTCCCGATTGATACGAAGATAACTAAAAGTCAGGGAAGAAAAAGACGGGCCTAGTTCGCGCCTCAATTCATCCGAAATGAATACCAGAGCGGCCAAACCTTGCTCGGTCGAGTCTGGACTCGGACGCGCAAGCTGAGTAGCTACAACCTCGCCTATTTAATATTTAATTACGAGGGCAGAAGATGAGGAGGACATGAGAACACGACTGAGCATGATTACGAGTCTCTCCACGCCAATCATCTGCGCTGATACATTTTGCGGGGAGGGGAAGCGCTTACGCAAAAACCGCTGACGAAAATGCGATTTTCACCAGGACGTGAATTTAGGGCGCCCTAAAACCCTTACCTAAAGGTAGCGGGAATGATTTCCAGCCACACCTCGCCCAGATCGCGGACCTCGAGCCGGCCTCTCATCGCGCGCACCATGTCTCTGGGCAGCTGCAGGCGCAGCGCCGGATCGGAGAGCCGCAGGGTGCGAAGCCGCGGCGCGTTCTGGACCAGGAGGGCGATAGTGCGGGCGTTGCGCGAGACACCGGGGCCCCGTCTCCGCACGTTGAGCTCGACCGCCAAGGACGCATCCCGCGAGCGTGTGAGGTACGTGCCCAGCAAATTCGCGTCGGGGTCGCGCGTGAACATGCTAATGGAGGGAGAATGCGGCCCAGAGCCGGAGGAGGCGGAGTGCAGTCGCTCGCCGGTGGCGGTCCACCTGGGACGGGAATATTAATGTGCCACCACTCCGTGGCCTGCTCTATCGACTCTGGGTGGTATTGTGCAGGTGAGTATTTCGAATAGGATTTCGGGTGGGATACGACCGAGACAGCGGCCTGCATGGGGCTGGAAGTGAAGGCGACCGGCGCGAGATTGTGGGGGCGGCGTAAAGTGATATCACTAGTACATGCTTCGCCCGTTATAAAGTTGGATGAAAATCAGGCTTTGCTTCCCTGTTTTGGAGTCACAACGGTCTTTTAAACGACAACGGGAGCAAATGAGCATTGTGCGGCGACAATGGAAAAGAGGACGATCTAAAGCCACGGTCCTAGATGGATCGAATTTGTGCGGGCCCTTTGCGGAAAGTGGTTTACGAAGAAAGCGTTCTGTTGTTGTTTGTTGACGCGTTTCGAATCGCGTCGTTCTGGTCCCGTGACTGATCAACGCGCTAACCCTAACCTGAACTTTTTGCTTTGCCTCTCACTCTCCAACTCCGCTATGGTTACTCTCGGCAAGAAACCCCCGGCGAAGGACGCAAATATCTTGCTCGCCACACTGCGAATTGTTCACTTATAGTATTCGCTGCCCTGGGTCTTATCTTTGGATACCCCGAGGCATATCTGCTGTTGGCTCGGCCCTCGCACTGAGACCGTCGGCAGATAGTGATGCCAACATGCGACGCCTTTAAATCTGTAGTGCTGACAAGCTGGCTCTGGTCATGACTTCCAGCCCACATCTCGCGCACTCTGTATCTCGAACTTCGCTCTTGCCCGCGTATTCCGCGAATCTTCGTCGCGGAGAACAATCGCTGGATCGAACGCCCGGTGTCTGGCAGCGTCCCAGCGGAAACTACTGGCGGAAATGCGGACGGGAAACTTTGATCTTGCATGGACAGGCGGAGGGTCCAAAAATGCCTGTTTACGGACGCGGAGCTCGAATTGCTGGCGCCGTGGCTATTGAGCAGTCCGCCACTGTGGCAGGAATCACTTTGCAAGTAAGTTCCACCGCCCATCCGGCGAGTTTGCATACCGATTTTTCAGCTCCGTGGCAAAATGGACGTCACCGTTACGGACCGTGGCTGTATGACGACCAGGACGCTTCGTGCCACCTACATCGTGTGGCCGCGCGATGGTCAGGGCCCTATTTGCCCCGATACGCTGCCATTCTCGGTGCTGTTGCCCCTCACCTTCCGCGACGATAACTACGCCGTCAATCCACTCCCGCCCTCATACGAGATCTGCCTGCCTGGATTTTTTGTGAAGAGCGCCTACTCTGTTTCAATCGTCGTAACGAGGAATGACCACAAATTCCAATTCTTATCCACCGACAAGACGTGAGTGCGTCTTCGCCGAGAGAATTTCGTGTGATGTCGTTTTCAGGATGGCGGTTCCCTTTCATTATAACCCTGGATCCGGATCACGAACACCGCGGCTCGTGAGTGCCTCGCGTGCCTTTCTCTCCGACATCAAAACAATACCAGAGGAATGGCGACAAACCTTGATAAAATTACCCTGTCTCTCACACGTTTCGATTGAACCCCTCCAGTTCTCCGTAAGCTCTACCAATTGCCTATTTACGCTTCGACGCCAACATTTACTTAGTTTTTCGTGCCGAGCGCGAAGGTCGTGGAGCTGAGGGATGCCGTTCCTTTCCACATCCAACTCACGGGTCCCATCTCGCTGCTACAGCACTTTCGCATGTATGATGGCAGCTGGAAGCGGATCATCCAGTGTTCCATCCAGCGCGATGTCGTCGTCAATATGCACGGCTGCCCGACCACACGCAGCGTGCGCATCGCACAGTGCACCCCCCGTCCGTGTCCGGCGGCCCGAGCGGGCACAAGCCAAACCGCCCAGCGCACTAGCACTGCTACGCTAGACTGGGACGGCGAGCTTCGCTGCGATGCTGACGTCAGAGTCGGTGCGTTCGATGGGGGCCTGATCAAAATTCAGGTGCGTTCGAGCCATATATTGCGTCGTGTTTCACTGAATGTATGGCCAGGACTTTATCGTTGTGGAGATAACGCCGCCCGGCGCCCTTGTGTCGCAGATCAGTTCCGTCCGCCACACTCAGCCCATTATATTCACTTCGGATTCGTGAATAAACGGACGGTGGTAGCAGTGGACGTGATGGTCGGTATCCTGTATCGTCAAAGACAGAGCGAATTGAGTTATATGTCGACTTTCCGGGTCGCGACTCATGTATGATATGGGATAGCGGTAGCAGATAGCGTTCTATTTTGGTCAGCTACATAACCCCGTTGCGTACCATTGCGCCGTCGACGGGATGGGACCCAGAAACGCTGAAGGTAAGAAGCCGCTTCTGCTTCCGCATATCTATCTGCGCGTGTAATAGTCAGTTTTTTTTTTTCCCGAAGAAATCAGGGCTAATTCAGAATGATGCAGGGACCCTGCATTTCCGGTTTCTCGAGCGCTGCCAATCATAGAATGCTCAGATGTGAGACTTTTGATAGGACAGATCGGGTGTTGTTAGCAACACCGTCCACCGCCCCGCGTCCGAATCGAGTAATCTCCGCTCCCGTTGTCTTACCTGCTTCCCCCGAGCCATAAAAGAGACGGCGTCATCACGCTCCCGTCTAAATCCCCCGTCATCATTTATCTTACTCTAACCACCCATAATATCGACATTCGACCTCGACGCAATTTCTCCCAGTACCTATGCTCGCCCACTCTCAGCGCGCGCGGCTCATGCGCTCGGTTCGCAAGGTCGAAGCTCTCCTGGGTGAGACACCACTTTTCGCCACAACCAACGACCCCTCCTCGATCCCAACAAGCCATTACACGGCGTCTTCCGCCAACCCATCCGTCCGCGGCCCTGGAGCCGCCAGGGAATCTAACCGCCCCGTCCTTTTCGTACGCATGCCCACCGGCACATCCATCGCCTCCGGCGCCCACCCTTCTCCGCTTTCGCCAACGTCGGGCATCAGCTTAAATTCAAGCTCACCCGCGACGCCATCCGCGGCTGTAATGGCTGCGGAGGAGGAGACGGGCCGCCGGCGCAAAGTGGCGAAGCTCTCGCGGACCTTCGGCGAGAATGTCGCCCCGGAGCTCGTGTTCTCTGCTGCTTCCGATGCTGCGAGAATCAGGCGTCTTCGGGGAGCGTCGACCTTGAGTGGAGGCCTGACCCAGGGCAACAAGTCGTCGGGATTCAGCGCCGTGACGAGAGGATTGTCGCACGGCACGGCAATAAATGCCGCACAGGATGCTGAGGTGTCCGAGTCGACATTTGGTACGGGTGCGCCAGATCTATCATCTGTACGTCCATCGGGTGAGGCTCACGCATCCGAATCAGCCGACTCCAACTCGGACGTTTCCCTCATCCCTCACGACGAGGTGACCGTATTGCTCGATGAAGGAGCGGTGCGGTGAATAGAATGTGACGGGTGTACTTCCGGGGCTACGCGGACTTGGCTTGAAATTGCCGCGATTTTAGTGTACGTACTTGATGAATGCACTATCTGAACCCTATCCTATCATTAATAGCACTTCGTGCTACATAGTTTCTGGACTTTCGATGTAATAGTATATCTCATCACCATTTCTAAGAAGACCTCAAATACGATTCCATTAATCGCACTATGTCTCGAAAAGCGGGTTGATGTTCTTATGATCTGAGTCAATGCAAATGCGAAATACACTAGAGTTCTACTGGAGAACCGGATCATCTGCAGCGTGCGGAAGGTAAAATATTTCTGCATGAGGGAGCGAGCGAGCGACGAAACATAACTCAACTTTGAGATTGGGGCCGTTAGCAGATTTGTATTCGGAGAACTAAAGCCATTGATTTCAGTTTTTTGGTAGATTACATACATAGCTATAGAGGAATCTGGGACGCATTTGGACGCAGAAAGAGCCGGACAGTAAAACTTACACCTATGAACAGCCAACAGCACGAGAAGTGAGAACGGGTCGACATCACAATTTCCCGAGTTTGGATTTACAAGCGATTGCGCGCACAGCGTACACACGCGGCAATACCGCACGATCTGCATTGCTTCGATTATTGTCAGCCCTTCGAGCGTGCATAAAGTGGTGATTATCAGACTCACCAGCAAATAATCAGGGAGCATGTATCGACATTCTTGGCAACGCGCCCTCCCATCTCTCTGCCTCCAACGGTGGCCATTAGCGCATTCATGGTCAAATCGAAGTCTTTCGACGCGTTGTTGAACACGCTGCCGGAATATTTCGGGCGCCGCGACACGAGCACGAGCACCCATTTCAACCTCGACCCGCTGTTCTGCCGTGTCAATCAGCCGCGTCTCCTCCCAGTGCGGGCAGCCGCAGGTCTTCCAACGGGCAGCGCAGACGTAGCAGAACTCCGTCCGGCAACGACAGGTCATATGGAAGCAGCCTTGCTGTAAATCGATAATCTGCCCGCACTCGGGGCACGTCTGCCAGTGCTTCTCTTGTGCTAAGGCTTTGACCAGTTCAAGAGACGTGTTCTCCTCGCAGCCGTTGCCTGGGTGTGCGATCTGCTTGCAGCCCACGCATACCTGAGTTCCGCAGCGAAGGCACTTCACGTCGTCGGCGTGGTCGATGGACGAGCCTAGGAAAGCGGAGCATGTGGGTCGAGGGCAGTATATGCGATTCTTGGAGATGGTGCCGAATTCTACTGCCTTCGCACGCAGCATCACTCGCAGACGCAGCTCGAGCTGTGCAAAGACGCCGCCTGCGCCCTCCATTGGGAGCGGTTGTCTGTAGCACTGAAGGGGGAACAGCGATTCGTCGCCGATGCAGGAGCTCGCGAGATTTGAGATGCACTGCCGGCAGTAGAAATGATCGCAGGGGGCCTTAAAAGACGTCGAAGCCCGGAGATCATCCCGGCATATGATGCATTGCGCTCTAGATGTCTGGGGTTAAAAAACGAGAGGTTGAAAAGCCCCAGCACGGACCGAAGGGACCTCTCCTCAGCGGTATCGACAACAATCTCGACGTCCGTAGCGTCGGTAATATCGGCGGCAGCGCCACCTTCATCGTGGCTGGATTAAATATTGGCTTGGGTCAGCGTACTCCGGAGCTAGAGCTCAGAGGAGAGGACGGACCTCAAGATGGTGAATTGTGGATCTTCCAACAGCCGCTGGACTTCAGACTGTTCAGGGAGAGCATCTCCATGTTCAAGAGCCTCTGCGTAACGGTGATCGTCGCGAACAGCATCCTCGACGATGGAAAGCACAGCGAGAACCGGCTGGTCCAACTCAAGCGCGGTGTCGATGCTTCGGGCAAGCTCCAGATCTTTGGAGACACGCAAAGCGTTTTGGACTTCTTCTTCGTACGCCCGAAGCGCCAACTCTGCATCTGAAGGTGGGCTGTCCTCCCGCGCTTTGCCTTTTGTTGAATTGCGGATGTCATCGATATCGTCGAGGGCGAGCTGAGAGATGAGCGCGGCGCTAGCTGCATCGAGATCGAGAGAAACAGACATGAGGGCAGGAGCGAAGGTCGTGGGGATGGGATAACGCTGTTTATGTGACAGGGTTGACCCTGGATAATAATGGGATCGGTGGGTCCATGTCGGTGGACGCCGGGATTGAGTTTAAATCAGCGCCAGGATCATCTTTTCCGTGATTTCCACGACTTCCATTGTATTTATCATAGCGGTCGCCGATCCCATGGAAGATCCCGTCGAATTCGACGACAGCTGCTCATACAGGGTTCAGTTCAACACGCCCGATGAGAACGCTAGGTCTAAAATACGACCTTGATTTTAGCGTTTTCACATTTTTCATGATGAATGATTTCAATCTCGCAATCGGCAGAAGCTGCGTATCCACGGCTGTATCAGAAACAACCTCGCATCGTCCCACAGTTAAGCACCGGATGTCTTCTTCTAGTAGTGCAATTTCTAAGATACGCCTTGAATTTATCCTGTGTGAGTGAGGATTTCCTACCTTAGGTATCCGTAGATGCGGACTGATAGACGGCGATTATGAGGTGAAGGTTCCTCTAAATTTACGACACACCACAATTCCCGCGGAAAACGAATGGAACAGAAATCTGCTCGGCGGGCCGCCGGCGCATCTGACGCGTCCTAGTCGCGATTCAATTTAAAGTCCGATCAGCCCGAGACATTGCTGAGGCCGAGCGACGCCGATACCAAAACAAATTTAGCATTGATTGTCAGAGCGCGACGTACTCACCAAAGCACCTGATGTTCTGTGTGGCCATACGGTTAGTTGGCGCGTCCTTCGATATTGGTATCGCAAACACGTCGGTCCTCCTGTCGGGGTTTGGCCTCACGGTGATCAAGTCATTGACCCACGTGGTGACCGTGACGTGGCCGTAACAGAACGTGACAATCTGCCACCATCCGACCATCCTTATCTTTGCTTCATCTACATAGACGCAAACTCTTTATGAATCATCTGCTGGGAAATCCCGCACGCGGCCCCCTCCGTCAGGTTGAACAACTATGGTTCAAGGACTGTGGCCTCGTTATTCGCGCCGGCGACCTGGTCTTCCGTGTGTCGGGCGAAATTCTTGCCGCCAAGTCACCCGTCTTTCAAGATATGCTGCAGATCCCACAACCATCGACGGGAGAGATAGTTGATGGCTGTCCTGTTGTTCATCTCCCCGACGATCCCACCGACACGACAGCGTTTTTACGAGCGATTTTTGACTCAGAGTACGCGCCTCGTGATTCATCGCATTGCTCAAACTCATCGCCTTCACTTCGAAAATCCAGATTCTTTGAACCATATCCAGCACCAACCGATTTTGACACCATTCATGGCGTGCTAAAACTCAGTCACAAGTACTTTGTGGACTATCTCCGTAAACGCCCTCCTTCACCTATCCTCTCGTTATCCGTGCTCAGTGGATGGGTGGGTGGCATCCACGCCCGCTTCCTGGAGTATTCAACCCGACCAACTGATTCCTGTCATCAATCTGGCACGAGAGGTCTCAGCTCTCTGGATTCTACCCACCGTCTTCTATTCACTCTGCATGACCACGCCTCACAGTGTGCGCTCTTTAGCCAGAGGCGTTACATTTAGAAATCACACCACTCGTCTCGATCCTGCCGATCTGGAAATATTCCTCGAGGGCTCGTACGAACAGCGCGAATCCGCGTCCGCGATGCTGCAGTTCCTGTGGCACCCGGAAGGCATCCCCGGCTGCCTCGCTCCCAGCAGATGCTATGCGGCACGATGTTCGGAGCGTAAGTACCGCGAGGGAAGCCTCTTTGTCCTCGGTCATCGCCCGCTCGAGCTCTGGGGTGCGGAGGAGTGGAAGCAATTGCCGCGCACGATTTGTTCAACGTGTGTCAGCGTTATGAAAGCGACGCACAAGAGGGCTATTGGGAGTTTCTGGGCGGATCTTCCTACTAAATATCGTCTACCGTGTTGGGAGGATTTGGAACAGATGAAGGATGCTGCGTTGTATTAGGTGGGTATGATCTTCTTTCCGTCTTATACATATCTGATGCTGTTCCTACCCGCAGATTATTTCTTTCTCCTGTAAAATGCGAATACATGGTTGTACCTGGACTGGAAAACAATTGCTTCTTATCCGTCAAACCATCGAAGTTTTTTTTTTGCTTCAGTGATAATACATTTTACGTCTCAGCCATGCAGTGTGGGCGATAATCTGTTCCCTAGCCACAACGGATAATCCAAGGTCTAGTTTTTTATATATAAAAAAACCCCCATTTTACGATCCTGCGCGCTGTCAGCTAATCGACGGCCTTTTCTATTTCGGGAAACACTGTTGTGGGTGCAATTCAGCAACTCGTCTTTGTTGACTCTGTTTCCTCCCTCATCCCACATGTCCGATTCTGACTAAGAAAAACAAACCGATGTCCAAGGTCTGTCCCTGGTTCCATCTGGCGCAATAACGCTGACATCGGATACCAAGGCAACGATGCACCCAGTGATGAAGCTCCGAGCGCGAAGATATGGTCCATCTATATCTCGGAGACGGAAAAATATGACAAGGCACTTGTACAGAACTAGAGGGGCGACATGGAGGGGATTCTGATATTTGTGCGTTGACCTGTTTCCGTCGAGCTATCCGCCTGACTTTGGGGTTATTATCGAGGCCGGATTTTGTCCGGGAATCTGACCGCATTCCTCATCGAGAGTTACAAGACATCGAGCCCTGACCAGGGCCAAATTATGATTGGCATAATGGCTCAAATTTCGCATCAGCTGGCCACGGCTCCCAATGGATCGCATCCCGCCATGTACACACCCATTCCGTTTACCCCCACCGCAACTTTGCTCGCCTGTAACACCCTCTGGTTCATCAGCCTTGGTCTGAGTCTCGCTTGCGCCCTCTTCGCAACCCTTGTGGAGCAATGGTCAAGAGACTTTATCCGGAGAACCGATATGCGACCGTCCCCAATCGTCCGCGCCCGAATCTTCTCATACCTTTACTACGAACTACGACGGTTCGACGTGTACAGGGTCGTGGAGCTGATCCCATTGTTCTTGTATGTCTCACTGCTACTGTTCTTCGCGGGACTTATCGCGTTCCTGCACCTATCAACCCACTCGTTGCGGGTTTGTCGGCTGCTATCCTGGCTCTGATATCTGCTACATACACCGCCTTGACTATCCTGCTCATCTGGGGAGGGGGGTATATTATACTCGCGTGGTCCACAGACTGAACAACAAGTTTACGGAAGACAAACATACTCCGACTGCCCATGTAAAACTCCACTCTCATCCGTTCTATGGCGTTTGATTCAGGCTATCCTAAACCATGCATTGTAGTACTTCTCACAAAAGCGACGGTTCAAAACCTGGGGATTCGCCTCCCTCCGAATGGTGGAAGTGATGAATCAGGATGCACAGCAGAACGGTCCCCGTTTTCATGAACGCGACTTTCGAGCACTTGTCTGGACAATGAAATCGCTGGCAGATGACGACGAGATCGAACCCTTCGTTGCCGGAATCCCGCGCTCCTGCACGGATCGTTGCTGGATAACTGGGATGCTCCCGAGTGGAAAAACTCCTGCAGAGTTGTGGCAGCGACCTTTTGGCCACGGAGGTGAAAATCCAGCCGCAGATCTCTTGTCTCAAGGCCTTATGGGGAATCACACATGTAGCGGGGAATATCAAAGACGCGCATCCTTTATTGAAACACGATCTGGACACATTGGATCATTCACTTCTACGACCCGACAATAACGACCACATTGTTGAGCAGATCGCTGTTTCCACCACCGCACTTATGGAATGGACCTTATTTCGTGGGATATCTCAAGCGATATCGGAATTTGTGCTCACGGTGAGGGAATATCGGACCGGGGAAGGTGATGCGTCTCTACGGGTCACATCTTTGCGTCATTCACTGTCGTCTCTGGATGTCATCCGCCGCCAGATATGTCAACTCTTCTCTCTATTGTGCATTTCGATGGCAAAGCTGAATCAGTACATCGACCCCATCCAGATGCTGTGATCCCAGTCCCCCATGGATGCAAGAAATACCGGAGAAACTCGATTTCCTTGAAACTGACGTGCATTACCATCTGCTCCGTCTCTTTCCACGGAGATCCGTCCACGCGCACGGACTACCCTATCAATTCCATCTAACCTTCGACGCACTTCGGCTTCCAGTTTCCATTTCACCTTCTCATGAATTCTCGCACGACTTCGAGAAGCTCTACAGTAACGTCGGAAGGCTGGGTCAAGGAACTGCGAGATGAAATTTGCATGGAGCAGTTGGCCAAAGCTATTCTGTCCATGTGGACTTCGGTGGAGCCCTACCAACCTACAGTTGCGTTCATTTAAAAATTGGTATCCTATGTAAACACAAGGACGGATCGATCACTGTCTATAGCCTTGGAGGTATCCGATGGGTGGCTCCTATGTCACATTATTTCGACCCTCGTTTCAAACAACGCCACGGGAGTAACTTGTTCACCGGAACAAGCGGTAACGGCCACCTGGCGTTTATCCCGGCTATTCCCGACGTTAAGACGATGAAGGATGTGATCACCTTACGATTGGCCACCTGTCCCAGCCCCTATGAAGCGAGGCCATACGCACGGGACCACAGTCACCCGCCTGCTCCTCCACACTGACTATGACCCAGTGGTCTTTTCTTGACAGTATCCAGCCGGAAATAGCGCAATGGGACAAGACCCACATCATACTCGCCTTTGACAGTGAGAGATTGCCGACTATCGCTGGCAGTGCAGCTCTCCTATGCCCTATGCTAGTCTCGTTATTAAAAATTCCCTCACAACAAGTTAGCTCATGAATGTGATAGTTCTTCAATTATATTATGGATTAAACGAAAGTCCGTATCTATGACGAGGGATGCACGTCCGTAAAATCGGCGTAAACGCTAGGGCTGCCTTTTTAAACCCCACCGGCGGACGCGCTGGTCGACGGCACTGCGGATGCGCTCGCACTCGCATCCGTGGTCGAGGGAAGCGCGCTCGCGCTTGCGGACAACGCCACAGAGGTGATTGCGATCGGCGTGGGGGTGATAGTAGGGCCAGAGTCGGTACTGCCGGTTGCGCTGGGCAGGAACACGAGGCAGGTGGTGAAAACGACCTCATCCGGGCTGGGCTGCATGAATTTGAGATCAGCCTACAGCTAGCAACAAAAGAGGGGAACACACGATGATGGGGCCGCCGGGGTTTATGCCCGAGGGGAAGGACGTGTCCGAGGATGTGCTAATAGACTTTTGAAAAGGTGCGTTACCATCAGAGCGGGAGGAGGACGGGAGGGGAGGACATACCACGATCGGCCCTCCTGGGTTGTCGCCCGAAGGGAGGGGTGTGGCCGAGGCAAAGGCGGAGGAAACAGGCTGCGGAAATGTGAGATGGATAGAGCGAGGGGAGCGGAGATGGGGGCGCACGATGTTGGGCCCTCCAGGGTTAATTCCAGAAGGGATGGAAGCGTCCGACGATACGGGCTGTGTGCGCAGATGTGAGATGGTTAGAATATCATAACAACGTGAAGCGACCCACAATGATCGGACCCCCAGGGTTAACACTTGAGGGGATGGGCGCATCCGAGGGGATCAAAGACGCTGGGAGACTCGCAGTGAAAAGGCTTCCGGAGAAAGATGTCACAGGCTGCTGGCGAGTTATTATCAGTGACGGTTCGGTATGATGTGCAATATTTGCTAACGGTGACAGAAGATTCTGGGGCCCATGACTATGCAGGGAACAATCAGTTGCTGGACGGTGCGCTTCGGACAATACTACGCACAGCCGTCGGGGTCGGTGCAGCGAATGTCAGCGTAAGACAGGTGGTGTATATCCCTGTGACTACATAACCGCCGGTAGACGTGGTGCCGTCGGTTTCCGTAGGTGTGGGCGTTACAGTGGGAGACGTGGTGTTGAAGCTGTCCGTCGTACTGGGCAGCACAGTGGGAAGCGTGGTGTTGAACCCGTCTGTGGTACTAGCACTAGCGATCGCGGAAGCTGTCGCATTTGCGGTGCTGGAGGCGACGACGGAAGAATTCTATGGATGATATGGATTAGACAGTATGAGGAGGCACTATGCGTGTGGGGATTCACGGATAGTGCGGCTGCATTGGCCAGATGGAAAGCACTCAGGCCGACGGCCGAGGCGACGATGTTTTGGAAGGCCTTCATAGTGAATGTAGTGGAGAATGAATTACAGCTGTTTGCATAATTGATGACAGTCAGCGTGAAAAAAAATGAAAACAAACTTTTGATCTGCCAACTACGCCAGCCCATTGCGGGCTCAATTCACAACCAAATGACATGAAACTGGGCGCGTTGGAATCGCCTTAGCCAGCCGCTCCTGTGGGTACCACACCGTCGGGGTAATTCACGGTTTCCAGTTTGCCCATTTTTGCGCACCCGTCAACGACTCGCCAACTCCACCACACAATTTCGGGCTCATTTCTCAACCAAAATGAACGAGAATATATGAGTTCGAACCACTTTCACGAGCAGATCCTTCTATCCCATTTGCCATTGTTAATTTAAATTTTCAACCTTGAATATTCCCCTGGCATTGATGCTAGGCAAGCACTGTTTTGGTCCAATCTGGTCTGCTTGTGACCGAGGCATTTGGTGTCCAAATTGAATCAATGAAACTATTTCCGGAAGCCCTTACCTTCAGCTTCAATGCTATGCAGAAATTATGTGATTCGGGGCAAAATTGTGTCTGCAGGGCCCCGGCGTAGTTTGCGGATCAATTTTGGGTGCCCGAAAATGGTCAATTTTTAAACATGGAATTGAAGTGCCGGATTGGTACCCGCAGAAATGCCTCGATCGTGCGATTCTAACGCTTCTATTTTCGTGTCATCTGATTAAGAATTGCGGCCGTGGTGAGTCGGCGTAGTTGCGGGATCAAATGTTCTTTTTTTTTTTTTTTGGCCGACTGTCATCAATTATGCAAACAGCTGTAAAAGGGGGCTAGCTTACCATCAAATACGGACGACTGCATTTTTATATATCTTGAGCGGGATGACGTAAGGCGCCACAGCTCGAAACGCTCAGATGTAACGTCGTCCCTGAGCTCCACAGACCGAAGGAGCAACTTGCAATGGATTGCTGCGCAGCAAGACCATGGAGGTCTTGTCTCGGTGTGAAGCCGCCACATAGTGATAATTATCACTTTGTATAAATACGGTTGTCACAGGATGCTGTTACGTCGCTGTATAATATCAGCCTCGTCCGGGGTAAAAGTGGAACTCAGACTCAGCGCCTCCGATGGATACCGTGCACCAACCGTCGCGCGTTCTTCGGCGATCCACCACAGCTTCAAAAATAGATTGCGGTGATCCCGACACCGCCTCGAATTGAGCTGCACTTCGGAAAGCTTCGCGGCCTGGGGCGGAGTTGGGGTCGCTGCTGCGGCACCAGGTGTGGTATTTAAACCGGCGCTGGCGTTGACAAGCACAAGTCGAGACCTACAATAGCACTCCGACTGATGCTTGTCCGACAGAAATGAAGGTACAAATTAAACGTCCATCGACTTGCCAGCTGATATCAGGGATAACATACTGGTAAAGGTATGGTCTTCTGCCTATCGGAAATCTGGGTCGTGAGCGGCGCCGGCGGAATACGAGAAATATATCTATCAAAGCATCTGCAAATGCAATGGAGGCACAGCAGACGTCGTGGAGATTGACGCTCTCTTGAAATGAATCAACGAGAGGATATTTTACACTGTAGATGGTTGCCTGCCTGTGACTCATGTGCGGCAATGCCGAAAATGAATATATTACGAGTCCGTCAATATTGCCAAGTAAGTTTGGGTGAGTGATGGAGTCTATACCCAAGAATCAGTAGAATTTTTATCCACTCCTGCGAGGAACGGGCTCGGATCTATAACGCGTCTGTCAAGACTGGTCAAGACTCAAGAGAGACGACCAAAATCTGGAAGGCTGCAACGCTTTAGCTTCCAACCCGGCCATCCACCGCTACATCTGTTCCAATGAACTGTGTCAAGTAACAAGCAGTGGGTGTAAATCGCAGCCAAAGAAGACAGAAGGTTGTCGAAGGAGGCGAATAGGAGTCGGGAAGAAAACCACACTCCACGTGTTGATCCGAGTGCGGCACGGTCCGGCACCGCCATGCACAGCCTCACCCTCTTTGATCGTCTTGCTTCGTCAGTCTTCATACCGCATTTCGACCTTGAACTCGGTGGCTGCGGGCTCTCTCATCGTACCTCTCTCCACATGCGAGACTCTGCTCGAATCCAAGACCCTTTCACTGGTGACATCTTCGTCGTCAAACTTCGGAATCCGGATGTCGGCGGTGTTTTCGGGACTTCATTGGAAATTTATGTTCCAAAACGCACTGTAATTCCTCGCGCTCAACGCTGATTCTTCTGGTCTATTGGTCCATTCCTTGGGTCATGGCTTCGTGCGGATAGCGTTAACCGCTGCAAAGTGGTGTATGCCTCTCAGGATCCAGCCGATGCAATTCCTTGCGGCATGTCCTCCACATCTAAAAATCTGCTCCTACATCACATCCCCGCATTGGCTTCCCGATCTACATAGATGTCAGCAACGCTCAACGAGATGATCAGGGGCAGATGTGGGAATTTATTTGTTTTTGTTTTTGGGAGCGTTTGGCAGATGTGGGTGATTATTATACATGTAGAGACCCACCGTCCCTGGCGGCCAAGTTTTGTATTCCTTCACATTCACTCAACATCCCGGGAGAAATGACAGGTACCGATATATATATGTATATATCCTAGCAAGTAGGCTCGCACGCAATAACATCATCCAGAGAACGTCTCAGTTAATACCCTTAGGCGAGTGATAGATGAATTACTGTGAAGATGGATGCTAGGAGTTCTTTAGCGGGCGGTTTTCGTGTGATAAATACATCAGACTCACATTTCGGACATGCGGGTTGTTCGCGGACAAGGACAAACGGGCAACCAGCACATACTTGAGCTCAAGTATATAACCTTACTATCCTTTCCGGTCATTCTGGACACTTAAGAAAGAAGATGGAATAACTGTTCATACACTTACTTTTATCAATATCCGAATACATCATCTGACGCGGAACCATCTTTCTGTGTGGTTTACAATTTTAGCCTGTGAGAAACCGTTCATTCGTCGACGAATGGCATCATTTTTTTGCCCGGGGCCGAGTGTCCGAATTGTAGGTAATACATCAATTTTTGATTGCCAGCCTCGCCACAGAGTACCGGCACATCACATGACCTCCAAACTTGGTATTCAAGTTTGCATGCATCCCATGTACTGCCAAAATGCGCCAGAGGTTGACGGAAGAAATGGAAGGCTCTCAGGATATATGATTTGTTCCTCGAGTGCATGAGCCATCCAACATCCCATTTTTGGTAATAGACAGGTTGCGCAACAGCCATTGGAGCCATCTGATGGCTGATCTGGCATGCGCAAATGGATGGCTGGTGGCTCGAATGGCTGATGAACCTAAAGCAATGTAACTCATTTCGGGGTGTTAGAATGCAGGTGCATCTCACAAAATTACCCCCAACCTTGCCAGAACACCAATTCCATCAAAATGAACATATTTTTGCATCCCATCAGCCAACCGTAAGTGTGGAAGGGATTGCCAGCCTGCATATAGTTCCCAGTATTTCCAAATCGGTTGGTTCACCAGAAAATGAGTTCAGGTATTCAGCTATTCGAGCCACCAGCCATCCATTTGCACTCGCCAAATCAGCCATCAGATGGCTCCAATGGCTGTTGCGCAACCTGTCTAATGAATGGAAGAAGTCGGGCGTGGTTTGCATGTTCCCGGCAAAATATTCAACAGGTCACAACACTCACCCGTCTTTCTGTTATCACTGAGGCTTGGGCTTGAGAATTATGTCAAGCCCAAGCCCGCCCAAGCCAACTTAAGCCAAACCCAAGCCCAGGAATGGCTTGTTCTGAAATCTTGATTAGGACTTCATTTCGGCAATGAATACGGCCGGCTGAACACCATTTCATTGGTGCTCGGGACTCGATTCATCCGACTACCATGAAATGTTCTGTGGCTTGCGCAGAGGCCTTTATACACGGAATTTGAAGTGGGCATGCGTGGAATGTAACAGCCATTGTGTGATTCTTTAGGTTGACATGATTTGATTGGTGTTGATCACACAGCTGAAATTTATGCATACATGGCTTGGGCATGGCTTTAATATGGCTCGAGTGGTGCCCGGCTTGTGTTTCCGTAGGTGGATGTTAAATCAATCACACCATAAGATGTACAAATTCATGTGTTGTAAATACCCCCAAAAGTCGCGACAGCTAAGGGATTTCGAGAGAGAAAGTTACATTGAAGTTTGGCCGGGATGATCCGAGCATGACGATGGAGGTAATATAAGCTTCAGATAGACCAAGAGGGAGAAATGGACGAGATATATACAGTGAAGGTTGCTGGTGTAACCGAGGACAAGCCAAGCCCAGTCACAAGTCAAGCCGTCCAAGCCCGCCCCACCAAATTCAAACTCCGCTAAGGGGGCAAGCCAAGCTGGTCCGAAAGCTCTGACGCAGGATGTCCGAAAACCTGGCATACGGCGACATGAGTTTGGCGAAGGATTGTGTGATATGTTCATTTTTATGGCACTCGTCAAGTACTGACAGATGGTGCGAATCGTGGCATGCACTGCTGCTGAGAACAGAGCTTGGATGAGAGCGCTGGAGTTGGACGGATACGAGGTGAATCTCCTGCAATGTTATATCATGTGTTGAGAATATATTACCTAGAACCTACATCCAACGACAGATAAATTTGAGTGATAGGGTGGAGGTAGGTTGTCCTTGGTAGAAGTAGTGTATGTATGGGTCGGCTGTATCGGTACCAGGGGCGCCCGGAGGGCCTTATGAATGCAGGACTTCCTTCTGCTGACATGATAACAAATATCCAACGGAGCTGAGCAGGAGGGGCACCAAATTGAGTAATTCTTCAAATGCCATTATCCCTTCATCGTGATTGTCAAATAATCCCATAGCTCGAGCAGCTTCCTGGTAGGTTCCACAGATGACACCATCAATTGTTCGAATATCAACCCAATCACACGCACTTCGATGCAACAGGAGTGCCCGAAGATAAAAAACATTGTCATGGCATGGGTAAACCATTTGGATGCGGCAGACTCCAACATGGCCAAGCTTGTAAAACCGGATCCTCATTCGAGGGCAATCTGGATATTCATCCTCAAGAACCTGTAACGGCTGCATATCCTCGTCGGGATCATGCTTTCCAAGTCTGCATCATGATCCGAATTCGACATAGGTAGTTCA
This sequence comes from Mycena epipterygia, assembly GCA_029281465.1. Classification (NCBI taxonomy): domain Eukaryota; kingdom Fungi; phylum Basidiomycota; class Agaricomycetes; order Agaricales; family Mycenaceae; genus Mycena; species Mycena epipterygia. Next base: position 421,661 of record JARJCQ010000044.1, on the reverse strand, counting down.
GGGATAACAGGTTTAGGATAGCTGTACTGACACTGTTTGGGCCACCCACATTGGTAATAGGACTTCGAAGGATCATGAGTGTGTGTCAGACCAACAGCGGAGGAAGCTTTTGAAAGATGGGAATGAAATTACCGAGCTTTCAAGGAAGTTGTCCCACGCAACAAAAAAGGTCAAATGAAGTGAGTAATCCGGGTGCCAATCCGGGCGCTAATCAGCAGACTTTGAAAGCTTCAAGCAGAAGAACCAACGACGACAAAAAAGGTCAAATGAAGCGGGTGAATCCGGGCGCTCAACCGTGCGCTAATCAGCGAAGTTTGAAAGCCTCAGACAGACCGAGTGCTTAATTTTATAAAGAGGGTGATGAAACGAGTAACACAGGGCGGCGAATAACACCGACGGGACATATGAGGACCCCGGAATGTACTGTCGAAGGTTAGGTTCCCAAAATTCTCGATCCGGGGATTTTTATCTGGACAGCTTTCAACAGGATCTCATTTTTGTCCGTCTTGGACCTAGCCGTGACTGATGGGATCACCCAAAAAGGGTAATCTTCGCTCCTTGCACCAAGAAAATGCCAAATTGGAGCGATCGAGCGAGGTTGCGCAGCGAATCAAGTTAAAGTAGGTGGGTTTCTCCAAAAAAAGTTCGACACAACTCTCAAGTTTTGTTCGTCCAGGACCTGGCATTTTTGCCCTCGACCTCCCATTTTTATCCGTCCAGGACCCAGGTTTGGACGCCAAATTGTCAAACTTTCGTCCGGCGCCGGACCTGGCCTCCCAGGGTATATTCCGGGGCATTTAGGCGCCTACTTAGACGCCACGATGTTGACCCATATAGCAACGAACAGTTGCAGGCTAGCAGTGTTGGACGGATCTACCTCTGAAATTGATGCGCCCGCGTCGAAATCGGCTTGCGGGAAGTTGTGCTGAAACAGAGCCCGTTTGAGCAGCCGTTTGAAGGGGTAATGGAACCGAGTGAGGATCCGACTTGACACTGCCGGGCTCCTTGATTACGCAATTGCGGACTTGAATTCAGGTCGCGAGGTGCGCTTCACTCAGGGCACGGTATTTCCTGGGTTTTTGAATCAGAGAAGGTTGTGTCATTCCCGACCAAGGCCTACTCCTGTGCTTGAGGGAAATCGACGGTTCACGTTGTTCGTTCTATTGACGAAATACAGTGGCACAGCACACCAGTGTCCAGGTGTCAAGGGGCTAGCGATCTCCGAAAAAGACACCCAAAGTCGGAATACATTTCTCAGAGGTGGGAGGTTGCTATCCTGACCCGATCACTGAGCTCTGGCTTCACACGTCACGGTTTTCGGATGCTGAAGACTGACCAATGGCCTCGAGGACCTAAATTAGGCCTTCTATCAGAGTTTCGAGGAATCGGCAGTGGCGCATGGAGCACGTATGACTTTTCTGATACTTCCCTCCGAATTTCGGTCCGAAAAGAAAAGAAAAAATCAGGTTAGATATTCTAAGAAAGCACACACACACACCTACAGGATGCAGCGAATACTGAGTTCATATGCGAGAGAGACATTCAAACAATAGGGTGTTTCATATATCCTATTTCGAGCCCAACTTGGGACCCAACTTCGTGCCCAACTTCGCGCGAGGTTGGAACATGAAATAGTTCGGAACTCGAAGTTGGATGTCAAATCGTGCTCCGGACCACGATTTGACATCCAACTTGGACCCCAACTTTGTGTTCCAACTTCGCCCGCTCGATTTGGCCCGCCCATTGCACTTCCCGGAACCAAATCCCGATAAATGATGGCCCAAGTTGGAGCCAAGTTGGGGTCGAAATAGGGTCTGAAGTTGGTCGCGAAATAGGATATATGAAACACCCTAATCCCACACAGGAACTCAAACCTCCAATTGTCCATCATGCCCAAAAAAAGAGTTAAGTCATGACATTTGGTACGCCACGACAACCGCCCAAATGGAGCAAGATGGGCCGATGTACATTGGAGATGTACAGCTTGTGTACAGCCTCTGTACACGACAGTCTTTAAGCTACTCTTCCGAATGCTTCCTGCCACTGTCCAAGAGCCCCGTTGTCCTCGCCTGCCATGAAAATCGGGCGCTACACCGGCATAGGCTACTCGCAACGAACCTCCAGCGAAAAACAGCCGTCAGCAGAGTCCGCACCAAAGAAAAAAGCGCTCCTCATTGGTATCAGCTATCCGGAGAGCAACGGGAGCGGGTATGCGCCACTGAAGCGCGCCCACCGTGATGTGGCTCTTATGCGAAACTTGCTGGTGAACCGTTATGGATACGCGCTTGGGGACGTAGTGACGTTGCTCGATTCGCACGACAGCCTGCAGCCGACCCGCACGAATATCGTGCGTCTCTTATCGCTATTATCAGTTGCGCGAGCGACACTAATCTCCCTGACGCGACAGCTGCGCGCAATTGTCGACCTGGTGCGAGGGGCGCGTAGAGGGGACCGATTTTTCTTTCACTGTAAGTACATTCATACGATTCACATACGACGCTCATCGGTGGTGTAGACTGTGGGTATACGATCCAGGTCGAACACCGGTCGAACAGCGAGGAGGATGGGATTGACGAATGTATGTACACCTTCCTATTTTTCTTTTGTGGGCTTACCCCTAACTTATAGGGTTGGTACAGGAGGATGGGATGGACGAGTGTATGTACACCTTCCCATTTTTCTTTTGTAGGGTTTATCCCTAACTCATAGGTTTGGTACCTGCCGACGGGGAGGAGCACATGATAACGGATGATGTAGGTGACACCAGTGCCATTCATCTGCGTTGTTGTCATCGCCTTGGCCGTTCAACTCGGTACTTTTAACCCTGGACGGGCTTAGCTAATGGGACACTCCACAGGAACTCCGCCGCCACCTCATCGACCCGCTCCCCGTCGGCGCAGCCCTCGTCGCGGTCTTCGATTCGTGCCACAGCGCGAGCTTGTTAGGTGGGTTACCTGCACATTCACATTTTCTCCGAGTTCGTGTTTCATCTCTATTCTACACGTCGTTTTATCCTGCCATAGTCCTCTCCGTAATTCGAATCACCCCCGCTGACGCTAATCTCCCTCCCCCCCGCATCGCCAGACCTTGCCCACTTCCGCTGCAACCGCGTCTACGCCCCATGGGTCTCCAAGGCCCGCCGCCGCATCGATGAGCGCTGGAATGCCGTCGGTGAGTCTTCTTTTGTATTCCCTCTTCATCTTCTCTGTCCCCTAGTCTTCTAGTATCTGCATTCTTCCGTACCTTCATCCGTTCCTCACCCCCCCGCCTTCGTATGCGAATGCTGCTGTGGGCTTATTTCTCAACACTGTCAATTTTTTCTCTCGTTGCTTTTGTGCACTCCTTTGTTGTCCTCCCCTCCGCGTGCTGACCATCTTTCTTCTCAGTCCGCCAGCATGCGCTGCCCTTACTCCCGCTCGTTTCCACTGGTTTCCCCGCCCACACACCACCTGCCCCACGACCCGCCTCACGCCCCCGCAAACTGCCCCCCGGACGCTCTCTCCTGAGCAATGCCTCCATGACGACTGGAGCGGTGGTGCCGGACGACAAACCACTCCCTGGGATAGAGGAAAACCCCTCGGGGGACCGCGCAGGCAGCCAGCCGCCGGCTGAATCCAACTCGCTTTCTGACAACACCGTGCCACCACTCATCACGACGCGGCGCATCTACGAGGCCGCGCGCACGTCGGCGCGTCGCGTGCACGCGTGGCGCACGGAGGTGGACGCGCTTGAGGTCGCCACTGGGCCCGCTGCGGATGGCGGTGAGGCTGCAGCGCCGGGTGCCCCGGAAGAGACGGAGGTGGAGCTGTCGCTGAAGCGTCTCATACATGCGCAGGAGAAGCTGAACAGCGGCCGGGAGCGCAGGACCACCTGGCGTGCGTCGCTACCGCTGACCCTCAGCTCCATGTCCCGACGGGCGAGTGCGCGGACGGTCAGTACTGAGACAGAGACGGGCCGGGCCAGGGAGACGGAAGAAATGCAGCGCCGCACGAAAGTCAGACGCGCACTTGCTGTGTCAGTTGCTGTTCGTCCTAACACCGACGAAGCTATCGCACGCACAAGCAGCCGTGCGAGCGGGACGGGGAAGGAGAATGTGGGTGCTGGTGCTTCGCAGTCAAGCTTCAAGCTCATGGGCCCCTATGTACACGGGCCCCAGAGACTCCGCACGCCGTCGCAGGAAGGAGAGCCCCTGTCATGGCTAACTGAAGAAGGCGAGGAGGGCGCGAACTCCCGCACGTGTGAGAGCCCGGCGCCTTTGGATGCGTCAGGTCGCGGATACGAAGCAGAGGTGCAGGAGTCATCCGTGGCGAGTACTCGCTTTGTTTTTCTCGTTCCCTATCCTCACTGATTGGTTTACGCGGACCCAGATTTCACTGGAACTGGCGTCGTCCAGGGATGACCAGATCAGCTGGGGGGACGCAGACGGCGGGAGGATGACTCGTGAGCTCGTGCGTATTTTGGAGCGCGACTCCCACCCAACGCTGCGCGCCTTGGTGACGGATCTGAGGTATGTGCTGCAGCCTGTTTCCGCAGGTGTTCCTCAAGCTTAAGTGCACCCCAGCAAGGCCATGCACCGTATGCAGCACCTCGAAGGGTGGCGCTACAAGGGCAAGCTTAAGGAGTACAGCCCATCTAGTATACAGCATCCACGCCCCCGCGTCGCGATGCAGCAACCGATAACGTCTCGAGCCGAAGAGTCCCCGGCTACGCTGCAGAGCTTCGATAGTCCAGAACCGAGCTTTTCGTCTCTCTCCCCAAAATCCCACTTTCCCATAATCTACACCAGTGTCCCACCGTCCGCCGACCCCTCACTGTGCGTGTCCATCTCGCTGTTCTTCGCATGAATATTGAGAAATAATTGGTGATGCAGCTCCACAGTCATGTTGCCGATCCGACCGCCAGATGTGAGGACGTTGCAGACTGAGCTTACTGCTGGAGGTGTGATAGTGTCCGTGCATTCGCCCCGAAGCGCCGTAGCTTGGGTAGAAGCGCACTACCATGACCCCCTCCTCGAGCAACTACGATCCCGCGGCTTCGACGGCCCTATGGCTGTCCAACTTTCTACTACTGAGTCGGCGCTTGCTATATTTGGCTCGATTGCCGATGCACTCGTTCCTGAAATTGCGCGGGTTCTCGTAGACATATCTGGATTTGCCGTAATGGTCCGGTCGGCAGTCGACAACCCGATGCTGTCCTTTTTTCCAAAGCCCAAATCTACGACGGGGAAAGGCGGACCGGGCGAACACCGTGCGTCGCGCCTGCGCGGCGGCGCTGCTGACCCCACTGACGACGATGATGAGGAGGAAAATCGCACAACGCCAAAGTGGGAAGGAAAATACCACAATGCCACCGTTGATTTGAGGCTCAAAGTGAATGACTCCACCGCCTACGACGTCAATATTTCCTCTTATATCAAGGCCAGTCGCGAAAGTATATCTTCGTTTTCTCTACTCACCTATTATCACACAGTTCAAGACACAGTCATTAACCGGTAGCAATCCTTCTGTGTTCCATCCTCGCCCAGAAGTGCTCTCTCTTGTCTCAATGCAAGTGAAACTACGCCGCGGGGAAACAATACTCGACCGTTCGTTTAGCAACCTCGGATTTTTAGTTCATCGTCCACGTTCGATTGTTACATGTGATTTGTCAGTTTTATCACTTTCGTTAAATTGCATGATTTTGATCCACAACAGCTTGGATTTAGGGTATGGGCTCCCGGACATAAAACTCAAACAAACCAGCCAAAAAACTACTACGGTCACCGGAGGCGGGACCGTGGGGCTCACAGTAGCGGGACCCACGCTCGCTGCTAATGCTGGATACACCCGAGGCGGTGCCGAAACATTGGAGTGTGCAGATGAAAAGGTGGGCTCGAAAGTTAAGAACTGTGATATATATTTATTTTCTCTAGCCCATGCCCAAGTGTCATCTACGTCATGACATTGGCAAGAGCTGGGACACGGAGGAAGCGGAGAAGATTGGAAAAGATTTCCGATCTTATGACATTTCATGGCTTCCCGGACATGACCGGGACAATGTGGCTCATGAGATGCGAGTCGAATTTGGGTTAGGGATGTATATGCGCCAAAACAAGGTATCTTTTTAGTTGCATGCAGAACATGGTGACTGACAGTGAAGTAGCGACACAAACCTGGCTTGCCTCCAATCTCGGCTGTTCTTAGAAATCAAATCGTGATCTGGGTGTACGATCCGGACCTTCACTCCAAAGTGCGGGGACTTATGTTACTTACATCTGTAAGTACACTGGGGCGCCGATATCGTGATACTGATCCTTCTCAGACATATATTCCCAATGCTCTCACAGATGAATCCCTCACCATACATGAAAGAACCACTGCTGATCTCAATGCAAGATGGACCGATGGTGAGCATCGTTATGATTCCACCATCTGTGTTTTTACATTGCCACAACGACGTAGATCCTCCCGTGTCTGGTCGTGACGAAGAGCCATATGATGCTGCAATGTCAGTGTCGGTTGCTGCTCTGGACAAATCAAAGAGAAAACGAACACCAAACATACTGCGGAAACTCGTGAGTCGGTTTTCGTCGAAAGCTAGTGCAGATGCGACATCTCCGCTACCTATGCACGAAACTGTCTCACGTGGCTGGGATGCAACAAACATGCGTTGGCGAAACGTATGTTGGCCCACGCTAGACCAGGATTTCCGCCGTGTACACGAAAAATCGGGAAGTGCAGCGTGGAAGTTGCGGTGGTACACAGACACCCTAGACGCGAACAACACTACAGCAGGTGCAATAGCACCTCCTAAAAATACCATCCCAATCGTGTCGGTTTCAGGGCCGGATTCTGCCACAAATTCGAATGCGCCTCCTGGGATGTCTCCTACTTCCACCATCACGACCGATCCGAGTCTGTATGACACCGATAAATCCCAGGAAGCCAGGACATTGGCTTCCACCGCTGGCGGGGAATCCAGTAAGATTGGATACCAATCTTCGTAGTATCTTGACATCTTTACGTGACTCTAGTCTCTATCTTGTATCCCACTTCGCTTGTATATCACTTATTTTACAGCCGCTAGGAAGAACTGTTTCTGCTCGCAAATTTCTAGGGTTACTTCCTTTAACTGTTGATCTTGAATCCCTTTCCAAAATACAAAATAACATGTCGCCAGTCCAAGGATGTGCATCATACCTCATGAGCTCAGAAGGCACTAGCTCTGCAAGATAATTCATACCGATTAATTGCATAGATAGGCAGCTCGGGGTTCGACTTCCCGTGTGTGCGTAAAACAAAGTTGACGAAATGCAGACATGGGGGAAAGGAACAGATGCACTAGAGATTATACTATTTCTCGATGGTGTACATGTCGCATAACCTGGGCCGTGGGGTGGACAAACGGGTTGTATGTTGACGTGGTTAGAGCGGGACAGAGCCACATCGTATCTGGTATTTAGATGGGATGCGGATCCAACGGGTGAGTTAGAGTGAGTTTGAGACGCAGAACATATGATACAGTGAGCGTGCACTGTGTTGGAAGGACCATGGGAGAAGGTTGAAACATCGCCGGGCCTGATTCGGGCGTGCACCAGCGGGATAGAATGTGTGGGTGCCGATAGAACGGGGCTAGAGGGCCCAGCTACTAACCTAGCAAGTGGTTCCGCTGGTAAAGCTGGGCGCACCGAAAATTTAAAGGAAGGGCATGGGATTAGGTACATACCTATTGGCACGGTACATCAGAGGAGATTGAGCTGGGGATAGATGATGACGCACCTGCGACGATTGAAGGTGAGAGTTGGAGAGAGCGTGGCGGCGTTGGGAGAGTGGGCCAGCGGCGTTCTGTGGTCAGATGGCGGGTACTGTAATTGGATCTGCGGTTTGCACAGGGGTTAGACAAAACGAAGGCTTGTCCGGGCCCGGCCCCGGCCCGTAGGGTCCGGTATATTATCCATGTTTACAAAAAGGTTTATGAACAGCTGTTTATAAACCTGTTTTTAAATCATCGGGCAGATGGCCGGTTTATAAACACTTGAAGGGGGCTGACTGAGGCTGACTCAGCCTAAAATGATCAAAGTTGACCCAAATTTTCGGTCTTGTCTGGACTTATTAACAGTATGTTTCAACCTCTGCAAGTCTGCAATGGTGTCCTAGTGCTTGCACAATTGTAATACATTTATAATGAGTTTGACACACTTTGGACCATGAATTTTGGGTGCATAACCATCAAGAATGAACTGTTTTAGTTCCCCTGGGTTGAATTCATGGGTCAAGAGTTGGGTACAGTACAGTACAGTACAGGGACCCTGTATGCAAAATGTTATTACAGAGCGAAAAAAAGTGGCTTGAACATACTATACGAGCAATTTTAGGGCGCTGTTTACAAGCACATTTATAAACAGCTTATTTGTAAACCGGTATTAAAAACATGTTTTTAAATGACTGGGAATTATATACAAGACCCTTATCATCGACTCTCTATTTTCTGTGTGTACCAATGGCGTTGGAATATCCGTTGACTGGCGTGAATGTGGTATAATTCTGAACACGATCGTATGGCTGTAATAGTGTCTCATAAATGTTTGGTGCACTGCTGGACATATTTTCACCACTTTCCCATGCCTTAATGAGAATTCACACCACTCTGTCAAAGTCCATGCTTTTTTTATTCAGCTGTGCTGCTGCACTATCTAAATACCCCAGTCCTCCCAAATGGAAGAACTCACCACCTGTAACTATCGAAAGAAGTGCACACATCAAATGTTAATAAGTTTCACCACCCGAATAGGAACAGAATTAAATCCACACCCTTGAAACCTTTTTTTCTTCACTGCTAATATACCGTAAAATGATTCCGAGGTGCCAAGCACTGACCACAAAAAAAACCACCAAGCTGCTTGGGTCTTTAGGTAGGAAGACAGACACTAGGAAGGCCAGAAGGACTTCAATGGCCATCAGGTGGAGTTTGCCAGGGACCATAATGGAGAGTTCATCTGATTATCAATGTGGTATGTATATCTGAGAATGTAGCATACAGCTGTTTGAGACTACTCTTCTGTCATATGTACTGGCCTTCTCAGATTCCTCAGTGTCCCTCAACACTGGAGCTATTGCTCTATATAATCTGATTTCAATTCCAACTCTGAACGTCAGGACTAAGTCACTTCAAACTATGCAAAGGAATTCAAATCAGTTTCGGTGCGGGACATCATAATTGTGCCCTGTTTGCCATGCCATGATGATGAATGAACAAATTGTGATTAACATGGGGACATCAGATTCAGTCCTGGAGATGAAATACTTTCAAAGGCTAACCAACCGCTGCAAGAGCTTCAACAAGGACCTCAATGGACACCTATATTAGTCAATAGCACGGTGAGTGTCCCATGCAGCCTGTGTGCCAAGAAAGATGGTGACTGTAGCATCGGTATACCCTCTATGATGCTGTATGCTGAATAGTACACAGATGACCAGTCGTGCATTTTGGCTGACAGGTCTGCAGTGTTTTCTTTATCTCGATGGGAAGTTGGGGAGTTATTTTGAGTCTACAAAGAAGGCGTGTCAAAAAAAGGAGTGAGGTGGAACGGTGCATTTAACTATGCACCACGGGGTGTGTATTTTTTGTGACAAACATGGACCTGTAACTATTTAGATTTCCACACAGGTGGAGTGTTTTTGGGTTGAGGGTACCTGTTTTTTTTTTTGAGCAGTGATACATTTTTTCGCTCAAAACTGGCACAATTATGAAACATTATTACCCCCATACGATCGCAACATCTTCGTGTGAAATACACGAATAGATCGACGCTTACGAGGTAGATTAGGGACAAGATGTACATATACTACATACTGTACTATTTCGATCAAGGTTCATCAATTATCAGCTGAGAAGACGAATAATTTTCTTTTGATTTACATAAGGTGATTTTTGCCCACACAAAAAAATGAATGTCACCTGTCACTGAACCTACCGTCGAAATAGCACAGTACTTATGGGGCATGTTTTGGAGACTATTTTCTTGAAGTTGTGTGTTTGAGCCTCTTACCTCGAAGGCGCGTCTTTTCATTGATGTTCATCCTGCTCATCGTTTCTTTTAATTATTAGACAGTCTATGTGCCACATACTCAGCAACTCTCAACATGCATAAACCGCAATAGGCTCCGGGGTCGTGGATCCAGGTGCAGAGAGAATGATAGAAAAACATATACACATAGCAGGGAGTCCTACGCGTCCGCATCTCGATCCGATATATCCATCCTCTCGCGACTGCGGACAGACTTCTCATCCCTTAACGCCCACCGGTTCCGCTGTCGCCTGGCCCCCTCTCCGGTCTGTGATGCCTGTGGTGCGGCCAAAGAGACCCGTGCCCATTACCTCCTACACTGCCAAGCATGGGAGCACCTTCGTCCCCCGCTCCAATACGCCTCTTACAGCGCAGGCATTCTGGGCGCAGTTGATGTCCGCACGCTGCTCAACCACCCGAAACTACTCAAACCAGTCAGTCATAAACTTCATACAACAAACATGTCGCTTCAGCTGAGTCTTCACTTTACCTATTTTATCTTCCCTCTCGTATATAGATTACTTTACTTAAATATAATACCTCTCTCTCCTCTCTCTTCTCTCTCTCCATCACACCCAAGACTGCCTTCCTGCACCATATATTTCATGAAACGTTATTACCCCGCATTGGCGTATTCTCCTTACTAAATGTTTCCCCATCCGCTTTCCCCTTTTTACTCTCTGATTAGTACGTACAAAATGATCTCTCTCAATAACCCCCATAGTATTTACTGCCCTTCACCCCGATCTAGTTATCCTAGAGTACTGCTGCGTAGCCCTTATGGCCAGATACAGCAACAAATAGAACTTCAGTTCAGTTCAGTTCAGTTCAGTTCAGCCTTAGTTAACCGGCCTGCCATCCAGCGGCGCAGTGGGGAACCGAAATCGTGAGGCATTTGGAATACTGTATTGTTGCACCAAGGATTTTGGTCTGCACTGCTCGTAGTCGTCCGTGGTTTGAAACCAGCGGAAATTCCGAAATTGCCAGAACCGTGAGAGTAAAGGTATGGGGATCGTTTCGAGTGCTGGCAAGGCTGCGTATTCGCATAGCTCCCAGTACGATCATGGAGGAAGAGTGAGAAGGGAGGTGCAATGATAGGGATGGAAGTAAACAATCTCCAACGAAAACCATCCGTGTCTTTACCGGTTTATGCGCTGCCAGCTTGCCCTTGCGTCTTGAACTCACCTATCCTGAGTCCTTTTACCTCCTCTCTAAACATCCAATCGATCTGCCGAGGATGCGGTGGCATGCAAATAAGGTTTGCACGCCTGCATGCTTTGCGCACGCTAAATATGGGCTTGCTGGCGTCCCACAGCATTGCATGCGCTGCGTACGCTCTTGAGGCGCGGTGTGATGTAATGGTCTCAGCTTGTATGCAAGGAAGGAGCATGAATGCCCCCTTGTGATGCGAGATGGCATTCTCCTTTGCGGAACAAAGCACTGGCGCGGGATCTAAATAACATCTACCTCAATTGGCGACTCAGCGTCGCAGCCAAGTCAGCTTGAATCCCACCAGCATTTAATTGAGCGATCTTGCCACGATTCACAATTATCTTCCACTGTGCCGATTAATATCTAATTAGAGGGCAGCGAAAACTAAAAACCTGGGGAGAAAAAACACGCTGATTAATTGGCAGAAGCCGAACCAATTTGAACGGGTGTGATAACAAGGTGGGGAAGGAAGTATTTGGATACGGGGAGTCGAACCTCGATCTGCCTCATAACATCAATTGCAGTCGTACAAATCTTAGGCGGCGGTGTTCCCTCCACCATATACGATTCACTCTCAGTTCTGAAACCTCATCCAGAGCGCGTCTTTTTCTCGTCGGATTTGGAGGTATTGATCTGCACACGCGACACAAGATCAGTGCACGTGGGCGCGATTCAAACTCCGCTGCGCTTCCTCTTTCCTCTCACCACCATCCTTGTTGGGACCGCCGACGCCGCACCAAGCGAGTCTCTTGATTCCATCTTTCCATCTGGACTCGCCTTTCGCCGTCGAGCCCGTACACCTGCCCCAGCCACCGATGCATCCAGCCCCAACCCCCTTTTCAAAACTTGGCCGGCCTCGTCTCGCTTTGTGGGATCCCGAGTCCGATAACAGACTTATAACCCTGATACTCTCCGCCCTCGCACCTCCCTCGAATCTCTGCAACATGTCTGTTCCCCGAATCATCGTCGTTGGTGGCGGCTTGGCGGGTCTCAATGCCGCTCAGACGCTCCTTGCGCACGGAAAATCTGTCCTCCTGCTGGACAAGAAGCCCTCGTACGCCGACCTCTATTCTCTTAGGGTCGCTAACGGAACGCAGGCTCGGCGGCAACTCAGTTAAAAGCCAGCTCGGGTATCAACGGCGCGAGGATTGCAGCACAGCAAGCACTCGATATCCACGACAGTGTCGAGGCCTTGTACGTCTGTTTTCGGCTTTACAAGTATACTTAACTAACAGTGTTCTGCAGCTACACCGACACCGTAGCATCTGTAGGCGCGGATCTCGCGCGCCCCGCGCTCATCACGGCGCTCACCTCCAATTCCGCGTCCGCCATTGCTCACGAGCCCCTTCGGCGTCGACCTCTCCCTGGTCTCGCGTCTTGGGGGGCACTCCGTCACGCGCACGCGCCGTGACAAATCGGGCACTCCCGGTTGGGCCATCATCTCCGCGCTCATGAAGCGCCTCACAGCGCTCGCGGCGGCCGACGACGCGCGCGTGGAAATCGTCAAGAGCGCGCGGATCGTGAAGCTGCTCGAAGAGGGGGGCAGCGTGGTAGGCGTCGAGTACGACTCGGCCGGCAGCTCGCCGTCGCGCACAGGAACATCATCCTCGCCACTGGGTACGTGTCCCACATCCTACACCACAAACACCCACAGCAGCATTAATCCGGAATCCACAGCGGCTAGGCAGCGGACCTCGCACCCGGGGGCCTGCTCGCGCAGCACCGCCCCGACCTGCGAACACCGACCTCGCCAGGTGCAGGTACACCCGACGGGCTTCGTCGACCCCGCGCACCCCACCGCGCAGACCAAGTTCCTCGCGGCGTGGGTGCGCTGCCCCTCGGCACGCGCAGCAGCGCTTCGTGGACGGGGTCGCGCAGCGCTACATCGTGACTGCGGCGATGCGCGCGGCGGAGGAGGGGGCACGGGGCCCGTGCGTCTCGTCCTGAATGCGGCAGCGGAGGTGCGGTTCACTGTGCGTGCTTCTTTGTCGTTGTTAGCAGCTTCGGATTCCGATTCCTGACCATTCGCTAGGTGACTTCTACGTCTCGAAGGGCCTGATGAGGCGCTGTCCCGACGTGGCGGCGTTTGCGGCGGAGACGGGCATCCCGCCCGAGACGCTGCTTGTGACCTTCGTGAGCCACGGAACGTACGCGTCCGGTGCGCAGCCAGATCCGCTGGGGAAGCGTGCGTACAAGTCTTCACATTCCGCTTGTATGTACTTACCAATTCGATCCCCTCCAGAAACGTTCCACAACGCGCAATACGCACCGGACGAGCCGCTGCACGTCGCGCTCATCACGCCCGTCGTGCACTACGTGCGTCCTCACCACCACCTTCTATCTACACATCCTCCGCAGCTCGCTGACGGTTCGCAGACGATGGGCGGGCTCATCGTCGACGCGCAGGCGCGCGTCCTCGCCGCCGCCTCCGCCGATCCCGATCCCGATCCCGATTCCGGGGCTCTTCGTCGCGGGGGAGGTCATCGGCGGCGTGCACGGGCGCCACCGCCTCGTGGTACGGTGGTTCGAGCGTGCGTGGGTTCGAACCCGACTGGGCACACCATTTTTTCTCTATACCACGGCTACAGAATGCTTAGGTATCTATGATATACACTACCTGGATACCCTGGTACTACTTTGTGCGGTGTTCTTGATGATGATGTCACTCCGAAGAAGAAAAAAGGCCCTCTTTGAGGGATGTTGCCGAAATGCTGGGATCGTAACACACCGCGTCAATTTCCGACGCGTCATTTTTCTCCTTCGGAGGCTACTTACCCTGCGTTCACTACATTTTTTTCGATGAAGACAGACACCAGAGATAATCAAATAGTAATTTCTGGTGAGCAGGTTCACCTGGACTCTCCAAACTGCCAACTTCAAGAATCCCGACTCTGAGAATGTGAAGTTTATTATTTATCTGGGTTTTAATTGGATTCGTGATCTCACCGCTGGCCTGGATCCTCCCGTCCTTCCTACAACTCGGTCCAAACCATCTTGATACATAGCTTGAACTTTGTCATACCCGAGCCTCATGGTCTTAAATTTTAAGAAGTAACATGGAAGGCTTCATTTCAATCTGGAGACAAATTGAGCCACTGAGAACTTTGAGGCTGAAATGAAAAATAAATAAATTGAAGACCAGCGAGCTCAAACTAAGATGGCGTAGGATTGTTTGCCCAGCTTTTCAAAAGGTGTTCGATGGCACGTTGTTGGCCTGTGTTCGCCTATACTTCTGCACAGATGAACTCCGGAATTTCCATGAGGTATCCATAGCATGTCAAAATGTTGAATTCCAAATAGCTTGATTTTTAAAGAGAATTGAGGCTGCAGCGAAGTCGCCGAGACGTGGCCCAAAAATACATGGCAATTTGGCGATGGGCGAGCAGTTTCCTCGCGATTAAAAATCCCACTATCAATTTTTTTCCTGGACTCAAATGGTCCTTGAATCATTTAGAAGTCTTCTAGTACCACCCCTGTATCTTACATGCATGTCCCACATTTATTTCAGGGTAATTGGGCTCAATTGAGATCTCTGGATCAAAATTGTGAAAAGGTAGACCATTGTGCAAAACTCGGCAAACAATGGTATGGGCGCTCCTGTTTGAGAGCCTTTCCACTGGGAACTTGGCAAAAGAGTCGATAGGTGGGTTTTAGACTGAAATAACTGGGCGTTTTTTCTGTTAAAAAAGGCACCGAGCCGGGTTCGAGCTCACGCCAACCTGAACTGCGCGGCTCATTTGAAAATGAACCGCGTAGCTTTCGCCTACCGTACTCGCGGGGTCCTCGCTGCTCGAGGCGGTAGTGTTTGGACGCATCGCGGGGGAGGCTGCGCTGTGAATTGTATTGTATTGTATTATTTTTTAGGGAGGGTGGGCGAGCAGTCACTGCGTTCAGGGAACGGATAGCCGCAGCACCGCCTGGCCAGAGATAGCCGGAGGTGCCGTCTAGATGCGGCAAGATGCGGCTAGCCGGTCTAGCCCACGTGCGGCTAGGGCTGCCCATCGTCTAGCGTCAGTACGGCAGGTGGGTTAGCCGAGGGCTAGCCGCAGTGGGCTGGCATGATCGCGCAACACCTAATCAGGCCGTGGCTATGCGGCCCTGGCTAGGCGACACTACAACTAGCATGCTGCGTAAGCCCCACAGCACTTCTTAATAAGATCGTCCATGATACCCACTATCAGAGTGATGTGCTTCATATCCGGCGGGCAGGTCAACATATGCGTGTTCCTCCCGATATGGTAGGGCAGGTTGGACCGCAGGTCGCCTCCCCCTTATTATATATCTCCGTACGTACTTTACGGTAGATCGGTCCACGGACCGTATATTTGTTTTGTATGTACATTTGTTATGGAATATCCTCCTTACCATCTTCGACACAGTCAGTGACTTGAGTGCTCCACTGTGAGCACGCTGCCAGTGAATACCAAGCACCCTTGCACCAGAATACTTCCGTTTTCGAGCCTTCACGGGCTGCGCTCGTACTTCACGCCCACACAGCACTTCCCCCTATTCACATCCATCTTTTGTTCTACGCTCCTACGTCATTTTGGGACCTTCTCTTCGACTTTATACTTCACCCCTACACCCCATATCCCGGCCGACCGACCCAAATATCTGTCTACGAGACCCGAACTCTGTTCAGCAACACCGATCAGCTGCACAACATGATCGTGCACAGCCAAATTGCGGTTGGTCATAGCATTCGCTGCCCCGAAGCACTTATCCAAAAGGGGCCACTGCTTAGTGAACAGATTGACCTCATTCGCCTTTGACAGCATGCCTGCATGCACGTCGATGCCAGCGTTAACAGAGATACCAGCGCCGAGGTGTCCGCACCTGTCCGCAATCTCACCGATAGAGGCAGTGGAGCTGGCAGTGAGTTGCATGCCTGGTGAAGAGGTTGATGTAGACAGGGGAGCCGACGATCCCGCTGAAGGCTGAGACGTCGAGACTTAGGATTGGGATGGCGTGTGCTTTGATCTGGCCTGTTTTAGCTCCGCTTTTAGAGACGTTTAGGCTCACCGCTGAGAGGAATAAGTTCGAGCATGTTCAGTGAGGAGGGACTTACAGGCTTGGTTTGGGCTAGGCGAGCTACTGAGTGTTTGAGGTGGCTTGGATTTGTCTGAGGAGCTTGAAGTTGGGACCAACACTGAGGATACTAAGAGGTGCAATCATCAGTTACGGTGGTGGAGATTTTGAGATACACACTCAAGAAAATCAAGCCTTAGGAGAATTTCAGCATCAAACAGGGGAGAAAATGTACAGCCAATGCGCCTCCTAAAGCAAGTTGGTATAAAGTTATCTGTCCCGTATCAAATGTGCCCTGTGAGCTCGAGCGATCAGATCTCATGAAACAGCCAATGAGTCGATTTGCTGATGGATGCCGATGGAGCAAGATGTAACTGCGAGGAGAAAGTGCTGTCAGCATCTGCACTGACAAACGAATCAATATGTACTTAGACCACCTACTAATCCCAGAATTCAGCTCTAGTTAGAGGTGGCATGGGGGTGTACATGCCCATTCTAGTTAGAAGCAACTGAGCTTGGTTTAGCCGTGCTGCAGAATATGCTGT
Organism: Mycena epipterygia; assembly: GCA_029281465.1. Lineage (NCBI taxonomy): Eukaryota > Fungi > Basidiomycota > Agaricomycetes > Agaricales > Mycenaceae > Mycena > Mycena epipterygia. The sequence continues at coordinate 404,831 of JARJCQ010000044.1, read as the reverse complement.
GTATATGTTTCAAATATGCTGAAGATATAGTGCAGCATATGGCATGAGGGACTTAGAGCTTTTAACTGTGTGTCTTGAGTAAGCCCTATAGGCCCAAAAAGGAAACTCTCCTTTAGCATCCTTCCCAAAATGGAAACACCCACAATGATGAGTAGACAGTACCTTCAAATATCAATTGAAGGACTCGTCCATAGGGTTAAGGTCGTAAGTAAGCTTGCAAGCCCAAAAAGGAAACTCCTCCAAAAAAATAATAATAGCAGTATGGTAGCAGACATTACTTCATGACAACCCGGAATTTTGGCTCTTCCCCTCCAAGATTTGAGATTCAGAACCAGGATGGACAGGTTTATAGGTAAAATTTTCATTTCGGAAAAAACGGAGGTGGTTTGACCGTGGGAAAAAAAAGCGCGAAATCTTGGCCAGAAATTTCAAGAGTCAATATACATACATACCTCCGTGGCCTCCAGCATGATCATGACCTGCCATTTAGTCATATTCAGTGAAGCAAATGAGCCATCAGCATTCCTGTGGCCCTTGGATGAGTGTTTTACAACTTCTTGGATATCGGAATGTGCGCCGGCAAACTCGAAAAGGAAATTGATGCGGCTACACAGCCACCAGCTACTTCGGCTACTACCGGCCCGCCATCAAAAGCGCGAAATCTGTTTGAGAAAAAGAAAATATTCGATTTTCAAACTTTTGACCCGGGGAATATGTAAAGGGCCTTCCTTAAGTACCATTTACGCGGTCCAATTCATATTCTGGTAAAATCTGAGTGACTAGTAAGGATTTCCAAATTGGGACACAAACTTGTCACGAAGTGATGTCCGCTACCATACAACAAGTGGGTAAGCATACACCAATTACAGCCATTGGCAGTACCAAAAGTACCAAGGGTCTAATGCGTTATTTCTGGGGAGTTGGCCCACAGCCACAAGGTTGTGCCACCACCTTTCTATGGCACTGATGCCATCGATGGCAGGCTGCTACAGCCAAAAAGACTAATAATTAGATAGCAATTAACCCATATTTCAATTAAAATACTTAAATTAATGGCTGGCTTGGAATTAATGACCCCGGCCATTCCCGTGAATTTGATGGCTGTCCGGCCATTGCCTTAAAATTGATGGCTGTCTGGATTGGGGTGCTATAACTGCCCTATGATTGGTGGCTGCCTGTATTGGGTTGAAATTGATGCCTGGTTGCTTTAAATGCTGATATCTGTTCAAAAAGTGCTGGCTCTCAGAAAGTATTTTGCATTTTGCAGGCCAATGGGGCCACCAATTGCAAAATGGTATAGATGACTCTTGTAGCCCTTGATGAGCTATACAATTTGGGTATAGGGATCAAAGGTTTGGCCGATGAATTTCCATTTTGGGACACTAACGCTTTCTTCCCAAAAAGAAAATTCTCGACATCAGCCCTTCCCTGGCTCGCAATTCAACCGTTTTTGATGGTATAACCCTATAGGCATGTTGTTCTATGTTATATGAAGCCAACTAGGATACAGTAGAGCCTATTACAGTACAATAATAGGGTGAAAATACCGAAAATTAATAAATTGTGTCCTGGCCAGAATATCATGGGGATATACCAATGGAAATAGCTCCTGGATGTATTAATTTGTTCCCTTAAGCTCCAAAGACACCCCCCAGGTGATGTCTTATCTGCTTCTGATGAAAAACATCGCAATTTGGCCCTACATGGAAATTGCACTCTGGGCCTATCATGCTCTCCTCCATGGTGTGAGATATCCCAAAACACACCTTTTGGCATTGACTCATGTAGGTATAGTAGTAAAGTAGACAATGGACACCCAGGGCACTGTATACCTCATGATTTAAGGTGATCTTGTTTCATATTCTTATTCACCATATTCAGCATACCACAGGGTCATAGATGATGTTCTGAAGGCTCTCACTGATTTTACCAAGGTATATGAACAGTTTTGAGGCAAAAGGTAGGCTAATATATGATGGTAAAACTCCAAAATGGCAAATGACACCTTTTGCTTATTTCATAAATAGGGCACCTAGGAGACCATTTAGTGCGAAATAAACAATGGGAAAGGCAAGAGACAATGTAAATGACTCAAATTGAGCTTTTGTTCAAGTGTTTTGGTGAAACTTTGGCTGAGTTCTGTTTCCGAGGATATGGGTTTGAAACTCCAAAATGGCAAATGACACCTTTTGCTTATTTCATAAATAGGGCACCTAGGAGACCATTTAGTGCGAAATAAACAATGGGAAAGGCAAGAGACAATGTAAATGACTCAAATTGAGCTTTTGTTCAAGTGTTTTGGTGAAACTTTGGCTGAGTTCTGTTTCCGAGGATATGGGTTTGAAGACAACTTTTGGTTCATATGCTGGCCATGGTTCAAAACACCATCTGGTCAAATCTGGACCAAAACACTTGAACAAAAGCTCAATTTGAGTCATTTACATTGTCTCTTGCCTTTCCCATTGTTTATTTCGCACTAAATGGTCTCCTAGGTGCCCTATTTATGAAATAAGCAAAAGGTGTCATTTGCCATTTTGGAGTTTCAAACCCATATCCTCGGAAACAGAACCTCAATTTGAGTCATTTACATTGTCTCTTGCCTTTCCCATTGTTTATTTCGCACTAAATGGTCTCCTAGGTGCCCTATTTATGAAATAAGCAAAAGGTGTCATTTGCCATTTTGGAGTTTCAAACCCATATCCTCGGAAACAGAACTCAGCCAAAGTTTCACCAAAACACTTGAACAAAAGCTCAATTTGAGTCATTTACATTGTCTCTTGCCTTTCCCATTGTTTATTTCGCACTAAATGGTCTCCTAGGTGCCCTATTTATGAAATAAGCAAAAGGTGTCATTTGCCATTTTGGAGTTTTACCATCATATATTAGCCTACCTTTTGCCTCAAAACTGTTCATATACCTTGGTAAAATCAGTGAGAGCCTTCAGAACATCATCTATGACCCTGTGGTATGCTGAATATGGTGAATAAGAATATGAAACAAGATCACCTTAAATCATGAGGTATACAGTGCCCTGGGTGTCCATTGTCTACTTTACTACTATACCTACATGAGTCAATGCCAAAAGGTGTGTTTTGGGATATCTCACACCATGGAGGAGAGCATGATAGGCCCAGAGTGCAATTTCCATGTAGGGCCAAATTGCGATGTTTTTCATCAGAAGCAGATAAGACATCACCTGGGGGGTGTCTTTGGAGCTTAAGGGAACAAATTAATACATCCAGGAGCTATTTCCATTGGTATATCCCCATGATATTCTGGCCAGGACACAATTTATTAATTTTCGGTATTTTCACCCTATTATTGTACTGTAATAGGCTCTACTGTATCCTAGTTGGCTTCATATAACATAGAACAACATGCCTATAGGGTTATACCATCAAAAACGGTTGAATTGCGAGCCAGGGAAGGGCTGATGTCGAGAATTTTCTTTTTGGGAAGAAAGCGTTAGTGTCCCAAAATGGAAATTCATCGGCCAAACCTTTGATCCCTATACCCAAATTGTATAGCTCATCAAGGGCTACAAGAGTCATCTATACCATTTTGCAATTGGTGGCCCCATTGGCCTGCAAAATGCAAAATACTTTCTGAGAGCCAGCACTTTTTGAACAGATATCAGCATTTAAAGCAACCAGGCATCAATTTCAACCCAATACAGGCAGCCACCAATCATAGGGCAGTTATAGCACCCCAATCCAGACAGCCATCAATTTTAAGGCAATGGCCGGACAGCCATCAAATTCACGGGAATGGCCGGGGTCATTAATTCCAAGCCAGCCATTAATTTAAGTATTTTAATTGAAATATGGGTTAATTGCTATCTAATTATTAGTCTTTTTGGCTGTAGCAGCCTGCCATCGATGGCATCAGTGCCATAGAAAGGTGGTGGCACAACCTTGTGGCTGTGGGCCAACTCCCCAGAAATAACGCATTAGACCCTTGGTACTTTTGGTACTGCCAATGGCTGTAATTGGTGTATGCTTACCCACTTGTTGTACTGCTATTATTATTTTTTTGGAGGAGTTTCCTTTTTGGGCTTGCAAGCTTACTTACGACCTTAACCCTATGGACGAGTCCTTCAATTGATATTTGAAGGTACTGTCTACTCATCATTGTGGGTGTTTCCATTTTGGGAAGGATGCTAAAGGAGAGTTTCCTTTTTGGGCCTATAGGGCTTACTCAAGACACACAGTTAAAAGCTCTAAGTCCCTCATGCCATATGCTGCACTATATCTTCAGCATATTTGAAACATATACACAGCATATTCTGCAGCACGGCTAAACCAAGCTCAGTTGCTTCTAACTAGAATGGGCATGTACACCCCCATGCCACCTCTAACTAGAGCTGAATTCTGGGATTAGTAGGTGACTTAGACCGGTGACCGTCTGTTATGAAACTGTCGATAGACAGACATCTGAGTTTAAATTCATATGTTAAGCGGGTTACCATATAAGGGTATTCCGGACCGCATGTTCCGTGCGGGTAACTTTGGATCCAAACATTGACAATTAAGATAGAATATGTTGTATGAGGCTCAATTCTCCATATTTTTGTCTAGGCTAAAGGCCTTCTTATATACACTGACGAGGCACACATTCCTTACTCTGAGAAGAATGAATTTGGCAAGAGATAAAGAAAAATGTGAATAGCCTTATATAGTAACCCGCTTAACATGTGAATTTAAACTCAGATCGACCAGCCTGTCTATCAACAAGCTTGCTTTCATAGACAGGCTGGTTTCGAGCCTAATATGTACTTCAAGCGGGAATTTCAGGTGCACCGACGTCAAACACAGATTGGCGTGTCAAGTCAGCCACCACTGCGTTAATGCACGCCTGCACTCCTCCCAGTAATGCACGCAGCACTGTCAGCTCAGCTGATCGGCATTGTTTGGCATCGGCTTATGCCGGAACTCGGTGCCTGCCAACGCAAGTCCATTGGAAACCACTGGCTGACAGTATGGCCCACGATTCTCTCTTGGATCCACGGAATCTCGTTGGCCGTCCTCTGACCAAATTCCCTGTGTTTTCTACTGATTTCCGACAGACTCTGCCACATTGTTGGGCACCCATGTTCCAACAAAAGCCCCCCGGTTCACATTGCAAGCCACTGGATTCCAGTGGATCTGGAAGGCTCTAATTCATGTATTCGTCTAAGGCATGCCACGAGTGCACCTGCGGGTGATTTGGATCCGTAGCCACGGGTACCTGCATGGGAAAATGAAGAACTCGGATCTGTACGAGTTTATTCCCACGGATGACTTGGATCCGCGGGTATATTTCCCATGGGTTTTCCCACAGATCAACTTGCATGGACCCGCGGGTTACTCAGATTCATGACATGCCCTACTACAAGACCAGCATGTTCTGGGCTTAGCTTGTAACAAGTGACCTATAATAATAATACTCATACAGGTATGAAGGCTCAAATTTTGAAACCTGGATCCGTGGCATACCCGTGGGAACAGGTAATCAGATCCGCGAGTATGCATACCCATGGGTTTTCCCATGGATCAACTTGCATGGACCCGCAGGTTACCTGGACTTGTGGCATGCCTTATATTTGTCTCGAAAAATCACTGATATATGCCGTTTGTGCTGCTTTACTAACAGTAGAAGTCACTCCAGTAAGTAGTGGCCTTAGTTGAACCCAACTTGAACCCATTGAAGTTCGCCACAAGATTATTTGAATGTTTTCACTGGTGCATCAGCAAACAGTGTTACATGAATCTCTTTGGGTCGCCACAAGTCAGTCACCCAAGTGAACAATTTTACACTCCAGATAAATATGTTGAGAGTGTTTCAACCAAGTACGTCAGGAAAGATGAGGCAAGCACAAGATGACAATATCTGAGTTAGTTAGCAGCAAAAATAAATAAAATGTTATTGATATTCACTTAAAAGAATAACAGCCTACTAACTAGGTGCTACAGGTGATACCAGAAGATGGAAAATAGGAAGTATATTAGGCTCGAAGAAGAAGAACAAAAATAATTCAACACCTAGCCACAACTTTTTCCGAAATAAATGAGACTTCACAACCCAAATTATTGTTCAGTTAACCACATGTTTCTGTTTTGGCAGGAACCCTTCGGTTCAATATTCAGCAGACATTAATTTCTCACTCTTCAAACCCATATTGTGTGTGGAGAGCTCGCCTAATGATTTGGTAGGTGCCTCTAGCTTGTCTAGAAGTGCAAGGGTTTTCTGGTGCGTGTTCAACACAGTCTGGTCAACTGAGGCAAGTCGGATGTCAATCCGGGCCATTTCCTTAGCTTGTGATGACCGTTTAAACAATGGGTGAGCCATTTTCCAAAGTTCCACTGCCTTCACCAATTGTCCTCTACACTTTGCAATGTCCCCGAGACGAAGCATGCAATCAGCTCTGCTGTGGTGAACATCCATGTAGGTGAATCCCTCCAGTGCGACAGCAAAAAGATTGTGTGCTGTGTATTCATTTCCCTCAGAAAGCAAAACATCACCTATGAAACGGAGTGCCTTGTGAAGTCCTAGTTTCTCCTGGGTTTTCTGTGCTTGTGCCAAGTATATTACTGGCCATGTGCAGGGCCAGTTGGTGGTGGTAGGAATCCAGCGATTCACATTAGCAAGTCGCTCCAGACAGTAGGACATAGCAAAAGAATCTTTTCCCCGAAATGAATTTAAACACCATTGCAATAAGTTATTTGCAACCATGGTATTACCTTCCCGGAGACAAAGGTCTCCCATAACTAGTTCACATCGATCTACTTCTCCAACCATTCCCAAGTCACTGAATTTCCTCCTTGCATCAGCCAGGTTCTGTTGCACCTCCAAAGCATCTGCATCAAGCATAACATCAACCTCTGCAATATTAAGTAGAGCGTGGCCTGTTTCTCTAGAAGACTGAGAAGATTTCTGGGAAATTTCAACATAGATATTACGGGCTTCTAAATACTCAGATTTCACCAGATGGGCTTCGGCCAGTTGGGCCATGATGTTATAATATACTCGTCCGCCCTGCATGCCACATCGTTGGAGAAGCTCTCTTGCCCTTTGACTAAAGACAACAATGTCTTTCAGATTACCCAGTGCTGTGAGACATACAACCTCATTACATAGTGCTAATGCTTCCTGATGTAAATATCCAGAGAGCCGAGCAATTTCCTGTGCCTCACGGGCATGCACTTGAGCTGCTAAATAATTGCCAATGGAACACTTGATCCAACATAACTGGTGTAGTGTTGCAATGTGGGCAGAGTGTTGCTGCCTTGAGGTTCCACAAGACCTTACTAATGAGAGTGCATTTTCATAAAATTGTGCTGCTGCAGAAATATTATTTTCACATTGCTCATGGTAATATCCAACTCCAAGATAGAATCTGCCTATGGTGATAGTGTCCTGTCAGAAATAAGTAAGGAAAATAATATTGGAAACCCACACTCAAGTATAGGATCATTAAGGTGGTGGACATGGGCCATGCCTTGCTGAACCAGGAGTTCTGGATTGGCAATTGTATGGGAACCCACAGCAGTAAACAGGCCAACAATATATTTCACCTCCATTTGATGGTCACAGGGCTGGGGGAAAACAGCAGGGATAGAGTCCATCAATGCAAAACCACCACAGCCCATGTTTTGACTGAAATAGTTCAGAGCAAGTATGTAGTCTATCACATCTGCCAAATCAGGATTTCCTGGATGCAATTCTAGCTGCAGTAGTTGGTGAAGGTTGCCCAAATTTGAGGTGATTTGATGGACTCTTGCATTGTTGTGGGCAGCTCCATCATATTTCTTGTGTAAATCCAGCACCAGTTGGAAATATTTGCACAGAGGGCGAAAGAGTGGTGGTGACGGTGGGGAGGAAGTATGGATATGTTCTCGAATAGGTACCAAAGACTTTAGCCGCTGTTTGTCATCAGAGTATGCCAGCGAGGTTCGGAGCAAAGTAGCCCTACACCCCAGAATGTCTTGGATAGGAAGATCAGATTCAACAAGTTCAATATCTGAGAGCCCATCTGGAAGGATTGAGAGAAGGCTTAGCAGAGCCTTGGCACCAAGGGTCATGCGGGGACTTTCAAGTGACATGATAATAGATGTGTCAAAGTTTGACCGTTTGTCGTAGCCAGTTGAAAGAAGTGCTGTTTTTTCTGTCTCCCAGCGAGCCAAGACAGTGGAACAGCCCTCATAATCAACGAGATGTGCAATGAGATCAACAGCGAGGGGCATGTTACCAGTCAAGCGGAGGAGCTGGTCAATGTCCTTGTGGTCATGGAAATCATCTGCAATTTCAATGAAGGTCTGTCGGGCAGCAGCATTTGACAAGGGCTTCAAAGGATCCAAGAAGGGCCGAGTCCAACGGACCTTGCCCGGTCTCTCTGCACCCCGCATGGTGATCTGCTAGGATGTTAACAGGTGGATTTTCAAAAAATAGTGATGTGCTCACTATCAATGCAAGATGTGGGACATCTGCAAGCAGAGACAGAAACTCCTCAACCCCACTACGTGACTCAAGTTGCTCCCATGATGTTTCCAGGTTATACAGTACCAAGAGGCAGGGTGGGCCTCTAGAGAGGACCTGGACAATTACCTTGGTGAGATCGTTCCCTGGCTTCAGTCCCAAATATGACCCAGTGAGGGCTACAAGCTCAATGCTTGTGGTTGCAGAATCGGCACCAATAAAGAACCTGTGTTCATATTTTGCTGCAACCTCTGGGTGATGGAGGGCAGCTCGTGCCAGACTTGTCTTCCCTATCCCTCCAGGACCTAGAATAGCAATGTAGGCTGATTGATGGGTGATATTTGTCACAATATCCTCCAGTTCTGATTGACGTCCATGGAATATCTTTGGCTGTGCAGGCAACATGGAGAATGAGCCTGAACTGTGAAAATGGTTATCAACAGGGATGCACCAATAGTTCTAGGCTCCAACCTGTTGTTTAAACTGGTGGTTCTCCCATAGATCTGTTTCTCAGATCAGTGGGTGTTCACTGAGGACGCATGTGGATAGGTAACCTACAGATGATTCTCCATCAGAAGTTGTCCCATCAGAAAGGTTTCCGGCCAATTCGCGTAGTTCCTGGTGCATGAGGTGTGTCTTTTTCTGCATTTCGGCCATATTGTTGGCAATGATGAGACCAATGTCAACCTACAATAAATGGGTGTTCATTGTGTTTGCATGAATGAATAATCTATAACAACTCACCTTGAACACCTCCAGAGCTTCTTTCAACCCTGTGTGACAATCTTTGCGCAGTGTGTTCATCTCATTCTGCCGGAAGAAATATTTGATCTTGTTCCCATCCTGTTGTCCTTCAACAAATGTGTGTATCTTGTGAAGTGTTCTGCCACTAGTGAGTGCCAGCAGAAGCCCAACTTTTTTTTAAAAACATACTCTGTAAACTTCCCAATATGTTCCAATATCACTGGCGGCAATCTCCCGGCAGTTTCAGATTTGATATGCAAGTCAATTATAGCATAGAGAATTCCATGGATGTTTTCGATCAGTTGGATGCATTCATCTTTATTCCTTTTCACATTCTAGGAAATCATATCAGAATTGTAGACCTAGTATTTCAAATTCATTACCTGCACTGCAATCATCAAAGAGACAGTTGTACTCGAGATGGCTTGAATGAATGAGGCACCAAAAGCGACACTGAGCTTGTCCAGGAGTGGTATTATGGGACTCAAAGTGGTGATGATGTCATTGAGGCGGATTTCCGTGGCAGTGGGCTGGTGCGGCATCTTGGTGGGAAAGCTAGGGGAAAGAACTTGAGACGTGGCCCAGTGCTATGTATACATCTTTGAGGTAGTGCTATCTCCTTTGATATCAGTTTTCTTCCACGATACTCTGGTTAGCGGGCTGTCTGCTATGTCCTTAATTATGGTAGGATGGGGTAGGGTTCTATTTGAGCCCCTAGGTGAGCGTAACTCCTACCAATATCCTGTTCTCTCCCACCACATTAATTCTGTGAACCGTGGTCCATTGGGCAGATTAGCATCTTCTCACCTCAGAAGATTCTCCCTATTCCAGCACCAGCATAATCATTAGACAGCTTGCGCAACAGCCATTGGAGCCACTTAATGACCTGTGGCGCGTGCACAGGTTTGGCAGGCGAATGACTCCACAAAGCCATTGACATCATATTTTTGGCTGTGGAGCCATCCATTTGCGCACGCGCCACAAGCCATTTAATGGCTCCAATGGCTTCTGCGCAAGCTGTCTATTATAGATTGATCCTGTTTGAATAGATGTCTTTACTCCGGGCCAGGATCTGTCATGGACCATGGCACAAGGAATGATTGTTGCGGCATAAGGGAGGGTAAATTCGGCTGTCAGAATCACGGCATCCTCCGAGCGCTGATATACCCGGATCCGATGCTGAGCCTCGTTTGCGTTACCGTCCGAACTTGGCAAGTTGAGCAGACCCGGTCTGCGGCTCGCCCGCTTGATTCCCTCCCACTCTCAGAGATATATTTGTGAGACTGAAAGGATTCTGGGACTGCTGTATCAGTAATATTCGGGACCAGATGAATTGAAAATTGCAAGATGGGAGGGGTTAGACGCATATGGCTAAAATGAAAGCCAAACCTTGAAATTATGGTATTCGATCGAAGTAACTTGGAGTGTTGCCCACGAAGGAGGAATACATCATTTTAGACAGGCAGTTCCACTGGCAGGGACTGGCATATGTGGTGCTAGTACAAATTTGGGAGCGTCAGCGCCAGATTCTGTCGGAGCTACCACACCACCATGGGCATGGCTGAATTCTTTCGGGGTGGTCTCGCTATGATTACAAGCAGTTTTCTTTTTGATCGTCGATGCTACACAGTGCCGCCAACATGCCTACTGTGGGGCTGTGCCTTGGTCCATTCGGGATAGTGGAGTGAACATCCAGACCGAATAGAAATTGTCGTGGTCGAAGTTCGAGTGGAACACTGTATTCAAGGCGTGTTTGGTGGCAAGGCGTGGGTCGGATCTCGTTCCGTTGTTGATTTGAGTGGACAGCCAGACATATTTTCTGGGCGGCATACCCAACATTGGCAGAGCAGTTGAAAGGGGATGATGACTTAGCTCCGGGCGTTAGTTGACAGGACCCTTGAAAGGAAGGATTGTTCCTGGAATACTGAAACCTACTGTGGATTTAATTAAATTCAAGCCCGAACGGTGGCAAAAGGTAGCACTTTACCATGGCCAGCTTATGGTCGCCGCGGTTTCTAGGAAATAGCACTAAGTCGAACGCGGCCGGCAAGCTAGTGCACGGACTAGTTTTTGATTCCGCATGCGAGCATCTCATGCGAATGTCAGGCCACAAATGTTGGGTATACCTCATAGCAATACATACCTTCGAAGGTATTACTAGCAAGCGACGGAATCTAATGTACAACATACAAACTTCAATCTCAATCTCAAGCCCAAGCCCGCTCCCATTTTGTCTTCAGAACGTCGTCGTGAGGCGGACATCCTTGGTCGACGCACCGACAGTGACAGTGAACGTCCCCGCTGGGCGGAACCAAGGCTGGGTCACCACGTTCCATATGCTGCGCCAAAAGAAGTCAGTCACGTCTTCATATGTCCGAACTTTATTTTTATGCTCATTATCATCAATTCATGCCGCAATTCGGCCAAATAGCCGATCACTATATGGCAACCCCAGTGAACTGAGTGAACTGATAAAATAAGAGATCCTAGTCATCCCGCCCAATTGTGGAGCCAAGACCTGATTATATGGGGGCGCAGAATGTCGAGTGCATATTCAATACATCCCGGCGACCTCCAGACTTTTCCCCGATTTTTTTCCGGCAAAACTTGTGCACTTTTCGGCCATTTTCGTACCAAAAGCGTTGAACTCACAATCGCAGGCGGATTTGGGCCGCTAAAAATCAGGAAAAAAAGAGGAGGTAACTTTTTGAGCCAAACTTTAATTCAGGGAATTTTTTGCACGTATCACAGGTCTTTGGGACCACCAGGAAATGCTCTGAGAATAGTCCACCCATCCCGCCGCCCCCGCCTCGGGTTGCCAAACAGGGGTTTCCAAATAGATTTATCCTTTTTGGCTGAATTTTAGTCTTTATATTTTTGCAGGACTTAGTCTGATCGTTCTGCCGTTCACGACGTTGAGGGCTTCGGCTCCGGGTGCAGATGCATGTTGATTGGACGGTGTATATTCTGCACTTCTAGGTACACTTGAAATGGAAATTCTGTTCTGCCATTTAATTCGAACTCAAGCAACTGTGGACTCAGTTGGACAATTGAAGCCGAATTCTGCCGAATTGCCGTTGATCGTTGAAAATGTCACGCTGTCACATGACCCTGACAAATCTCACCAAGCTCTCGACTCTCGAGTCTCTTCCTGTCTTTTCATAACAATTGTAGCGCGCTTTGCGGCAGAGCCCACTAACCAGGTGGTTGGTTCACTTTGGCAAAATGAAAGTGTGAAAGCACTTTTCAAGCCATTAAAGGCAGCAGATTTGAATCAAATCTGACCATTGTAATCTGCTCGTAGGACATCTTACCACACCGGAGGGGGAAAAACAGAGATGAAAAGATCTTAATGGCCTCGGAATAATTAACATGAGTGACTCAGCTGTTTCTCATGTCAGACTCAAAATCAGTACTAAATTTCTTCTCATAATAATCAGTGAGTGGGAGTGTTGGAAATTGTCCTCGGTTGTTGAATTCAGGAGAAATGCCGGATAGTGGAAGGGTTCTTGCTTTCAGCTTAATAGACCGGCCACTTGTGATCGATGGCATGGTGCCAAGACAGCAAGACATCATGTCCGAGGACAGAAAGTCAAAAGGATGGATGAAGTGACCTTCCCCAAACATAACTGTTGTAAGATTGCATTGCAAAGTTGAACTTGCAATAAGAGCAGGCTCAAATTAATTATTGGTGAGGTTTTCATCCTTCCACTGGCAAGTTTTACAGTCTTTCCACGGTCCTTACATGAACTTTCAGAAAGCTGGATTTCTTGCCACAGAATAAAGGTTCTGAGGTGAGGTCAAGTACCTTCAGGATGTGTATAAACGTTTAGACCATGGACCTACAAAAAATTTTGGAAGAATTCAATGCTTTTTGTTTTTTTTGGGTCGAATTGGCGCGGGCCGATTTTTTGGCCATCAGCGGTCCTTGCATTTCTGTGTAAAAATGGTGAAGAAAATGTCACCTAACAAAAACTTCCATACATTATGACCTTTAATGTCTCTCCGGACCTTCTTACACAGATAGGTGCTCATAGACCTCCCACCCGTGTTCCAATATTGTCTCACATTGCGGAATTGGTGGGTTTTACAAATCCGACCAGTGAAGCATGAATAATAGGGTTTTCTCCCTTCATCTCTTTCTAATGACGCTCCCTGGCCTCTACAGCCTCCGCTGTGCCACTCAGGGCCATAGCAGAGTGACTAGATCATGTTGTTTGTCCAAATAATAACATCACGTTAACGTGGCCCCTTTCCTCGTCTCGTTCCACACCACCCAATCAGCCACTCACCTCAATTTTTTTGTAATCTACACAGACAACTCTGAAGCACATCCTAGGTACTTTTCCCGGTTGAAATCAGCCCAGTTTCCTGACCCCAATTGTCGGCAATGTAAATCCGCCCCTTGTACTGCACATTCCCCAATTCCGAAGTAAGCTCGAGGCTTGAAAAAAATGTAGGAGGTGCATTCACATCATATGAAAGGATATAGATGAAGAAAACCACTAAAAATAGGGACTCCGGGCTCAGAAAAAAAATAACATGCAAGGTCCGTGGAAAATGCAAGGACCGTGGAAAGACTGTAATGGCCTCTGCATTTTTTTGCACCAGTTGTGGATGATCCGGAGCCGATTGGTTAATCGACATGAAGAAGTACTAGGGAGCTCCGACTGTGTCAGAAGATACCTTGCTTGCAAGAGGAAGTTGAACTGGTAGTTTTGAAATATGGGCAGGGAAGAACTCACGAGCATGGCTGATGGGACACTTGTTATTTGTATTATTTCAAGTTCAAGTTGTAGCACTGAAACAGTGTTTCAGCATACAGACTCAATATTGATTTTCTGAAGGAGCTGGATGGTTAAGCATCAGACCAGACTTATGAGTTGTTTAGTAACACAGGGAGGATAACTCGAAACTCATCTGATGCTAACCACCATACCCCATTACTATCGGTCCAATTTGTGTGCCGGTAATTGTTACCTGTTGATCAGCTTGCAATGGGCCTGTGAACACCGATAAAGTTAATTGTACTGCATAAAAGCCAGAACTATCTTGGCAGACCAAAGAGCTTTTGGATCTTTGAACAAAGTTTCTACTTTGGGGTAGGTGTAATAAAAAATTAAAATTAAAATTAAAATACTCAGTGAGAAGCGGGACTGATTCTTGCTCGGTTGACTCGTCGGCCAGCTCATATTCAGCCCAGGAACCCTGACCAGTGTTGGTGGGTCGGTCACCTGCAGTGACCAGTCACTTTTGACAGTCGGTGACTAGTCAGTGACTGGTCATTGGGTCATGCGAGGCCTGGCCTTTGCACTGCCTTTGCATTGTCTAGCTGAAGCCAACTGATGCTATCCGAGCGACGCTCCCATGTCTGCGGCAATGTGCGTAGCAACGTCGCTGTTGTGTGTTGGGTCACTGGGACATGCTGCTCAGGTGACCTGAGTGACCTGACCAACCAACCAGTCACTGACCTGTCAGTGACCTGCACAACACTGACCCTGACTGTTTCAGGCATTTGTGATTTGATTTTCGAACAAGGGTCATTCCCCATGGTTTGTCACGTATTTCAATATTCAAGTTTAGGTTTGTTGACATTGATAGATAGATGTTGTACCAATAAAATGCTGGTGTGTCAGGCAGATTGTTTGATATTGTACAGACCCAAAGGACTTCTATCCATAAGATCAACTGAAAATTCTGAGGTTGATGCAGGATGTCATTATTTGGCAGAGCATGGTGCCAATACATACAGCAGGATATTTAAAATGTAGATACAGCCGTTTTCATTAGTTTGTACGGGTTTCCAAAAACGGTGCCCCACGATTTTTGCTTACAGTTATTTGTCCCTGTGTCTTTTGTGGGGCCGACGCTCCACACATCCTTGTTCCAATGAATGTACTTTCGTACATCTTCTACCGCCTCCAATGGGTACCAACAAGCGCATTTCCAACGAAAAAAAGAAATCTGTGATCCATTTGTATCACAATCGCCGACGCAAGCAAGCCGACATTGCTAAGGATCTCGAAATATCTCTCAGCTCTGTGGAGAAGATCTTACTGCGTTATCGGCGTGATAATGAAGGACTCCCGGTACAGCCCACATTGCGGACAATGGGGCAGCCGCGGGTTTTGAGCACATCCGATGTTGATGTAAGTGTCGAGCCATATGCAACAAATGCGTGCTGACTGCTTCCAGTTTATTGTTGGTCTGGTTGAAAGAACACCAGATATTTATCTTCGCGAGATCCAAACTGAGTTGCGGGACAACTGTGGAGTGGATACTTGCCTTCTCACCATTTGGCGGGCCCTCAGGCGCAGAGGATGGACTCGGAAGTGGGTATGAAATCATCGTCACTTTGAAAGGGTTCTGAACAGACAGCAGATTTCCCGTGTCGCTGCCCAACGTGACAAGGATGGGCGTGCCACTTACCAAATCTATATGACAACAACCTACCGCGCAGATCAACTCGTTTTCGTCGATGAGGCCGCTTGCAACTGTAACACCACAAAGCGGGGTTGGGCCTGGGCCCCAATCGGAGAAGATGCACGCAGGCATGACATATGGATTCGCGGGTCAAGTGTGTCCATTATATTCATTCCATGCGTCAATTTCCGCTAATATATCAAGGTACTCTGTCCTCCCTGCTCTGTCATTGAGCGGAGTTTTGCACTTGGATGTCCTTGCTGGATCGTACACGGCTGCCAGCTTCAACAGCTTTATTGATGGACTCCTCGACAATATGAATCCTTTTCCGGGACCGAACTCCGTCATCGTGATGGACAACGTGTCCATCCACAAATCGGCGGAGCTACGTCCAATGATAGAGCAGCGGTATGCTTCACCTGCCAATCAGTTGTCAAAGTATTTAAATACTGCAGGGGGATGCGACTCGAATATCTTCCTGCCTACTCTCCCAACTATGATCCTATCGAAGAAGGTTTCTCAGCTCTCAAGGCATGGATCCGCGCAAATCGGGACTACACAGAAGCAGCACTGGCGGGTGGACCAAACACAGACTCACCGTACGCGATGATCTGGCGAGCCGTGTACGAGTCGATGACTGCGGACAAGGCGCATGGATGGTTCTCGCATTCGGGATATCTCTGATCCGGTTCATTTGTATTACTGTACATATTTTAACATTGTAACCTACATAACTTCTCTTCCATGTTGGCGGTACTTTGAATTAATCTACAACTCGAACTTGGGCGCTCTCGTACGTTAGGTTTGGTGTATCAGAAGTGAGCCTTGCCTTTCCCCTTTTGTGCCTGCTCCATCGCCATAAACGACTCTTTGACAAAGTGCTCAGCAAGCTCCTGCGGCATGTTGACCTGGTCGATGTAGAACTGGGAGTCCAAGATTGGGACTTGATCGACATGTGTGATTTCGAAGGTGTGAAGAGCGTCCGAAAAGATAACGGCGGGGAACGGGAGGAATGGAGCATCTTCAAAGATCCCAGACTTGTCAATTGATTGAAGCACGTCGGTGACAGTTGGGTAGCAGATGGATGAAGAGCTGCTGTTGTCGGGATAGGTGTGAGACGGCACGAGAGGCACATCGATGTTGGCAGCATTCGCGGTTGCTGCTGTGATACATGCCAGCGGACTTCGGGGTGGAGCCGCAGAAGGAGCGCCACCGCCGCCACTTGTACCGGCAGTGTTCATGGTGACATTAATCGTGGGAGTGAATGGGTTGTGGGAGGATTCGGACCTGCCGCCGGTGCGGGCTCTCTTGCGCTCGGGCAAGAAGTACTCCTGGAATATGATGTTCTCCGGCGGTCGGGTGCGTTTTGCATTGCCGATCGACTGCAGATATGTATATGAGTTCCAAGTATGAGACGGATTGGATTACTCACGATTTCCTTGGCCCAAAGCGTTGCGTGGCTGGGTTCAACGCGAATATGATGACCATCTTCGTGGATGTAACACAGGTCACCTTTGTGTTTCGCACATGACAGGTGGTTCTTCAATTCCCGGTACTCCCTGGTGAAGTCATATGTCTTCCTTTCATTGGAGGAGGAACTAGATGGCTCCTTGCGCTTCTTGCCAGCTGTCTTCGCGATAGCGGCCGTTTCCTCCGGAGGGTTCTATGCCAGAGTTAGTGAGATAAACTCAAGACTGCAAGAAGACGTACAAGATTCTTAATCACACACTTAACCTGCCGTGTCCGCGCCCTCTGCATCATTCCAATCCCACTCTCCAAGCAATCTTTCCAGTCGGTGGCACTGAGTAATCCATGGATTGGTGCATGGGCCTTCTCATTATCCCATTTGTAGCCAATCTGTGCAACTGAATGATCTAGTCCCATGATACTGCAAATCTCGACGAATGCTGTGTTAAACGGAACAGCACAGCTGTATTTCTTGGAGTGCGAAACTTGTGTGGCACCGATGACATTGGCGTTTGTGGGAATATCGAAGGCAAGCAGTCCTACCACACATACATATTCGAGTTGTGAAAGTGGAATGAAAAAATACCTGGAGCAGCTTCTGGAGCTGCAGGTCCAGCAGCCAAGGGAGGGGCAGCCTCGGGAGTATACGGAGGCGGAAGGTCTGGTCCAGCCTGTGCCGCTTGCGGCAGCCGAACCAAAACAGTCCAACCATCTTGTTGTCGGGTGTGCTCACGATAGTAGTTTGATACGGATCTTTTGTTGTTCTGCATGGTAAAGGTCTATTTCGAGAGAGAGTGTAGTGGAAGTACAAAAGGAACACAGAATTACGAGTGGTGGAGTGAGTGACATCGTTGAGTGGGGCGAAACTGTAGCAAACACTGGTAAGCAAAAATCGAAGGGCACCGTTTTTGGAAACCCGTACAAACTAATGAAAACGGCTGTATAGCACTTCTATATAGAGACAGGAATGTTGCATAAAAAGATTAATTATCATGTAAGAGTAAATGGTGTGGGTAGCCCGGAAGCAACCTAAATCTGCCAAAATGCCTGAAAAGGTTGCTTGGAAGAATGCACTGAAAAGTGGTGCTGAAACTCAAACTTACTTCGTACATCTCAAATAATCATAAAATCACTTTTCCTGGCATGTAGAGGAGCTAGATGAGTCTGGATTGACCTTTTGGGATGATTGAGGCCACAAGCACATATGAACAAAATCCCCAACTCTGACAAGCTGACACACAGCTAGCCTGTCACTTCACCACCAATCAACACACAACATCCATTCACCCAGCTGGCTGACCTTCAATGACAAATGGCCGTGAAAACCAACACCTGTGGACAAAGAACCTGAAGAGTGGTATGTTGATGAAGGTGCAAAGAATTGACAAACAGAAAGATTTACATTGGGAGAGAACAGAGAGATATACATGGAAAAGTACTACAGTCGAACTTGTCTTAAGCCATACTTGCCCTAACCCATAACCTGTTAAATCCCATATATTTTCACATCCACCAAGTTGGTTCCCACTAAAAAACACCCCAAAACCCATAGCTCTCTCAAACCCCATAGTCCATACTTTTTTGACGGTAAAACCCCATAATTTACCCCTATGTTTTGTATTTGCACATGTTTCTTTGGCAAGGTTTTGGACGCCATCCTCATGCCAGCTCATCCATCGCTCGTGGTCCTCAAAAAGGGACTTTCTGTCCTCAAGGAAAGCATCAAAACACGTAAAGATGCCCTCATGGAACGGCTTAGAAAGGGCGAGATCCTACCACCGTCCGAAGATGCTTGGCTCGATGACGAGGCAAATCATGTGGACGAAGATGGTCTGATTGACAAGCTTGAGAAGGCATCGGACTACGAGGCCACGCTCTCACGCCTTGATTCGAAGGAGACCAGAGTGCTCGAGAAGCTACAGGGACATGCTGGAGTGGTTGAAGAGTCGGTGGTGAAAGCCTCAAACAAGCGCAAAAGTGTGTTTTTGATTTCTTTCAGTGTTCGCTTGGTCTCAATAATTTGTGACCAGGGCCAGAGGAGCGAAAGGATTTTGTGAGGAGTGGAAAGAAGGGACCAAGCATCCCAGTTTTTACCAAGAAGGAGAATGCGACCTTAGCCCAGCGAATCGAGATTCTCGACTGGCATCACGCGCAGCCGAAGAAAAGCCAAACGAATACTGCAAAACATTTTGACGCCATTTATCCCAACCTCCGCATTAAGCAACCTCTCTTATCCGAATGGCTGAAGGATGAGCAGAAGTGGCGGGATCAGTGGGCCGAGGCGCAGGAGCAGGGGAAACCCGGAAATGCCAAGCACATCAAGCAGGTGGAGCATCCTGATGTGGATGCCATGCTCGAACTCTGGATTTCACAGCTGATGCGCGATCGTGTCCATATAACTGGGGAGCTCATTCGCGAGAAGTGGAAGCGCTTCGCTGATTTAGCGGGCATCCCCGAGGACGAACGGCTGGCATTGAGCAATGGATGGCTTGATTCCCCCAAACTTCGGTGTGGATTGAAGGAGTTGCGGCGTCATGGAGAAGCAGACAGTGCAAATCTCGTTGATGTTGATGCCGACCGGAAGCGCATCCAGGAAATCATCTTTCACGAGGGCTATGCACTGTGCAACATCTTTAACATGGATGAAACAGGCCTGTTCTGGGCGTGAGTGGGCCGCTCTGTTTTTCTGAATATCAATGCTTATTTTTACCAGGATGCCCCCGGACCGTGGGCTCATGGACCGACAGATGTCTGGTGTCAAGGGTGTGAAAAGCGCATCACCTATGCGCTCACAACAAATGCAGACGGCTCCAAAAAATTACCCCCATTCATCATCGGTAAAGCCAAGCGTCCGCGGGCTTTCCAAAAAAAAAGCGGTGCCCAGCTCGGATTTCTTTATTGCAACAATGCCAAGGCCTGGATGACAACAGTCCTCTATCAGGAATGGCTGCGCGACTTTGACAAGAAAATGTTCAAAGAAAATCGCCACATTCTTCTGTTGCAGGACAATTTCAAAGGGCACGCCGTACCATCAGATCTGACCAACATTCGTGTCGAAAACTTCAGTCCAAATCTCACGGCCCATGTTCAGCCGATGGACACTGGGATCATCCGTTGTTTCAAGGCCCATTATCGCCGCTTTTTTATGCAGCGCGCCCTTGACCGCTATGACGAGGATATCCCACCTGCCAAGATTTATGATCTCAATCAACTCGAGGCTATGCGATTGGCAGACCTCGCTTGGCGCGATGTTTCCTCCCACACCATCGAAAATTGCTGGGTGAAATCCGGCATTCTCCCCGGAGCTCAAACAGCCGCCAACGTGCTTACACAGCTTGGAGACGAGGGCGAGGAGGGCCTGTCCGAGGTCTTAGACCGTCTGCAGTCTGTTGGAGTTCTCCAGAAGGGGAATCGGATGGATATTTCCGCCCTTCTTGTCATTCCCGAGGAACAGCTCATCGAGGATGCAACAGATGAAGAGATTTTTGAAGCTGTCATGCATGCTGAGGAGATCAACAGTGGCGATGAAAATCCAGCTGATGACCTAAAGCCGACAAGGAAGGAAGCTCTCCAAGCCGTTTCCACGTTGCATAAGTACATTTCGGATGTTGATGGTGCATTCGCTCGCAAGCTGGAGCTGGGACTCGCTACATTTGGACGTGAAACTGAGCTGGAACGCTCTAAAAACCTTGTTTCAGCCTCTATTACTGACTACTTTGTGCGCACTTGAGCTATAAATATTTACTGATTTTTCTTGAATTTATTCGAATTTCCTTCGGTATTTTACGCCGGGCTCTGTCGAAACCCATGACCTGTGATAACCCATACTTTTGACCATCCACGGAGGGGTATGGGTTATGACAAGTTCGACTGTATTTAACTATGCAACCTGCCGCGACCGACATCTGTCGGAGTACTCAAATGTAAATAAACAATTATTGCGACTTAAAAAAAAAGACACAAAAAATGGATCATATGGGAGTCGATGGCTCGACCTCTTGCACTCAACTGTCACGTGATAAATGCAAATTTGGCGGACACTCTATACCATTAGTGCACCACAGGACCCACTATCTAAAGTTAGTGGGAATTTTCGCCTCTCACCGTGAGTCCGCATACCTGTCCCAACCACCGATGCATCCAGCCCCAACCCCCCCTTCAAAACTTAGCCAGCCTTGTCTCCCCCGGGCGGTTCCATCCCGAGTCCGATAACAGACGACGTCTGTTCCTTGGACAAGAAGCCCTCGTACGTCGACCTCCATTCTCGTAGAGTCCGCGCTAACGATACACAGGCTCGGTGGCAACCCAGTCAAAGCCAGCTCGGGTATCAACGGCGCGGGGACAGCAAGCCCTCGATATCCACGATACTGTTGAAGCCTTGTACGTCTGTCTTCGTCTCTACAACCATAGCCAGCTAACAGTGTCCATGCAGCTACTTCGACCCCGCAGCATCTGCAGACACGGACCTCGCGCGCCCCACCCTCATCACGGCGCTCACCTCCAATTCCGCGTCCGCCATCGCCTGGCTCACGGGCCCCTTCGGCGTCGATCTCTGGCTCGTCTCGCGCCTCGGTGGGCACTCCGTCGCGCGCACCCACCGCGACAACTCCGGCGCCCCGGCTGGCCATCACCGCGCTCATGAAGCGCCTCACAGCGCTTGCGGCGGCCGACGACGCGCGCGTGGAGATCGTCAAGAGTGCGCGGGTGGTGAAGCTACTGGGGCCTGGAGGAAGCGTGGAGAGCGTCGAGTACGAGTTCGCCGGCAGCATCGCCGTCGCGCGAGGGAACGTCATCCTCGCCAGTAGGTACGTGTCCCACATCCTACGCCACACACCCGCAGCAGCACTAATCCGGAATCCACGGCGGCTAGGCAGCGGACTTCGCTCCCGGGGGCCTGCTCGCGCAGCCCGCGGGCTGCATCGACCCCGCGCACCTCGCCGCGGAGACGAAGTTCGCGGTGTGGGCGGGCTGTTCCTCGACGCGCGCGGGCAGCGCTTCGTGGACGAGGTCGCGCGGCGATACACGCGGCGGAGGAGGGCAAGGGCCCGTGCGGCTCGTCCTGAAGGTGGCGGCGGCGGCGGAGGTGCGTTCCCACTGTACGTGCTCCTTTGTCGTTGGCAGCTTCGGATTCCGATTCCTGACCTTTTGCTAGGTGACTTCTACATACGTCTCGAAGGGCCTGATGAGGCGGTATCCCGACGCGGCGGCGTTTGCCGCGGAGACGGGTATTCCGCTGGAGACGCTGCTTGCGACCTTCGCGAGCCACGGAACGTACGCCTCGGGCGGGGAGCCTGATCCGCTGGGAAGCGTGCGTGCCTACAAGTCTTCACATTCCGCTTGTACTCAGTGCCAACTCGATCCCCTAGAGACATTCCACAACGCAAATACGCAGTGGACGAGCCTCTGCACGCCGCGCTCATCACGCCCGTCGTGCACTACGTGCGTCCCACCATCACCCTCTACACATGCTCCCCGGCTCGCTGGCGACGTTTTCGTTTTCGCGTCCCGCAGACGATGGGCGGGCTCGCCGCCGGCGCGCAGGCGCGCGTCCTTTTCGCTGAATCGGGGGCGCCGATCGCGGGGCTCTGGCCCGCGGGGGAGGTCATCGGCGGCGTGCACGGGCGCAACCGCCGCGCGGGGTCCTTGCGTGTTTGGGCGCATCGCGGGGGAGGCGGCGCTGTGAATTGTATTGTGTATTGTACTCTTTTTTTGTGATGTGTTCTTTTGCAAGGGAAGGCAAGCAGAGTGTAGGATTTGATTTGATTCGGTGTGTTTAGGGTGGGCTGATCGTTTATGTATTTATGTGGTACAATTGTAAGTAAATAAAGGGGATCGGAGTGTATCCTCAGAGATTCTTACAGACGAACGAACGATGAATCGACAAAGGTGGATGGATAGCTGGCGGGAATCATTCTTTGGGTATTGCCAGAACCAGGAAGACGTCTATTGCGCTTCCAAGACCACTGGAGTCCATGCTATTATTAAAATTTGCAAGTCTCCTACCCCACGTGATCCGGCGCGTCGCGTCCACCCGGACAAATAGCCACCAACAAACATTCATATGGCCCTCCGGGCGCTCCTGGTACCTCAACAGCCGACCCAGATTCCTCCCACGGATATATCATGCCGATTTGAACTCACCGTCGCACGACTGCCTGATTCCCCGAGTTGTCTTTTAATGTCCTACGCCAAAGTCCAAGCGCTGGATTAAACGAAACACTCAACAAGGCATATAAATGCAAGTAACAATATGTGGAGCGGTTACAGCTGTGAGTCATAACTCGCTTTTACTACAATTCTACCGCTCCCAGCCAAGCTCTGTCTCCACTCGCCGTGCGCACCACGCTTAGGGCAATGTGTCAGACAGCGCATGAGCGGGTAGAGACCAGGACGTATCACATCACGCAGTCGTTAGCCGAATTCGCATCGCAATAAGAAGGCACTGGGTCGAGGATATACGACGTATCAATAAGGGGCGGAGTGAGTCGTCGTTCAGGCTCTTCATCCACCGTCTCGATAGATACTCCCCGAGGAGGCATAGAGGGAACTCTGGTAGTCAGAAGGGAATGTGGGGGGGGGAAGGTGGGGAGAAGGCAGAGTTGCGCACGGGAATTTGGAAACAAAAGCGCGGGTGTTAGGTATTTCCCAATATGACGAATTACGGTTTCAAACAGTCTCCAAGGCCACATGAGGGGTTGCATGTTACACGCCTATACGATCGAAAGCCGGAAACCAGGTGGCCGATCAGTCGCTGGTTTCCAGCCGTCAATCGTTAGCAACCAGGCGCCAAGTAGATCACTGCTGACGCAGATGATGCCACTGGAATTCACTGGGACGGCCGTCGGAGGCCTTTTATGCCCATATATAGACTTTTATCGTACGAGCAATTGAATCCCTATTTCCTGGCATGCGAGAGCGAGGCAACACAATATTGCTATTAGATCGTGAAGACTACTAGCTATAGCCAAGTATGATTAGCTACGTAGTAGTAATATCGGCGGCCATATCTCCCAAGTCTGCAATACATATATCTCGCACGGCGAGCCCTTCGCTATGGTGCCACGAATGTGAGCTGGAACCCTCAGCTGAGCCGGGCGCGACGGGCTCCAGAGCCAGGTCCAGCTCTGTACGGGTATGGGCTTGGTCGGCTGCATTGCCGCATGCATAACGAGCTTTGTCGGCGGCAATTACTTTGGTCTCCCACCTACATGAACTCGGTCAGATGTGCACAGCAGCTAGTGGACTCATATGGACGTACTCGAGCCAGTTGGGGGACTTGCGATCGTCCCCGTAGTCACTGTACAGCTCTTCTAATTTGTCTTCAACTTTTGTCCAGAATCCCGTATCGCCGCCACGCGGTCTTCCGGGATCAGCGACAGTGATGATGAGTGGGTCGGCGATGGCGCGCTGAAGCGACATGGACACGTTGTCAGTAGTGGAAAGGGTAAACTTGGAGGGGCCGAGCTTACCATGAGGGCAAACGTTGCCAAAACATCTTGAGGGGGATTATCTGGGACGGCGGGGAGATGGTAGGTTTCAATTGTCTTCCTAGCAAAGCTGTTGAGCCCCGTCTTCTTGGTGACCGATGCAAATACCTGCTATTTGTTTAGAGTATCCGAGAGTCGAGGAATGATTTTACTCACGATCTTGCGAAAGCTGCTCTTAATATTGTTAATCTGGGCCGAAAGAAAGCCGTTCACAGTCTCTTTGACTGTAGGATCTGTCTTGTACAGATCAAGATGAAGTGACGCAAGGTGCTTCAGAATATAAGACTGGCCGTGGCGCGGTGAGTAACTAGCACATTCATCAATTGAAATTGGCTACGCACTTGCACATGGCCGGCGATATTTTGGTACGAGCTGAGCGGCATGATGAGATAGTGTCGCAGCAAGCCCTTGAGAAGCTTCTGAAGAGATTGTATTAACATCGGGGTACGTATGAAAAATGCTCGGCATACCTCTTGATTGTCCGTCATGTTCCAGGTTTCGTTCATGAAGGTTCTGAGGGTGCTCAGGGTCTTGTCCGTGTCTGTGAGAGCAGTCAGAAGCGTATTGAGCTTCGCTTCATTTTGCAGGGTGTGTACAAAGAGCGTTGTCATGCGATCATCTGTATCAAGCTGCAGGATTTCAATGAGCCCAAAGCATGACCTCTAGAGGGACTGAATACATACCTTGGCAAATGAATGAACTGCCCGACGTTGCATGGTATCGAGACGCGCATCGTTTGCCATTTTATCGATATTGACCACAGAGGTCAGGGTTGGCATTCTTGACAATGGGTACCCATGGTCGCTGAATTGATTGTATGTGGAGGTGTTGCTGTCGAGGCTAGAGTGCCGAGTGAGGGAGAAAAGGCGTGGCGGACGCTGGTCGACAGACTGAGAGCCTGACGGGTCTGTGTTTTCCGAGTCCGAGTCGGAGCGATGATGTCGGGGGTCGGGAGTCGCATACGGGTGCATGCCCCGAGGTGAACGTTCGTGGCGAAGCGGGCCAGGCCCGGGCGCACCAGACCTGTGCGACATAGCGATGGAGGACGAAGCAAATTTTTAATAGCCTCCAGACAAAAGACGACCAAACAATTCCTATATTGTCGGTCAACTTGTCTGCGCAGCTCCAATGTCTTCGCCATGCCCCAACAGCAGTCGCCGGGATGAACAGAAGCGACAGGCGAGAGAAAAAATTCATCAGTGAATATTGTTACTTGTCGCGGTCTCGGATGGTACTTACCTCAATGAATTCCAGCTACATCAATCCGACCTACGGTTTCCTCAACTCACAAGCTTTGGACTCGCCTGCTTTTGCAGCTAAAATGCTTGACGGCCAATTCGGCCAATTCGAAATCGGGGCCCAAACTTACCATGAGCTTTGCGACTATCCTCCTGCCATTGTTGCGAAAAAAGAGGAAGTGGAGATTAAAATTGAAGGTAAGGTCCAATTTTTTGCAAATGACATTCAATCTGAGTCCGAGTCCACTGTAGCCATCCCAGAGAGAGAAACCCAGAAGAGGCCCTTGCAGCCGTCTCAGCCGACATCCCTCCGAAGAGGACGCGAGAATCAAGATCCTTCGACACCGACAAAGCGGATTAAAACCGAAGAGGCTGTTGTGTCTGTCGCACAATCTTCGACCACTGCTCCTCTGTATACCAAGTGGCAGTTCTCGGTGCAGGCACAGCTTCGGGAGCTGCACGAGAGGATCGAGACACTTGAAGAGGAGAATCTGTGTTATCGGGCACAGGCCGAGGGACGCTTGGACGGGAAGCTCCAAGTCAAGTTCTACCCTCTCGTTCAAAGAATGGGTGAGCTTGAGGAGCGAGTCAACTACGTAAACGACAAGATGCGGATGCTTGTCATTGACACATCTGATGATGAAGAAGACGAAGAACCGGAGGTAGGTTTTAGCCAACCGGTGGAGTACTAGTTCATTGGGTGGCTCTGGGACAGGAGAATGGCGAGAGGAACATCGATCGTGGCCGTGACGCGGTAATAATCCAATGATATTCAAATGCCGAACCATATACACCAATGAAAAATTAAATTCTGCTCCAATATATGTGAATATCAAGCATTCGGATCATAAGCAATCCACTGGAAGGTCGCAGGGAGTGCAGAATCCGCCGTTCCAGCAGATTCAGGAGGTGCCCCTATTTGTCGATGACGACTTGCAGAGTCGATATTTGCGGACGTGTCCGAACGTGGGCGTTTCGTACGTTGACGCGAATTGACAGGTGCCGGCGTCGACGTTGATGCCATCCCAGGCGAATTGCTTGCCGTGCTCTGCTGTAATTGTTGCTGAGGTGGCACTGGCTCAACCCGAATCGGAGGTGCTTTCGCTTTTTTCGCCTTGTCTATTCCTTTGTCCGCCTGGACGTCACGGGCTTCCCTCTCCAGTCTCTTTCTGTTGAATACCGCGGCTTCGATAACCTCCGTCAAAGCTAAATTGGAACGGGGTCGTGACCCGAGAGACCGAAATTTTTGCACGTAGACCGCGCTCCTCAACTGTGCAAGGTTCAAGAAGCAGTCGTCCGGTCGGATGGGGTGCTTCAGCTCGCTTTCGAATTTATCTGCGATGATCTCCCGCTCTTGTATCACCTGTCGCGTGGTCGAGGATATGCACCCATTGCCAGCACAATTATGTACGACATTTATCGCGCACAGGAGTTCCTAAGTGAGATAAGAGATGATTCTACATCTCGTAAAAAATGATAACTCACTTGAAATGCGAGCAGTAAACAGCTCGTAGTGTCCACCGTACACGAAGGCAGAGAATACGGCATGATATTGGGGCCGATTTCGCATTGGGAAACCAGAACCCCGAGAAGACGGCTTGTCAGGTCCTCAACAAGGATCTCTTCTACTCGTCCAATCCTAGGAGTAGCGGTAGATGTAGTTTGATAGATTATATATTTTCCGATGTCTGCGAGATCACCACCATTCTAGATGAGTGTTCGACAGCGAAGAACGGCAACATTGAGATCCAGCGGACTGCGGAGTCCGCACTGGGATGCCAAAGTTTCGTCCCATGCACAGGCTCCATGTAGCGGAGTATAAAACCCTAGATGTTGTTAGTATGGTCGTAGTTTTTTGCGCGAAAGGAAATGGTACCTGCACGGGAATCTTCCTTAAGCCCAGTCATTGACATAAACTTCAGAAACTCGTCGTCGTCCAATAGAGCAGTTACTTGGGGGCCAGCCTGGCGAGGAAATGGGAGTGGTAGGCCGTTGGTGTCATTTAGCACAAAGCCGCCGCTGACCAAATGTCGGATTGCATGGAGATGTGCAAAGGACGCCCCAATATCCAGGCTTGGAGCATGCTTCGTTGAGTGCACACTTCGAAGCCTGATAACAAGATTAAATGATTCGAAGGTTTCCGTTGCGTAGAGGATAAGCGGGCCAAAACGACGAATGTGTGGGACAAGATGGACGAATAAATGGAACTTTGGCTTGTTAAACCACTGTGTATTCCACATTGCCGTTGCTGCCAAGAAGTCAAACACGGCGTCTTCAAGGTGTGTCTGTAATAAACATAATCCGAAATCCGAAATTACCTATAGGATTCGGAAGCACTTACCGTATACACTGTTAGATCCTCGATGGCGGGCTGAAACATAAGTGGTGCCAGTTTACATAGTGCAAGCCACCCCTCGTAGTGTGCGGCCGGAATCAGACCATGCAAGACGACTGGTGCGACTTGCAGGATGACACGGAAGTCCCGTCCCACCAATGATCCGGCATATTGGACGTACATGTTTCCGCGCAGACGCGAACAATTAAGTCCCGCCGTGTCAATACTGGACAACCTCGTCCGGAGTTCTTCCTTGCCCTTGCTGGTTTGTCGCGAAACAGCATCTCGCCACCAGTATTTGACAACCCCCAGGAGCACGACATGGAGGATCTCTACTGGCGAGTCGCTGTTTGCATCAAAATCTAAGAAATATTAATATTCTAGAGAGCGCGGAGAAATTTACACAACAGACCAAGTATTGATAGAACCGGATTGAAAAGATTCTCGGGCATTTCATCTCTGAGGCGGTGAAGCATCGCTTTCACCTCGGCAGCCTTTGAGATTGTCCTCTCTGAGTCCTGATCTTTCTGCTCTTCTCGTAATTTATTTGCCGCTTCCTGGAGTTTGTCGATGAAGTGCTGGAAGTGTTTATCCTTGGACCCCGTTCCTGTTGCCATCTCGCTGACCGCACTGGGCGCACCGTTGATAGCACGTTCCAATTGTTTCTCGAGGTCAGCAATAGTGTCCGTCTTTGAACGCCGACTCCCAGCCTAGCAAGTTATTTTTAGTGCGGTCAGAAACGACAAGGAAAACTCACGGTCATGAAGTCTTTCAGCCGTTCAATCTCTCCTGCATCCCCTGGAGCTCTAGTTTTCTTCGAGGATGTGGCTTTACAGACACGGCAAAAATAGTTGCCTTGCATCCCAATGTGAGAAGCGAACTCACTCGACATCGGGCTGTCGCCTTGGAATGCCAGAATCCAGGGTATTACGAGAACATACTCCTTGAATTCACAGTCCCAGACCCTGATCCCTGTGTCGCGAGCATCTCTGATTTAAAAAAATGAGAGATGCGACTAGAACTGTGGTATGAAAGTCATACCGAAGCATATCGGTTACAGCCTCCATCATTTCCAGAGGAGGTGCAATATTGGACGTCGCCATGAAATGAACATTATAAAACATCTGCGAGTATTCACGGGGAAGTCCAGCCAGCGTGAAAAGCACCGAATTGTGTTTGTTCCATTTTTTAGAAACATTACCAGAGGTATCGTCACAATATGTCCAAAGCGGCACGGAATGGACGTGCAGACCCTTGGCCTTGACTCGCCATGGATTGATCAAAGGCTGATCCCATGGACGCAGAGCACGCGTCGAATCGTGCAAGACCCCTGAGCAGGAAACGGCACATGTTAACACAGGAATACAAAAATTAGGTTATCGAAATACCGGCAAATTTGAGGGGTGGAAGTGAATACCGCTGCTGGCAATAACGGCTGTCCAGGTCCTCGGAAGTCAGGAAGAACGCAGTGAGAGGGAGTTCAAAACATCCTCCCGGCGTGCCATCAATTATATATGCGTCCCGGTTTTCGGTGGCCCATAATCGATGGACGACGGCCCAAATGATACCATGCCGTGTAAACCATCGCATTGGCATGACCGGGCCAACAGTCCCCTCGTCGTCAATGTTAGCCAGGGCTGCTTCCTCCACATAATAATCCTTCCCATTCTCGGCTCGTGCCATTGGAGCGGAAACATTGCCATCTACCTCTTCCTTCCATTTAGCTGCTTGTCGAGCCTCCTCCAATCGGCAGCCGGAATCCTCTGGATAGAGATGCAGGTGTTTGCGAACGAGGGGGTTGGCAAATTCCTTTTTCTTCGGCATCAGCGGTGGCTAATATAAGAAGAATTGCAGACTTGCGTGTTCAATAATCTTTGGCCAATCATTAATTGCAAAGACGTTGCCGAGATCTCCGTCTACCAGGCTAGTGGATACGCCCGCAACGTTCAAGATGTCGGGGCGATGATTTTTAACTTGTCTGATGGTCGGCTGCCCGCTAACCCCATTTTTTTTGGCATACCAGCGGGTCGCGTTGAGTTCCTTCTCAGAGAAACACGAACAGGGAAAACCTCCCATGATGTCAAGGAGGCACTCCTGCTCTTCAAATCAGTCGTTGGCTCGCATCATGTCATTGATGGAACACTGCACCTGCTTGCTGCGCCAACACCACCAGTCATTACTATCTGTCAGCTGCAATGCATTTCCAGGGGCGAAGACTTTTGAAGATGAGTGGAATAAATAAAGTTTGAAGCAGAACAAACATACGTTCCTGTGCTCGATCAAGCCGTTCGTCACGATCCATAAGCAGCCCGTCTGATTCTGGTAATTCTGGGCCATCGCTGGAGGGCAGCGACTCAATGTGTGGAGATGAGTGATCAGATTCCTCTTCATAAAGTTGTATAGGGCCGTCGCTGGGCTGGTGGGAGCCGTGTATTTCCCAGGATTCCTCTTCATCCGACTCGTCTTCGAAACTGGGCCGGTTAAGTGCCAGTTCACCGCTGAAATCATCGTATATTTGATCCTCAGAATCAGAATCGAGTGCAGGGCCATGGACCGAGGCCCAATCTGTATGGAAAAGCCCAGGAGACTCGGTCGCGGCCCGCGGAGGTGTGCCATCGGCAAGACTGGGAGATTCCGGTTGAATAAGGACAGGATCTTCAGGGTGATCCAGGTTGCGTGCAAGTCTAGTGTGGTCCTTGTTATCCTCGTGTTTCTTGGCCCGGCTAAAGACCATATAGATGCTCTCGGGGCAAATATTACATTTGTAGTGATTGTTTGGATTGATAGTGAAGACTGTTTCGATTTTAAATCAGTAAACGATAGGTTACGCATTAAATGGAGACAGATGTACGTTGTGGGTTTGTCAAATTATTGCGCCTTTGGTGGATGACAAGACCAGGATTTAATTCGGGGCAGGAGATTTCCGATAACAGCAAAAGCAGTAACAAGATGATATGCAGGAATACAGTAGTTCTGAGTCCAGTCATGGCGCAAGAATTTGACAAGTTATCCGAGCCAGGTCTCCCGCACACTGCGGCTGTATGACCAGGATGGCACGGCGCGATAAGTATCAGTACGCGCGAAGACGCGGGATGGCGGCATCACTGCCATCATGATTCCCGAGGCTCGCATCAGCTACACGTGCTGGCTCATTGACGGCGGGCGGGCAAACCACTGGAAACCACTGATTCTACGCGCGCCTCATCTAATCTACTTGGCGCAAGGAAACCACTGAGCAGACAGCCGGAAACCAGATTGCGCGTCATCGGCCATCAGTAATCCCAGATCCCAGCTGGTTTCCGGGTTTCGATCGTATAGGCGTGTATTTGCAGAATTGGATATGGAACCGATATAGATGGACCGGATATGCCGGATCAATTGCAAAATGGTGTCGATTTGTGTTGAGGATAGAAGATGCAGCGGTGGGACTGCTCTGCTTTATGCAACACGTAGAGTCTTTACTAAGGTCAGCCTCATCCGCTAACCAGGACTTGTGACTGAAAGATAAAGATCACGGCAAAGAATCGTGATGCGCCGAGTGTACTTGTTCCGGGCGACGATCCTATGCGCATCTGCGACAGCGTTAACGAAGCTTGGCGTGTAGTGGACAAGGCCCAGGTTGGTATGTACATCACCGACACCGTCGACGCCTCTGGAGCCACCAAAGTACCCTGCGATCCTTTGCTCATCACCGAAGGCGACTTTGTCGACGTTTGCATAGGGTTTGACATAGTCACCCGTCAAACTAAAGGGACTGTCTTTCATCAAGTCCATCTCACAATCGAGCGCATACTCTTGCTCGTCGCTGCGGCTGAAGTTGTGCCAGTGAGTGTCTAGTCGAATTTCTATGATAATTGACTCACCATGATTAGATGGATGACGTCCCCGAGGTGGTTCATGTGCAAGGCCCAGGTTTATCGTTTGCCAGCTCTGTGTAGCTATCAGCAACGACCCACTATGTACCACAGTTGTGCTCTACTTAGTGGGCGGAAGAAGGCCGCCTTTGATTGACGTGAGATAATAACACCTTCCGGGTAGTACCGGCCGGAGTTCCAAATGTTGCCGAGAAATGCCGAGTGGCGGACTTCACGTGGTCCTTCCTCTTCTCTTCCGTACTCCCATGTACTTCGCGATCACGGTGTATCCTAGATGCAGCCGGGATTTTGGAACCCCGCGGGACTAGGGAACCCAAACATTACAGGTCGCTCAGCGCTGGTCCTCAGGCGGAATGAGTGTGTTATGAGTCGGCGACCTATTTAGCGCGTGGTTCTGGGGAAAGGTTGCCAGTATCATGAGTGCAATTATATATTGTTACTATACATAAAATTGTTGTACCAAAAGAAACCGGTTCCAAGGGCAAATTGAGAGTTCAGTGAGTTGCATCTGCGCCGAAAGTATTTATTCTAGACTAACGCTGTCAGTACAGGTCATCATCGCCGTCAACGTCCATAGCCGCCGGCATATGCCCGCATTCGTATGCCGCTTTTGTGGCAGCGTCCACGACCTCCAGCCTCGCGAACTCATCGCGGAAATCTTGGCCCAGACGAGACTGCATAGTGTGCGGTTTGAAATTGCGGAAAACTGCGATAGATTTCAGCGACGTAGCCCGGGAAACCATCACGTAGAAGCTCTGCAACTATGGCGACCTGAGACTGGTCTGAAGTGATACAAAAAAATTGCGACAGTTAAGGAGCGGAAATAGCCGATACGAAGAGACAAAAATACTTAAGAAAGCCACGGGTTTCAGAGAAGACGATTTTTTTTTTTTGTGAGCCCGCAACCAATGCCCGTCATGACCGAGACGGGTTTCAGACGAGACGATTTAAAGGTTGTTGGGCAGGAGATTGATCACGCGACCCGGTATCTAAATAATGTCCGTCACGATCGAGACGTGTTTCAGAGGAGTCGATTTAAAGGTTTTTGGGCAGGAGAGAGGAACGTGACCCGGTATCTAAATAATGTCCGTCATGATCGAGACGTGTTTTAGAGGAGACGATTTAAAGGTTTTTGGGCTGGAGCGGGGACACGTGATCCGGTGTCTAAACAAGGTCCGTCATGATCGAGTCGTGTTTCATCGGCGCCTATTTACGGAAAGTAGACCTGGTCCCTAGGTCGGTACCAGGAATACTACAAAGCGTTACCTCGAATTTACATGGTTAATCATCAGATTGAACGGCGCTGCCCATTCTCAAGCACTTTCCTCTCATAATCCCGGAATTCAAACGCTTTAATGTAACTTGGACTACAACTACAGTTACACACATCAAGTCCACAGCAGGACCAGCCAAATTGGAAGAACGGAACGGATGATGTTGCCATGGCAAGAACTTACTTGAACTCGCGCACACTAATAATAATATCCCAAAGGTACTCTCATCAGTGCTGATGCAATCCCCTACCACATGAACCAACTGTTATCTTTCAATCAACTTCATATCTGTCAAAGAGATGATCTCCCGCCGGTGTTGCTGGTCGTCCAGGTGAACCAAGGAGCCCGTTCGTCTCTTTTGCTCGTACTCCATCTTCCCCCATCTCGAGTTCGGTTTCCTGAGCAGGTCTGTTCTACGCCCCGATTTTCCGAATCGAAACTTGGCTGACTATGGCTTTAGCGCTGGAAGCAGGAACACCATACACCACTCGGGTGTGCGCAAGACGTACCCAGAATAAAAAATCCGTCGAAACCGCCTCGACGTTATACTTCCACTGTGTGGACCACGCTGCTTTACATAAAAAGCAAAACACCCGACGATCCACGTAGCTGGTTCTCATTTCGTCCCAACTAGTGGACCGCTCCCTGAGCTCGCCACACCTATTCGTCTCCTTCGCTCCTCCTCCGCTTTCCACAGAATGGCATTTCACGGGATGGCACCCAGGGAAGGAATCACTCAGAATGCCACGAAATGCCCTTTGGTGAATGGCATTTTCTAACTTTCCTTCGATCCTGGCTAATGGTCTTGGATCAAGATTTTTAACGACGAGGGGATCGAGTATTGCGACATTTTGTGCGGCGGTGTGTCGTCCCTGGTCTCTGTAAGCACAGCTTCTAATCTGATTCTGGGCAGATATTGCGGGAGACCAGTGTCCCTGCTCTGGCATGGCATACCTGGTATCTGGTGCCTGCGATGCTTGCTCAGGCTCTGTACGTCAGAGGTGCATCTCTCAAGTTGTACTACATAAGTAGTCATTGACCCAGAGTAAAGTTGGGACACCTACTCTTCAGAACTTGCGTGTACTGGTCCTCCGCAACAGTTCGTCCATCTTCCATATCTGCCGCGAATAAACTCATTCAGATTTAGGCTTCCATTGCCATTACCCTGTCAGTTATTGAGAGACAATGCCATACCCTCCTTCTCATGTTGCTTTGCCAGCGGGGACTAATGCATTTCCTCCTTGGGTTGTTGCGATGATTTCTGCGACTCCTACGGTCCGTAATTTATTTCTACAACATGGGCCAAATGTCTCTGCTGAATAAAATTCAGCCCACAACGTTTGATTTGGCAGCAGCCTCAGCTTTTGCGTCACCTTTCTCTGCGAATGCAAATCTTCCCGGGAGTTCGAGTCCACCGAGTTCGAGTCCCACACCGAACCCACCAGATATAAGTGGATCGCCAAGTCAGACAGTCATGTCTTTCTCCCCTATTATATCGAGCACCGGCAGCATTGAGAGTGCTGCTCCAACAATCAATTTGAAGGAATCGACACACAGGTAGGCATGCACGTTGGCGCACAGAATCTTCTCTGACATTCAAGATTCCCTCAGAAATACAGTGCCCACAGAAGCACTCATAGGGATCGTTATTGGAATCTGCTCGATGGTGTCCCTGGCCGTATTTCTGCTCTGGCTCAAACGACGCCGACGCCAAGAGCCACAAGAGGCGTACGCGGACGTTGTTACAGCGCCATACCCTATTCTGTTCGCCGACATTGCCGCAGCCATCCCCTCAGCCAGCAATTCTGCGGACAATTCCGACGCACGAAGCATCACCAAAGTCCGCCAGCAGTACCTGAGAAACGAACTGCTCGCCGCCCAGGAAAAAATAATCCACATTCAGAACTTGGAAGGACGTACGTCATCCACACGCTCAACACAGGGCGCGAGGGTGGGAAGGATTCTCCGAGTTTTCTCAGTTCGTGGGGCATCGGATACGGGATCCGGATCGCGGGACCCTGAAATGGTTATCAGAGAAATGGCGGCGCGCATACGCGAGCTGGAAGCGGAGCTGGAATCACCGTGGGCGCGGGGCCTTTCGGATGAGCCTCCGCCCGGATATTCGGAAGAAGAGCCGTGATGAATGTATGTTAGGAGTCGACTCTATGACTCGGACAGGAGAACTCATCTTCGGCCAGATAATATTGTGTGCTTTGCATCATCCTATATTCCGATCTACGCACCTCGAAAACTCACAAATCGACGTAGTCGTTGAATTTCACAGCGTTGAATCCAGGCTCGGGGATCTCGTGCTAACTAGGAACACCATATGCAGCTGTCCAAGGCTTTTCATCGCTGTTTAGCGAATACAAGGAAGCATTTTGTAAATTACTCCACGGTTCAGTGAATCGACTAGCCAACCCATAATTCAACTTG
Organism: Mycena epipterygia; assembly: GCA_029281465.1. Lineage (NCBI taxonomy): Eukaryota > Fungi > Basidiomycota > Agaricomycetes > Agaricales > Mycenaceae > Mycena > Mycena epipterygia. The sequence continues at coordinate 369,098 of JARJCQ010000044.1, read as the reverse complement.
TCCCTGCCATATGCTTACAGATGGATGGGGAAAGAAAATATCCCAGTGGCCCATCCGCTCGATTCTTCATCCGGGCAAGCAGTCCGCCATGAAGATACTTCATTCGAGGCAGTGGTCAAATCAATGGGACTGGCTTCATCTTCTACAGGAATCGAAGTTGATCTGACCGCTCCATCTCCGAGTCTGGCACTGATCGGCCATACTCAGTCTCCACTTCTTGCATTCTTACATCTTCACGCTCTAGATGCCTTCCAGGCTTCCAGAGAGGTGCTCTCTTGGGCCTTGACTCCTTGTCAGCACCATATCCATGATTATGTACAGCCCTTGTGAGTACGGGGAGCCAGAGAAAACGATTCGCAGAACGAATCGAGTGGCCATCGCTACCCGCGGCCTTTATGAAAACCAGAGGCCAAGAGTGTTCAATTCGAACGAACCGGTCATTCCAAGTGTTAGACTGAGCATGAAAGGATGGCGCCCGAGCCGGAAGAAATCTGGACAGCTATTCAGAGTCATAGATGTAGTGTCTAACAACGCATCGTACTCGCGTATCCAGTGTACTGTATTTTTTTGTTCAATTCGACAGGGGGTGTGACACGTGACACTTGGAACATATTCGACACTTCGACACGGCCCAGTTGGACTGTGACACCCCTCAAAATTTTGACATCGTCCCAAAAGGATGCAAGACATCATACAGTCAACTAGGGCTTTTTCCTGGAAGCGTGGAGCCAGGCAGATTCATGTTTAAATTAATTCTTTTGCCCAGTGACTTTATTGAGTTCAGCCTGATATTTGCCTGATATGCAGCTGGAAATTGAGACAGAACAATAAATGTGGCCAAGATTGGTCCAGGGGGTGCAGGAGAGATTCAATGGGATTTTTGAGCCTCAAAACACACTTTGTACGATTTTCTGAACCATCCGACCAATTCGACAACCCCCGCTATGACACGTGACAACGAACCAAAGTTCGTATTCGACAAACCCCCTGTGACGCGTGACTGTCGAATTGAACGAAAAGAAAAAACAGTATACAAGCAGAGGATCCATGGAGAATGAGGGAAATAAAGGCCGGAAACTTTGGGAATAAATCCACTACTAAATTTTGACCAGTTCCAGCTGGATTATGGGGCAGGGAGTAAGTACATGGGGACTGTCTGCTCTGCAGCCAGGACCGAGGCAAACACTGTGATAAAGATGAGAGATCGAAGAATATGAATGGGAATTGGGAGAGGGAAGATCTTGGTGTGGCATGAGCATCTCAGCCAAAATATACACCCACCACGAGAATGAATAGTAGCGAACCGTTACGAGCAAACCCGCTCTTTTCCGTGTTGCATCACATATCCTTGATCCGGCGTCCAACATCCCGCATTGCTAATAGCCTTCATTATGAGGCACACTGAAATGCGGCGACGCGGTTGCATCTGAAATACCGTTCTTTGCGACTGAGGACTGCGAGGAGAAGTGTCAGCTCAACTGACCACCACTTCTTCGAATGAGCGGAATGGCGGCGCTTGGCGGTGGAGGCACCAATCGCCAGGACCAGGGCGTTGCACTGGGCGTCCGTGGCTTCGTCGAGCGCAGCCTGGGAAGATATTTCGAGGGGGGATTGGTCAAACTTAAGCCTCAAAACGGCAAGGAACTTGTCAAGGTTCATTGCAGCGAGATTGAAGCGATTTGACTCGGGCATCGCCAAGTGGTCGTTGCCCAGCCTGAGGCGCGAGTTAACTTCCATGTTGCGGACATGTCGCAGAAGGGACGGGGAGGCGAAGCCGAGATCAATCACATTCCGCAAGGGAGGGTACGTTGGGATGTCGGGAGGGGTGACGAGTGTCAGAGGATGACCTACTAAAAGATCGCCTAAGTTCTCTTCTCAAAGCGTTGTTTTAGTGAAAGAGTCCCACAGAACGTGATGCGAGTTGGAATCCATGACTGCAAAGACTTCGCAAGGCGGGCCGGGGCGTGCGAGTATAGAAGCCATGAGACGGACCCTCACACGTGTCTCGCAGTCGTTGTACAAGTTGATAATGAACACTCTGCGATGGTTTGATATAAGCTCGACGACGAGGATGTCCGGGGAGGAGGAGAGGTCGCGACGTGGGCAGATAGATGACGCGGGGATTGATGCTTCTTTAAAATAGATAGAGACGCGGTATCTTGTGTCGCAGCTGGGTGTAATGACGAAGTACCCACGGTGGTCGAAAGAGCTAACCTCCTTCTCCCACGGCTCCTGGAGGCAGATGATGTCGAAGTCGTGCACCCCCATCAAGATCTCCAACAGGTTGCGCTGAAACGTTGCACCTCAGTGCAACAGTGAAATCTGATATGAAAAAGAGCAGACAACGTCGGCTCAATCCAACCCCAAAATCCACTAATCACTTTCTCAGATGTAACGGGATTGAGTTCGGGAAAATAGGTCAGGCGTATCGACCTTCAACATTAAATAGAACAGTAGTCTGTAATGGCATTAATAATTTTAAGTCAACCAAAAGGTTGAAGGGCAACTTACTATATTCAATCTCAATTTAATTGGCGGAGGGGCTGTGAAGCCGGACGCAAGTTTTTATCCTTAGGTTGGAAACTGTAAGAGATCTACAAGTGCGGGAGGGAGAGAGGAAGACTTCTGACAGTAACTGCACTTAGGAAGATCTTAAAGCTCAATCCAAGCTCTTGAAAAGAGCTGTGTGCCAATAAATTTGGGTGATATTTCACTCACTAATCAAGTACATTTGGCGGAGCTTTTATAGTATTCTAGCTACTAATGATGACCAGTCCGAGATGAGTAATTAATGAATGATACATTAGTGTCGTTCAAAGTTGTCCTGGTTGTCTCCTACTCATTTTCCTGCTTGTCTTCCTGAACCAAGTAGGAGGACAAGTAAGAAGCACAAAAAGGAGCCTTTTTGCCAGTAGGAGTGTCAAGGGCTCTTTTTTACCAAAGATTTTCCTACTCGGTGTTCCTAGTCGCTCTCCAACCCAAATCTGCGGACTTTTCTCCCTGCTAATGGCTGGAAAGCTGTTCAAGGCAGGTCAAAGCTGTACCTAGCCGAGTTTTTCCTTACAAACCGTGCTCTGGGACTCGGTTAGTACCCGAGAGCAAGTAATATTCCAATACTAAGCAGATCCGCTTTGGGATCTGTGCTTCCTTGCCCAAAATCCGAGGTGGGAGTTGCAGACATTAATCCGAGGTAAGGGATTAATCTGCAGCATGCCACCTTGACTGAATCTCGTTCAGAATTATTGTGCGTGGGATTAAATCTGAGATGTGATTACAGCTAATGTCAGTACCGAAGGCGCGGACGGAAATTTTCCGTTTCGGCATGTTTTGAAAGAATTCCCGATATCTCAGTGAGTTCTGCACCGATTGACATGAAATCTATCTGGATCTACTCAGCTAACTCATGCGGAATTAGTGATAGAAAGGAATTTGTCAAAATATTATGCATTAGGTATTTTGTGCTTTCAGGCTGTTTTTATGCTGAATGCCGTCTAGTATGCTGAGAACATGTCCCAGTCACCTAATATTTTGGGAGGGACAACATTTATAACTGAGTAGATATTTGATGCATCCAGAACCGTATGAAATGCGTGGGTAAATGGAATCCTTGCGATATCTCTGAAAGCCAAAACTGCCAAATGTATCCAATGGAGCTAGAGGGACTGTAATTAAATTATCCGTACTTCTAGCTCTATCACATGTTTATTAAGGTATATGTGTTGCCCCTCTCAAAATATCAGGCCACTGGGTCATGTTCTCGGCATGCTAGACGGCATTCGGCGTGAAAACAGCCTGAACGCACAAAGTGCCCAATACATAATATTTTGGCAAATTCCTTTCTATCACTAATTTTGCATGAATTGGCTGAGTAGATCCAGATAGGTTTCATGTCAATCGGTGCAGAACTCACTGAGATATCGGGAATTCTTTCAAAACATGTCGAAACGGAAAATTTCCGTCCGCGCCTTCGGTACTGACATTAGCTGTAATTTGGTGGTGATGGGATTAATTGGAGGACACCCAGGACTATCGTATTAGTGCATTAGTAGTTGTCCTTAACTTTGGCAAAAATGTTACCAGGATTAATTTTACGTGGACCCAAATTACAATTAAAATTACTGTATTATGACATTCAATTCAACAGGGGGGGTGACACATGACATGTTGAACATATTTGTTAAATGCATGCAAAATGTGTTTAATCATGTACATATAGTCCAGAGCTTGTAATCAGATTACCCGATTACAATGGCCTTTTGGCCCAGTTGGTTCTGTTGTTAGATTTAACAATATTTGACACTTCGACACAGGCCACTGAAGAAGGGTGGAAAGTCCCGTACGTAGGTTCGTGGAAATGGGTCGGTGATCCAGTAGACATAGAATAGAATTTGGAAATAAAATGTTGGAGACGGCCCCGAGCCGTTGCATACGAAAACGAGAGAGGAGGGTGTCGACAGAGTGGTGTGAGACCGTAAAAAGAATGTGCGTGTGTGGGGCGTGATTTGTGGTTATAGGTGGCTAGAATGCCCACTGGCAGCTTTCCGAGAGGAATGGTTGAGGTGCTCTGCTGCAACCTCTGGGCGCTTGCCCTGCACTGGCCGCGAGAATGGTGGTAAGAAGGTGAAATTGATTGTGTGTCCGTATTTATGAACAAACATATTGTGTAAGCTAAATAGGGGTAAAAGGTAAAGTGAGAAGAAAATCTAAATAAATCCTACTTTCCACATGTGGGCCATCCAACCCTACTCTACCACACCACGTTGGACCATGACAATCCCAAAATGATGCCGGGACATCATAGAGTCATTTGGGATAGTCTGCAAAAGCAGGGAAAGCCAGGCAGACCTTGGTTTAAATTAATTGCCTGGTTATAGTTCTCCCAGTGATTTGCACTGGTTGAGCATTTCAAGTTTTTCAGTGAAAATATTGGTGAAAATATTCCTTTATTTTTTACTCTTTTTTCACTGAAAACTATATGAAAATTTTAAGTTATTTTCACTACTTTTTGAAAAGTAGGTGAAAAAATTGAAGGTCTTGAAAAGTAGTGAAAATAATTTAAATTTTTCGCATACTTTCTCAGTGAAAACAGTGTGAAAAATAAAGGAAAATTTCCACTGATATTTTCACTGAAAAACTTGAAATGCTCAACCAGTGTTGTGAGATTTTATTGAGTTCAGGCTGATATGTATGTAGAATTGACAAAAGGAAAAAAACCCATAGCCAGTTTCGATGTGGGGGATGCACAATATCTTTTTTTGTCATGCTCTTGCTGCTGAGAGAATTTAGCGAAACATCAAACCGATTTGACAACCTCCCCTGCGACCATGACAAGCAACCAAAGTTTGTCATTGACAGGCACCCCTGTGATGTGTGACTGTTGAATGTAATAGTACAGTAATTGAAACTGCTGAAATCACTGTACAGTTGTCAGTTGCTCCAAGTCCTGTGCATTTGGGCAAAGCTTGATGCCAGCGTCCACACTGCTATATTTCAAGAGTTGAGCATTATTGATGCTTCAAAGAAAAGAAAAAAATGAACTTTGCGGCTAAGGGTCCCTTGCTCACGCCTCCACTGGGCCTTGAGTACTGGAGCGATTAGTCAATCATTAGAACAGAGAACATCAGCCAGTGCACTCAGCGACATACCTTCATCCTTGCCCTGGTCTAAAAGATTCAGTTTCGTCTCATGCGGCACAAAGTACGGCGTGAATACCGCATGGCAATCTTTGCACCAAGTCAACCATTGTAGGGTGCAATGTCCAGCAACACCTACCGTTTTAATTCTCCCTGATGCCTGGAAGATCCGAAACTACTGCAATCCGATGCTCCTCCAGCAGAGCTTGGTGCCAATGACCGATCTGTACGACGAAACTCAGGCTCTGGGCGCAGAAGTCATAAAATGTCACATACCATTCCAAAATCACGGAAGAACCAAATGCCCCGGCAGAGAGATGACGAGACGTGAAGCGAGCACAATCAGGACAGGGCTGTCCCATTGTCTGGTTCGGTATTTACTAGATCATGGATACCAAGAAATCACCCACCGGTTTCTTGTTCAGTGCTACACCACATAGGTATGGTCAAATTGGTAGGGTCTGCTAGAGGGGTAGTGACTCTGAGATCAGGTTGCATTTTTTCGCAATAACAACTTACCGATCATGTGAGTCTCTGGCGTGCATGGAATGGCAATTGCACTCACGGGAATTAAGTTCCTCGGTCCAGCAAGTGGGAAACCGATTGATTTGGATGATTTGGATCATGCGGGCGAGATTTTGCGCGATGGACTTGCGATCATTGTGCATGGCTTTTTCCGCAGATGCCTTTTCCGCCTCGAATGGGGGATCACTATGTCAACAGGGTGGCGCGACCAATGCGTCCTACTCAATTTTGAGAGCATTGCGCTCATTTTCCATAGACCCCTGTAGTATTTCTACCTACCCGTGGAGTTCTGAGCATTCCTGAGCATGCGCCTCCACCATTTGCTCCATCTCACGGCCATTCGCTTCCAAGTTAGGCTGCACAAGATCTCGGTCCTTCGAGACGTCATCAGCAACTCTTTGGAGAGCATCCATCATGGCCCAAGTTTGTGCACTGGAGTCCTTCAAAGCCGTAATCTCAGCTCTGAGCACATCGGCTTCAAGTTGCTTCTCTGCCACAATGGCAAAGATCATCAGGGCATTGGGAGGGCATGCACAGTAGATAAGGCGCATGAGCCTGCTCCAGTGCCTGAACAGCTGCCGCGTGTGTGAGATTGTTGATCAGCACTGAGTTTTCTACCATGGCCTGCTACCATTTTCTCTTTCCTTTTGATTCAATTCAATTCAAGCTCAACTTCCAATTGTAATAATCCAAGCAAAATGAAGGTGGCCCAACACTTGCTCAGTTGACACGGAAGCGCCAAGTAGCTCATATTGGGCTGCAGAACAACTAGGAAATCTCCATATGAGCGTAGTCACTGTGAGAAGGATTCATTGTGAATTTCTACATGTCTTTCATGACTTCGAGTCAAGAAATTCATGATGATTTACCTTGATTTTCCTGATGCTTCAACATGGTTTCCTGACGACACATCAGGAACGAGGGTTTTGAAGTTCAGGACAAATATAGGAACATTCATGATGTCTTTTTCACGATGAATTGTTTTGAATTCATAGCATTTCATGCTGAATATTTATGCTCATTTCTGTTGCTGGGACGAACCTTCAAATTCCTCACAAAACATCATGAAACAGCAAAGAATTGCAATGAAATTCAAGATTATTCTACTAGATATCTATGGATGGTGCGATTTCAATGGCAACAAAATTATAGCCGTTCAGGTGGGCAACCGCCGGAGCGAATCGAGGCCCATCTTGTTTGTGGAATCAAGATGAGGGGCAAGAGGAAATGGGAGGTATGCACGTGCTCAGGTCGTCATTATCTTCCAGTTGGGGACTGGCAATGTAAAGGGTTTTGATGGCACTTCACGATCGGACCGGGCTGCAGCGTCAACCGTCAACATTCTGGCCACACTTTGAGTGGGAGATTGCTTCGTTTTTACATTTCGCAGGGAATTTCCCCAGCCGATTCTTTATTTTGTCCTTTGTTCGTACCCTGGCAAATTCTTCCTGGGTTTCAGGGCCAAATCACAGCCATTTACAGCAATTTATAACCCTTTTTCTACACCGCCAATTTTTCGAGACGTGTCTACGACGTGGAAGGCACATCGAGGCGCTGTTAAGATCTCAGGTGATGGCATTGTGGGTTTCACATTGTTCGCATGTTTGGATAGGAATCAATTCACCGTGTTTCCATTGTACATAGCAGTGATGTGTCACTTCACATTTCACCGCGCTTTTGCATTGTCCGTAAGACATTCAATATATCCATTGTTCACTGCCTCGAGTCAGACGTTGCTGCTATCAAGCGTTCGTCATCGTCTCTTCCTCTCATTGTGCCTTGCAGCCATCCTCCGACACGGACAATCAACAGAGATGAAAGCAGACAGCTGCCACTCAAACTTAGTACTCGCGGCGTGCTGAATGAAGGGCTCTGAGCCGAATTTCTCGATTGCTCCAAATAAGCTAGCAGAGCGGTAGGCATTCATTGCCACCAATAGATGGTCCTGGGGTCAGAATATCGATGGGTTGTGGCTCGTGTTCACGCAATAGATTTGAGAAAAAAACAATAATATTTGAGAAAGGAAAATGGGATATTGTAAGGTCGACTATGCAATTGCGCCGTCCACAAGAATGGACTCGTCCACGGAGAGCTGCCAGGAATCCACAATGGCATCTTCAGGGAGCTTGTAATCCGCCGAATTGCTGTGGTTAGCGCGATCCTCGTTGAGTGCGACTTTGAAGGCTCTGCAAAGGCTATTAGCGATTACATCAACACATAATAAATAATCAATGTACTTGGCAATCTTCTTCGGGTTGTTGTGGGCTTGCTCGCGAATCCAGACAAGCCGCTCATCGAGCTTGTCGTAGAAATCTTCCCCGGGGTACAGAATGAACCGCTGTCTCTACGGCAGGTGGATCAGACGGGGAACTCCGAGAGAATAAGAACGCACCATGAGGGCAATTCGAGCACACAGTTCCACTGTAAGGACCGTCTGTGTGTCCTTCACAAAGCGCTGGCCTAGAACGAAAATATTCCAGTGTTCCTTGGGCGGCGACTTCGGTGGCATGCTGGCCTTGAGCTGGGAACGAGTGAGAACATGACGAGCTAGGGGAAAGAGTAAAGATAAAACGTACAAACTTCTTCAAGGTGGCACGGCACTGCGTCAAATGATACTCGGCCCGAGCCTTTACGCGCGCCCAGTCCGAGGGGATGAACTCGATGCCAGCGGGCAAGTCTTAACGCTTGGTCTTCAAGATATTCTAAGAGGATGTCAGCCGGCCCAGCGGACAAGACTTGGAATGACAGACCATCAAATGCGCTGTAGTCACGCTGCCTTTGTACGAAGAGACCTTCACCGAAGACATGATACAGAACGCCAGCTGCCGCATGTTCTTCTGTGAGGCATGCCAGTGAGCAACATCACCGATGGAGATCAGAAGCACGTACATCAAGCGACGCGGTAACAGCGAACTCTGGCGCTGTTGTGACGATTTGCGCCAACTTGCCTTCGAGACTGAGGCACATCCCATAGAGCTTGACTTGTCGTGCAGCGGCGGAATCCTAGATGGTCTGAGCACAGCAACCTTCGTCGCAACAGAAGCACGCACCGCCGCAAACACCTCGAGCTCTGTAAGCTGCGATGGCTTGAGTCGTTTGTGAGTGGCAACTTGTCTAGCCAAAGCAAGGATGTTGCCGTCAGAAGTGGAGCCAGAGGAGGGACCGGGGATGGACGACAGGACGGGGAGCTCTCCGTCACCATCGTTGTCGTCTTCTTCTTCATCACTGATGGCGCCATCGCTGCCAGCGGTGCGTTTTCGCTTCTCGCCTCGCTGCCGGCCCGGGGGCGGAGCCTGAACCGGTGAGTCCGCCAACATTTCAGCAGCAAGTTCGGCGTCATAGGCAGCAATTTCTTCTGGAGTTGGAGCCATAGTGGGGGTGGGAGATGGGAGATGGAAGACAACGCACAACAGCTGCGACGAATATATGTAGGAATAAGACAATGGACAGTAAGTTACCATTTTGAGCGAAGTTGTGCCACCGAACTCGATTCGGACTGCTAACCCCTAACCTGACCCTTCCCATTTCTCCCGACCGTCTGATATCCACCATGCCGCGCGCCTCCAAGGTCCTTGATGAATGTAGGTGTCTCGCAGCACCGTGCTTTATCCGCATTTAAAAAAAATATCTTTCTGGTGCAGGCTTCATCGAATCTGAGAACAAAAAGAAACTCCTATGCGCCGTCTGCGAGCGCTACAACGGTTCTGGAGAGTGGATTCTCCGAGATGGTGACAAGAAGCATCTCTTATCCAAAAGTCACGACAAGAATTTCAAGGCTGAAGAGCTGAGGATTGCTAGAGTGGCGGCGATTGAAAATCAAAATGCGACCATTAACTCCGACCTAGCTCAGTTCGAGATTCCCGCGGACATTCGACACGATGATGGCCCAGAATATAATCCTAGTGCTGCGGAACAAGACATGTGGTCTCGGTATCTCACTGAAGGCGCAACATTCAGTGCCGGCGAAGATCCAACTGCAGATTTATTGCGGCAACAAGCCCGACTCGAGCAACAAGCAGACGAATTTGGCTGCTGGAATGCAACTGCAATTGCGCGCAATCTGGGTTTTTTGGCAGATGACACACTTGTTAACGACGAGCAAGACGAGGAAGATGCGGTTCTATGTGAAATGTTAGATAATGCCCGTAAGTCAACTAACAACGCGATCACAATGTCTTCAGAGCTGACCACATTTTTTTGCCAGAGCTATTTGATTCTGCGGACAACGCTGACGCCGTTGACGATGAAATGGGTCAAACCACAACAAAATCCACGGCAGAATCGTGCCCTTACCCGACAAAAATGGTAGGATTACGCAGACGTGTGTTGCAAGATCTCATTTCAACCACAGATGTTTTTGCTGGACACGTTGGACAACTTACCGCGTCAACGAGTTTCGAATTCACTCATGAAGGCTTTTCTTTGGATTTTGCGCGAGGGAGGAGCACGCGATGTTCCCTCCCTGGACGCCTTGCGAAAACTTCAAGCCAACCTTCACGAAAAAGGAGGCGTGCCGACCATCCCATGGAAGTCCACCCAAGGGAATATTTTCCACATAAATGACATTAGCACAATTATTGCCAAGGTTTGAACATCCCACAACTACAATACCAACAACTGACATCTATCCAGGACTATGCTAATCCCCTCACACGCAAGTTGCTGCATTTTTACCCCGAAATCCCAGACGGTCCAATCAGCGAAGCATGGCATGCGCAAAAATGGCGTCGCAAAATCGATCGAGATGCACTCACTCCGATGATTGTCCTTGGTCATCGCCATTTCTACGTCAATGAATTGGCCCGTCTTCATAATGGATGCCTCGTAATTCCCCTATGCTGGGTTATTAGCAAGGGAGAGATGTGCGCCGATGCATACGAGGTTTCCCTTGATGCACAGGGTATTGCCCATGTCAATGATTCAAGAGAGGTCTTCATCCGTGCGGCTGACTTAAAGGATAACTTTTTCGATTTGGAGTTCACCAAGACGCTTCCAATCGCATGGAATGGTAAACGGCCATAATAAAATCTGCTTTGCGATACTCATACTCATAATTCATTGCATTTAGAACCTTTCTCAGACGCAGATTACTTGTCAAAAATGCCGAATCCACTTCGAGAACTGGCAAACGGCAGGCCCCTATACACCAGCTTCGTTGACTTGTTCTTTGACGATGTCTCTGGAAACCGATCCAAGTCGTGGAACAAACACTATAATTGCTATTGCACCCACCGGAATCTTCCTCGCTCTCTTCTCCAGCAAGAGTTTCACACACATTTCGTAACAACGTCGCCACACGCATCCTCATCGGAACAATTTGAAGGAATAAAATCCCTTATTGTGTGCGTTGTATTTGATCCACTGGAATAATTGCGAGATGAATTCATTTTGCACTCCAGATCTACCCATACCCACCCAGTTTCTGTTTACGATGAGAGTAATCAACAGGAGGCGGCTTTCCGATTATTTATCAATACAGGGCCTTCCGATAATCCGATGGGAAGTGAAATGACAGGGCATATCGGTGCTAAGGGCAATTATTTTTGCCGTAAATGCAAGGTCGGAGGATGCGGAGAGCACAAGCGGACAGACCTCGGATTTCATAGCATGTTTGAGGTGAGCGACAGTTGTTCTCGTGATAATGTGCTGATCCCAACCTTGTTCAGGCGGGAGCCCCGCGTACAGTGGCCGACACGCTTGAAGAACTACATAAGCAAATTGAAAGCGCCTGCCACGGCATTGAAGCAGCAGTCAAAGCGCGCCAAACCGATACTGGGGTTAAAGATGCATATACAAATTATTGGATCAAGGACTTGCTTCGCCGGTCGCATGAACTCAAGAAGGGGGACCCAAATCTTGATAGTGCCGACATTGTCAAGGAGTTGATGGACTGGGTAAAGGAAAATGAGTCGACGATATATAATCCATTTCTGTCAATGAAAGGTTCGTCCTTTTCCCACAAGTTAACTAGCTGTTAATGCGTTGAACCACAGGTTTCGATGTTTCAAAAGATACGCCAATCGAAATCCTTCACACAATTCTTCTCAGCATTATAAAATATGCGTGGCACTCAACACATACCAGTTGGAATCCCAGCAAAAAAACCACATACACATTACGCCTCGGGGCCACAAACACCGCAGGGCTTTCCATCCCTCCTATCCGAGCCAGCTATATCATGCAATTTGCGAACTCCCTGATTGGACGCCAATTCAAGCAGGTTGCTCAAACTTGTATCTTTCACATGCACGACTTGACAGATGGACTGCAATTTTCGGCATGGAAGGCCATGGGCGAGCTTCTTCCCCTTCTTTGGTATCCAGAGATCGACGACATTGATCAATACCTGGTAAATATCTAGAGATCTCTTCGTTCTCAACGCAACTGACAATATTGACAGGCAGATGTCGAGATCGCAGTTTCCAATGTTCTAGATATCTTTGCGATCATTGACCCGACGAAGATTCTGGCCAAGAACAAACTCCACATTATGGCGCACACAAAAGACGACATTCTTCGTCATGGCCCATTACTAGGTGCAATCACAGAATCATTTGAATGTTACAATGCGATTTTCCGGTGGTGCTCTATTCTTTCCAATCATCTTGCACCAAGTCGGGATATAGCTCGGCAGCTCGCACACCAGGAGGGCCTCAAACACCGTTTTACAGGTGGCTGGTGGCCATCGCCCACAGGGGAATGGGAACGCGCTGGTTCGGCTGTTCGAGATTTTCTATCAGAGCGTCCAATTCTTCAAACACTTCTTGGCTGGACCAATCCTAAGTCACTCACGCAAGGTATGGGCCAATGGTTCAAATTATTATTTATTTAAGTAGCTCACTCATTCCAGGATCGGTCAAACTGGAGCCGTTGAAACGCGTCAAAGGCCTCCCCACTCCTCTCCGAGCGGAGTTTACACTCTCTCAGACAGATGCTAATACAGCAATAAATCTTGCTGCATTTCAAGACGAGTCAACCTGGCAACGCTGTTTAAATGTGGTTGCAAAATCGAAAGATCTGTGCCCACGTTCCTCCTGGGTCTACGCCATTTCACCAGTCACAGTAGGCCCTGATAAACGATCTTTAATTATCTATCTGATCCGACCACAGAATGCTCCAACCTTGGGTCGCATCCACGATATTCTGACAAATGGAGTTTCGCCGCTCGTGATTTTAGATGTCTTCCACATCTCAGAAGAACGCCATTCCATATTCAATCTTCCAAAATTGTATCGACGTCAAGGAGAGCAGACCTTGCTCATTGTTCCGTCGACAGTGAGTTGTAACTGCCAAGAGGTGTGAAATATTTACTGACACTGTATCTAGAATGTTCAGTTTCAATTCAATGTTCAACGTGACTGTTATTCGGCGAAATGTACCGCCTCAGGTACCCGAGCAAAGATGCAGGAACGTGTTGAATCATCTGTCACAGAATCCTTTATCGAGCACCAGCCATTGGAACACTGGTTGATCAATACAACAGCGTTTCATAATGCCCACCTTCTGCGACGTTGCCTCCCTCGCAGTGTTTGGGCACCGGTGCCTATGTTCACAACAGCGGACCGCCTTATCAAACATAACGAGCTTGCGGCACGGTTGTGCGACAATCACTCGAATCGAAAAACAGCTGCCACAGAAGGAGATGCGAAGAAGCGGAAGAGAGGAGAAGGAAAACCGAAAGCGGCGCCCAACAAGCGCGGGCGTCCTCCCAAAAAGGGAAAGAAGACTCGGACCACTGTCAGTGGCGATGACTCCGAGCCCGGTCGCGTGGACTCCGACCCTGATACGGATAACGCACCGAAGAAGCGGGGACGCGGGCGCCTACCGAAACGGCAGGTTGCTGCAGACAGTAGCGATGAGGATTCTTCCGATACAGAAGGTGAAGCTCGTTCCCAAAAGAAGCCTCGTACTATGCGGCGACGCGATGATAGTGACTCCGATTATGGCGGCGAGGGAGAGGAACCTGCCCAAACTAATGCTCCAAGGACTTCGGCAAGGGTTCGCAGACCAACCAAAAGAGCGCAGGAATTAGATATTGACCCAGAGGCTTCACCTTGAATAAATTTATTATAGACTCTTGTATTTATCTGGAATTATCCCTCAGCTCGACAACATCTGTATCGCATGTAGAAAACATTCAGACGAACTGCTTATGCGCGCATGCTACTCGAGCTGTATTGCAACTGGGGCGGGACCTCTATCTGAGATGCAGACTCACCTGTCCTCGGCATGGAACGGAGGGCTGTTAACCAGCTATAAATCAGCTCACACACTGGTGTCAATCGACCTCATTGTTCACGTCGATCCGAGCTAGTTACCATATTGGGTCGAGGTGATCAAATCAATGGAGCCGAGATGATGGCCCCACATCATATCTGCGTGGTCGCAAATTGGTGGTGTAGGCAAATTTTTGAAATTCTGCGCATTAAAGTCCTTCGCTATTCATATGCTGTCTAAAATTTATTTTGAGGTCATAGAGTCATTGTAGAAGGCTGGAGGGAGGACCGACGCAAACAAAGAACAAATAGACATGTATTTGGCGGGGATTGCCAGTCCCCACTTCCAGTGTTGACACGAACATACCCTATTTCTCAAATTCTCCGTCTGTGATTTGTTAAACAACCCAAGAAAAGCAAACCAAGATATCTCTTTCGACTTATTGTTCTCGGCGGATTATCCAAGCCACGGAAAGAAAATATGTCTACATCTTTCTCACTTTACCCGGGCTACATGACTGAAGAGCGATTCGAGGGGAAAATCTGGAACATGCGCTGGTATTCTCATTTGACTTCAAGTAGAAAGTTCGACAGGGTAATTTAAGGCGAATCGAATTGGAATTGGTTACTGTAATGATTGAAAATCTCATGCTGTCACGCGACCTTGACTCTCTTTAGTCTGTCCAATTGACCCAGCTGGTTGTTACGGGTAACGTGATCTTGTCCTGATATGGCAAGGGAACGTATAATGCTGCATTCTACGTTGTTCCTAGCACAAATGTAGGCACCCTATAACACATACTCAAATATTTACAGTGATCCCCAAAATCCGGGGGTTTTAGGAGTCATACTTAACCCATTGTGAATTCTTTTCTTGAGGACGAAGTGGTCCGGAGTCTAGAGACATATCCTGTGTTGCAAACTGACTTGTATATGTCTTCTATGGCTCAATTGGTTACATACATGCCTCTTGCTGCTTTTTGGGTTGTTTCCCTGAGTATTTGGTTTCGAACCTGGCAGCTGTGATAATTCCTCTTTTTTTTGGCCCCCTGCGTAAGATGTTCCTTCTGCCGACGGTTTCTCCCTAGCTATGTTGATTTTGCCCCTCATGGTTAGCTAAAACCCACTCATTTTCTACTCAGATAGAACAAGGGAATT
Organism: Mycena epipterygia; assembly: GCA_029281465.1. NCBI lineage: Eukaryota > Fungi > Basidiomycota > Agaricomycetes > Agaricales > Mycenaceae > Mycena > Mycena epipterygia. The sequence continues at coordinate 353,566 of JARJCQ010000044.1, read as the reverse complement.
TATATTTGAACTCTACACTGAATCATCAAATCCCATGGTGTTCACAATCCGACGGTTCGCCTCCGGGTCACCCTCTTTATCCCACATATTGTCCCTGTTGCGACGACTAGATTTTTATCTCCGAATGTCACCTACCATCAAGCTTACATCTTGCCCGACCTTGCGCCGGATGATACTGGACATCCAGAGCCTATTTTTAGCCTCTGCATGAGTTCTGAGAATCTCGGCGTCCTTCTCGAGAAAATCTGCAAGGTTGAACATCTTCTGAGAGACTTACCCTTTGTGTCTCCTGAGACTTTCCAATGGGAACAAAGTTCAAGTCAATTCATTCAAACTCAGAATGCGCCGATTTAACATCATAATGCGCTGGCATTCGACGTAGGATTGCACATTCTTGAGGCCGAACTCGGTTATGTGTCTGAAGGTGTTTCAATAACATTGCTCATCGGAGTCCGACATCGAAGATGCGTGCGTATACGACGTGGAGGGAAGAGACGCGCAATGTGGACACGTTGTTTGACTGTGATATGGTACATCCGTAATTACTTAAATAGGAAGGCCGGCCGGCAGATCACGTGGCCCGTAACAACCTGCTGGGTCAATAGTGTTTTCTACTGTATTTTTTCGTTCAATTCGACAGGGGGGGGGTGACACGTGACACCCGGAACATATTCGACAATTCGACAGTGGCCAAAATTGGCGTGACAAAATCGCAAATTTCGACAATTTCGACGCGAAATTTCACAAAACCAGCACATCCAGGCGAACCTCGCGGCATGTCACGCTGGGGCAATTCGACAACTACCCCTGTGACGCGTGACACCGCACCAAAATTCCTCGTCGACAACCCCCCCTGTGACGCGTGACCGTCGAATTGAATGTAAAAATACAGTACTCTCTTTCCATCTTTTCATCTCTCCCGACTCGCCTCTTGTCGTAGAGCTCGTAAACCCGTCGCATACCCACCTGGGCCCCAGCCGTCGATGCATCCAGCCCCAACCCCGCTTCAAAACTTGGCCCGCCCGGGCGGTTCCAGGCTTTGCGGGATCCCGAGTCCGATGACAGACGATGTCCGTTCCCCGAAGAAGCCCTCATACGTTGACCTCCATTCTCTTAGGGCCCGCGCTAACGATACACAGGCTCGGTGGCAACTCAGTTAAAGTTAGCTCGGGTATTAACGGCGCGGGGACAGCAAGCCCTCGATATCCACGATACTGTTGAAGCCTTGTACGTCTGTCTTCGTCTCTACAACCATAGCCAGCTAACAGTGTCTATGCAGCTACTTCGACCCCGCAGCATCTGCAGGCACGGACCTCGCGCGCCCCACCCTCATCACGGCGCTCACCTCCAATTCCGTATTCGCTGTCACGTGCACCCACCGCGACAAGTCCGGCGCCCCGACTGAGCCATCACCTCTACACTCATGAAGCACCTCACAACGCTCGCCGCGGCCGATGACGCGCTTGTGGAGATCGTCAAGTGTGCGCGGGTGGTGAAGCTGCTCAAGGAGGGGGGCAGCGTGGTGGGCGTCGAGTACGAGGCCGCCGGCAGCGGCAGCGTCGCACGCGGGACGGTATCCTTGCCACTGGGTACGTGTCCCACATCCATGCACACGTACAGCAGTACTAAGGCGGAGATCTTACAGCGGCTATGCAGCGGGCTTCGCGCCTGGGGGCCTGCTCGCGTAGCACCGCCCCGACCTGCTCGCGCTCGCGACAACGAACACCGACCGCGCCACGGGCGACGGCGCGCGCCTCGCCGCTGCGCTCGCACGGCCCGCGGGCCTCTGCGACCTCGCCCAGGTGCAGGTGCATCCGACTGGCTTCGTCGACCCCGCGGACCCCACCGCGGAGACGAAGTTCCTCGCGGCGTGGGCGGGTTGCTCCTCGACGCGTGCGGGCAGCGCTTCGTGGACGAGGTCGCGCGGCGCAACGCCGTTACCACGGTGATGCACGCGGCGGAGGCGGAGGGCAAGGGCCCGTGCGCCTCGTCCTGAATGCGGCGGCGGCGCCAGCGGAGGTGCGGTCTCACTGTCACGGCGGACAATCAACTGTCACTTTCTGTTTGTAGGCTACAGTCATTGGTACTGTCACTTGCCTGGTAATTATACTGTCACTTTTCACCCCTTTGTTCAATTTCCTTTGTCTAGGTTTGATTTTTTTCCCTCCTTTATCCGAAACGGACCAAGCGGTGAACTATTAAAAGGTGCGCGGATCAAAGCGTTGACATTTCCCCAATGGGCACAAAGTCACTCTGGGCCGTACTTAAGTATCGCGCCGTTCTGCTTCTCCCATATTGCTCGATGGAACATCCAGAGGGCAAGAAGGACTATACCCTTTGCATCTGCCGATCTTATGACTGCAAGGAACAAACCTGGCAGGCAAAGGATGGACAGATCAAGTAGGGGAGATGGTATCATAGGAGCAGGGTGGAGAAACATACGAAGAAGGATAAAGAGCGCCAGAGAGAGGGTGAAATTACACTGGTGGGAGCTAATTTGAAGTCTGCCTCATCATAGTAATCGAATATTAGCCTCCGAGTTGTGATAAAGGGACAATTGTCCGCCTCAAGCGCGTGCAAAACTCGAGGCCAAGCTCGTCGTTACCTTTGTTCCCAGCTCATCCGACTTCTTTTCGCAGCGCGGCGACAATGCTTTGAGTGTCAAGGACCTGACTGCGAAGTATGGTGCACAGGTAAGTCTGCTCCGTTCCGATGCGAGCAATTTATTCTTACACCAATATTATACAGGTGTTTGCAGATTATGATCTTGACTACGAAAAGGTCAAGAGCACCAAGGCTGGCTCGGCTGCCAATGCTACCAGTGACAATGACGATGGTGATAGCATTGGGAGTCAAGACTGCGACGATGAGCACAGCCTTGGTGATCAAGAAAGTATGGGTTCATTCCTCAGTGAGTCGGACGGAGGCAAAGATGATGACGCGGAATTTGCAGACGAAGGTCAGGACACCGGTGGTCAGGGAGAGCAGATGGCGAGCGACGACGAAGAGGGTCACAGGGCTGCATTCGCTGCTGAGTTCGACATTCCGATGAATCTCGAAACTGAGATATTTGGTGGTTCTGGTGATGAATCCATCTGATTATGATAGTTCCTTGTTTAGATCTCCCATGTGTTCAGTAATTCACCTCTTAAGCTTGTTCCTCCAATTGACATCAGTCGTTGATTTATTACCGATGTCTACTGTACCTGTGATTATTTTCAGCAATTTTCTCTTGTGGTTGCAGACACACGATCTCGCTCGCGCCCGGCACCCGCTCGGCACGTCTTGGTTCGGTCATCCCCGCTTTGGACCGAGTTAAAAATAATAATCAAAGTGTTGAGGTGGCCTCAAGACAAAGGAAACTGAACAAAGGGGTGGAAAGTGACAGTATAATTACCAGGAAAGTGACAGTACCAATGACTGTAGCCCTACAAACGGAAAGTGACAGTTGATTGTCCGCCGTGCATGTGCATCCTTCTTTGTCGTTGGCAGCAGCTTCGGATTCCTGACCTATGTTAGATGACTTCTACGTCTCGAAGGGCCTGATGAAGCGGTATCCCGACGCGGCGGCGTTTGCCACGCTGGAGACGCTGCTTGCGACCTTCGCGAGCCACGGAACGTACGCGTCCGGTGCGCAGCCAGATCCGCTGGGGAAGCGTGCATAAAAGTCTTCACATTCCGCTTGCTTGCTAACTTGACCCCCAGAGACATTCCACAACGCGCAATATGCAGCGGACGAGCCGCTGCACGGCGCGCTCATCACGCCTGTCGTGCACTACGTGTATCTCCACCCTCTACCCATGCTCCACGATCGACTCGCTGACTTCCCGCAGACGATGGGCGGGCTGACCGTCGACGCGCAGGCGCGCCGATCCCGATCCCGGGGCTCTGGGCCGCAGGGGAGGTCATGGGCGGCGTGCACGGGCGCAATCCTCGCTGCTCGAGGCGGTTGTGTTTGGGTGCATCGTGGGATTGGCCGCTGCGGCATAGGGCCATTCCTTCAATGGCAAGAAAGGGCGAAAGGTTCTGGTCGTTGTATTTGTATGTGGTGCCGGGAATCGGTGGAAGTCGACGGGCAACGCAAGCAGGGCATGTATATGGGCGCACTGAGGACTTCGGATGTCTGCGGTGCGATTGTAGTACATAATACTGGATGAGATTATTGGATGGACTCGGATCGCGACAGTTCGGCGCCCATCCTCAGGGAGATTCGTACAGACGGACCACGATTCGATGAAGGTGGATACCAGTAGGTAATCAATCATCTTTAGGTGTTGCCAGAACCAGGGAGACATCTAGCTAGCTAGAACGCGTCGCAATAGGACCGGTGATTTTAGGTGGGGAGGTCGGATCCCGAAATTGTCCGGACTTTTGCCTCGCCGAGGGTCACAAATTTTGTCCCGATTACAGCTTTCGGCGAAGTTCAAAAAAAATTGTCCAGATTACGCCTCAGACATATATATGGCTGTAATAGTGTCTCATAATTATGTGGTGCACCGCTGGACACATTTTCACCTATTCTTACCCACCTTCCCATGTTTTGATGAGAATTCACACCACTCCATCAAAGTCTATGCGTTTGTACTCAGCCACGCCGCTGCACTATTTAATTACCCCAGTCCTCCCAATGAAAAGACTCACTGCCTGTAACAATCGAAAAAAGTGCACACGTCCACCGTTAATAAATTTCACCACCCGAATAGCAACAAAATTAAATTCACACCCTTGAAACCCTTTCTTCTTCACTGGCCGTAAAATAATTCCCAGGTGCCAAGCACGACCACAAAAAAACACCACCTAGCTGATTTGGTCCTTAGGCTGGAGGACAGCTACTAGAAAGGCAAGATGCACTTCAATGGCTCTCGGGTGGAGTTTGCAAGGTACCATGATGGACAGTTCACCTGAGATGGTATGTATGTATATCAATACAATGTAGCATACAGTTTGAGACTGCTCTTGCATCCATATACTGGCCTTCCCACACTCCTCACTGTCCCTCAACACTGGAGCTATTTCTTTATATAATCTGATTTAAATTCCAATTCTGAATACGGAGATGAACACTGCTTGAACATTTCGAGTTTTTCGGTGAAAAAATTGGTGAAAAATGTTTTGAGTTTTTCAGTAGTTTTTGAGCAAAGAATTAGGTGAAAAACTTGAAACCTTTTCCTGAATTTTTTGAATATTGTGAAAATGTGGTGAAAAAAGTGCTGAAACAGTTTTGAAGTTCAAAAAATTCATGAAGAAGTTTCAAGTTTTTCACCAACATTTTCGTTGAAAAACTTGTGTAAAATGCAAAACATTTTTCACTGATTTTTTCACTGAAAAACTTGAAATGCTCAAGCAGTGGAAGGCAATTCAAACTGCGTGAAGGATGAAGTTGGATACTTGGATAAATCTTGCTCAAATTGCACTCCAAATGAAAAGATATCAAGGGAATACTGACCGTTGTGCAACACCTCACACAAATTCCCTTGAACTCAAGTTGGATTTGTGAGGAAAACACTGGACGTACTTGGTGAGTTTTCTGATTGAAACACACAACTTGAACCAACAATTTCAGTTTCAGGCCTCGAGTAGGGGAAGGGTCTACGAAGAAATCAGATCCTAATAGCTAGTGCTGTAGCAATAGAAAAGGTAGAGAGCCGGTAGGATCCATGATGAGATACTTTTAAAGCCACCACAAGAGCTTCATTGAACCTCAATGGACACCTATATTAGTCAATAGCTTGGTGAGTGCTACATGGAGCCAGTGTGCCAAGAAAGATAGTGACTACAGCATCAGTATACCCTCTAGTCTGGTGCATGTTGATTGGGTACACAGACAACCAGTGGTACATTTTTGGCTGTGAGGTGTGAATTTTTGGATCTCCACAAAGGTGGTGTGTTTTTTGGGCTCAGGGTACCTGTGTGTTTCTTTAGCAGTGGTGTGTTTTTTTCACTCAAAACTGGTATAATTATGAGACAGTATTACCCCCATACATATATATATATATTTCAAAAAGCGCTGTAGCGTAGTGTACGAGGTATAAGAGGCTAAAATAGATGATATGCCCTCGTCCTCCGGAAGCTCCATAATATGGATATCTGCCTTTCCCTTCCTTCGCACCATGTTCAGGCTTGCGACAGCTTTGTAAGCAGCACTGTCTCCTCTGCATTCTCCTGAAACATTATGTGTGCCCGAGGCCCAATCTCGAGATGGCTTTGGAAGATCTTGACCGGTTCTTCCTTCGGTAAAAGAGCCAGGAACAACTTCACTGGTAAATGAGCAAAACATATAGTACCCAATGCAGAAGCATGTTTGGGAATGATCTTGAATCGTCGGCGGAATTCCAGCTCAAATACTCGCACTACCATAAATGAAAGAGCTCTGATGCTGTCACACGAAGGATGGCCGGTGCGTTAACTACATCCGGGGAATTTTTGGTGAAGAATACAGAGGTATCTGATCCATCCTTGCCAGGTGTAACAGGCCGTGGCAGAGAGAAGTCGAGGAGTGCGCGCAAAGAGATGCCTGCATCTGGCAAGATCTGTGACGCAATGTCCGCAGAGACAATGAATGCGCGGGCATAGATGCGCTGAATGTGCGCAGGTATATCCTTCCACTGCTTCCCCTGGAGAGCCATTCATTGCTGTCGAATGTCGTCATAGTAGAGGCTTGGAGGTGTCGTGAAAAAAAAAAAAGCACAAAAACACGCGAAAAGAATTGTCTGCTCATTTGAGCGGAATATTGCCTAATATTGCCTCGTCTGGCCTAAGATCATGAGCAACGCCTACATCACAGTCGGCTGTACCTCGCTATCAATCTAAGCTTGACAAACGAGACATCCAGCCACCCCATCAAATGTCCGAACATACTGGTCTTGTCAAGCTTCAACCTTGTGGAGCTTCAAAGACTCTTCGTCAACAACAAAATCAGGTTAAACTTCAACCATCTCCCTGTGACCGTCGAGGACGCTCCCAATTCGACGGTTCACCTTCAAAGTTTGTCAACAAATCAATGCCATCGTAAGTTGCAACACGCCCTCTGCATCCAGACGTGAACATCAATCATTGTCTCATTCCATATAAGCAACAGACATTAGGACCTCAGTGGGCAGCTCATTCAGAATCAGGCCCGTGATTCATCGTCACAGGCTTGATTTGAGCCTAATTGTCAACGATTTCCCCCCTCCCTTCATTCACCATTTATGAATTTCCTAGATGCCCCCGCGCATATACTGTTCAGTCCTATTTAAATCCACTGGCGACTTCAAGGAGGCTCTGGTAATGAAAACCGAGATCCATAAATAATATATAGAAGTCCGCTTCCCATAAAAGTCCTTAATCAAAACTGAAACATGTGTAAGCTACAAGGCAAAAAAACACAGACGCGAGCGAGATGAGATATACACGCACCTTGTAATACTGGAACTGGAACTAGAGTTCTATTATATGCTGTACCTGGCCATAATAGCTACGCAGCAGTACTAATAGGTATATATACCTACCAAAGGGATGGAAATGGGAAGGTCAAACAGTGGGGGTTTTTATACGTCAGTTATAAGTGAGAGGGAGAAGGAAAATAAGTAGATATCTCGTGGGGAAACTTGAGTTTATAAGAGTGCGGAATCAGCTGGAAGAGGAATGCAGGATGATGCTCCAGAGATGACTGTGGGGTCATGTATGGGCAATATAAGGAGAATTAGGGGGACAGGTATGTAAAATATGATAACGAGGAAGAAAAGAGAGAGGACTCAACAGAATCTACGTGTATCGGCGATAAATTTGATAACAGGTTTGAGGAGCTTTGGGTGGTTTAGAAGGGTGCAAACATCAACGGCGCCAAGGACCCCGGCATTGTACGAGGCGAGTTGGAGTGGTCGGCGCAGGTGTTCCCAGGCAGGGCAGTGCAGGAGGAAGTGGGCACGAGTTTCCTTTGGTGCACCGCATGCATCGCAAGCAGGGTAGGGGGACAAGCGGCAGCGGAATAGGTGGGCGTTGAGGGCACAGAAGTCGGTGCGTAGTTGAGAGAGGATGGAAATATCGGCGCGCGCTGCCTCGGAAAGGTGATTGAAGGATGAGTGAGGGTGGGGAATCATCTATCTCCCGAAGACCTCGACCAGGCGTAGCCACCTTCCACATCTCTGTCCAGCGTTCAAGAATCAGCGAGTTAATGCGCCGTTTGCAGGTTGTGAGTGAGACGGGGACGGATGGTGGAGGAGGGAGGAGGGTGGCCGCTTTTGCTGCATCATCAGCAAGCTCATTACCCGCAGTGCCGATATGTGCCTGCATCCAGAGGTTGGTGATATGTAGCGCGGGGCACCTCACCATCGCAGAACGAATAAGCTGGTCGTATAGAATAGCACGAAATTGTCCAGCCCTAGGGGATGTGGAAAGCACGGCTTTGAGTCCAGCCTGTGAATCCGACATGATCAGGATATGGGTCGCACCGGATGCGAGAGCCCGTTCCGTTGCACGCAGCAAGCCTTCAATCTCGCCCTCCGCAACTTGCCCCTCACCAAGAGGTAGGAGGAGTCTCTCGAGAACCTTCCCATTCATCACCAGGACAGCCGCACCACCAGCTAGACCCGAGAGCAGGGACCCATCAGTGTACCATGTCGCGCCGGCGAACCGATCGTCCTGTAGAAACTCTTTCATGACAGCCACCGCATCCTCCTTCGCGGGGATGACAGTGTTCACCGGGAGAGGTTCGGCCCAAGGCGGCGAATAGACCGGCAGGATACGCTCCAGTCCCAAAGTGAGGTCAGACGCGGAGATATCAATGTTAGGGTGTGGTGGGGTTGGGGGTGGGGATTCGGGCACAGGAAGTACATCCTGAAAAGGCAACGCTGCGTCAAATGTTATGGGGGGAGCAGTCACAGGTGCTTGCCTGCCTCCAAGAGGCGGAGACAGACCCTGAGTGTAAAACTCAGTGACTGCCCCCCCTCGCTTTCCACGGACGCCGCTACCTTCACGGCCTGCGCGCGTGCCCGTCGTAACATTGTTGGGGGAGCGTGTTCCTCGATCGCGTATGCGGGCACCGCGAAGCGGTACTCCCTCTGGCCAGCGGACCGCAGGAAGTCGCTCAACGTAGTGAAGAGCCGAGGCGCGATGGGCGAGTTTCGGAGCACGAAGAATCGCTCCCTGAACCAAAGGTACGATGCCGTGTGTCTGGGGAACGCAAAGATATCCGGCTAGACGGTGGAGAAGAGACCGCTCCAAGCGAAGAGAGACCGGAAGGAGCGATGCTTCCTTTTCAAGTGCTGCCAAGGAAGCCGTACGATACCCGCCAGTGATACATCTTGCGGCCGACTTATTAACTCGCTCGAGCGGTTTCAGGGCTGCCACAGGGAGGGGGAAGAAGGAGCAAGATCGTTCGCGAGACCTACTATCGGCGCGATGTACTTCATATCCGGCGGGCGGGTCAACTTGTTCCTCCTGACCAGCTGCACATCGTGCACAGCCAAATTGCGTTGGATGTAGCGTTCACCCCCCCCCTGAAACACTTATCGAAAAGGCCACTGCTTCGTGAACCGATTGACCGCATCCGCCTTCGACAGCCTGACGATGCCGATGCCTGCATGCACGTCGACACCAGCGTTGACAAAGATACCAACGTCGAAGTGTCTAGACCCGGCAGCGATCTCACCACTAGAGGCCGTAGAGCTGATGTCGAGGTTGATGTAGACAGGGGCGTCGATGATCCCGCTGAAGGCTGAGACATCAAGACTTGAGGTCGGGATGGCGTGCGCTTCGATCTGGCCTGTTGCAGCCACGCCGTTGGAGATGTTTAGGATCACCGCTGGGAGGAAATAAGTTCGAGCACTTTCAGTGAGGAGGGATTTTAAGTTTACAGGCTTGGTTTGGGCCAGCGCTTGAGGAGAGGGGAATGTTATGTTATCTGTCATGTCGTAAGAGAAGCTTATCTCGAGATTGACGGCGAAATCCAGGTCCACTTGAATTTGTCCGAAGAGCTTGGAGTTGGGACCGACGCTCAAAATGCTGAAGGATGAATATGAGAAATTGCGGTTGTGAGGCTGATCAACATGTCGTATACTAACCCAGGGAAATCAAGCCCTGTCTGGATGTCAGTGCTGAAGGCAGGAAAAATGCACGGAACGCGAAGCTCCCAGAAAAATTTGGTATAAAGTTATCTGTCCTGTGTCGAATATTCCCTGTGAGTTAGACCCTCAGATTCTACGAAGCAGCCAATGACTGAATCCAATGACCGAGGCCGATGGGGACAGATGTAACTTCGAGGAGAAAGTGCTGTCAATGTCTACATTCACAGAGGAATCAGCGCATAGTTCAAGCGGAAATTTCAGGCCCATCCAGCGTCACGTCGAACACAGTGACTGAGCGATTACTTGAGACCGCAAATGAACCTTATAAGTATGGTGAATACTTTGATGGATCTGCAGCCGCAAAATCGGCGTCGATGGAAATGAAATACACTGTACGGACACTGTGGAATATATTGATTGGGGTCCACACGGATACTTGCAATCCGCGCGAAGGCACTATTTTCACATTGATCCCGTAGCACGTGGCCTATCCCTGTGCTTGTTCCTTGCTCTCTCTTTTTTTTTTTTTTGTTGGAGTGTTTGGGATAATGAGACTCAGTCTGCAGAAACATTCCAAGGTCATCCGCTTGTGTTGCTGGCTCATAACCAGCCAGCCATTGCTAAGAAAGTTGTCCAGGAAGAAATGCCGTTACGCACATGTTTAAACCAGTGTGGGGCTCTGGCCCTAAGCAATTATCCTATACCATTTCTATCGGTCAAGGGCCGCATACCCACTAAAACTCCCTCTGTGCAAGTCCAATTGTCCGGTAGTAAGTCTTCGTCCATGAGTAGGCAACTCCATGTGTTTAACACAAGTCTTTTTTTTAAACGCGAGTGGCCCAAATTTGATTTTGTCTGTTAAAATGCGGTCACGTCGTAAAGCTGCATTGTCATTTTTCCACCATTGGTTATGAATTCCAGCCGCAGTAATAATACTGCCAAGGTTTCTTATTACTCGACTTACACGGAGGTTCCATGTCGGATGCCACGCAACCGAGACTAGAATAGCAAAAAGTCTCGCCTTGTCTGGTTGAATAAGACCCTTCCCCGATTTAAATCTAGAAGATTGTATCCTAAGATTAGGCCCTTGCTCATTTCCCGCTGGACTTCCGAATCGCTGTACTTATCGAGGTCCGGAATCGCGCCAACTGAAAACATGGCTCACAGGCGTCACTTGTATCTAGTTCTCTTCGCCATTGCTGTCGTGCCAGGTTCTCCAATCTACGATTGACGTTAATGCACTGAAAACGTCGATAGATATCCCTGTTATATCTGGTTGCATCCCCATTGAATTCAGTTTCGGATAGTCCGGTATTGGACTCCATCCCGCAGCCAAAAGTCGGGCACGAGCCGCCCTACAAAACATCAATCCCCGAGAAATATTACTTGACGCGAAATTGCCCTCAGCGGGTATCTGCCGTCATCGTTATCTTAGGTTCTTATTATCACACCAGTTTAGTACCACGCCACTCCCCCCCTCCAGCCTTCTTCTATCGGAACGCGTCGTACACCCCCCTCTTCCCGCGCTGACTTGTTTGGGATTTTCATGACTTCCCACAATTCTTTCGACGCTGCTTCGCGTGCGTAGTGTTTTTTTTCCCAAATACAATCGGTACCCATTCTACAAACAGTAATGTACAAACGGAACCCATCTTGTGAATGGAATATCGGGCTCATCGCGGAGCTTCATCACAGCAAGATGTAGAGCATACGCTGCTTCAGTTAAATCGGGTAGAACGGGAGGCTCCGAATTGACATCGCAATTTCGGAAGAGATGTTCATAGAAGCTGTCCGCTATCTTGGGTCCGTCATTATCGGCCATTTGCCTTCCCAACTGTTAGCTATCCCGATGTCGCCGCACATTATTTTGACTCACCACATCGTAGCGACGAGTCCCCGGAATCCTGCAAATAACAACGTCGCGGCGAGATGCATGGCCTCATCTGGGACATTATCGTCCCCCTTGGCTGTCTCGCAGGCGCTGAGAAACGCGAGCGACATCCTTTTGCCGAGGTCGGTGTCCTCTGCTCCTCCCCGGCTTCGGATGATTTCTGAAACCTTCAGGCGACCATCTGATAGAACTAGGCCGCTATTCAGCGGGTTAGCGGGATCCTGTCTGCCGTGGCAAGCGAAATGCACAATAGATGATTTTAGCAGGTGCGAGAGGGCCTGGTCCACAGTAGCGTCTGTAATGTCCCCGAGCGCGGTAAGCCATTTTGCGGGCACTTTCTTCCGTATGTTTTCCAACTCTTGTCTGGTAGCAGGCAGCGGCGAGAAATCTGACTGGGGTTGTATCACAGCAGTCATCTTGAAAGGAGTCGTTGTCCGGTACAGTGCGTCCAACAGAGGGGTCAGGGTCGGAGTGTAGGACGAGATGATATAATCTGATACGCAGTCTGCGCCCAGCGCTCCATAAAGGCCTGCGGCGTGAATGGGAAGAAAAGCAAAGAGTCCAGTGGGACACCACCACAATCGGTGTGGGGTTGGTGATTTCTGCGGCGAAGGTTCAGAATCAGGCTAGGGAAGTGTGTCGGTGCTAACTCACCTTGAGTCCCAGTGCCACGAACACGGGTTGTACGATGCATAGCCAGAGGTCGCGTAGTAGTGTTCGAAAAATGTCATTCGGATTTCTGTTGTCGTGGCCCTCGCGACGGCCGAAGAGCCTAGCGGTCACATACAACCGGGTCTCGAGATCCTGTTGCCCCCGTGGCAGGGTTGCAACGAGTGCACGGAAGGAACATTCTGAACCCGTCAGCGCTCGCACAAGTCTGACGTAGATTTTCACCGATGCAAGAGAAACCTCGGGCAACGAGACACACTGGACTTCCTGAGATGCACGAACCACCAGTGCGTGGCTAGAATCTTTGCCCGCAATCAAGATGACAATGGGACCATGGACTGCAGCCTGTCGCAACGCTACAATATCCTTAGGTCGCATGAAATCTTGGAATCCAGCGAGATTTCGCACAGATTGAATGGTGTCTTCCCATTCCTGGTTTAGTCGACGACAGCGCGCCCCCTCGGCTTCCATCAAAACGATCTTTTGGTTGGTGTCATTTAACGGATCTCGAGTGGTATTTCTGAAGGCGGCACCCTGCAGCTCCTTCGACAATTCAGCGACCCGCGCAGCGAGTTGAGGACCAGAAGGCTTTACATGCCTGAGGCGATCGAGTGGTGCGTGGAGATGGAGGGCCTGCGACCAGAATACTGAACGGCTCGTTTCTAGAAATTCGACCGCAATAGCGTACTCATTCAGACTAATGGCGTAGGTGCCCGCGCTGGATACGAGCTTAACGCAATCCGCTGTGCTGATACTCTGTCTCCGCGATTCTAGATCTAAGTGAAGTGCGGCTACCTGCGGAAGGTGTCCAATTGCTGTCTGATATGCGGATATGGCGGAAAAATGCTGGTGTCGTGAAGCTTGTTCAGCCCAAATACACGCAGCCCGGAAACGGGCCAGGGGAGGAGATGAATTGTACGTGGATGCATCCTGGAGGAATGAAAAGGCCTCATTAAAATAATCGTCGTTCGGCGTCTCTTCGTGAGATAGAATTAAAACGTGCGCAAGATTGCACAAGATATTCCCACGGTTAATGTTCCGTGGAGATACTAGTTGGAGAGCTTTGCGCTGCAGCCCAAGAGCCTCCTCGAGTATTTCTTTGCGGGCCAAATTCTTTGATTTTGCTTGGTCCAGGAGTGCGCCCGATAGCGCGTTAAGGACGTCGGTAGATGGAAGGATGGCCAGTGCTCGTCGATGCAAATTCACGGCCTCGTCGATAGCTTGGGAATCCCCGCGCTGGTTAAAGCGTGTAGCTAGCGCGGTGCCAAGTTGGCTGAGAGCATGGCCATACGCAGGATGTTCCTGCGGTAGGAACTGCAGCCCGTCTCTGTTCATCTGTATTGCGTCATCTATGTCCTGTGGGTCGTTCTTGTGGTGATATCTCGTCAAGAGCTCCGAGGCAAGACTACGGAGAATATCGCCATGATTAACATGGGATACCGGTATAAGTGTCAAAGCTTCTTGTTGCAGCTTGACCGCCTCGTCGAGATCCTGAATTTCCTCGCGCAGGTGGAACCGGGCAGAAATCGCGCCAGCTAGATTGCTGAGCGCACCAGAACGATCAGGATGTCCGGGAGGCCGGAATTCTAGGGCTCTGCGGCCCAGTTCAATAACTTTGTCGATATCTTCGGCGTCACCCCTGTGTATAAAGCGTGTCTCGATTGCAGCAGCGAGATTATTCAACGATTTTGCACGTTCGGGATGTCCATCTGTCCGCAAAGCGAGGGCTTCTGTGTGCAGCGCAATAGCCTCGTCGATGTCGTGCTGATCACCTCTGTGGTTAAAGCGGAGGCCAACCACAATTGCAAGGTTCGTCAAGGAGGTTGAACGATGGGGATGTGGTGTGGGGCGTAATAACAACGCTACTCGGTTGAGATCAATGGCCTCATTAATGTCCGCCAAATTTCCTTGCTGTTCAAATCTGATGCGAAGAGTGTTGGCAAGATTATTCAGAGTATGAGCTTGATTAAGATGGGAGGAAGGAAGTTTGAGAGCTTCTCGAAGGAATATAACGGCATTGTCGATATCCTGGGAATCTCTGGTGTGCTCGAACCGCGTCCGAACCGCGATCCCGAGATTTCGGAGACAGACTGAGCGGTCGGTATCGGATTCAGACAACAATGCGAGGGCATCTTGATGAAACTCAATAGCTTCTTCGATGTCCCGCAGGTCACCCTTTTGTCCGAATCGTGCCTGTATTGCACTGGCGAGTCGCATAAGAGCGGCTCCACGATCAGGATGGGGGTGATATCTGAGCTGGAGTGATTCACGATGGAGTTCCACTGCCTCCTCGATGTCCAGAAGATCACCATGTTTTTCAAAATGGCTCTGAAGTGTGGAACCAAGGGCACTGAGAGATCTGTCTCGAAGTGGGTAATTCGCCGGGTCTATGGATTGGATCGCGAGCGACTCTCGAAGCAAACGAAGAGCTTCCTCCATATCATCCTCGGTTCCGCTTTGTTCGAACCGGGTCGCACGAGCAACAGCAAGGTCGTCGAGGACGAGGGGACGGGTGGGGTGGCCCCATGAGATCAGAACCTCTGCCTTTTTTAATTTATCGATTGCAGAATCGATATGCTTGGGATTGCCAGACTGGAGGGCGTCTGTGAGAAGCGTAGTACCATATCGTGCCCATCCGACTGCTTCGGCGTCAATAACGGCCCCGGTTCCGCACAGACGTAAGGCTTCCATACACCGATACGGATCGAAGATTCGATCGGTGCAGGTCAAGAGAGCCGCACAAAGGCAACCATATCGAGTAGGTAGGATGTCGTAGAGGTTCTGGGTTATATCCATGCATTCCTGCCAGTCCTCCGTCCTGCCGCTAATGTGAAATCGGAGTAGAAGGGCCTCTGATCGATCGTGGAGCGTATCCCAGGTGACTGCTGTCAAACCATTGATAAGACGCTCCAGCGCTTCTGATTTAATAGATCCATAAAAGTCGTTGAGCATTGCGGAAGCGCAGCGTAATATATCCTCAGCATCATCTTCGACCTCGGAAAAATCGCAGCCCTACATGATTGGGTTAGGGTACCGGCTATGGAGTCCGCAAGCGACTTACCAGTGGCAGACTTGTCAGCAGCTGTTTCATATCTGATTCTTCCAGACATATATGGGATACGAGAACTCCAGCAGCCAAAATCGATCGCATGTCGCCGGTGTAGATCAGGTGTGTTATCAGAGCCTTAACGAGTTCATCGAGACCCTCCTGCGACTTGTAAGCGGCTTGTTGGAATAAGTAGATGGCCGTGTTTAAATTCGAAATATTTGCCGCGCCTTTGAAGTCTGCGAAAGATTCATGCATCTGTCGCTCACGACCCTGGTGATTAATTAAGTTAATACACTTGCTGGCCCTTTTATTTACGGAAAGCTACGGACCGTATCAGCGCGGATTGGGTCCGTTTCCGACATGGAATTGGTCTTCTATTCAGAGTCGACTGGCGTTTGGGTAGGGAAGTGGGACGTTGGGAGGAAAGGCTGTCCTGGCTGGGAGTCATATAGGACAGAGTGACATCCCCACATCGGGCTAAATACGCATTTTTGACACATTTGTGATGATAGACATAAGCTGTGGGAAGCCGGTTACAATACTCTCCGGAAGTAGCCATATTGTACAGCTGCCAGCTGCGGAGATGGTTGCGCGTTGTTGCATGACGCCACACGACGTCCGGCATGTACAACTCAAGTTCCGGAAGGTGATACTATCAACCGCCGGGAACCTGGCCACCTTAGCTATTTTCGGTTATTAGTAACTCTTCACAGGTCTTTCGGAGCGCCCGAGGGATTTAAATAGAAGGCATACATCCAGTGAACAAGTGAAGCCCACTTACATCCATTTTAGTGATGTTTTGATTGTGTAGCGAATTTATTTCGGTCAGAACTCCCAGATAGGCAATTGACATGGTACCTGGCCACCCACGCAAATCCATTGTTTCCAGGTGCATAATTTGTTCAAGGGATGTACTGTATTTTTACATTCAGTTCGACGGTCACGCGTCACAGGGGTAGTTGTCGAATTGCCCCAGCGTGACATGCCGTGAGGTGAGCCTGGATGTGCTGGTTTTGTGAAATTTCGCGTCGAAATTGTCGAAATTTGCGATTTTGTCACGCCAATTTTGGCCGCTGTCGAATTGTCGAATATGTTCCGGGTGTCACGCGTCACCCCCCCTGTTGAATTGAACGAAAAAATACAGGAGATGATATATTCTACGCCTTAAAATGTTACACTGGACCCATAAAAAGGGTAGCACCGGGTGCTTCTGATGAGAAGGAGGAGTGGCGGGATCCATATCGCTAAGCAAATGAGGGCCGAGCGGCAGTGAGAGGGCGCGCTTGACCAAAATAAGCTGCAGGTGGCTTCATCTACTTGTCATGAACGTACCTAGACCCTCTGTTCCATATCTTAGTTGCACTGCCGAGAACCCGACATTTAAACTTTGTACCACCGAAAATCGGGTGATTAGCGTATCGGATGCTTCGTGAACAGATTGACCTCGTCCGCCGGGATACCAGCGAGGAGGTGCCTGCACCTGTCCGCAATCTCACCGTTAGAGGCAATGGAGCTGGCGGTGAGCTGCATGCCTGGCATCGAGGTTGATGTTTGGCGTGCGCTTCGATATGGCATGTTGCAGCGACGCTGTTGGAGACGGTTAGGCTCACCGCTGGAACGGAATAGGTTCGAGCACTTTCAGTGAAGAGGGATTTACCGGCTTGGTTTGGGCTAGGTGAAGTACTCAGCGCTTGAGGACCATACTAAATGCTAGGGTTGCCAACGCTTCGACAGAAGATTGGCCGAGTTTGTGTCCGTAATGACCCAGTATGTCGCAACAAGATTAAACCGGGAAGGCTAGCTCATCAATAGACAATATCGTGCTAAATAAAATCTTGAATGGCTGCAGTGAGAGCTTGCAGAGAGAGACGAATGCTGGCGGATCATCGCACACTTTGCCGTGAATTGATCCTGCAACACGTGGTCCAACACGGCATTATTCAAGGACCATATCGTGTGTTTTCTTCTCCCCCTGCAACATTGTGGAACTTACACCTTTTCAATCCATAGCAATTCTTCCAGGAGATCGGTATGAACATCTTGTACTTTTCCTGCGTGCCTGATTTTCATCCCTTTATTCCCAAGGCTACGAACGGTGAACACATGCCGTTCTAAAACTGTCTCGAGGGATCCGCGCACGGGCGCGGCAACTTTGATTGCGACGTGGAGAAGAATTTTGATGAGTGCCAGCTGCAACCTTCGCCCAGCCGCATAAAACTTAGATTCAACAAGCGGCTGACGGCCCGCGGAACGGGCCGTCATCCCTTTGCTCATACATAATAAAATTTGTGGTATTGAGGTTCGTAAAGTTGCAAAAGCAGCTCATCCCAAACTATGTTAGTTGTACATTTTGAAAGATCACCCTCATACTTTAGGATTAGAACATTTTCAGAGTTGGAAATGCGGGTCATTGCCGGATACAACTGTCCATGTAAGAATACTGGCCGTCGCAAATTGAGGCCCAATTTTTGAACAGTGAGCCCTTGGCAGCCATTGAAGGTAGTGGCATAACAAAGAGCTAGAGGTATCTGTTTTCTGTGGACAGTAATGTTAAACCCTTGAAGCTGAAAATGGCGGTCAATGCGTGGGATATAAAGTTGAATCTGCAGTAAGATTAGAAGATGTTCAAAAGCAAAATTAATTGATTTACCGGGTCAACGACTTTACCAGTGACAACTGAAGAAATTGTCTCCACTTCAACAGTGTATCGCAATAAAATTGCGCACGATTACTCGGGTATTTTTGATGAGACCTTGAGAACCGTTCAAAAGGTATTAAATGCGACCATTGCTTGGGACAAAGAGTACATACAGAAGGCACCCCATTTCAAAGTACAAGTCTGATCTTCACTTCGGGATGGAAGTCCAGAGTCCTGGAAAAAAAGTCCATTACGAACTTATCAAGAAGCCGGGAGTCTTTAAAGCGGGAAGTAGGATCTCCAAATTTTCAGAGCAGATGATCAGAGCCTGTTTGACAAGACCCCGAGCAATGGAGCTACCGTGGGAACGTTGAAAGGAGGCCTAAGGTCTAGGAATATTGAACCAATAGTAAATGCGGACAGAATATCAGCGTTTGGAGAACCGTCAGAAATATCACACAACTTTGTAACGCGTCGGATTTTACGCTACCTCAACCCTCCTTACAAGTAGGCTCGAGTTCAGCATCATCGCGCTTTCAGTTCACTCCCAACTGTGAGTTCACCCGTAGATTTGTTGATCTTACAATCAACCTCTGCAGGCCTCACGTCCTGGATTCTCAGTCCGCAAGCCGAGGTCATAATATCAGCGAATTTCACAGATCTATTGGGTGTACTATATGTCAAGCCAGGCCAGGGCGATGCCGGCGACGTTGATGCATATACAGAGCCCATCCCGCTGATCGCAGGTGTCCATCTCGCAGGTGTCCTCGGTCTCACAGAAAGGCAGATATTTTCCAGAACTGCACTGGATTTCCTGGGATTCACGACAGTGTATCCATTGTCGTTCATTTGGGAATACCTTGTTCATGATCTTCTCCGTTTTTCGAGCAAGGCTCGGAAGTCCTGCCACAACTGCAACATGTCCGCTTTGGGGAAAGCCGGATACTTGGCCAGATCATCGACGTCTTGGCTGGCGACCTCCATGCGGGAAACGACAAAATGATATAGAGTAGATAGCGAGACGCTGATGGCCAAAATTGCCGATTTGAACGCTCCCTCGACTCCACCAATTCCGTAGGAAACCAGGCCGCGCAGAAGGCCCGCGGTCACGCCTTCCCGAACGTAGCGGTACCATCCAGGTGGGCACTTCTGTAAATAGTGGTACAGATTAAGCAACGAGACCCCCAGTACGTCCGCCATGATTTCGTATTCGATCTTCGAGTCGTGGAAAGCACAGATGTCGTTGACAAGCGGAACCGCAATCCCGGCAGACACCAGTGGTGCAGAAGAGATCTTGTCGGTGACGCAGTATATACCGTCAATATAGAATAAGGTGGTGATGAATACGGCTGTCCCTGCACTGGGGACGCAGTAGTTAATATATTGGACGGCGAGCTTGACCAAATCTTAGGGCCTTCCGCCCGCGCCCTCGATGGCTTCGTGCATATTCCTGGGCATCGACAGCTTCATCAAATGGCGACTGATCCAAGGCAAGGCTTGCATTAAAAGCTGAGGGTTCGAATTCCGGAATAGCAGCTTCCAGGACCGGGTGATCAAAGTTCGCAATCCGATGGTTTTATCGAGAAGTACCAGTGAGCCCGGCTCGTGGACCAGGCGCTCAACAATGAAAAGCAGCTGGCTACAGATGCCGAGTTCCGTCGGGGACTGTGGAAAAGAATCACGGCGAGCATAGACAAAGAACAACCACCGCCAGGTGTCTGGCCATAGGTCGACACCAGCTTCGATGGGAAAATCCAGGAGGCAGATGCCTTTTAGTGAGAGGATCGCCCAGGTACTCATGTGCGACCCAGGGCTCTTCCTCGCGTGAGATTTGATTGAGGTTGGCGTAAAACACTGGAAGGCACAACATATTGTCCGGGCATGTTTCTCGCTCAACAAGCATATTGACGAGGATCTGGAGATCCTCAACAGAGCCATGCGCGGCTCGCGTCGCCACTCCCCGGAGGTAGTTGTGAATCGGGAGCTGAAAGTGGGCGTTCTACGCACCCGAACAGAGGCCGGAAATTGTGAAAGATTCTCCAGATCCAGCGACGGGAGCATGTCGGACGAACGAGATAAATGGTAGTCATTTGGAGAAGGCGATCACGTCATTCATCTGATTCGCGTTGCGGAATTTGAAAGTAGAATAAATTTAATTTTGCAACACTCACCCGGAAGTTCCTACTAAATACCTCGGAGTCTCCTCAATTTCCAAAGAATGAGCACAAGCACAATAAACGGGGCATTCAGTGTTAAAATGATGGTCCATGAATGTAGTGGAAGGCAGCGACTGACAAGAGGACCCTGAATGGATTGGAGCTCTCTCTCTCTTCTGCTCGCAGTGGAGTTATTTCCCCCGCCCTTGAGTATCCGTTAACGCGACTTGGGGATTTTTTCAAAAATTGATAAGATGACGGCCTTTCAACAGCCGTGCCCCGATAGGATTCATTCGGACATGACATGTTCATGTACTGGTTTCGGTCGCGTATCTCTGCTATGGGGAGCAGAGCGTTCGTGAAATGAGCAATTTCACAATGACAAAACGCTCCAACTGTTCGTGTTCGATGCACGGAGCCCGCGAGACGACGCCTCAATGGCCAAAGAATCATATCTCGCTGACGATTTTGGAGTGAGTTTGATACAGTGCTGTCGCATACAAGCGAGTGAAATAATTTTCGATGACCCAGGCTCGAAAGTCCCCCCTGCAAAATATTGCCACTCGCAAAACATGAATTTAAATATCCGTAATCACGATGTACGTCTCAGTCCGAATAGTGTTTGCCTCTGTAGCTGTCTAAAGGTCTAGTGTCCTCATCATCGCGCACTTGCTCGTATTTCCGCGTGCGCACCCTAGAGACACCCTTCCCCCTGCGCCCGACGCACAAAGCCAATCCCACGACAACGAGAATTAATACGACGAGCAGATTTGCGCCGAGGAGCCCGATGATGATGGTGGCGTATTTTGTGACTGTAGAATCGGAATTGAGCACAGGAGAAGTGTCGTCGATCGCCGCAGAAAATGCTGCGGAACCAGCAGGTGGGCCGGTCGGGTTGGAGAGTCGCGCCATTCGCACATTTAGAACGTCTGCCGCCGCGGCCTTTGGGTCTGTCTGCGACAGCAGTTGCATCGACGCGTCTCCGGTAGACGATTTGGATATTGAGTCGCCGAAGTTGAAACTGTGTGTACCATGCGTGAACGGATCAGTGAGTACAAATGGATAGGTTGAACGACGGAACACTCACACTGAATAGACGTTACGCATGAAAGTAGGACCCAACAAGGCGTCCCTGTTCTCGTTTTCGCCCCCCGATGCGAAGGAGGAATAACAGTTACCGTCCATCACGTTCGATAGGTCTAGTGGGTGAATGGGAAACTCCTGGCCTCTGGAATATTTGCGTCAGAGGGAGCAATGCGCATTATTTGCTGACCCACCCGATCTGAAAAGAAAGAATCGAGGTCGTGTTGCACGGGATAGTCCATAGATAGTCGCCCGTGTCGGTGGCCCGGGATCCCGGAATTTGGGAGTAGATCGCCTCGAAGAGATATGTAGGGAGGCTACTCGTGCCCGCCCCAGTATCCATGAGCGCCACAATCTTCCCCGCAGGCGCATCGGCTGTCGAGTTGGGGAGGGGGATATCCACTCCATCAATGGAGAGGCCGTCTACGAAAATGCGCCAGCCCCTGAACTCCGCGCCGGAAGACAGAGGGAGACTGGGTGCCTGTTGAACGGCCGCATACGCCTGATCTACCTCGTTGATGGCAAATGATGCGTCCGCAGAGTCCTCAAGATCATCGGTGCGCGACAGAGAGATGCCAATGAAATTGTTTTGCCCCGGTGTTTGATCAAAAACGTTGAACAAGAAGGGTTGACCTTCACTGGCGGATTGGTTATACCTGGTATTTATATCCGACGCGTTGCCGGTGAAGGAAAGGCCGAGTAAGCCATCGAGTCCAGCGTCTATGACACCCTCAAGAGTGACCTGCATCACAGTCAGTCGACCAGATATCTCAACCGTCAGCGAACGACGTACTTTTGTTGCGTTATTAAAAGCTACAGATGTTCTAGTTGTAGACAAAATATTTTTCGAACGATGCCCAACAACATACCTTGGTTGTCGACCCTGTATCCTCCAAATTCCACTGAGGCATATCCAATTGTTCCAGAGACCATCCCACCACCATAACTGTTTATGATTGACATTCCTGTATCGTTGAATTTGAAATCCTGCGGTGGTACGAGCCTAGCCACACGATTGAGTTTCTGCTGGAAAGACGTCATGTTACGGGGAGTTATACCAGAGATCGCTGCTGCCCGTATCAATGACCACCCTGAAATCTAAACCAAGGTAACTAGGAGAAACAGGGAAGATGACGGGACTCACTTCTTCCGTTGACAGTGATGTTGCTCACATACTAGACGGAACGACTGTCAGTCTGCCACTCGTGGAAAAGGACGATTGAGTAACTCACCCGCACTCCAAGCCCGTCATCTAGGCCTAAGCTAACGCTGTCCAGTGTTCCATTGTTATTTGTCAAGGTGATATTTCCTCTTGACTGCAGAGAGGCACCCTTTTGCGAGTCACGCCTTTCATCCGGAAGACGTCTGTCATGCAGGACTAGTGCGCGAGTCCGGGCGGCGGCTAAACCAAGGAGAGTAAGCCGCCAAAATATAGGACAGCACCGCATAACAATGAGATATGGAGTGAAGATGGAGTGCAGGGACGGAGAACGCCGGGGGTTGGTGTCTTTATATTCTAAAGCTGCCATGCAAGAGCTGTGTCAATGTCAAGACACGCAGTCGCCGCCCTGAGACACGGACCATCGACTTGCGAATTGCAGGGCAATATATCGGACGGCCACACAGATCACGGGCAGCAAGAGGGGCTACATATTTTGCGCCCACAAAATCACGGTCGGCACGGTAGTTCCGTTTATCGCGGTGCTACGGATCAACGACAGGCAGAGAAAGCCCAAGGGAAACTCACAGTCGAGGTGAAAGGCTGTGCCGTGCTGCACTACTTCGTGAAGAAAATTGTAACGCCGAGTTGACCACCTACAGGGCAAGGTGTGGCAGATTTTCAGTACATGAGCGATCAACGCAGTTCAATACCGACAGAGAGAGTGAGGACGCATAGTTAGCCTCTCACGCCGAATGACGCGAGCGGTGCTACCGCAAAATAGATACCGGTTTGCGTGATCTTCGTGTCTGGCACTGTCAGCAAGAGAAATTTTGATTAGGAGGCAGTGATGAATCAGCGGCGTTTGCCCGCGACCCTACACTGCCCAGTTGATGAATCTGTATTCTGGCGTAGCCCTGGATCAACACGGATGGAACAGAATGATACAAATGCGTACCAGGGTCCACAGCATCGCGGGGGTGATCGCGGGTAAGACTGCTGCGAAAGTGAGTCCCAGCCGCTAGAAATCTTCTTGGACGTCGTACAGTTGTCTCATGTTGGACGGACGTACTCGGACTTTCGCGCCACAGTGACCGGTCCCCGGTCGATGCATTGAAAATAAAACCTGGAAAGGCGAAGTCGGGCTCAGTTAGAGATATAAGCACGTTGTGGGCGAGGGATACCCTCGAAGATCGCGAATTAGCATGGCGTGGTGTAGCCTATTTTGAGACTTTGAGTTTGGATGGTGGTGGAAAGGAAGCAGGCGTGTATTGATCCCGGATCAAAGCGGATGACGTGTTCTCTTCGCCTCTCTTTCTCTCTCTCTCGCATCGAAGTCGACTGTGCTACCCCGGCCAAGACTCCACCGCTCTGTGTGGATTGCACAAGTTCTCACTGCTGTTCCGACTCAATCCCGAGAACTCCCTAACGTGCCAGTCAGAAATCCCTTGAGATTCGACATCGGACGCAAGCATTGGACGCACGATTCAGTATCACCTTAAAGCATCAATCTAAACTTCCTTATCCCGGCCAGCTATGGATGATTCCTTGCGCTATCTCCTCTGGAATGTTTTCCCACCCCAATACAGCCACAACGCGTCTGACAATCTCTCCTTCCGATGCGCGTCACTGGATTGCGCTAGGCCTCCGTTAATTCTTGCTTATCTGTAACTCCTTCTCTCTCAGCTCATCAACTATGCTCCCAGTCCAACAGCTGCGTTGGCAATGGGGTTAACTTAAAGTAATTGGTGCTCGCGTACTAAATCGTTCCCCCAAACGGCTCACCGATGGAACTCGCAGCTTGAATTAGATTATGGCTGTAGGTATTGTTTTTCATACATCTTGATGACTCTGAAGTGTGTTCTCAACCTTTCCTGCGCGGGATGCGACGGGTGAGCAAGATATGTTACGATTCCAGTGTCGAGTACAACATGCTTTGAGTAACCTGTCGCCCTTCCCAGCCCTACTATCAATTCCAGATGCCTTCGACGCCCCTCAATTTGTCTGCCGTTCCCAGATTACCACTCGGAAAGCTCGTTGGCACACTATTCCGACACTCGACATGTTTGTAGCCTTCCACTCGTTTGCCTGAGAATACTTACATCGAATTCAGTTGAACATATCTTCTCCAACATTTTCAACCCTACAAAGAGCTATCTTAAAATATCTTTCCCTGATGGATGTGCATCGCTTGAGCAGCACACCACGATGTAGGTAAGCCGGGTGCTCAAGCTGTGCGGGGCAGCCCCGGGAAGCCAGCCCCGGGAAGGTATATTCAATCGAGCATTCTGGTTTCAATCTATTACATTACTCATATGGAACTCTTCTGAACGCCCAGCCTTCATCAACCCCAGGTATATCCGCAACGCCCTACGGGCACGCACTCCCCGCACACGGGATAATGCTCCCTCCCGACGTCGTGCGCGTGGACATCTGCCACGGCGTCGTGCTATTGAGCGCGAGCCGGTCGACCGGCGCAGGGAGTTTGGCCGCGGTGAGCGAGGTGTCCAGCCCGGGGCGGAGGAAAACGGGACCGCCGCCTGCGCCTTTAGCGTGGATGTTAGGCGCGGCGAACGGGATGAAGGCGGCGGAGGCTGTGGTGCAAAATTCCAGGCAAGAAAAATCAAAAGGAAACAAATTAAATCAGTCCTGGATCGAGGCGATGGGAGGTACGCACTCAGTGCGCCCGGGACGACGCCGGTGAGGTTGAATTGCGGAACCTCGCTGGGCTGGACATGGACGTTCTTGTACCCCGTCTTCTTCGCGACGAAATCGAACACATTGCTGACCGTGCTATCGTGTGTTGTGTTAGCATTGAATTCATTATTCCACCGTATGCCAATAAATTCACGCGTTAGTATCCTGTCGTCCCAGACTGCCAAGGTCCCAGTTGGCCTGCACAGTGCTCAGGGACGAGTAGTGTGTGTAGAGGGTATTGTCCGTCGTGCCCCGAAGTTTCTCTGGGATTGCGTGGCCTGCAAGAATGATTCATCAGTGAACGTGTATCGCCAAATAGATAATAAGATGTGGTGGCGGCATGAAGAACTAAGTTCGCTCCCAGTAATTCCTTCCACCAGTAGGAAAAGGGGCAGGAGCAGGGGGAGGAGGAGCAGGAGCAGGAGAGACACGGTGCACGCACCGAGTGCAAGAGTAAATATCGTATTCTGGATTTCATAGGTCTCGTTCTCGTCGAAGGTAAGGAGGATCAGTGTCTCTGGGTCGTTGACGCGCGGGTCGGTGAGGAGAGGAAGGAGCCAGTATTCAAGGAAAGACGCGGCAAAGTCGATGGTGGTGTCGTGCGCGTCGTTGATCTGTGGGAGTGTGAGATGCAGGTCATGAGGTGATTTATTAGAATACAGGCACAGACCATGTTCGGGGTAACAAACACCCACTGCGGAAGCGTCCCGTTCACAACGTCGTTGGCGAAGTCGTTGAAGCTTCGGATGCGCCCGGACCGCTTGGGGTCCTATCAAGTAATTAAGAAGTTGTATCCAAGCTTCAATTTCGAACGTGACGGATACGGCCCAAAGGAATAGAAATGCTCAAGCCAATGAATTAAACTAGACGGACACACCTGCGATACAGAGTCGTAAATCATGAGCGGGTTGTGCTTCCGGACGTAGTACGTGTACGGCGCGGCAGAGGCGTTTCCATAGTTCGGCGCGGTGTAGCTCAAGGTGGAGATTATTTAATTCATGATGTAGTTTGAGCAGAAAAAGAACGAATTCACCTGTAGCCATAAAATGCATTCGCGGGCATATTCTCCTGGTACGTCGCCCACGAGATGCGCTTCGCCTCAAGAAGATCGATAACGGTGCTGATGTTAGAGGGGACGTGATACATGCTGGGCGAGATTTAACACGATGTGATGAGATCAGTTCAGTTCATACTTATCGTCGTGCATGCCGAAGAAATCCCCGCCGATGGAGGCCACATCTAAAATAAAATAAAATTCAGTAGCTGAAAGAAGATTCGGCTCGGAGAGGCGCACAGTTAGGCTCGGACGGGTGGGTGAGGGCCTTGTAGTTGGTGAACAAGATGCCTTGCTCAGCGAGTGACTCAAAAATGGGCGTAGATGCCGCAGTCTAAGTAAATGCATTCAGTCAGAGGAATTGCATTGAACGGGTGGTACAACGTACGTCGAAGTCGGTGTTCTCGAGCCAGATCTGGATTATACGATTGAAAGCCTTGCCTTTGACCACGACTTTATCGTCTAGCGGGGTATTCGAATATAGGGTGTAGTTGGCAGTTTGGACCAGGGGTCCTTTGGAAGGCGGTTCGAATATCTGAGCAGCAATCGCGTTTGCGAGTTGAATAGAGGAGGCGATGAGCGCCGCGGCGGAAACGAGGTGGAGAGTGGTGAAGGGCATAGTGCAGAGGGAAGTTGAGGGGCGGGTCCAAGGAACCCTAGTAAATCCTGGAAGGCTCAAATAAGCTCATCCACGTTTGTGGGCAGAGGAGCAGCACATGGAGCGTGCGGCGTTGAATTGGCTCGGAGCATCAGCGGCACCGATATGCGGATCAATTCCGGTATTGATGATGGCGCAGATTGAGAGCTGCCGAGCTACGGCGATCATAGCGTCTTCACTCCCACCATGGACCTATAGGTCCTGGCGCGAAACTACCCTCAATGGCAACCAGACACCGCTGCTCAAGAGCACATTCCACGTAGACTACAATGCTTGTGCACCCGCCACCTCCATGCCAACAGATCTGGCGCTTCCTGGTTCCTGTCATCGCCGCCTTTGTCGCACTCTTACTTCTATCCGGTCGCTCACCTGGCTTTTCTCTTGGCACATCACGTCCATTACAATGCCCGGATCTTTTGGTTCTGACTCCGCGTTCTTTATCTAATCCATTAGTGGCAGGCGTATCGACCATATTAGAGGGACCCAATCAGTGAATGACCTGCACGTCAGTCGGCGTGGACAGGTCTATCAACAACCATCCACCGAGGGTACGCTCCTGTAGGCCAAGCACCAACAATAGACTCCCTCCCCTTCGTAATCGCACTTCGACCCACTTCATTTTCACTTCCACCTCACCAACTGTGCAATAATACCAGGTCATCCCGTGTCCTACTATTTCGCTTCCCTGACCCTCTATATATTCACTCGGAATCCACAGATCGATTCGGGGGTAAGTTATTATTGCAGCGGATCTTCACAATTTACCGCTTCCCGCTGATTCCCCGAGCATCAAAGCCAGCCCCGGGGATCACGCGGTGCTCTACCGCTAGGCGAGCTCCTGCTCCCCACTTTCGCTGGTTATGTGGGGCAGAACGGTATGGTGATAGTAAGTCTTCAAGCTGCTAAGTTCAGTATTATCTTTTGTTACGATTTTCAATGATCGAGAGCGCGCGGAATTGGGCTTCGAGCGCGCAGAAGTACTATCTCCGGAGATGCGAAGGTTTCCGTCAATCCAAATCCGCTACTAGCTTGGATTGCGATTTCGAGATGGCCCAGCATAGAATGATAAACTGTAGCTGGTGGAAGAATCTCGAGAGTAGCCAATGCCGCAAAAGGACGATGTGGCTTTCAGAGCCAAGATTTTTCGCACACAACCCGATCGCGTCTAGGAAGCCCGTAGATAGTGTAACTCCGAGATGCGGGAATCCAAGAGGCGACATCAGTTCGCGTGCCAACAGGCGAGACACGCGATCTGCACCGGTTCGCTTCCTTGAGGACTCTGAATGGCTGGGAGGGACAAAGTGCGTGTCACCGTCCTCGTCAGTTGTCGGAACAGCTCGGGAGTACAGAACACTCTGTGGTCTGGGTCAAGATTGAGCATGAATGTGATAGCACTGAGGTGAGTGATCCTTCTGCTCAGAGTAGTGAATATGTTGAAGTATCAGTGCGGCCAGGTCTTCCGCACTCCCAGCGCCGTCAATATATTGGGAAAGGGAGGTCTGATCCACGGATCTCCTGTTATGACGAAGGAAGAAACAGAGGTCATACAGGTCTTCCGCGACGCAGCCATCGAGAAGGGCTCTCCACGCTTTTGCGACGATCACACGTGGGCCCGGTGTCGACGTGACAACCTCTGGTCTCCGTAGTTCACATAAACCGATGCAGGAGACGACAGAGCACGACGGAAACCTCCCTGAGGCCGGGTCGGTGGGAAATAGGCAGGTAATCATGGTAAGTGAATATGAGGTCGCACCAAGCCCATGTGCGTGGCCATAAATCTCGCAATGCTCCGGTGGGGACATCTGAATGCAGGTAGAGGCAGTTCAAGGAAACTATGTGGTGTACGACGGCGGTGACCTTTGCGTCGATTGATTTGACGTTCCATGTTGTGTCCAACTGATCGGGCAGGGGATTTCCGAGGGATCGAGAATGGTGTAGAACACAGGGAGAAACAGTTGAGAATGAGGGTGCCTTTTTTTAACCATATCCAAAATTCGGTCGAGGGACGGAACTGAACCATTGTATGCATCGGTGGCTACCTTCTGCAAGATGTATACGTCAGATGAGGCCTCGAGCAGGAGAGTGGCTGGGCCAAGGTATTACACACAGCGAAGGTGGCAGCGATTCCAGCCGTTCAACCTGAAGAGTGGGATGCATCATTACACACTTGGGTTTATATGTTAGCTGATCGTCTGAGTTGACTGGCCTTTACTCACAGGAAAGTCGCAAACGGAAGAGAAAGAGAAAGGGAGACGGCCACGTATCCCTATTCCTAGGTGATCCGATGACCGGATGCATCCCGTCGAAATCGGTTGCCGTGCATACAGTACAGCGGACGGATTTTAAACCGATCTAGAACAGATCCGCCGCGCTCGTCAGACGATAACACCCCGTCTCGCTGCGGTTTATTTTAGCGCCCCTCTAGATACTCCAATACTAATTACCTCCACGGTTCAACATTTACACATTCATGTGCTGTGTGGTGAATTTATCTCTTGAAGTTTCTCCAGCGCCTCCTGAGTGAGGAACAATTTACATTCATTCCTCCTGCCCTTGCAGTGTTCAGGACATTTTCCCCCTACGATTCTCTCACGTAACTGTCTTGTTGAAGTTGGTTGAAATGTGGGCGTGGGGAGAGGCCTCGGATCGCCAATTTCCAAACATGAGTATTGTGATGCTGAAATAATGTTACGTTCCGCCCCATTACCGAGCCTGCAGTTTATGCACCACCATACGAGGTCTCCAACCCAACCCATATTTATGGCACACATACTGCGTCATACATAAAAAGCAACATCGGTCTTAGATATTGAGTTTTCGGAAATTATCGGGTTTCGGGCTGATTTTTGAGACAGTATACCGCCCATACACATGTATTTGCATTTTGGGGCAACCTCTGAGCATGGTGTGCGAGTACAAATAACTTTGGACGTGTTTTTGTTGTGGTCTGCTTGTCCCGTATAATTGTCGCGTGTGAGTCACGTGCACCGTTCAATCTCCGTTCAAAAAGTTGAATTCCGTCTCTTGTTGAGGCTTGGTTTACAACCGGGACTGAGAATCCTATGTGGACTCGCATATATAGGTGTGATTCCCATGGATAAAAGCCCCCCCTGCATCCAATGTCGGGCTGCTACCAGCGATAAAAGCCTGCCCACGCACCACGTAGCGCACCGGTATGTAGTCTGAATTTTAAATTTATACGTGCGCGAGGTCTCAGGTAGCACGAGGTACATCAGCTCGCCTAGCATTACACAGTCTGGATAATAGAGCGAGTGCAAAGAAGCACGGTAGATTACGAAAAGACGTACGACCCCAAGCGTGTGTTTAAAAATTTCACTGACATATCGGCCCAATTCGGCCAGCATCAGGATGTCCGCTGAATGTCTCAAGTCTGAATCCAACACATTGAGCGTCCCAAGTAGGAATCCAACACAAATCAACCTGGTCCTACAATCTGAAACCTGCGTACTACTACCGCAGCGGTTTCTGTAAGACCTGTGTCCGAGATCTGCAGGAAACGGTGAAAATCGTGGGAAAACGGTGAAGTTGTGGTTCGAAGGCAGAGTAAGAGCTTTGTTGTCGGTGGGCGTCAGGGATAGTAGATGTGTTGTTCTGTGAAGTTATGTAATTATCAGTGGAGGCCTTGCCCTCTGTACGTGGAAGGTTTTTTTGTGCCTGCGTTTTATGGACTAACATTGGTACAAAATGGCGCGGCAGGAGCACTACTACATAAATAGGACACCATGCACCGGCGCCGTCTCAAGATCTTGGTGTTTGGCGATAATCCCGCGCTACGTGTTGCAGTCGATGATCTCGTAAATGTATTTATCCCTAGGTCATTATCAATTTCATGAATGCGATGCCGATATCCATTCCGGACACTCGCCTCCATTTCATGTCCTCGATCAAGCTACCCGCTATTGCCTTCGGGAATCATACCCGATCATGGACCTGAATCCATTGTACGTCCCGCTTTCATATTACTGACATTGCCGCGATGAAGCGCCCATCTGACCGTGGAATATCAAACAAGGTCGGTTATCATTTCGTCCAGATGACTTGGGCGCATCTTACCAAATTGCTGCTGCGACCCATCCACACTGACGGCTCCTGATTCCCGAAAATCCTGCTCGATATAAAGACGCCTGTATTTATTTTTCCATCCCCCTTCAGTTCTACCTCCCATCCATCTATAATTCATCAATGCTTTCCTTAATGACGCCCGTTCTCCTGCTCGCTTTGCTCATCGCAACCGCGCGCGCCGAGACACACACCGTCGAGTTCGTCAACGAGTACGTTCTCCTCCGTCAATAAGGCTGATACTGATATGAGCCGTTGCAGGTGTGGTTTCGGCACAGTATGAATGGTCCCATTTATCCTCGGTTCAGTCGTTTGATTTCCTTGGAAAGGAACAGCCCACTTTTGTTCAAGGCGGGCGTGTTCTGTCCACTGGAGGCGAGTTGCACCACCGTCTCCAATATTCATCATCTCATCTGGCAATCTTACAGGAGGTAAAGATCCTACGATGCTCTCATGAAGCCTAATTAACTCGTCACTTAGAATTCACAATCAATGGCCCGCTACTGAACGGCATCGCGTACCTGCAGACCGGTAAGACCGTCTACCGATTTACAATCATATATATATATAACTAATTCTGTGACAGGAGCATGCGGAACCAACGGCGAGGGATGCACCACCGTCCAAACCAACCTCACAAACGGAATGTCCTGTGCGGAGGTCTCTCTGGTCCCGCCGTCAGTCTGTCTTCAACATATATGTCCTTAACGCTGATTTTTACGCTTTAAGACACGCGTTCTCCGTCTCAACTGGTTTTGGGTATCCCTCCCTTCATCAACAAAATATTCTGAGCCGCGGCTAACTTTATTCCCACAGATTCTTTGGCGGCTGTGAGGGAGTGGGCCAGGATTGTGAGTATAACGCCTTTGAGTACATTTAAACCGATTCTGAACATATTCTCCAGGTACCTCGCCCACCTGCGCCCCGGCATTCCAGGGCTTTCTCCCCGGCCAGCCGGACGAGGTCTGCTGCTCCGCAGCCAATGTGAACCTCGCTGTAATTTATCCCGCAGCCAGTTTCTGCCGCAGAATCACTGATATTCCTCTCAGATTACGTTCTGTGATTGATATGGGATAACATAGGCACTCAGGTGGGGTGCTTGACCGTGATTCTGCACCGTCCTTATAGTGTAAATCTTCCCCCTCAATATATCTTTGGACCGAACGTTGATACCGATGCTATAATCTGATTTTTTGTTTTTGTTTTGTTCGCTCGCTCCAGATGTTCTTCTCGACTGTAATGCCTTTGCTCGAACGGTACCCCTCGAACTCGTCGTCTCCAGGAATTGAGCTCCCCTAGAATGTAGACACTGAAATATTTTCTGTAGGCGTATGCTAGTCGCGGGTAACCGGGTTTACCACAAATGATGGTACAACAATGCGTGGTACATACTATAGCCCAAAATCAGAAACGCTCCAAGGTCTGTGCTCGTAAAATAACTCACAAAGAATAGTTTAAGCGGTGCACCCGGCATGAATCGAATATGGCGTTATGTAATGCGGATAGTTCTAGCCAGTTACAGCTAGACCACCCAGGGAATTGGACGTGTCTATCTACCGTGGCGTTCTGTCTTGAATGATAGAGTCCGAATGAAGATTTGGCATCATTTAAAAGTCTGTCCGTGGGTTAGTCGGAGAATAACTCGGAGACGGATGGACGAGGTATCGTAAATCAGGTAATCAGAGCTGCGCAGGGTTAATTGTCTAGCTCGCGGCGAGTACGTCGAGGTGAGCATGGAATTGATAATGGTGCCAATTTAGCGCAGTCTTTGAGATTCCAACTAGTGGAGGTAATATGAGAGCAACGAAAGGGGGAGTCGGAGAACATGGATTGTAGACAACTCCAGGTCTTAGAGGCTTCTAGGTTGCAGAAGACGGAGAGACTGGAGGAAGAAACGAATATGAATGGCGGTGGAACGGGGGAAACCGGTGAGACGACGCGGGTGAAGAGAAGGGGAGGGGAAAAGATGTGAGTGAAGACGAGAGGAGAGGCGGAAGCACTGATAAATCCTGCGGCGTGTCAACATTGGGCGATGACCCGTGGATCGGCGGAAGGGTGATCATATGATACCACTGGTAGTCGTAATACGCCGCATCAACGGATTGCCATCCACAAACAAGAAATGAAAGGACATCGACGGGAAAGGGAGGAGAGAGAGAAGTTAGGGGCGCACCAGAGTCATGTGTAGTAAAATCATCCAGACCCTCAGGAATACGCCCGGCCAAGACACATCGAGCTCTCAACGCGGGGAATCCAAAGTGAAGGTAGAGGAGTAACAGCAAAATCCCCCAGACGGTTTGGCGTCGTGACAGATTACGCAAACAAAGGTTCGGACACGCGAAATCGACGGGGGTAACCGATTGCGAAAGGTAGCCGGAGGATAGGCGCCATTGTAGAGTCGCAGCGAATGACTGCTAATCGACGGGAAGCGAGGGTGGAGGTACAGCATCGGACCATTTGAGGGAATGTATATCAGAGGAGCCAACGTTATACTAACAATTGAGGTCCTGTTTCGAGCCTCAGATCAGGCTTGAGCTGTTGAGTTGCGTACCCGGTGAAACGACAGGTCATTACTCGTAGCATCGGATAAAAACTAGTTCGTCAGTGCGCAATGAAAATTTTGGACAGAGTTTCGTCATTTTCGCAGGGGAGGTGATGTCGTCGTCGCAGAGTGAGTGGGCACGGAGAAGCATGGGCGCGGGAAGCACTTTACGCCGCGCTTGTCGGACAGGTTGGCGCTGAAGAGGAGGGCAAAGGTGGAGCGAGATAGAGGTCCGAGTCCAAATGTCTGAGTGGGACTAGGAAGACCACGGGATGGATCCATCCATCGGATAATGCAAGGAACGGGTGGCGACGCGTAAGAGCACGATGGGCAAGGGGAGCGTAGTTAACGATGTCGCCGAGATTGCGAGTGGGTGGCAGGAAGCAAGCGCTCTGACACTGGAGGCAAAGATTGATGCACTTGGAAGCCAAGTGCGTCCAACGCATGTGCTCTGCACTCATGTGTGACATTGACAATCAATCTGAAATAGACTTCTCCTTTTAGTAATTCTTTTGTCAACACAATGCAACTTCAACTTTACTTGAATACAACAAAGGTTTTATGTTATTTTGAAACAAAGGAAACAAAGAAAACAAAGAGGAACAATGCCAGCCTGACGAAGATATTTTGTGGATGTGGTGGGGGCCTGACAAGGGTGGCTTGTGGGCCTGGTAGCATGTCAAAAAAGCTTCTGCTAATAAGCTGTGATAAACCTCCCTTTGTTCAACAAAGATAACATGTGCACATGATAGCTTGCTGGTAAAGGGATTGTGCATAAGGTGCAACAAACATGTGATTGTCATTTGTCATTTCTAGGGAAATTTCAGGGTGCACTTTGTCAACTAAAAGGAGAAATCTATGACAGATCTATTGTTACTGTCACGCATGAGTGCGGAGCACATGCGTTGGACGCACTTGGATTTCAAGTGCGTCGTTCTTTGCCTCCGGTGTGATAAGCGATGTCACTGTGGGCTCCGGCCCGGTTATCGATTGACCCGTCTCTTTTCGGATAATTCTATTTGGCAGCCCCCCTGCCAGCGGTTTTGGGGCTGCCAAATAACATTGTTCTATTTAGCAACCCCACAT
The DNA here is from genome assembly GCA_029281465.1 of Mycena epipterygia. Taxonomy (NCBI): domain Eukaryota; kingdom Fungi; phylum Basidiomycota; class Agaricomycetes; order Agaricales; family Mycenaceae; genus Mycena; species Mycena epipterygia. The sequence goes on along the minus strand of JARJCQ010000044.1, from coordinate 318,758 downwards.
GATATTATCTTTCGGACCGCTCAGCTCCAGCCTGATCTGATGAAGATTGGACGGATCCTATACTGGAGGGAGGATCCCCGTGTCCCAGAGTTTTATTACTGGCGTCGAGCTCTGGCTGAGGTGACTGCAAAGTTGAGGTCTCAGGGCGAAGAGAAGAAGGGCCTGAGTGTGAATGCACTTGTTGCAGTTGAAAAGAAGCTCAGCTGGGTGTGAGCAAATGCTCGTCGGACAAGGAGAATTGTGCTGGGACTGGGAAAAAGCATCATTCTGCCGATTGAGATTTGACATCCATCACAGATTTGATCTTATCTCCCAGGAAGAGGTGTAGGCTGTAACATAGTAATCTTGTATCTTGCGGGCTGGGTGTGAAGTGTAAATAACATCTTGTTAATTGTATTGACCTAGTACTAGCTATCTTATCGGTTATCTTATCGAAGTTTGCTCACATGGGGGCTGCTAAATAAGTTATTTGGCAACCCTGCTCGAAAAGGGGGGGCTGCTAAAGAAGGGGGGCTGCCAAATAGAATTATCCTCTCTTTTCACTTCCTTCCATCATCGCCGGATGCTGCCTCGCCGTCCCCTCCAGTCGTCGAATTTGCCTCTCTGAATCGTACCAAGATGATTTGAGATCCTTCAGCCTCGCCCCCCTGGCCACGATTTCTGTCCCGCGGCGCGCTTCTTTCTCTCGCGGCCTTTCAGCCGTCAGAATGTTATTACCGTTGGATTTGAAGTCCGATGATACACTCAGGGACAGATGGTCTTGTGCGAATATCCTATTTCAGACTCAACTCGGCGAAGGAGTGCCGAAATATCTTGGGACTACTACGTGGGTGCGGCGCACTCTGTCCCTGTCCTTGTCGTCATCTGACAATTTCGATAGGGACTTTAAGGTGGGGACGTAACGCCCTGTGAACCATTGGACCAATAACAGTTATAGTGGGGCACGTTCATTCAACAACATTAAATACAGCTAATGTTCCCGAAGACCATCCTGGGAACCAACAAACGGCGTTTAAAAGGCCTTGACGAAGAGTCTCCCTCTCCCTGGCACCGCCCCACTGATTTTGACTAGCCGCGTCCCATACTCTCTTCCGATGGAATCCCTATTGACTCTGCGCCTTCTCGCAAACATCATTACCGACGAGGACAACACCATGGAACGTGTATATATGGAATCTGACACGCCTTTGTCGTCTCTTGACGCGACATTCGACCGGAACGATCCCGCCGAGGTCTTGAGACAACATCTGGAGGTGTCCCTCGCAATCAAGGATATCGTCGCTGCAGCGGGTCAAATCACAGCTGTGGTGTCGGAGCCGGTACGGATGCTTGTCAGTAGCGCACACGCAGTAGGTTTCTTCGTTGGCAACCACCCCATTGCTCACAGAACCGCACTCAGTTCCATGTTTCGTGCTGTCTGCGCACAGCTTCGGAGCTCAATATCGTCTGTGAAGCGGGGCCGGAAGTAACGTGCTTTAGACTGGCTGGAAATTCGTTGATTGCTGTTCATAGGGCGCTCACCTCAAGGAGATAGCCGCACCAAGTCAAACTGATCCCAAATTAATTGGTGAGCCGTCAACGGAATATTCATTATGTCGACCTCGAAATTAATTTCGTGGGCAAGGCCGCATTCTTCGACTTTTGGCCACCCATCACATCTTCCGGGAGATTTCCCCGGGGGTGTTTACCAACAATAGAATATCATCCGCGCTCGACAAGGGCAAGCCTTCTTCTGTGCTCTTCCAAAAGTACGTCCCATGAATTACATGCTGCCCAGTGCAGTGCGTTAATTCAGAAGCCGTACGGAGAGGCTGACAGGTACATCGGGGACTGCAGCATTGGTTGAAATGGCGTCAGTCCCCATTTGCAAGTCGTATGCCCGGCTTACAGCCTGCAGTGGGGATCTGACATTGAAGGCTTCCGCATTCCTGGCGGACACCTTACTCCAGCCAGAGCCACAAAAGCTTCCCTACAACGTCGCGTTTAGAACCGATGCCCCAGTCTTCGAGGAGTTGAATCGACCGAAAAATGCATATGATCTAAATCGATTCGCGGTTGCGATGCGCGGCACAGCGGATGCTCCAGAGATCATTCTACAGGGTAGGTTGTATTTTATTCGGTTTATTTCAACGTGACATTCATCTCAATAGGTTTTGACTGGGTGCGCTCCCCGCTGGAGCCGTCGTCGTCGATGTCGGCGGAGGTATTGGTTAGGTTACTATCGTAATTGCACTGCGGCACCCTGAATTCCACATAATCAGCTATCGAAGGCTGTGAGTCAGCCTCGCAGAACATACGAAGTCGGAATTAATCGCTTCCAGCATTGCAAGGAACGCTTCCCTAAAAACAATCGACTCATTCTATTCCAAGGTGCGCCATATTGGAGTTCTGCTATTTTCACGGCTCTGAGGATTCACTCAGTTCATGATTTCTTCACACCTCAGGCTGTAAATGAGGCTGCCGTCTTCCTGGTGAGACACATCATTCACGACTGGCCGGACGCGCAAGCTATATCGATACTTCAACATCTCCGGCGGGCCGCCACTCCGACAACTAAACTCTTGTTGATTGAAAAGACGGTACCGCAGGTATCTGGAGACCAATCGAGGCTAAAAATACGACGTGCCGCTCATCCATGCGCACCGCCACCATTACTACCTAACTGGGGCGTTGCGTCGGCAGAAATATATGCATATGACATGAGCGTGAGTACCGTGGCCCGAGCATCTTGCGGCACGTACCCATCTGCTAGATGCCATGTCCCAGCGTTCCACCCCTATATTCCGCCCCGCTTATCCGCGCTCGACATCAAGTTCCGCCACAGCTACACCGTCCGGAAGTCGCATAATCTCGCTTTGATGCGTCCTCATTCATACGTCTTCAACTAATTATAAATTAAGACACTGCATTGATGGATGCTTTGAAACACGAAGAAAAAACCGGAAAAGATCCGGCCTTATTCGGACACGAGGAATCGAACCCCGGACGGTCTCCAACTATTTCCAGTGCGTCGTTGGAGGCGGTGTTCCATTCACCATGTCCAATTCATTCCCAACGTTCCAATCTCGAAGAACCGATCACTCGATCCGAAGCCCCCAGTTTCGTAAGTCGAGCTGTCATATTTTATTGTTTGGTTGGAACGCAGGCGAACCCCAGGTTTACTTGGACTGGTAACCAATCTGTCTACGGGAAAGTGTCGAAGAAACTGTCTATGGGAAAGCATCGAAGCATCGGTAGCTTCGGCACTTTCTCATAGACAGATTGGTTACCATTCTAAGGTCTACCGACACTTCGAGACTTTCTCGTAGACAGGGTGGTTACCAGTCTAAGGTTTACTCCGATACCGAATGTTCGGATACTACCCGTCTATATGATGAATGCGGGCCCACGGAAACCTTTCTTCACTTTAATTCTTCTTCCCCTGCAAGTCGACTTGTCCAGGGGGCCAGCGACACAAGGGCCGGTCCCAGATGGTTCATACTCCGGAAGTGTTCTTCGTGATTTATGGGTGCGCTCAATTTCCTCCATCCAAGTGCCTCCACTGAATTCAGCATGCGTTAGGGTCCAGCTGGCTTCGTCGTGGCTCAACGCGATGCTATACATGCTGGAACTCGTCATGTGCCTGCGGTACTTTCAACGCTCTTCGCGGCCTTTGCCTCACAAAATAGGGGTTGGCGCCATGGTCCTGTTCGATACCTTGTGCACCATGGCCATAAACGCAAACGTGTTCATCACGTTCCGGATTTTCTTTCGAAAGGCGTGTTTCTCTTCCTTGAAGATTGGAAGTACGGCAATACTGTTCATGACCTATTCCACGGCGGCCATCGAGCAGTGTTTTTTGATTCATTTATACTTCATTCTGTGAGAGGCTTGTGCCACACGCCTGTGTCTTCCCATGCTCACGCATACTATCTAGAACAAGGAATCGAGTCATCAGCATATGTTTGGCGTTCCTCATTATAGTACATGTGAGCCGCCTACTCGTCTCTCACCGTTCTATCTTCACGAATTACAGCTTGGTTTTTCATTTGCTGCTGGGATCATGCTCCAGACTTTTTCTTTACCCTTCACGGAACGTTTGACATTCACCGTCACTGCGTGAGCACCGTATCTCGGTATCATAATGTTTACTCATCATTCCGATCACAGAGTCGGTGCTATCTTATGCGCGCTCATGGACATGCTCATCGCCGGCTTCTTGGGATACGAGTTCTTCAAAGTCAAGAGCAAGATTGGAGCCAGTTCCCCGCAGAGGTGAGCTCATCCAGCTGACCTGGGCCGCACCCGCTTACCGAGCGTAAACTCAGCTTGATTCGCCGACTTTCCATACTCAGCGTAACGTCGGGCGCCTTGGTAGCTTCCACTACCCTCCTTAATATGATCCTGTTCCTGAAGGGCCACATCGGCACGTCTTGTGCTTTCATTCTTAATTATCAATCGGACTGACCGGTGTTTATCCAGCATTCGAGTTCTTCTTCTCCTGCCAAGGCCGGGTCTATGCCCTGACGCTCCTCGTCAACTTCCTTTCTGGGCCGTCCAGTTCTCCCGCGACTGTGAGTTCGGACAAGCTGGGGAGCCTAGTGTTCCAGGTCGACGTATCCCCGGTCGGGTATGCGAACAGTGATAATATGAGGAGGTCGCAGCTTGCGCCGTCGATTTACTCCACCTTCGTGCGTCCTTTTTGTTTTGCCGATCCACTTCAAATATCTTTGAGGTTGAAATATAATATTGATCATGATTCACAGAGCGAGGACTCGATAAACGCTCCAACATATGCACCAACTTCACCAGCGCATGCTCAATTTGCTCCGTTTCCACTTCGAATGCAATTTGCTTCCACGGATCCGCAATCTGCGTCCACGTTCTGAACACTCACGTTGCCGCGGATGGCCGTCGCTCCTCCCTATCACGCCGAATTGCTGCCGCAACCTCGAACTTGGACTGTTGTGGAACCGCGATCATCGGACTTGGACTTTGGACTATTGACTACGGACGTACTCGGGTAGGTGTGCAAATACATGTAGTAACACCACTTCCATGTACGGATAATTGTAAGATACTACTTCTAGCTGCAGATGTCGTGCCTTTTGTTTGTGTTGTTCTCATTCACAATGTTCGTTCTTAACTAGCCCTATATAAAATGCCTTCGCTATGTCCTCCTCAGGTCCCGTTCTTTGTTTCTCTGATTTACAACCCGTTGAACACCCCTCATCAATCCCAGCTATCATTTGAGTCTGCGATCCAGTTCGTAATTGAGGTCAAATTCACCGTTATTAGCTCCCCCCACCCGCTCCCGTCTCATACTAAATTCGTCTGAACGGGTACATCCATCTTTGAGTGTGTAATTTTTTTTCTATAAAGACACCTATTCTGAGCCTGGAAGTTTTATGTAGACACCCTGGACTTGAAATTTGTATCTTTGCAAGCCCTGGAATAAAGTCTAAACATCAGATGTGGAGCGGGACAGGAATACCCATGAAAGGAGTGTACACGTAGATCTTACCCTAGCGATCTATAGTCTATAATGAAGGAACAGCCTTGGAACGAATGTATGTTATCGGTCACTCACAGAATCTCATTCCAAACAAATGTTGCAGAAATATCACATACAATCATTATCAACACTACAAGTCCTGTTAAAAAAAGCATAAGTAGCAGTTCTTGCCGGGCACTTTTCACCGTTGGTAAGTTTTTTATTTTTCATCTGTAATCCAATACTTACCCTTACCCAACGGCTCGCCCGTCCTGCCCGAGCTCGATTTATCTTGATCGGAGGTATGTAGAAATGATTGACATCGTTCATCGTACAACGGTACAAGTCAATCGTTGCTGACGGGAGAGGGGCCGCTTTCGCGTCACGCGATGCTCGATTTGTTCTTTTACCGATTTCTCCCATCGTAAATAGAATCGATGTACTAAATTGATGCACTCTTTGGGACGGAGACTGGGGTACTTATGACTGATAAGTCATATTAATTGAAATCCAATTGCCAGAGCGTAGCGAAGGCATATATTGTACCGTAAGAAAGTAGGAAATTGATGAACTCACTGATGCGAGATATTGTCCAGACATTCGCACCATAATAAGGTGATCCTCGGGTGATCTGCAAGGAACATTGACTCAATACCGTGAGAGGGAAGCGAAGACTTGATGAACTTACCGACTGCGTCGAGAGCTCACACTCTCGGAGTAAGACAAGAGGGTCGCGAAGTAAGAATGACCGTCGACCGAGTTCACGGCATGATTGTGACAGGTCAGTGTCAGTGTGTGCTTCTTTTGATTACTATGGCTGCCGCTGCTAAGTGCATCAAGTACTGTACTTTGACCTCGCCCGTTCCTCGCTCGTGGTTCTTTATTGTCTTCAACGTCACTCGCCGCACTCGGGCATCCTGTTCGGCCCGTGGTACTCATGAGTCACGACCTCGCCGCACCGTCTTGGACTTTCCTCGGCGACGCATTTGGAGTGATTGATCGGCATACGCGACGCATCAGAGCACGTGTGCGCGATTTAAATTCCGCTCCATCTCCGCATTCCTCCGACACGTCTTCGTTTCGTCTTCTCTGTGGTCTTTATAAAGGTAGCAAATCAGCAAAAAAAAAAATACAGGGAGGATCTAGTGAAGGATTACTCACACCAGGACGCTGAATTGAAAATCAGTTAATCATTCGGTGGGGGTCCTTTCACAAGTTTTTGAGTCGGTGCGACATACACGCTATTGTTCTGGCGCAGTTGTTGAGATACATTCGAAACTGCTACGCACATACTCCAATAAGGGGAGTCGAACCCTCGTCTGCTTCGCAAAGACAGCCGATTCCATACACCATGTCCGATTACTTCTCAGTGGGAGGACTTTCGCGGGATTTTCATTAACAATGATTCACGATGCATGACACTGCAATACAATCAGAACAAGTCGAAAAGGCATACAGTTAGGATACGCGTATAATAATCAGTCCCAAGGAAAAAGAGGTTGTGATAGCACAGCTATTCGGACACGGACTTTCCAGATCTCATCCATCCAGAATATGGGATGATGTCCGATTCATTCCCCTTTCCGCCACGTCAGGTGAGCAAGCCTTTTTCTCGTCTGATCCGAAAGAGGATACGCGCCGTATCAATCAATACAGGTGAGCGCGATTCCAACTCCGCCAAACTCCGCTCTTTTTGCTCCCGCCATCATCCCTTCGCTGCTCGCTGGTCGCCACCAAAATGTCGCTTGCCGCACTCGCGAATCTGCCCACCCCGCCTCGACTCCTGGACTCCTTTGTGCCTTCTCTACTCGGCTGACTCCCCGTGCTCAGTGGCAGTGCTTATGACGTCGCACCGTCTTAATTCGTGCCATCTTGCATCCCGTACGTCGGCACAACCTCCTGTCCCGCCAGGCGTCGTCGTCTAGGGGACGCTTTCACCTGGCGCAACGGACGCCATAATACCGCTTCATTCGCATAGTTTGCGATCTGCTCGTTAAGAAGTACGTCCTGCCTTTGTCCTCTTCTCCGAAATGCGCATGTGCAACGAGAGAACCCGGTTTCACGTAGCTCACCGACTTGATCTCCTCTGGAGGTTTTTCCATCGGTCCTAGCGCCCATACTGCCCCGTCATCTAGACCTCTCGACTTCCCGATGGTGAGACCTCTATTCATGTCTGCATCCGCTGCCAGCGTACCCCGTCGTGTCCCGTCCTCCACGAAGCGTCTTGAATAGCATTTCTGTCCGTACATCCACCGAAGATACGTGTGCGCGGCGCCCGCATGGCACGACGATGGGGTGCACGATTTCCGCTTGGAACGATGCGTGCAGGCTTCCCGCATATGCACGGTGTGCGCGACTCTTGACACCATGCGCGCGCGCCGGTTCCTCTCGTTGGCGCGCATAGCAGATCATTCGCGTGCTTGCTGGTGTCTGATGCAATTGTGTGCGCTTGCAAACTATGGCCTACTTGTCGAAGTCACGGCGCGGATGTCCGGCGCGCACTGTTGCTGGTGTGCATTGTGTTTTCCCGGTAGTCGTCAATTCTGGCGGCTCCAGCTTGGGAGATACGGCATGCCTAGACGGATCGGATCGGAGGTGCGCATTGGTTCCAAATGCGTGGAGACGCGGGCGCCACCTGCTCTGCGATCTCGCAGAGGCCATCACTGCGAATGCATTTTATTGTCTGTTTATTTTATCGTTCGTCGCGAGTACTTACCTACCTCGCTCCTTACAGTCTTGCATGGTGCGAGGTGCATCAGCTAAACTACTCGGACGCAATGTCCACAGCTGTGCGATGCGCCCTTTGATTTTGTAGGATGGAGGCGGTCGGACACGTTCAATAAGAGATCTACGGTGAATGTATGACTTCTCGTCTCTCCAAACCGCTGTGTGGCAATTTCACAATTCTGTTGTGCTCATTATTGGGAGGCTCCCGCGATTCCGGATTCCCCGCTTCTCGTTATTTCTTGGCTCCCCCCGGTGCGTGTACTCGGTCGACTTGAAGGCAACTTTTATTGGCTCTGATACTTGTTTCATACTTGTCTTATTCGCGTTCGACTTATTCAATAACTCAACGATTGTCCAAAAACGACGTCGCAAGCAGCTACGCAGACACAGGGAGTCAAACCTCGCACTACCTCTATCTATTTGTCTCCTGGGATCAAAATGGCGAGGCCGTGTTCCGTACACCATGTCTGCTTGGTGTATAAACTTACGATCTTGAATATGTGAGGGGGTTTTGAAGGGCTGAACTTAAACGACATGACCATGAGAAGAATCCACGGATATTTCAGTGCCATTTGTGCATGAGTGAATTGGTGATTCAGTTATGCTGTATTTTAAGCTGCAGATGCGAACAAAGGGAGGCAGCCAAGGAAGGGAAAAAGTGGACAAACCCGTCGGATTTCACACACGGGGAGTCGAACCCGGGTTAGCTGCATGTTTTCTGAGCAGTTCTCCAGGCATTGTTCCATGCACTACGTCTGAGTAGTATCCATGTATCTGACGTAGGATAGATGACCACCTTCGGCGGAGGATTCAGTGGCGGATTGAGATAGATAAAATGGCGGAAGGCCTACCTCTATTGTGCTTGCGTTGTCGGTTGGTTTTTAATAAAAGAGAGACTGCAACAGGCAAAACTCTCAGCAAAACTGACTACTATGAAAACAAAAACAGCTTGTTCCCCGATTATTCGGACACGGAAAGTCGAACCCCGGTAAGCCCCCAGAATACTATGAATGGCTGAGGTTAAACCGGGGTGGTGTTCCGTACACCATGTTCGATGCATTATAATACCTGGTACCTGGCCAAGTGCAGGGCTATTTATATCGATCGTAGGTGTTCGAGACGGTGTGAATATGTGTTGATGTGCGTCAACTCCGCAGAACCCGGGGACCACGGACAATATAAGGACTGAAATGCATCGAAACGGTGTGATATTCATCCACACCTCATCAAAATAGAGCCCGCGCCACTATCTCCAGGAGCTGAACTTCGGTGCACGATCTACATCCCCATATTTATTAGTTGTGGGCTACAAATTTATTTGACAACAAAAACAAGATGGTTGTATTGCCCGTGCTGGAACCTCTGTCTGGATGTTCTTTTAAAACGAGTCTCACCAAAACCAGAAACATCCAATGGTTTGATATTGCAGCGGATCCCAAACCTACAGTACTAGTGGAAGGTGAAAAAAATGCCAGGTGCTCTTTGAATTCGGACACCGGAAATCAAACCCCGGTCAGCCTCATCATGTGCAGTAACGTATGGAATTACGAGGTGATGATCCATACACCATGTCCGATTTATTCTCCATGCTGGATCCTCATCGAGGTGAGTGAGCATTTTCTACTCATACTAGAGATGTACAAGGTGTAGAAATTTGATGGGATAACCCGAGGGGGTAGAAGAATAAAACAGCGATTTATTCCCAAGAACGAGAGGCCGTTTATACCTCGAGAACAATGTACAGAGAACAATGTATGTAGAACAATGAGAATAAGAAACAATAGGTAAATTCGAACTCAGACCAGCTGGATTCGTTTCATGGTTGAAACACCATGTAATGTTTCACCTTGCTGTGCATATCCATGCTAACCGTTGCACTGTGTCAGTGCGTCGGCTTGCTGTGCACATTCCAATACAAGGTACTTGTAACCAGAGCGCCCGCTCTGGTCTGAGCATGCGTTGTAAAATATGATTTGAGTGCACATTTATCTGATCAGGAATGCCAACACGAAATTGTGGTATGGAAGGTAGGTGTGGGTTGACCGAGTGCCAGGCGTATACGGTGGTTTGATGCATCAGATGATCGGTAAGAGCCATAGCGCAGTGATGCATTAATAGCGCTGATTAGAGGACGTCCGGATTTGGCAATAAAGGAGAGCTGCATTAAGAGGCAAAATGAAACACACCTCGGGAATCGAACGAGTGACCTCCGCACAAAAAACTATTGGCACGGAAAGACGAACTAACCAATGCACTAAGTTACCAATACAAAAATGCTTTATGTTCCCAGTGAGGGTAAGGCAAGCCTTACCCTACCTGGGACTGCTAAGACCCAGACCTAGGGCAGGCAAGCTGCCCTAGGTCTGCGGGATTGTTTTTACAAGCTCATTCTGTATTTTCGATGTTTTTAAACGCTAACCTAACTAAACCAACTTAACCATCAAAAGGTTCAACAACAAATTAATATATCCCTGGGCCCTAACAACTAACCAACCAACCCTAACTCTAACCTCTAACACTAACTGGAACTCCAACCACTAAGCAGGCCCCTAAGGCGGGGCCATAGAACATTTGTCCACGCTAATTATGTGATTTGGTGACTGCATGATATCATCACCAGAACATTCTACATCCATGTCCTTTGGTGTACTTGGTTATTCCGTTACTTCTGTTAAATCGGAGTAACGGAAAGGTTTTGGGTTCGACTCCCCTTGCGTGCATTATTTTAAATATCGCTGCTTAGAGAAGTCCTGATGCATCATAACCACCGCTAAATTAGTGGTTTTAATGCTTCACTGCTCTTCGACTCTCACCGGTGCCTGATGCATCAGCCCGCCAGACTAAGGTGTGAGTTCAAACATTGTATATGTGACAGCAGGTTTCCAAGCTTGAATTATATATATAGACAACAGCAGCGTGTGCCTTTGGCACTAAAGCATTACATTCCATTCTCAAATGGCTCTCACTGCGTATCCGTAACATGATTCGACATTTCCACAACCTGCTGTATCCAAATGAACAAACACATGCCTAATATCATGCGCAGATAGACTTGCCTTGGATGGGTGACTCATATCATTGGTCGCTGCTCCAAGGGTTCGCTGAATCTGAATCAGAGAGTTTCATGATTTTCTGCTCAGACACTCTGAGTGAGGCAGCTTCGCACCGAGCTCCTTGTTTCAGGTGACGAATGAAACACTATTACGTGTGAACCACTGTTCGGATGTGGAGGTTCGAGGCGACGGAAGCGTTGTCTGCCGTTGAGGCTGGATCCATGAACGATTGAGGCATCTCGGTGAGAATAAGAGTGTGCAAATAGCTTACGAGGCGAGCATTGAGTTCGAAAATACTATGGATATTCAGGACAAAGGTGAATATCCAGAACAAAGACTCACATTTTGCCTGGATTAGGTAGAAGATTGTCCAGGTCACTGGGCGGATGGGTGATGAGAAGGTGTTCCGCATGTACAATATTAACACCCACAATCATCTCGTGCGAGGAACTGAATGACATCCTGTTCAACTTACATCCGGACGAGTTGCAGCGCAATAGTGGCTCACAAGAATTATGGTCAGGAGGCCTGATATACTGAAACCAAATCAGAGGGGCTGGAATTGTACAATCGAAATACAGATCTCGCCTGGTAATCATCGTTGTCTCTGACAAGAACCACTGAGATGCGGTATACTTTAAATTAACATAAATCCTCACCAACTGTCCAAACGATGATGGTGTCAACTATGTGGGTCGTTCTGTAAAGACAAGGTGAGTCTAATCCTGGTTTGGAATGGGGACTCACTCTGTCCAGTGCGAGTCTCTAGCACGCCAAAGATCGTAGACTAGCGCAGTCGCAATGATAAAATCCACGATAGGACCAATCGAGAACGACGTAATCATCAACCGGTGCAATTCTGTAACTAGTATAGAAAAATCCGGGTGGATGCATAACTTGGCAAAGATCACCAGGATGCACGCCAAACGTAGAAGATTTAAAAGACAGCACAGGATTGTCATAGACCACCGCCTTGACAGAGTGGCAACCCGAAAGGCGAAGAAGGTCTAGTAGACACAAGATATCTAAACCATGCCAGGAGACAGTATTGGTAGCTGCGTACCTGCACGACAATGATTATCCCGCTGTGGAAGAATGTTGTAAAAATAAGTGAGAGCGGGGGATCCATGATGTGTTGTGGTTGGCCGTAGAATGTAACAGTGGTGAGATACATCTGACATACAGTAAGACTTCGGAAGCGATAAAGCGCCGCATCTGGACATACAGCATGGCAGCTACAAATGGTATGCCCGAGCTCAAGAAACCTGGAAATAATGAGAAAATGTTACCCGATGGAAAGGCGGGCCCACCCAACGATGGCCACCTGTCAATAGGTTCAGAAGACATGAACACATTGCACAAAAGAACACACAAATGTCTTGAGCATCACCCCATCCTCGGGGTATTCCCGATAGTAGTTGAAAGTCTGCAGGGTCTGGATCCCATAAAGAAATGTAGCGAGGACGGTACCGATTTCGAGGCTGCCCAATGTTCCGTCCAGGGAGAGCTGGCTAGTCACCATGATAAGGAAGGATGGGTTTCTGATTCCTGGGAGTGGTTCTGGGGGTATTTATCCTCCATGGGACATCTTTCACACCCCTGCATCAGTGGTGTCGTGGAGCGAAAGCGACAATTGGTCTGCTGTGACTATGATCCAGGATATGAATAATACATCTGTCTTAGATCATCTCAATGTCAGTAAAATCTTGGTATCCTATGTGGGCGCAGGAGGGAAAAGGCCCAAATGCAGCCAGTGGGACATTTGAGACATTGAGTGCGCTGGGACGAGGGCCTGCTGGAGATGCAGCGGTTTCTTCCCCGGGAAACGGGAAATACATCTCAGCCGCGTCTGGATAAGGTACTGGTATCCAACGGTCATCACCAATGAATGACAGTTCAACAGCACAGACCTGCGGCAATCCATCATGCCAAAGTTGGGATTCTCCACATACATCTTGATCAGACTGATACAAGTACTGTATTATTACATTCAATTCGACAGTCATGTGTCACAGGGGGTAGACGAACTTTGGTTGTTCATCATACGTCACAGGGGTAGTTGTCGAATAGGTTCCACGGTTCATAAAACCGCTCTTGACGTCCTAAATGATGGCTATCATTTTTCTTGCCTTCCTGATTCCTTGTCAGCAATATCCAGAGCCCTAATTAAAATTCAGCTCTATATTGCCCTGGACTACTTAGGCCCAACTCAACACACAAGCCGTGAAAACCATTCCCAAGGTAAATATTTTAAATGTGAATCTGCCTGGCTCTCCATGCTTTGGCGAAAAATTCCACATGATTCAATGGTGCCCTTGTATCCATTTGGGAGGTGTCAAATCTTTGGAGGGTATTAGAGGATCACTTATTCCATTGGTATCAGAGCGGATGCAGGTTGCGCTCGGGAGCAATAGGCGCGTAAAAATATCTCAACGGGAGAAGCTTATTTCACCTTCCGTAAGGAATGATCGCAGCCCCATAAATTGGGTCTTCTCGAAGTCGGGGCCTTGAACTTGCAGAACGAGACCCCGTCATTGATGATGGGAGCCTCCGAAGCTGTAAAAAAGTCGCCGCTGCCGACCCCATCATGGATCAGCGAGAAAGTGCGGAGAACGAGGCACTGTTCACCTGCCGATCTGTCAGTTTATTCTTTGGAAGATTCGATGTGGATGTCCTGAGAGAAATTGTTGCGGAGTGGCAGCTGGTTTTGGATTCCCGGGACAGACTTCAACGAGTGCAGTTCATTCCTCGGTTGCAGAGCCAAAAACCCGTTATCACCACCCATGTCCCTCGGATCTCCTTCACTACATTTTGAGGAGCCTCGGCCGACTCGATTGATGTCGGCTGAGGTCTGCCGAGGGTTGGCCAAGGGGGCTCGACTGGGTTGGTCTACGCAAGTTGGCCGAGGGTTGGCCGAGGCTGTCTCGGCTGGGTTGGGTGACCCCCCAATCTCTGCCCAGCACCATCGGCCGGCCTTCCCACAGCCCATGTGAGTGCGTGGGAGTGCAGCCAATTTCAGTTCTGTTGGTTATTTAGCCGAAGCGATTAGCTTGACACTTGCGCTGTTATGCGACTGGGTAAAAACTCATAAGGAGCTGGGGGCTAGCTACTACAGCTCTTATATACCTATTACTTATTTATCTAGAATATTCAACTCAATTCCAAGTCCTTCAACTGCTGAGCCCCAGCAAATATCCCTTATGCCGGGGTCTGCCCAGATCCGCTCTGATCTGCCCACCCAAAGTATGGCAGACGAGGGCAGATCTGGGCAGAGAAATGAGCCTATGGCATATGAGCATTTGAGCTCAACCTGCCGTCATCTGCCTCGTTCTGCCCGATCTATGCTCAAAACTGTCGTAGGCTGCTCATATATGCCCCGGGTATTTCACTGCTTCTTTTGCTTCATATTAATTGGAAATCCATGTTTATTTAGTAACTACGACATGCTGTACATAAGTAGTCGCCCTCCGGTTCAGCCTGGCTGGCCACCGTCTCCATTCGGCGGCGGCGGCGTGCAGCGGTCGGAAGTACAGATTGTGTTGCATATGTGGGCGTGTAAAAGCAGTTGTCTGGTGGAAGAGTAAATATATGCGTGTTTGATTAGAGGAAAGCAACTCACCAGACATGCAATAGCTCCACAACGCTCACCGTATCGACGCACAGCTGGTAAGGAGGTGTCAGCGCACTCCTAAAAGTAAAACGAGCAAGCACGCACTTGGCGTCGCTGGCAGCGTCTGTTGCTGCGGCTGTCATTCTTCCCTGTGTCGGCTACAGCGGCGGGGACGCGAATGGAGGACTGGAGTTGATGGTCGCAATAACACTGTAAAATGCTCCAGAAGACTTTAGAAAATACCAGAAAAAGAGGGGAAGCAACGACGCACAAAGATGTCTTCGGCACGGCACAGCGCCTATGCCGTCACAGCCAGCGCGGGCTGCGATCATCATCCAATTGCGAGGTGGGCAGTCGTTCTAATGTGCACAGAATATTTCAGTGCAAGCATAATGAGCGCTTCGCAGGCGTCGGGAATCAAGACCCTATGCACCAGATCGTGATGTGTAGAAGACTCTTGGAGGCTTTGAGAGGAGATCAAGAGCTATAAAATACCGAAGTTATAGTCAACGAGCAGAGAGAGAGAAACCAGAATAGAATACGCGTCAAAAAACCCAATGGTTATGGCTTGGTCGCGTCTGTTATCGATTCATTGCCGTATTATCTTGAGGGCCGTGTGTAATCATAAAGAAGGGTTACAGGAAGCATAGGGAGGTGGCCGCATGTGAAGGTGAAGGGCGGGGGCGGGCGGAGGGGAGGGCAGCCTGGGTGGGGCGGGGGATGGTGGAGGTAGGAAGCAAGGAGTGTTTTAAACTCCGCTGATCCCCCACTCGAAGTGGTCCGTGCGCGCAAGGCGTCCATGATGCGGACTTTGGATATTCTGAAGTCAAAACCTAGTTCTGTGGATGAAATTTCGATGAAATTGCTCATGGTTTCCAAATTTGTTTCAGATTTTACTTATTTTCAGCCCGTCGACAGAGGGCGGCAGAATCTGGCAGATATGAGCCAAGATCAGGCAGATGTCGGCAGATGTCGGCAAGTTGGGGCATAAGGGATTTTCACTGGGGCTGAGCGAGCAACCTTGGCGTGACTGATGTCAGCCAATTGGATCACTAAGTTTGATGCACCATCAATCTCCAACAAGTTTGCCAATCAAGGGCAGTGCCTGTCCCCACCTTCTCCAACTACCAGTAAGAGAAAGTGCCAGAGGATCGGCATCAAGTCAAACCAAGGTCGACCAACCTCAACCGACTAGGCCGAGCCCAGGGGTTGGCCGAAGTTGGCCGAGGCAGCCCATGCTTGTGCCATAGATCAACGGATGTATCCTTCAGGTACGTCTGGACCTCACTTTGCGTGACCCAGCATTCTCCCAGGATTACATGACCGACCACAATGCAATTGCTACGTCTCAGAGAAGGGCTTCGCTCGGGAATGATCCCGTTCAGCTGTAGGGCAGGAACTATTTACTCTGAGTTCTGTCTGCGAAAGCCCCGCGAGGTAATCATGCAGTGTCAAGAGCGGAACTAAAGAACTAAGAATCACTGAATCAATTTTACGATGAACACCGTCAAAGAGACCAGTAAGCAAAGAGACGAGGCGGTGTAAATGATGAGACTGCTAACTGTATAAATATTGACGGTCTTTGCATCCCCGAGATTGAAGCCATTACCATTGTCAATCCATACAGTCTATATACAGAAATGCACTAGCTCAACTAGTCTCCCATGGGTGGTAAGGAAACATTAGGAAAAAATTGAACCATTTCTCAGAGATTCGGATATGGGGACTCGAACCCCGTCTGCCTTGTAAATATGAGCAGACGTTCAAGTTTATGGCGGTGTTGCATACACCATGTCCGATGAATGCCAGTACCTGTACCTTGAAAGATGCAGTACTATTTTCCTGGGGCAAGTTTTATGGTCCATCGAAAAACAAATCGCGAGCGGTAATTCTCTCACTCGGACACGAGGAGTCGAACCCCGGTCTGCCTCATAACCCCTTTCAACGATCTTGACAACTTAGAATGTAAGGTAGTCTTTCATACACCATGTCCGAGTCCTTTCCCTTGCTGCCACACCACTCAGGTAGGCAAGTCCTTTTCCTGGCCGGATCGCACCAGCACACGCGCCGCATTCGCACCAGTGAATGTGAGCATGATTGAAAACTCTGCTCTTTCTTCCTCTCACCAACTGCTCACCATTTCGGTTTGTGGCTCGTGGCCATGCATTCGCCCACCGTTCTGCTCACACGTCTTCATTCGGTCTTCCTTGTCGCAACTGCAGGTCCCGTACTCTTGAGTTGCTCTTGAGATATTGTTACCCTGGATCCAACAACTTTCTGCCACACAGCGCCCTTTCAACGCCTCGCGCATTCAAACTCTGTCACACTCGGTCGTCGCAGATGCGTCATCCTCTATCCAGAACTCCCTCTCCTCTCATGGCTGTCCAATGCTGACTTGCAACTTGACTGCAGACATTTCGGCGAGCGGAGCTATGTGCTGGACATGATGAAGAGCCCTCCCGTTCCATCTGCAGCACCGTTTCCTGTAGTACTGGTCAATGCTTGTGCATGGTGTTCCCAGCTCCTCTGTGGCCTGTAGTCCTGCCTACGCATAGATTCATCCGTTCAGCTGTGAGAACATCTCTGCAGGCGATTTTGACTCCGGGCTGCTTCCACTTCGTTGGCGGGCTGCTCCCCATCATCGGCACGTGTGACTGGTCCTTCGCCACTGTAAGTGGGGAGAGCCATCACCCAAATTCTGTGTGTGGGACACACTTGGAAATTCCAATGTGATCAATCAAAGGCAATTTAAAGTGTCGTTGGTGTACCCTAAATCGGCGCAGTTTTGCAACTAAAGCCATACAATGTCCCGGATAGAAAAATAAAAAGAATAAAGGTGGAAAAACTCGGTCTCCGGGGTGCATGTATTTGAAACCATCCTGAACGGGAGCTTTTTTGACTAATCTTTTAATGACTACGTGCAATAAAAGCAGCAAGTGTTCAAAAAGAATTTCACAATCCCTGGGCATAGACACGGGGAGTCGAACCCCGCACTGCTTCGAACTACTTCTCCAAGGATATAGTGAAACTGCGAGGCGGTGTGCCGTACACCATGTCTGCTCATTGCAGGAGGTTTTGATCTAAAATAGGTGAGGAAATTTTAAGGGCTGTAGGGGCGATTGAATCGTCTGTGACCAGTATAGTACTGGAAGATAAAATTGGGTTCACTGAATATGCGATACTATGTGACAGGTCCACATCTCCAGTTCCCCTGAGGGATGTAAGGGCACCGGGCAAAGAAAAAATCGAAGGCAAAAACATCGAAGACTTAGTTCATTTCAGACACGGGGAGTCGAACCCCGGTTTTCCTCGATTAAGTACGGGAATCCGGTTCCAGTTTCCGAGGCAGTGTTCCGTACACCATGTCTGAGTCCTTTGCTTCAAGGCGAGGCTCGCTGTTCACCGAGTTCTGTATTCGCCTTTTAGTGACCACATACTGATGCAAGCTTTCACGTCAAACTACCCAGGGCTTGCAAAAAATACCCACTTTGAATGGTATAAGTATATAAGAAAGATGCTGCCGAGGATCTTTGTGTGGGATTTGATTGTTTTCAAGGGAAAGAGGATCAGCTGAAACTGAGAATTCGGGGATGCAACGTCGAAGCTGTTCGAGGTGAAATTCCGCACTTACCGGAATTTAACTCATCAATTTTCGAGTCGTACCCACCTTCGTGACTTCGTAACTTCGCTTAGGAACGAGAAAGTTCGTCACTTTGATGAGATTATGTGAAAGTTCGTCACATTGCCTGATTTCTGTGAAAGTTCGTCAGTTCAACTCAGCACGTTCAACACCCGGAATCTCGGCCATCATTGTTGCTTCAACAAGGCCGTGCGGGTTTTTTTTATATAGATCCTTTGCTAACACTAACTACTAACCCTAACAACTAACACTAACCACTAACCACTAACCTCTAACCTCTAACCACTAACCACTAACCCAAACCACTAACCACTAACCAGCTAACTCGAACCTAACCGGCGATCTCGGCAAGCTTCACTCCGTGATGTGCCGAGGAGTTGCCGCTTGACAAGCTTGGAATACCAACTCACGAACTTTCATAGAAAGCAATCAAAATCACGAAATTTCACGTATTCCCATCAAAGTCACGAGCTTCCGCAATGCTAAACGAAGTCACGAAGGCACGAAAATGGCGCGGACTCTCAATTTTCGCAGGATTGGCTATTATCTTCCAATGTGCTCATTGATCCTTCATTAGGGGCTGAAATCCCGCAGTGGAGCCACGGACGGATGGGGATAAAATCGAAGAACTAACATCCTACGTGCGATAAAAAGGCGTCTGGACTCTATTCATTCGGACACGGGAAATCGAACCCGGACGACCTCGAATTATTTCCGGCTCGCCGCAGATTTGGAAATGGTGCTCCGTACACCATGTCTGATGTATGCTCAGTGCTTGCATCTCACTCAGGTGGGCGGGCTTTTCTTCTTCAGATTTGGAATTGATCGGCGCCGCATCACTGCACGTGAGCACGATTCAAACTCCGCTCGGTCTTCCTCTCACCACACGAGCTTTTCGAATCGTCTCCAGCCTTTGGCCCGTTGTTCCCGGCGCCGTCTAGGATCGTCGCCGCAAGGTTATACAACCATCTGCCGCCGGACCCGCTCTCAAGCTGACGGCTCACTCTGAAACTCGCTCCCTCACTCGGTTGCCGCAGTGTCATCTTGGTGTCATCGTCTATTCACAGCTCGATCTCCTCTGATGTACTGCTCGTCACTCGATACGCATCGTGCCCTTTGCCCCACCTTTGAATGCTGATCTGAATATTCAGTGCGAGCATCTTGCCGCCCTGACCCATGCACCACATACGATGTCTGCTCCCGTGCCATGCGCGCCGACATGGTCCTTCCCGCTTCAAGTTGCTCACCCCCCACTTCAGCTTCTGCAATAGGCCCCCGTCCAGCCGTGGAATAATCTCGATCCATGCTCACTCACTGGCCCCGGTGTGTATTCCCCCTTCTTCACACAACTCCCCCTCGTTATCGCTCCATAAAATCTATGGCGTTTCATAAACCACGCCCTCAACTTTCCCTGCTGAAGGACAAGCACAGTGTATCTATCGCCCCCGGCCGCCAGATCAAGTCCTGTAATCCACGCGCATCGATGCTCTTGGAGCGCTCGCCCTCCGTGGGGCAACTAGGAATGTCCTCATGTGCATTGTCGCGTCCCGAGCATCACCGGACGTCTTCTTGCTGATGGCATTTGCGCATACCTTGTGTCTCCGCCACTGGGTGATATCGATGCACACTGCCCCGTCGCGAGTGCTCCGCCTCCTGATTCTTCCGCAATCGTGGGCTTGCACTAGTCGCATCCTCCGTGCGATGTTCCCATGTGCGGGGACGAGCGCGAGCCTTTCGCGGAGGCGCGTCGCGATGTGACCCACGCGAGAGAATCCGCCGGCGGCGCATGGGTGTTTCTTTTGCATTGAGGCCTGCGCACAATCGATCCTGGGGTAAATGCTCGTCGTGCTGTGCCAGAAGAGTGAGCCTAGGCCTCGCGCGCGCGATATCTATAGCTGTTCGCACATCCAATATTCGATCATCTGCCAAATTATCATCAATCCCCCCGCATGGGCGCAGTTCTGCTCTGTTGCACGTTAGAATAGTAGAACAATCGGAATCCGTGTATCCTTGTTCTTTCTCTCTCCTCTGGCGTCGCAGCACATCTTCTATCGCGTTTGGTAACAGCTGGTCCCTCTTTCTAGCGTCGTTTGTGCATCGCTCTTAATACCATATCTCTGGATCTCAACTGCCCCTTGCGTGACACTTGATTTTTGCGGGTTCTACTTACTCGCATACAATAAAATCAACTGGTTCAAAAAATGTCCTTCACTTAGTGGCAACGCAAACACAGGGAGTCGAACCCCGGACTGTCTCGGTCTAGGATTGGAACTAGGATTAGATATCGAGCCGTGTGCCATACACCATGTCTGCTTTTGTATGGGATGGGTGAGGGGATTTTGACTGAAATTGACGCAGGGCGGAGCATTGGATGTGAGTTTCGTCGCACGGTAGGTGAGATAAAATTTTGCAGGACGTGATTCAATTCGTTGGGTATAGGTAATGATATTACAAGCAAAATCTGGGAATGCAGGAGATGGGGGCATCGCGAAAAAAAGAAGGAGAAAAAAGGTCGGACACCGCTAGCTATTTCAGACACAAGGAGTCGAACCCTGGTTGGCCTCGAATAACTCAAGATTCCCGGCTCAGTTCCCGAGGCAGTATTCCGTACATCATGTCTGAGTAGTATCTGTGTATTAGAGGTAGGAGAGGTTAAGTAGCTAATTTCGTCAGGAGGCAAGACTACAATGGGCACGTTAACTGCCCGCAAAACGCATCGTAAGAACAAACAAAACCCAGTAACAAAAAGACAATTCTCGCTACTTTAATTCCGATATGGGGAGTCGAACCCTGGTCTGCCTCGATATCCATACCGTACCGTTGCAGAGGCGGTGTTCCGTACACCACGTCCGATTTATTCTTACCCTTTGTACCCTCACTGAGGTGTGGGAGTATCGTCCGCCATGTAGATTCTTGTCTTACAAATGGGCTCTCATGGTTGGATTTGTTACGATCACCTGTAAAATGAGTATCATTAATATCGACGAGCTGCCGGTGAGGTGAATTCTGAATTTAGCAGCTCGTGGATGTCAGCCAGAAAAGAGTTTTTCGAACATTTGATTCGGATGAGGGGGGGTCGAACCCCGGTGTACCTCATATGTTCTGCGATAATGTGTTACTAGAGGGTGTGGTGTTCCATACACCATGTCCGAGTGGGGGGATGAGGACGGATATTGGATAGAATGTTGGGTTGAGCAAATAATTTCTGCCTGTGATGCCTACACACTTGTTACCGCGACATCGCCGGCGTGAACGGGGAGGGTGATATGGGCTGATCGACCAAAAGAGAAGGAGAGTTATGACGGGCAGCACGACGAGTGTAGTAAAAAGCAGTGACCGAAACATACCATTCGGACACGGGGAGTCGAACCCTGGTCCGCCTCATCGTCGCATCGTAATATTCATAAAGAGGCGGTGTTCCATACACCATGTCCGATGTATTCTCAGTTTTGGAAGATTGCCGAGGTGGGCGAATCCTCTCAGAAGCATTGATTGAAATTGATCGACACACGCGTCGTAAGATCAGTGCACGTGAGCGTGATTGAAGCTCCGCTCCTTCTCTTTGCTCTCTGCCGTCGCTCGTGGCAACGCAGTCGCCCGCTGTGGCCGTCGCCGCCTGCAGACAACTCTCCTTTTGGTCGTCCTTGTTCTCTAAGTAGCTGGAGGCCACTGGCACCGTCTGGCTGGCATGTTGACCAGCGGCTCTGCCAGGAGACGCCTCTCAAGATCTATCTGCCGGTCGCCGTTCGTAGCTGCAGCCTATGTCGTCCTCGATCTCCCTGGATGTATTGCTCGCCAATCAATACATATCATGTCTGAATCCCACCCATCTTTTCAATGCTGACCCGCATCTTCAGGCCGCGCATAGCCATGTGCAAGATACACTGCACAATCCCATATCTTCTGTCCCGAGATGTTCTATTTCGTCAAGCTTCGACCTCAAGCTTTCCTTACATTTTCATGTTCCTCCGCCTGCTGTCCTGCCTTCGCGCAGATACACCCAAGATACGACTTTTGTAGGTACGTACGGCTTCACCCTTTCCTGCTGTCTCACTTCCGCCTTTTGCCGGCACGCTGCCAGCGAGAAGATCAAATACCCCATCGCCCACGGAGCTCGTGCACTGGGTGAGTGGTACAATACAGCTACAGATTTGCCCGGCTCCTGCTCCGTCTCCGGTGCGCTCCGAATTACGGCTCGACGTCTAGATTATCGGGGCTCGTGCAAATACTCAAGAATGGTGTGGACCTACGAGATGCGAGCCAGATGGTCTTTTTCTTCCTCGTTCCTGAGCGTCCTTGGAACGATATTCATTGCAGAGCAAATGTCAATCTGGTCTGCAATCGTCCATTTCGCGCACAAACCCTTTTTCGAGCGCAATTAACTGTACGTTGATGATGCCCAGGTGAGTGCATCCTGACGACACAATATTCAACTGGTCCTGGGATGACCCTACAAATTCGTCTGAAGTTCTCGACTTCTCTGCGGCAGTGGCTTCCTTGGTATTCGGCTCAAAAACCGCTCCTGTGTGGTTTTTCGCTCTCCTCGATGTAATTTCGTCAATGTCTCAAGCTATCGGGTCTACTTCTCTTGCAGCGCGATCACACTATTTACTCTGTTGCGATCTCATGTTCCTCCGGACGGCGCGTGGGCGACACTATTTAGGTTGCACTTATACGACCCCCTTGCAGTGAAATCAACCGGTTCAAAAAGTATTTCGACGCTTGGTTACGTCCGCAGACACGGGGAGGGACCGCCTCGAAACCGATGTCGGCAATTCCGGCATGGGGTATAGAAATAAAAATTCTTCCTCTAACACATCTATCACCTTCTACTCGCACAGGATGAACATTACAGCCTCAATAAGAAGGTGATTACATGGGCTGTATGTACAGCTGTTAGAGCAGAAGCTAGAAGGCGTCTCTTCTGATCAAATGCACAGGTTTGGGTTAAATTTAGAGTTTATAATAGCCTTCGACTGTTGAGCGCCTAAAGCTCCCTTCTGTCCCCTACCTCGATGGCCGACGACCCACAGACCCCTCCAGCACAAACTGAATCCATTCTCTCCAGTTCTGGTGCTGGGCGCGCCTCTCCGTAATTTCATCTCCCTCACCTTTCGAGTGCGCTCGCTCACGAAGAAGCACAGATCCTCGGGAGCCATCATTGCCAATTCGCAGAACTTTACTATCACTGGTGGCCAGTTCACGAATATTGTGAATTGTGCTCCCACCGTACCTTCAAGTAAATTATCCATATTGGAGCCTGGATCTGTTGCTTAACGTGTTTCATCCCGTAGACTTCCGAATGATCCCCCTGGGGGACTTGGATCTGCGCAATGAGATCCGTTTGGAGGGTGGTAGAGTGGTAAATCAGCAACATCGACGTTGTGCTGCGAGGCGAATTTACACCACCCGAATTGATGGTAGGCAGTCGGATATGACTGTCGCGGTATACGAGGGTGAAAATGCGGAGGAGGTATGTCTATCAGCCTCTGCAAGTTTCAAACTCTCACAATTTCGCCAAGACCTGGAAGCGTGAACTCTCGAAGTATTCCGGACTTCGGTCAGTTCCAGCTAATTCCATACGAGTAATGCTGCATCTGCAGGCCAGGCATCCAAACATTGTTCAGGTTTATGGCGCCGTCAATTCAGCTGGCCTCTATGCAACCATTTTTCACGAAGGTTTATCATCTTTCGTTACAGTGGTGACTTGCTGATGGTATCCATAGATCTCATGCCGTTGAAACAATTCGTGGATGAATATCGGCATTCGGTGATGTCTTTTGTATACCTATACGCATATTTTGTACGTCCGTGCATATACCTGATAGTACCACAATGGACGGGATATTGACTTATGCAGCACACAGAACTCGACGTAGGTGGTGGAAATCTCGCTGATCAATTTAAACCCATTGACTTCAATAGGATGCAGAGGAGTATTTCAATTCTCGCTTCGGGGAATCTCGGTTGGCACGTTGGCATTCTTTGTGGCTTGCATTGTGCCTGCTTAAATCCCCCGTAGCTCTGTTATGACTCCATATCTTGGATACGGCGCTCGACAGGTCGACTCTGTGTCGAGGTTGCACCTGACTTCGCTGATCATGCCCTCACATACAAACTAGAAAGAACATCAACTACCCGGATCTCATTACCATCTCTTGGGCCCGATCCGGAGACGAACATAATTGCTTCTCTGACCTTGGACCAGTTTCATGACATTTGTTGGTACTATCTGTCAACAACAGACTACATATCGACACTTGACAAAATACACCTCGGTGCAATTGTCTCACTGCACGGTGAAACCATTCAGGAGATTGCTCATATACCCAATGCGACTTTTATGGACTATGGATGGAAAGGGGCCGGGACCTACCATGGACCAAAAGCGCCTATCGTTATGGAAGATGGTTGGAGTCGGTAGGTGCTATCTTCCTTGTTCAAGCAACACACCTGAATGTCTCGGTATCTTGAAGATTTCATTCCTCCTCTGTCACTCGATCAATGAGGCGAGAATTGTACCATTACATCGATGCCGACTGCTGGCTTTCCCAGGCAAATCATGTCTTCAGTCAGATTCCGACCCTGCCAAAGCATGAAGAGTATTGTGAGTAAAACACTTTTCAACGACAAGATGGTCCTGAATTACCCACAACAGTCCTCGTGGATGGGATAACCGATCAGCTCTCATTCTCAGGATATTCGAAACCTCTCCCGGAAGGCTATCTATTCCTCTGTCCGGTAGAGGACCTCCGGGACGATACTGGCAGATGGCTTCCGTACCCTGGATGTCCAGCATATTGGTCGCTCGACTCTTCCGGAAGCCAGAGGCTCAGTCCAGAGGAGGAATCCAGCCTTGGATTTCCCTCTCTGCAATTCGAAATGGAGCTTTCAGTGAAATCTTGGGATGAAAGTGTTTATGGGGCGCTCAGCCGCTTTCACCTGGCCAAAGGATTTGACGCCCATGGCCGCGATGTCGCACGGCACCTTGGATATCCACTTTATGAGATTTCTTCTGGCCCGACTGTTGACGGTGTGCGGAGTGAGTGGCAGTCGGTTGTTATACTTCTTGTAAAAATCTGACGTGGTTTGCAATTCACAGTCGAAGAAACGTCATCCGATTCTTCGGAAGTCCGCGAAGCTTTGCCTGTACTGGCGGCTCCGCACCCTCAAAAGTTCTAATTTTTTATCGTTGGAACTCTCGGAATAATCCTGGCACTCGTGGCGTCCTGATCCCATAAATGTTTAAGCTACGTCGTGAGTGGGTGATGGTGAATAAAAAGTCTCCGAT
Organism: Mycena epipterygia; assembly: GCA_029281465.1. Taxonomy (NCBI): domain Eukaryota; kingdom Fungi; phylum Basidiomycota; class Agaricomycetes; order Agaricales; family Mycenaceae; genus Mycena; species Mycena epipterygia. Next base: position 292,964 of record JARJCQ010000044.1, on the reverse strand, counting down.
GAATGAATATCCGGGCACAATGGCTTTACAGACTCGGGTCACCCTGGTGCATGTGGCTTCGGTCTGCGAAATATATGTGATGTACGATACCTCGCGGTGTACGATGACTACCACTTTCAATTTCTGTTCCACTTGTCCCCGTGCAATTAAATAACTGGGTTTCAAAAAAGCATGTGCAGGACTTCTACACAAACACGGAGATTTGACCCCGGACTGCCTCGAAGAATCACCATTTATGAGCAAACACCATGTTTTGGTATTATCTATGTGTTGGATGTGAGACAGGTCAGCCAATTCCAACGCAACACTCACTGGACCGATTAAAGCATGTTCTGATAGAGATATGCGAAGGACCAACGCAGCTTAAACTTACGCGTTATTTTTTTCACAGTCAGTGCCGTGGATGAGCTTAGCGGGTTTCCAACGACGAAATCTCATCAGAGACTGACTGCCTTCATTTAAGCTTGAAGCACTAAAAAGAAAATGCAGACCAGATGCGGGATATTTTGGACACAGGGAGTCGAACTGCGACGCACCTATAGTTTGAAGAGCCTGCTGTCGAGAGCTTAGAGTACTCTGTGGCAGATTCTTGGAGGACGACATGGATGGCGGGCCATTCAAGACGAGTACTGGATCCAAAGCTGCGATACTGGGCGCAAACAGCAGGCGAGTAGGACGGGCGGTCCTAGTTTCAATCGTGCTCACGTGCACTGATGCGTCGCATGTGCTGATCAATCCGGGTCCCACCAAATCCGACGAGAGGAAGACTGGCTCATCTCAGAAGGTTTCAACAATGAGAATGATTCGGACATGGCGTATGGAACACCACCTCTTTCCTTGGCATTTCGCTTTAGCAAGGGGTTATGAGGCAGATCGGGGTTCGATTCCCCGTGGAATGGCAGGCTCTTCCCACTTTTTATTTTAGCTCAGATGGCTGGGCATCTCGAGAATAATGAGTCTCATGTTGCATGTATTGATTAAGGAATCGGGACCTTCAAATAGATCAACCTACCAACATGCATCCACACCTGTGTACAGCGCAGTACAAACGATAGCATTAACCATCCGTGGTCCACAGGGTGTTGATGGGGGCACGAAAAAATAACACGAATCGGACGTGGTGTATGAAAAAATACTGGCTCATTCGAGTGTGGTCCGATTCTGCGCATGATTCGCGGGCGCGGCAAGTTAAGCTTTCGCTGCTCAGGTCGCAGGTGGCACTTACTCTCCCGGTTAAATGTGAATTGGAATTCCCCGGCCACATCGAACACATATTGTATATAATATTACGTGCTCTGGTTGAGTTCAGAGTTGATCTTTATAGCTTCATTCATCCATACCGCTAACGATCTGAATCCCAAGTCGGAAAACACACAAGGAACTGCAATTTACAACCAAAGCTAACCACAAAAAAAACCCCAAACTAATCCAAAGAATCCAAAGTCCATTCCATATCCAATTTCGTAAAACAGTGTATCCCATGATCCCTTCTGCCCTTTAGGCGGTTCAATGTCCATCAAACGTACGGGGTAGGCGTCTTCTTGCAGTATCCATCCGAGTTGCTGATGTAATCGACACTGCCGTCAGGCTGCGGCTGACCCGCACAATTATCAGCAGCCGAGGCCGTGAGGCATGTCGTGAACAGGGAGCAAGTCAGCTGCGTGCTATTCTTGGCGGCCGAGTTGTTGTCGTGGTATGAATTGACGAAGGTGCACCCAGCGACGGAGTCGCACATGGCCTGGCAGTCTGTCGGAAATGAATAAATGAACCCCAAAAACTCTAACAAGAACTACCTGCGACGGTGTCAACTAAGCCGTAAGTCTGGTAGCTGCCGTCCTGAGCCGCGCAGTTGAGGTTGTAGAAGGTCTGGCTGTACTCCGGGGGCGGGGGGGGAGGGGCGTTGTGGGGAGGGGGCGGCGCCGCGTACGGGCAATAGAAACCCAAGTGAAGTACCTGCAAAAGCTCGCACAACAACTGGATAACAATCGATACTTAATAACATCTTTGTATGGTGTTGAAACGCGCTTACCCCGTCCAAGTTGTGGGAAATACCTGTGGGCAGGTTACCACGGCCATAGTACCATCCGGGACGGTGGCCGGCCTCCCAAGGCGGGATAGGAGCACCGTAGTGGTTCTTCGCGTTGAGGGCCGCCGCGGACGAAATGTATGCCGAAGTGTAAGTGTTAGCGGCCGTCGCGCCAGAGACGACGATGGCAAGAGCGGGAAACACAGTGCTGAAGCGCATCTTTGGTAGGAGAAGTGGATGTGAGAGTCTGCAAGAGAGTGGACGCATAATTTGAACAGCCATCCATCCTCGACTTTATAGGTTTGACGAGCCTCGTGCTCAGGCGTGCCCCTGTGAGTGAGATTCCAATATTGGAATGAGATCTGGCGAGCAACATGAAACAGCGCATGTCGTCCGGCTAAGGAAACTTCGGGACAGAGGTCTACCCCGCATTGGCGGGTGTCACTCGACGGAGCATGAGTGGCTGCGTCAACAGCTTCTTTTTGCCGAGTCTACGTTCGGTCCGCAATAGTTTCTGTTATTCGACCTGCATCGGAGTGAATGCGGCGATACGCGACCCAGTATCACCAGTGGCGAATTTGAGATGTTCGTGTAACTTGAGAAACTTGAAGCCAGTGCCGAGGTCCAGAAGAAAGTTGATTACCACGCCTAACTCACAGCTCGTGTGTGAACCTGGAGAAGTTGACAAGAATTTGAACAGTGACATCGGCGGCTGATGAACCCGGTCATCGATCAACGCCAAAATTGAGCACAGAAATCACCACGTCACGGTGGTCGAGATACTCCTATTCTTCACTCACGACACGACCCTGGCATTCGAGGCCATCCAACAGCAATTGATCTAAGGGACCAGAGGCATATTACCGTTTTCAATGAATTTTCAAAAATCAAGCTCCTCTGTGCGTGCGGCATCGAAGTCTAAAAGCGTCAGAAAGCGTCAACGCTTCTGCGACTCTTGAAAACGAGGAGGAATCCTGGTTCTATTCAATTGTGCTCTCTATAGGAGCCCTATACTGCCGTCGTCAATTCGCCAAAACTCAACTCTCCTGAATGGAAGCCACATTGACACCGGTTCACCTTGGAATACCTCTCGTTACGCTCAGGGGGACAAGTCGCGAGATACTTGTTCCCAAATCCCAGTATTGACACCGGTTCACCTTGGAATACCTCTCGTTGTGCTCAGGAGGACAAGTCACGAGATACTTGTTCCCAAATCCCAGTCCGCGGAGCGGGAATTCATACTGTAGGGATCTATTAAATGTCATCGTTTCGTCGAACAACAATCTCCTGTTTAGTTCAGGCTGTTCCGGGGGCTTTAAGGATTTTCCGAGGCATTTTCTTCCGGCGCTTATGCCAAGAGGATCCTAAGAACCAGCAAGTTCTATTAATACATCTGACACTTGCGGACCTGCCAAATACGGAAATGCTTCATCGCACATTCATGAGTAATTATAATTATATTCAAGCTCTTGAGCGACAATTGCTTCCCAGGTACTCAACGCGAGTCGACTTTACCTCCCTGCTTCCATGAATAAGTTTGTTCGACTTGAAATGATTGGCCTACGCGAACGTGAATGAAAGTCCGACAGCACGAATTATTATGAGATATGACAGCAACCCCTGACCCTGAATTCACAGTGAATGGGGTACGCACGCGTCTGTCACGCACGAGCAAAATGTTGAACGGCGCTAAACGGAGGCGCGCAAAGTAACATGAAAAAAGGACACGACAGAGGAAGAGACATCCCGTTTGCCCGTTGTCCTACGCGGAGAGGCACCGGCAGAATGAACCAGTCCCCTTGTAGGTACGATTAACCTCATCCTTCTCCCCATAAGCGCGTGTGCAATGGCAGCACGTTTCAGCTCATTTTGAATTTTCGCGTTCCCGGTGGATGTATGGAGAGTCGAATTCCAGTTCAAGGAGCATGGGAAGGGAAGCGGCATATATATAGGCACGCTCGCAGCGTGTTGACCGGTAGTCGACGAGTGAGAAGCTCCCGTGTCTGCATACCCCGTGATGGACCATGGTGACGTTTTGAGGGCCCTGAATTTCATTGCATAGATATTCCCCGAAACCGACAATAATGGTTTCAAAGCAGCGTCAAATACCCCAACCAGGGAGGGCGGAAGAACTCCGAGAACCGGGTGCCTGGGAGCGAATCTGGAATTGTAGATGTCTCCACGGAGGCATTCGAGAGAGACGAAGGAATTATTCAAACGAGCACGGGGAATCTTCGTCCTGAAAATAAAATGCCTATGAGCATCATGAATATTGCATCCTCGAGGCCTAGACGGACTCACCTCGCAGTTCACCCAATTTCAGACTGCAAGGAAGGAGGTAGGCGAATATCTGCGACGAAACACGAGTTAAGAAACAAAACCCAATGAAAGAGTTGTCTGAGCGAAGTAATATTGGAGATTACGTGCCATTTCGCAATCGGTTTCGACATATTCCTAGGCCTCAGCGCTTAAGGAATGTGAACGCGAGTCTCACGAGCACCCCGATACCAGGTGGGACCATTCCATCGCACAGCGGCGTACCGTGTATGTAGAAGCGGGCGGTGGGTCCATGTAAACGTGGATTATCCCGAAGGATCACAAGAGGGAGGGAGAAGAGAGTCAGGTGGATATTTAAAACAAGTCACGGTGCCACTCACCCGATAGCGCAAGGTCCTGAAGGCAGGGAGGGCAGTACTTGGCTGCGGTGCTCGGCGCTCGCGCACTTAGAACTACCTCCAGAAGTGCCGTGCCGCACGGCGATGAGGTTGGAGGCTTCACGGAACGGCTCTGCGCCTTCTTGGCTTTGTGCATTGCGGCGAAGGGGAGATAAAAGGAGGATGTGCCCTTCGACGAGCAAAAGCGTGGATCCGGACTGCAGAACATCACGGGAATGATGTGCCGGAGAGGTTTAGCGCAGACCACACACGAATGGGGCGCGCAGAAGGAAACTAGCTTGAGGCAGATCGCGCCTGTGCCTGGGTCCTGGGAGAAAGCACTGATGAACGATGTCACGATGACGCACCGAGCATGCATCAAGAAGGTACGTACCGCAGGACAGGGATTCAGACGAGTCGAGAGTGTACAAGAGCATCGGGTAACGGGATGGGTGCTGACGCGCTGACGGTTCGGGGAGTCGTGCACATCGGCACAAATGAAAAGGCAGAAGGCGCGCGAAAGGCTCCAACCTCTAACCAGGATGGTGGGTCGTCCGACACTGATTCAACGGCTGCGAGCGACTTGGAGAACAAAGAACGACGAGCTAGCAAGCGGGATGATGGCAAGAGCAAAGAGAGCCGTGGCGGAGTTTTGGCGTGCGAAGGTGGCGATTCCCGGGCCGCACTTCCGTTGATGGATTCACGTGCAAAGAGGCGCAAACAAGCGACGCTCTCACCTAACCACATCGCATTCGCGCGTAATGCATCCATTCGCACCCTCCAAATCGACTCTCCGGGCTGAACTGGCCTTGAGCTTTACGGCAAGACCAGGTAGCTTTGGGCTCTTTTCGACGCGCCGCGGGCTCGAGGCGCGGAAAACCCGGCTTTGAGCTCACCAGACGCGTAACGTAGGAGGGTCCAGCCACCGTGTCCTCGGGCTCTGGGATCCAGCTGTGGAAATCCGCTCATCAATGAGTTCCTGGGATTTCCTACGAAAATATCGCGTCTGGGTAAAGCACCCTGGCGACTTGATGCCTTCGGTAGCCTTTGAATGCTCAGTGCTCGGTGTTGAGCATCAATCCTCGCGAGAAGATCACATTATAAACTAGGATCCCGCGCTGTTACCGAAAACAACAAATCTGAATGTGTCCGTTATTCTGCCCATGACCGCCTCGCAACTCAGTGGAACCACCGGAATATTTAATCACTGCGACGTTGTGGATGCCCGCAAATTTACGATCGCGGTGATCTTTATCGTTAATCTTCTTCGGCAGCTATCTTACACTAGCAGCCAGTGGTGGCCTTCGCAAAGCTGTATCCTCATCTGTCCTCATGTGAATCTACCAGTCACGGACTCGGCGGCTCAGTTCCCCCTTGGCCCGGATATCTGACTTCAATCGCTTAATGTTTTAGTTTTTCCGTCAACAATCGGGACCCAGGTCAGGTCACCATCACCGTCCCCAACCCGCTGACGGAGCAAAGATAATTTGGCACCATTAAACATCTCACCATCACCGTCTCCAACCCGTTCAAGATCCGGCAGTCGGGCTCACTCCGCCCGCGCAGTAGTAGTACTAGCTGAATGCTGCATTGTCCCACAAGCACTATGCTTGAATCAATAATAAACAATAAGTAGATTTCCCACCCCAAAACTGGCCACGTCTCACCCGCCATGAACGTGTTCCATTTGGGGGTTTTTACTACTCAGGAACCCAATTATGCCAATTTATGGCACAGGAGGCGCGTACCCATCGCACGTGGGGCCCGGCAATATCCAGCTATCCATACTAATAGTACTCGTTTACCCGGATAGCATTCATGGGCGTCGATTTGGGCACCGGCGGATTCGCCCTCCGCGATAACGTGGCCCGCGAACCGCAGTTCCTTCAAGAACAAGAGAAGCATCCATGGGCGTTGATTTGGGCACCTGATTCGGGTATTGTCCTGGATTACTTGTGGGACGACTCGAGCACGGCCGTTTGGTGTGAGTTCTATATTCCGCCCCTGTGTGTCCATTGTCACTAATATGACAATGCAATTACTGCGCGACTCCCGGAATGTACTCGGATGAGGGCTTCGCTCAGGCTAGCGCGGGAGGTGATGGCCTTCGGATGGAACAATAAGCCCTTTGTGAGTCTGGATTGCAATCTACAATTACGCTTTAATCTGACAAGATTCAGGCATTCGATGGCCGGGTGGGGACTTTGCCGACGGTACCTCCTATGTAGCACTGAGTTCCGCCGTTAGATTCCGTCTGCGAAAGAGCAGTCGGGTAATTCAGCAGCCTTACGCCAATGGTCTGTGTTACATACCCCTCGTAGGCCTCGCTTTGCAATTTTTATGTCTCGGCCTTTGCCCTTTCTTCCGTCGTCTCTTTTTTTATGTTACTTTACGCTTCTCTGTTTAGAGCCGCTAAGTTTCACGCTCGTCCGTGAGAAACACGTTCGTGCCCCATTCGCTGGGAATTCAGGGTCAGGGGTTGCTGTCATATCTCCGAATCCTCGTGTCTCTCACAACAATTCGCGCTGTCGGACTTTCATGCACGTTCAGGTAGGACAGTCATTTCAAGTCGAATAAACTTATTCATGGTCACAGGAAGGTCAAGTCGACTCGCGCTTCGTACCGGGGAAGCACAATTGTCGCTCCGGAGCTTGAACATGATTACTCATGAATGTGTGTACAATGAAGTACTCCGTATTGGCAGGTCCGCAAGTGTCAGATGTATTAATAGAACTTGCTGGTTCCTAGGATTCGCTTGGCATAAGCACCGGAAGAAAACGCCTCGGAAAATCCTTAAAGCCACCGGAACAGACTGAACTAAATAGGAGATTGTTGTTCGACGAAACGATGACGTTTAATAGATGCCTACAGTATGAATTTCCAGCTCGGCGGACTGGGATTTGGGAACAAGTATCTCGCGACTTGTCCCCCTGAGCGTAACGAGAGGTATTTCAAGGTGAACCGGTGTCAATGTGGCTTCCATTCAGGAGAGTTGAGCTTGGCGAATTGACGACGGCGGCATAGGGCTCCTGGCGAGAGCACAATCGAATAGAACCAGAATTCCTACTCGTTTTCAAGAGAGTCGCAGAAGCGTTGACGCTTTCTGACGCTTTTAGACTTCGATGCCGCATGCACAGAGAAGCTTGATTTTTGAAAATTCATTGCCCACGCCTCTGGTCTCTTAGATTAAGCGCTGTTGCATGGCTTCGATTGGCAGTCTCGTGTCTTGAGTCGAGTCAAGAATAGGAGTATCTCGACTGGGCCACCATGACGTGGTGATTTCTGTGCTCAATTTTGACGTTGATCGATGACTGGGTTCATCAACCGCCGATGTCACTATTCAAATTCTTGTCAACTTCTCCAGGTTCACGCACGAGCTGGGAGTTAGGCGTGGTAACCTCCGCGCTTGCTTCGAGTTTCTCAAGCTACGACGAACATCCCAAATTCGCCACTGGTGATACTTGGTCGCTTAACACCGTGTTTACTCCAATGCAGGTCGAATAACAGAAACCATTGCGGGCCGAACGTAGACTCGGCAAAAAGACGCCGTTGACGCAACCACTCATGCTCCGTCGAGTGACACCTGTCAATGCGGAGTAGTCTGTCCTAGGGTTTCCTTAACCGGACGAACACGCTGTTCCATCTTGCTCGACAGATCTCAGTCCGAAATAATGGAATCTCACTCATAGGAACGCGCCCGAGCACGAGGCTCGTCAAACCTATAAAGTCGAGGATAGATGGCTGTTCAAATTGTGTATCCACTCTCCTGCAGACTCACACATCCACTTCTCCTACCAAAGATGCGCTTCAGCACTGTGTTCTCGGCTCTTGCCATTGTCGTCTCTGGCGCGACGGCCCATCGGCACGGTGGTGATGATACTACCTACACTTCGGCGTACATCTCGTCCGCAATGGCTTTCAACGCGCAGAACTACTACGGTGCTCCCATCCGGCCTTGGGAGTCCGGCCACCGTCCCGGGTGGTACTACGGCCATGGTAACCCGCCCACAGGTATTTCCTACATCTTGGACGAGGTAAGCGCGTTTCAGCCCTATACCAAAAATATTAATAACGATTATTATTCAGTTGCTCTGCGAGCTTTTCGAGTTGCTTGACTTGGGTTTCTATTGCCCGAACGCGGCGCCGCCCCCTCCCCACAACGCGCCTCCGCCCCCGCCCCCGGAGTACAGCCAGACCTTCTATAACCTCAACTGGGGTCTGGTAAAAATGGCGCGGCAGGCGCGGCGTTGACGCGCATTGACGCGGCTGTGACGCGCATTGACGCGGCAGTGACGCGGCGTGACGCGGCAATCGGCGCGCCGCCTCCCGCCCTTTCTCTATTGCCCTGGCCGGCCCAGGACCTGTCCGCGCAAGGTTTGTTAGTTCAAATACATTGTTTGGACTCACAATCTCCGATCTCACAGTTTCACCCAGACCTTCGCTAATTAGTGCTAATTAGTCTGATTAGTTGCTCAATTCAGTGGAAGCGGTCAAGAATTGGGTGCGGCCACAGCACTTAAACACCGACTAGAGACATATTCAGTGGGCCATGAGCTCAGAGTTTAACTTCAGGGCACTGTAGACCCCACTGAATCAGCGAGTGGGTTTTAATTATTCAAGGATTAGTTTTCAAACGTGTATTGTAGCTCATAGGGCAGAAATTATCTAACGATCTAGAGCCATTGCAACCCGTATCCATTGCCACACACAATGGTCGTTGTCTGTTCAACTTCAACTTCTATTATTTGGGACTGAAACTGATTCAACGATTTGCATCCCTCCTACCTCAAATAAACCTCTCTTGGCACCACAAGAGACTTGCCGCTTGCAGGAGGCTTCGAAGCCACAACCGAGTCTAGTGATAGTTTAATCTTCCGAAACCATTTGTTGTATTTTCTGACGAGTCTGTAGACTGTGGTCCGAAACATTTATGAATAATCAGGAAAGATATTGAATCCATGAGTAAATCTGTCTGGTCACTGAATCAGGGCAAAACATGATATTGCGGTCTAACACTCCATTTTTTACGAGAAGGTATGCACCGAAACGTGATTGCTGCCCGGTGTTAAACTGTGGAAGACTAGCACCCTCTGCCCATTTCTTTTTTGAACAATTATTAATTTTGAAAGTTCGTTGCAAGCTTTCGGGAGTAAGGCTAGTGAAATGGGGGATTTTCCATTGGGTGGGAAAGATTTTGGTATATATATGATCAAGGGCACTTTATCAGAGCCGTGGTCGAAGTTGGTTTCACTTCTCACCGTCGTTGAAATTTACCTACACCAGACTGCTAAAACTCCTATGCAATCTGAGAAATATTTGATTGAACTCGTCATTGTAACGGTGGCCACAGGGACTGCATTCCTTCCATCTCTTTAAGCATAACCAGACATAATGGGTGGATATTCAACCATGGGAACTTAGATCCCTGCCCGAATATGTGACGTTGTGGGTTATTGTGTTTGAATCTCATTTCCAGTCTGGGTGGAAGAATGATATGTAGTTGATAGACATCAACGTCCCTGGTGAAAATGCGGTTACAGGTCGAAATTCAGTTCTGTGCCGGGTATAAATCTGAGAACATACTATCAATATACGTATCAGCCTTTCTCGTCGTGGAACTGATCATTCTTGATGATTTCTGTTATTGGACGCGGGGATCTCGGCAAAAGAGATTGGTATGATGCTCCAGTCTGTTGTTCCTGATCTATTATCTGTCCAGTATCCTTTCACACCGCTTGCAACCGCCGCATTTGAGTTGGGTTGATGTGTCAGAGTCTGACCAAATATTCGGTTCGTTTTTGATGAACCTGACCTAACCTGAGGAACAGCCACCTGTAGAGCAATATCCATCTTGGAGTCAATCTGACTTTCTTGATTCAGCTTTGATAAGGTTGAATTTCTGCTGTGTTTCTGGCGTACACTATCCACCGGGCGTATGGGGGTAATACTGTGACATTATCTGGGACTATTTGAGTAGGACAATAGTTCCCCCGCAAGGAATGTGACACAAACCAAGTTTACCCTCAATAGTCTGTATAACTCAAACATTATATCCAGCCTGTAAATCGATTCAGTTTACCGAGCGAACACATAAAAGATTTGGTCCATATGCTCGCAGAGGAATTTTCAAATTGTATTCGAAAAGTGTGGCTCTTGATCGTTGCTGAATGGGACGAGGTTCCGCACGCACAATCATGCTTCCAACCCTGAGGAAAGCTCAGTTTGGGCATATAGTTCAAGAATGAATAATGTATCTTGGTATGTCGGGATTGATTCCTACCTTTGAACCAACTCCGATTATGAGTAGGCATCCGAAAACTCACTACACACAGCTCTGTCCTTCGTTGTAATATTATATTCCCCTCGACCAGATATCGGGCATGCTACCCAACAGTGCCAGGTTCGATCCGCAATTAGCGCATGCTTTGCGTTGAATTGCGACCCGAAATATGTACAACACAGATGTAGCGAACCGTGGAAATATCCGAAATATGATTGATGAAGTCTAACTGTCTACAGTTCATAATTCATCTGATCCACGAAGATTAGAGTGCCATAGGCTCCCTCGGCATTGCACAAGGCATCCAGACCGAGGACAATAACTATATCGGTTGACAGGACACTGGCGCGCATTGACGCGGCGGTGGCTGTGTTGACGCGGCAGTGACGCGGCGTTGACGCGCACCGGCGCGGTACTGACGCGCACTGACGCGGCACCGGCGCGCATCGATGCGGCGGGTGACGCGGCATCGGCGCGACAACCTCTCGAATTCAAGGTGATTGTAAATGTCTGAAAGAGTGTTCAAGCATTGTTTTACCTGTTTTAAACACTTTGCAGGCCAATGGAGGTGGAGGGACTTGTTAACAGGTTCAACTCACTTGAATACTGAGCTCAACCACCTGCTTTATACACCAAACATGCTCAATCTGTGCCCTAGAAGGTACCTGGCCCATTATGAACCCTATTTACACATGCAGAACATCAGCAGCAAGTTGAAAAATTTGCCACGTCACGCCGCGCCGTTCCGCGTCAGTGCCGCGTCAGTGCGCGTCAGTGCGCGCCTGCCGCGTCATTTTCTCCGGACCGCCTCAACTGCGCGGCTCAGGACGGCAGCTTCCAGACTTTCGGCTTAGTTGACACCCTCGCAGGTAATTCTTGTTAGAACTTTTGGGGTTCATTTATTGACTTCCGACAGACTGCCAGGCCATGTGCGACTCCGTCGCTGGGTGCACCTTCGTCAATTCATACCACGACAACAACTCGGCCGCCAAGAATAGCACGCAGCTGACTTGCTCCCTGTTCATGACATGCCTCACGGCCTCGGCTGCTGATAATTGTGCGGGTCAGCCGCAGCCTGACGGCAGTGTCGATTACATCAGCAACTCGGATGGATACTATCCCTGACCGCCGGGCCGGACAAACCTACAACTCGGACACTCGGCTTTTTCTCGATCATTTCGGCACCGTTTTTCAAGATTTTTGTTTTATTAGACTCTCTAGGGTGTGGTCTGCCACCTAGGACAAAGAGATCCGGGGTTGTGTCCATCACTATGTCATTTGACACTAAAGAAATTGGGAGGTGGCGTGAAATTGGCAGTTTTCATATGTTTTAAGAGCTATCAGTACCAACCGGAAGCAATGCCCATGTGAGAGGACTTTAAAATGCCATTTCTATATGATATTGAGGCTCATACCAAATTCTGTGTAGGTAGGTGGCCTATAACTCCCATAATATACCGAAAGTATAAGCTTTTATTACCAAAAATGGGATGTTGGATGGCTCATGCACTCGAGGAACAAATCATATATCCTGAGAGCCTTTCATTTCTTCCCTCAACTTCTGGCGCATGTTGGCAGTACATAGGATGCATGCAAACTTCAATACCAAGTTTGGAGGTCATGCGATGTGCCGGTACTCTGTGGCGAGGCCGGCAATCAAAACTTTATGTATTACCTACAACTCGGACACTCGGCCCCGGGCAAAAAAACGATGCCATTCATCGACGAATGAACGGTTTCTCACAAACTAAAATGGTAAACCACACAAAAAGATGGTTCCGCATCAGATGGTGTATTCGGATCTTGATAAAAGTAAGTATATGAACAGTTATTCCATCTTCTTTCTTAAGTGTCCGGAATGACCGGAAGGGATAGTACTGCAAGAAGACGCCTACGCCGTACGTTTGATGGACATCGAACCGCCTAAAGGGCAGAAGGAATTATGAGATACACCGTCTTACGAAATTGGATATGGAATGGACTTTGGATTCTTTGGATTAGTTTTTTTTTGTGGTTAGCTTTGGTTTGTAAATTGCAGTTCCTTGTGTGTTTTCCGACTTGGAATTCAGACCATTAGCAGTATTGATGAATGAGGCACGATTCCATACACCATGTCTGATTCCTCGGCATTTCAATCCCACCAAGGTGAGCGAGAGCCTTCATTTCGTCGGATTTGGAGGGATCAGTACACGCGATAGATCAGTGCTCGCCCTTTCTCACATACCCCTCGACGACTTAATCCCGTTCCTCCGAGTTACACCAGGTCTCACGGTGCTATTCGTCGAAGGCAGGGTCTCCGTCAATAATCGGTTATCCCAGGCCTTCACTTACGACCCCAACTCTACGTCCGCGGAAATCAGCCTGCCACGGCTCACATCCCTCACATTCGACAATTGCACCGATGAGCTAGATGGGTTGACCGTCGTCCGTATGGTCGAGGTCCTGGTCGGGCCGCACGACATTGCGTCTGCCGCCTTTCCCTCGCTGACGTGTATTCATCTCGGGTTGGAAGGCCAGAGATTCAGCGACGACGTGGAAACCCGCCTAGCCAAAATGTGCACGACCGGATTCCTGGAAGAGTATTACACCAGACTTCACGTGTGGCCTTGTAAGTGACATTATGTGCCCACGTATTCCCCGGACTCACCCTGGACTCTTCATAGGCTGACTCATCACCGGCGAAATTATTGCTAAAGCTAAACGAATCCATTTACCAAGATGGCGTTATTTCTTGATGAAGTTCTCGATCTTTTTTTTTAGCATTTATATAGCAGATTTCTCGTGCCGCAGCGGACATTATGCTTGCCATTCCCTCTTCCTCGTCTTATTTTGAACAATGCCAGTCTTGTTATCGCTTCCGTCCCTCATTGCCTCATTCATGACGCTCTTCAAGGCACGCCAGATCCGATGTCAAGTTATACATAAAACGCTACCGTCCGGGGGAGGCACAATCATTCCACACGTGCGAAAAGTGCGGCGGATCTAAAATTATGGTTGAGGCGGTGTGGAGGATGTCGTTTGAGGTATTCTCAGTCAATCAACGCCCTTCGATTATTTTAGCGTAACGTGAATGTGAACCTCTCTGATGACAGCCGACGTGCTCAAGCTCGAGGCACGGGCTGGTAGGTAGGTTAGATAGCATTCCACGGCACGGTCCGAATAACGAATGCCGGTTTCCAGGAATTATCCCGGTGTACAAAGCAAGCTAAATTAATCCCTCCGAGTGATCCGGCTTCCTTGCATTATGAATTCGATAACTTGATACGACAGAATGTGGGATGCTGATTGGTGTGAAAGAGACTCATGATGCCCAGTGAGTTGATATGTATAGAAAACGCTCCACTACTATCCAGTCAAGTTCGTGCGTTTCAGTTGGTTATCCTCCACGAAATCGTAGACGCTTTGCCAGTCACGGCAAACATGCACTACCCCAAGCCCATCCGTCCCGTGCTTCAAGTTCATAGCGTCGAGGGTGATATCACTGGCACATAGTACGGTCTGGCGAAGAAGATTGAGGCAGTGGCGCACATGGTGATCGGGGCCGCCATGCACGATTGTATTCCTGAGAACCTGCAGACAGTGCATCTGATGGAACATCGCAACACCTGCGGCATAACACTCATCAGAAATATGAAATGCACTAGCTGTTTTGAAATACCAAAGGTTCGACCTGCAGGGACCCAGAGGGGCATATAAGGTACCATAGATGAATATAATTGCAATGTGCCCACCGTCTGGTCCTAGTTGAACAAACCCATTTCCGTGCGGGAACAGGTCGGTACTGCGCCAGTCGCCATTTGCGTCGAAGTCGGAGAGGCCGTATCTCTCGCTGTCCTCTATCTCAGTGCCACCAGTGGTACGTGAAGCGGCAACTCGTGCGGGTAATCTTCGCCACGGTAGCCTGAGAACATCGGTCACTGGGAGAAACGTGTATGAAACCGCGAAACCTACTGAAACGGCTGTCGTCTGTCGAGGTGCGTGCACAGGAGTCTGGCCGGCCGCGAAAGACGTAGATGGTGGATAGGTTGAGGCTGATGCTGACCAGGAGCCCCGTCCATGCAATGTCTAACGTGCTTAGAGTTGGGAATCGGACCATTTTCGAGTACAGACGGGGGGATTGATGAAATGGGATGCTGTGTTTAACGCGCTTTGAAGGCGACCTCGCTTATGTGTGTCGTATTCGGCGAGACGGTCCGCGGCTTGGTGCCCCGAGCACACAGTGCCATTGCTCAAGGGAGCTCTTTCTCGCTGATTCATTCCTTCAAATCTCGCAAGTTGCAACATCTCGATTCATACGGTGTTCGGCGACGGCGTTTATACTTCTGGTTTCATGGGGCCGCCGGCAAGGGCTAACCTTTTATGATTCATTCATTACGCCTTGAGCTTGTTCGGTGTTTTATGTTATAGCCGAAAAATCAAGGTTATGATAAGTAACAACGCTATCACCACTATATGGAGACGCAGCACCGTGTCTCGCATCTGAACACTCAACACTTAAATCTGGCAGCAGCACCTCTTGTTAAGCGTGTCGGTTGGAGTTCAATCAGACAATCTCCACGCCCTTGCTCCGTTTGTGGATCCTGATGGCCGTTTCTCGGTGAATTCCTTATCCCAGAAGTTATGCTGGAGCTAAGAAGAGTCTAAGGAGAACTCAGTTGTATAAATCTCCGGGGGTCTGTCCGCGGCCTTTTGAACAATCTCCGCTAATCGGATCCATTTGACGAGGCATTCCTGAAAATTGGGAAACAAGTAAGAGATGATGGCTTTCATACTTCCGAAAAGAGGGGGATGGACCGCAATATATATATATATATTTATTGTGAAGATAATATCTTTATTGTTCGAACGCCGGGATTATTGAAACATTCTAGAATATAGGGTCCTCCTGACCTTTTTGGACCCCTGAACTGGCGCTAGACGAAACCATATTTCGCCCGTTGACGCCGGTCAGACTGAGGCTAGCCATCGATACATGGGCCCACCGCATCCCCATCAACCGTGACCCATTAAGCATTCGGAGGTACTACTAGTGTTCAGGAAGTTAAGACGGCCTCCACTCCCTCGTGTGATTGCGCCAGCACTCAGGCTTGCCCGCGACAACAATTAACAGGTCGCCTGATGTAAAAATCTGAAGGGGACTGGGGCAGGTTTGAGTTAAAGGTTTTCAGGTAATGCGTGTCGGCATATGCCGCGAGGGTGGGAAAATCCAGATCACGTCAAAATTTGAAGGGGAGCGAGGCTGGTTTGAGTTACAGAACATAGACCTAGAGCCTAAGACGGTAGCAGGAATATGGTGCTCCAGCCGAGGTTACGGTGTGTTGAGAGAAAAGCTGTGTTCGGCGTTGGTTCGGCGATCGCGCCCAGGACTGCCCAAGAGGTGAGCGATCCTAAAGTCCACGACATAGACCTTGGTTTGTCACCATCACCTGTCAAGGGGGGAGGGGGGGTAAGCAGCCGATATGATAATTTCAAATTCAATCATCTGGAGTTGATTACTTGTCGAGTTTCCGCCTCAGATCAGATTTCCCGATCTGGTAAGTAATTTCGGCGGCGTCGGCAGGCCATCAACGTCAGCGGCATCTTCGGCAGAATCGTCACTGGCAGGTAAACGCGAAATGGTACAAGTCGTTCTACAACTGTATTGTGTACAAAGCAAGATATGAAGACAAAAGCTCTCTGTATGTTAGATGTGGGGGTTAGGATGAACATAGTATGAGGCCGGCGGCCAATAGTAGTAATTGTGAGGATAGGCGGGCGGGAGGGCATAGGGTGGCATCTGGATGTTTGAAGAGGGTAATTGCATGGTATTACTCGGCGGGATTGAGGGGAGAAGAGGAGGGGTAACATCCTTTATCCTGCAATTTGTTGTGAGTGACCCGAGTGTCCTGAATAGCTAGCAAAAATACACGCACGCAGTCTTTTTCGATTTCTTGACCAAACCGCCACTGCTAGCTCCCCCACCATAGGCTGAATCACCTGCATGCTTGCGGCCGGTCTTGACTGCAGGCATCATGACAGCCTGGGTCTGTCGCCAAGACTTGATGTTCGGTTGGAGGCGTTGCGCTGTGGGAAGGATTGATCCAGTATCCGTGCTAGCGAGCATTGTGTCGACAATGGCCTCCAAATCAGCCATGGAGGAAAGTTGGGAGGATTGGCGCTGGGATCGACGCAAACGTGCGGCTAAGCGCTCCAGCTTCTCCGCCACCAGAGTAAAAGCACGGGGTTTTGAGGAGCCGGAGTCGGGTGCTTTGTTGGCGACAGCACCGTCATCGAGACCAGGCACATGAGGAATGGGGACATCAGGGACGGGGGCAGCCTTGGGGTCTTTTGGTGTTCCATGCTTAGACTCGTCGTAGAGGGACTGAACAGCGCAGAGGTGCTTGCAAAAGCAAATGATAGGAAAGTCGAGGCATGTACACGTATACGTTTCGATGTCGACTTCGTAAACCCGAGAGGGATCAGATCGCGAGGGTACAAGATATTTGCCGTCCTCGACATGCTGCTCGCGACACAAAATTAGATCAGAATAGACAGTGAGTTATGTTCGCACCACAATATCTTCCTTGACATAGATCTTGCTTCGTTCTATAACATCCTGGCGCTTCTTGACCTCAATGTCCACCCCCTCGAATCCAAAGTCTTGACGGCGCTGCTTGAGAGCGTAATACGGGAGTACTTCGGTTAACAGCGTGCTGAGAAGATGGTCGAGCCGCCGGTTCCGTTTCCCGAGGAGAAACTTGCCCTTCAGCACATGGTGCCACGCTTCAATGAGCATGTTCGTGTCACAGAGCTGGAAGATGGTGCGATCCTTGCGATAGACCGCGGACCACATCTTCACGACTCGGTCAGTCATCCAATATCTGGTGAGATAGTCTACAAAGCCCGACGGAGCCATCGTCTTGATCTTGTCCCATGTCGCCTCGAACTCGCCTAGGTCTGTGATCCGGATCCAGCGCTTGAGAAGTTCCCATAGCTCCGGATGCGTGGGGATGTGGAAGTGTTTCTGCCACGCATGCAGGACATGCCACCAGCAGAGTAGAATGCGTATAATGCAGCTGATGTATTCGTCCAAACATGCATTGATCTGGGGCCAGTCGAAATCCGACATTATATTCCGGGGGATGGTGAGGGGGCTCTGAGCACGGTTCAGTCTGAGGAAGTACCGTATAGTGGACTGGGTCCCGCTCGATGCAAGCATCCACGCAACAGGAATGCCTGAGATTGGTAAGAAGACGGAGATGGGGAGCCAAGAATACACGGCGTACCATGAGCCCATCTATCCCGCACGACGAGTGTCGTAAGATTCAGTTTCTCGTACATTGTTGTATTATGTGTCGCATCGATGCAGAGCAGATCATTGCCGTATTTTTGGAACATGTTACGTTGCCAGTGAGTCTGAATCATGAGCGTGAAGACATCTGGTTCTAGGCCCGACCCAGTTGGAGGGGGATCCGACTTGGACTTGAAGCCGAGGAGATGACCCTTCGCACGGAGATTTTGGACCCATCGAAGAGTGGAAAGGCCATCATCGGGATGTAAGCGAACGGTTTCTGCCTCGATGTCCTTTTCAATCCGTCGGATGTCTCGCAGCTGGATGAACTCGGCTCGATGGGCAACAGGTCCCCCAGTGAGATCATTTTCGAAAAGATCGTCGGCATCATACACGCCCTGATGTATCAGATGAAGCTGGGAGCAGGTAAGAAAATGAACGAAGGCAGAGGAGTAGAACATACAATGTGCTCAGGCATGACTTTCAGCCGCAGAAGGCCAGCAATGTATTCCCGCGTGTCCTTGGGAATTTGAGTGAAACGTAGATTGGCATTTCCGATAGGATGGTTGTGTCCAGCTGAATAGTTGCCGAGCACAGTAGAGACTCCCGGATATTGTTTTACTGTCAGTGAGCACTTGCACTCCGTCCTCTTTCCCTCGAGTTTTCGATCCCAGTCCGGATGAAGTTTTGTGTAGGGTTTTTGCCCGCCGGTCCCGCCTCTGGAACACACATATCGCAACTTGCGGACGTAAGCAGGCTTAGAGTAAGTGTTGACCAGACGAAGTTCTATGGCGTTATCGTGTTGCTCGGTCTTTAGCCAGGTTTCGAATTCTGGCCATGTTTCCCATCGAGTTTGATATTTCCTAGACGCGATGTCGTAGGCCAACGATCCCCTGGCTGCTGCAATTGGATTGGGATATGCACGGAAGGTGAACACTTGACAGGAGGGCGAGGCACTGGAGGAATTGCTGGCGAGAGGAGAACTGTCAGCACTAGTACTCGCATTTGTCGAAGTTGGAGAGTCGATGGTGCGAGGAGCACGGTCAGGACGGAAGCGCCCCATGAGGCCCTCCATGTTCCACGGTGTTTTGAGGCTGGCGGGCAGCTTTGAGAAGAGTAAAATGCTGAATTCGCGAACGAAAAAGCAAGCCTGTCACACTGTTATGTCACATTGAATTGCCTTTTTCGGTTACGCCGCTGAGCTTTTGCAACGAGATTTGCATTCTTGGAGGTACTTATACAAACAATATGCACTACAGAACCATAAGGTAAACCAGCAAATCGAAATGATATGAAATAAGGGAGAAATGGGCGAGGAGAAACATCTATTCAGCTAGTGTCGGCGGAAGGCTTGGGGTAGGTAAGGAAGGCGACGCCGATGAGGAGCTGGAGGTACGGGCACGCTTGAAGGCTCGGGGAGGGTCAATTGGCCGATAATCAACAATGACGACTTCATCGTCCGAATCGTCGTCTATCTCGATGACCTTCGCTTTGCCCTTTCCCTTGACAAAGCGGCGGACTTGTTCTGCTTCATCGCTGCCGATTACACCGAGCTGACGGATGAATATGGGGACATCGGTGGCGACGCAGTGTTTGTACGAATGCGGAACCGTCATCCAGGTTTGATATTGGAGGGAGTAGCATTCATAAGATTCCCCCTCCACCCCGTGAATCCAAATCGGCCAATCGGGGCAATCCTGTACCATCCTAGTCACTGCTGGCTTGCCGTTTTCAGGCCAGAATACTAAAGGGAAGCGTTGCTGGGCGAGCTCAGAGAGCGAAGGTCTCTTGCGTTTCTGGGATGTTTTGCGAAGGGAGTAGGGTGTGGTGGATGCAAGAGACGATGTGAATTCGTAATCGGGGCCAGACAAAATGGCGGCAGGGGGGTCGGGAGTAGTGGATAGAGGTCGTAGAGGTGCAAGGGCAGGAATGGGAGGGGGAGAGGACCTGGATACGGCCTCCGTGACGACCTGGAATTGACGGCGGCGCTCTACTCGCTGGGCTTCCCGTGTCGAGCGCTGTATTGCCTCAGCAAGCTCCTCCTCCTCGACGCGACGTAAAGCAACATCGATGGCGGTATCAGGTGATGGAGACTTGACACCATATAAATCATCAAGTTTCTTGGCGGCGAGATCTTGTTCTCGCTGGTAGACCTCGAGTGCACGAAGAGGAGCAAGCACAGATTGGCGGATGTCTTCATAGGCGGCGGCTAGATTGAAGGTTCGTGATGTGGAGGCGGTGGAGACGGTGGAGATCTGAGAGGTGGAGGCGGCGGTGGAAGTCCGAGAGGTGGAGCTGATCGCGGGGGAAGGTACATCAGAGGGCGCGTGTCTTGTGTACGTGCAATCGCCCTTCTCGACACAATGCTTCATACAGAGCCCATTCGAACACTCGCGATTGACGCGGCCGGATTTACAGTGTCTCTTGGGACAGCCATGAGTGCCAGAAGAGGAGGAGCCAGTCTTTGGGTCGGTAGATGGAGCGGGATTGGGGGGCGCGTCGGTGGGCGGGAAATGGTATATGTAAGTGCGTCCACCCTCAGCTGCATGTGCTGAAGGGCTATAACACTGTATATGAGGTATTGTGAATAGCGAGCTGGCGGGAAGGCAGGATTGACATTACCTTCAGAAACCATCTACCGTCTTTGCATTGTATTGGCTTGAGATGGTTGGAGCATATGGTGCAGCAGTTGTTATACTTGTTGACAGGAGGTACATTGCGGGGAGCCATGTTGCGGGTTCCAGTAGCGGGAGCAGCGAGAGCACTGGTGGGAGGGAGGAAGAGGAAGAGCGATGCCACTGGGTTCAGACTCCGCTAACCGTATGCCGTGCTGCCGAAATTACTTACCAGATCGGGAAACCTGATCTGAGGCGGAAACTCAAAAGTGGAGTTGATTCATGTCTGCTTTGGGTTCTCGACCGAGATTATGTTAGTTTCATGACATCGCCATCACCTGCCGAAAGTCTTGCCGAAGTTCGCTGAAATGTGTTGTAAAATTCATTGCACTACACGCAGAGCGAAATAAATTATTTCATGTACATAGAACGGTAGATAATGTATGCAAATGGGGGGGTAGGAGAAATCTCAAGAGGATTTGAGGGCGTTTTTGAGCCGAAATAAAAAAGTCCAGGATCTAGACCGATGAAAGTCGGTGATCTCGGACTTCCTGATTTGGGGGGTTGTCAGAGAGGTCTGTGTTAAGATCGGGATGATCGTTCACCTCTTGGGACTGCCCGGGATTGTTTCTGTCTGTCATGTGCTTCCTTCCGCATGGATTCCCAAGCTCAACCCAAGCTCATCCTTTCCAGGGAAGACAACAAACAGCTCCCGTCTCCGAATTCAATCCAGGGAATATATGTACTGTAAGTTTTTTTTTGCTCTTGCTGTCTGTTCGACTACGCTCCTAGATTTGACCCGTGATCAAGTTGCGACGATGCTACGCAGATCCTGAGTAAGATTCTGCATACCCATATGGTCGCATTAAATAACCTACGCCTCTGCAACACTAATGGCACTGAAGGTGCGAATAGGAGGAGGTTGCTCGTACGTCCCACATTTATCCAACTCACCTGGATGTTCTGCCATCTGGTGATTAATGTCAGCTAGACTTTTTCGTGGACACCGCCTCAACACCCGAAGCGCCCGAACAAAATTCACACCCGAGCCGAAGGATTGATCAAAAAATAAGGAATTGAAGCTGCAGGTGTAGTGGAGTTGTCCGACGAGAAGTAAGCCGAAGCTTTGGCGCGACATGGTTTACGCGCAGACACTAAGTGTGGAAAGCAGCATCGAGCGCTGATTTGCCGGAGTAAAACGAGATGAACTCGGGTAGTAATTAATAATTATCCCTACGAATCGTGCAGCGAAGAAATGAAATTTCAAAGTGCACAGTCTGACGGTGACAACTCGGAGGACGCAATGGATTGTATTTGATACCTAACTGGATCATAAAACTCGATTGGACAATAGGTACATGAATCTGAACGAGTTAGGCAGCAAGTCCGAAAAGGGCACGTCCCTCCACTGAAGCCGCTGAAACACGCCGAGTCAGGAACGAGTTAGACATTATGACACAAATCATACCGGTTGGGGAGCCCTCCGTCACGTCCTCATTCGTGTAGCCGTGAACGTAACCGAAGCCACCCAAGGGGGCACGCTTCTCCATTTCTTCGTCTGTCGAGTAGGGGCGGTAGAAAAGATGGAAGTGGGCACGGCGAAACGTCGAGTTAGGGACGAGTTAGAAATCACAACACACGCATACCGGTTGGGGAGCCGTGAACGTAGCCGAAGCCACCCAAGGGAGCACGTTTCTCCATTTCTTCGTCTGTCGAGTAGGGGTGGTAGGAAGGATGGAAGTGGGCAAGGCGAAACGTTGAGTCAGGGACGAGTTAGACATCACGACACACGCCGTACCGGTTGGGGGGCCGTGAACGTAGCCGAAGCCACCCAAGGGAGCACGTTTCTCCATTTCTTCGTCTGTCAAGTAGGGGTGGTAGGAAGGATGGAAGTGGGCAAGGCGAAACGTTGAGTCAGGGACGAGTTAGACATCACGACACACGCCGTACCGGTTGGGGGGCCGTGAACGTAGCCGAAGCCACCCAAGGGGGTGCGTGCCTCCACCGAAATCGCTGCGAAACGTTGAGTCAGGAACGAACTACACTAGACAGTGGGACATGGGTTGTACCTCTAGATGTGGCAGGTTGCACTTTCACTAGGCATAGAATGAATGCAGCGAGCATCGGAGCAAAACGCATGGTTATGGGAAGTTCTGGGAGGTATCGGGAAAAGGAGGTTCTGCGAAATAATCGAATGATACCGCTGAGGGTTGAGGTCAGAAAACAGTCTTTTATAGGACTTGGGGTAACATTGCACTTAATGGGGAACACACGGTTGAGGTCGAGCGCCGTTGCAGTTACTAAGGAAGGGGGGCCATAATGCCGGGTTGCAGGTCCACCTCGAGCTTCTATTGAAAGGGCCGACTTGGGGTTAGTTGCACCGATGGTGGTGGAGATTGAAATCTTCATATTATGCTTCTACGTTCAACACGAGGACACTCCACAGAATTGTTCTACAGGCGGGGGCATCAATACTGATAGCTTGAACTATAAAAATCAACATGGCCGGTTTCAAAAACAGCACGCGTTTGACGGAACGCTTGAAAGTGGTCCGTCAAGCTCGGAAAGATCAGCAGACGCTCGCCCGGCCTTCGAGGACCCCGAATGTTTCAAGAATCACGGCGTCCAACATGATCTTCCGGTACTCCATGATTCTTTTATTTCACAACTTTGGGGTAGGCCCCGGCAAGTGAGTCCGAGGAGCGGAGGTTGGAGAGACAACAACTTTCTCTAAATCTTTCTGATGACTCGAACGATATCAATCCAAATACTGGGACAAGGAATTAATCAAAGCATTGCGATATGCGGTTTGTAGTTCAATCAAGTAGGTTGCATACCCTTTGTGTGTGCCTTGGTCAATGATCGCGGAAGCCACCTTGGCGGGGATTTCCGTGTCCCCAACACACTCAAAACGAGTTTCTGCTACCTGCAAGTCTTGAACGTCCGGGCACGATACACGGTGCTTAGGGAGCATGCCTCACCGGGTGCTCATGATGAAATCCCAGATTTCGATGAGGGATAACTTCTATCTTCGGCTGCAGCATAAGTCACCGATCAAGGGTTGCAACACCAGAATCAGAATAAATGCACGAGATATTGGTGGCACTTTCCGACGGCGCCACATGTGCACAACACTCCGGGGTTACTCCACTCTGTGATAGAACGAGTACGGTCGCCGAGCGCCATACGGTTCGAAAGAACCGGAGTCGTTGCCACAAGGAATGAATCAGAGGAAGAGCCCCTTCGAGCTAGCGTACACCAGCCCAGAGACTTGCGGAGCCGTGATGAAACCAACGGGGGAAGCCACCTCTAACGGTCATACGTCCAGCACGGCAGAAAATGGTCAGAGTGCATTGCTGATGGGAGTTGCGTCACAGGTATCGCAAATTATCACTACCGTATCACCGACGCAAAGACGGTGAGCTTAATAACCGGTTTGTGCTAATTAGCTGGTTCTGATAACTGAGTTCGTCATATCACAGGATCTCGAGCCATGGTATTTATTACTTTACAAGGAGAAGCGCAACACTGGAAGGATTTTCCGTCACATGATATATAAGGACCCTATCAACGCTTCAGGTTACCCAAGCTGGATTAATTCAAATCCTGTGAGAGAAATGAATCGGAGAACAGCGGTAATTGGCCTAGGGCACGTACCGAGGGGCGGCAAAGAGAATACCTGGTTAAACTTCAAACGACACGTCGCACAGGCGATCTCAACCGCGATTTCCGTGTCCCCGAGACACGGCAAACGAGGCGTTGGTGCTCGCAACTCTTGGCCATCGAGCTCCCAAGTACTGTGCTGTGTTTCTACACTCGTGAAGTTAACCGTGCCTAGCAGGGAGACACGTGCGGGGCGCGTGTTCCAAGTCATGGCTTTCAATGTCTTCGGATTCGCTGGAATGGTGAGATTCCAGACTTCGATGGTCGTGAGATTCCCTTCCGAGGTATAGCTCTTGTTACCCTCGATGAGGTCCTGAGTGGCTGAGACCCAGCCGGTGAGGTAGCACATCGGCCACTTGCTGTTGGATTTCCAATAGTAAATCATGGAGTCCTTGACCAACAAATTTAGCCACATTAAGTTTCCACCAGGAGACAATGAACAGGGCTTACGGTTGGGCTCAGAACAACAGCTGATCCGGACTGGTAAACCGTGTCGGGTGAAGCTGCGTTGGCCCGCGTCATATAGTGTGGAAATACCATCTGTGGAACTGAAGGAACAGAGTCACTTTTACACGTATGAAATAGTACAGGACGCACATTTGTATTTCTTCTTCGTCATAATATTCCGCCCTTTCTCGAGATTCGGAGACGGCTGGGCCAGCCGGAGACTAGATTCGACCTCCTTGGGTGTGAGGAGCGGCACTGTGTTGGATAGCATGCTCAGATGGAACGCGGCGGCAGCACCAATGGCTACAAGAGCCATGAGCACGCTGAACAGTAGAGGATAGCGCGGGGAATGGGCCTTGTTGCCCTCTTTGGGCTCCATCTCGTCTTCCGCACCGTCGTCTGGCGCGGTCGACCTGAGAGCAGTGTATTCCACCCTAGCTGACGGACGAGTTGCAGGCATTTGAGAGGGGGATCGGGATGAGTTGGATGAGACCGCAATCCTGTTTACGTCGGAAGACGCGTGCAAATTAAATCAAGTAACCGGATCTCCTTCCGGGAAGGTGAACATATTCCTCCCCCAACACCCCGGACTGCCCGATCGCCGTGATTGAACCAGAGTCGTCGAACAAAGGGTTTCAACATGAATGAAGGAGTCGAAGCAGCCAAGGGTGCCAGGGCCCTTATCCAGCCATATGTGTGGGCACCGGACGCGGTGGTCGCACCGCACACCCAACTGTCTGATGGAATTGGAGGGACCGAACGACTTGAATGGATGACTGAGCCACTTGTCAGAACGGGGCAACACATTTACGACCACCACGGAGAGAATGCACGGGCTGCGCTCAAGGCGGCGACGGGGAACACCACATCTCGCCGTGATCCATTCCCGATTTCATTCTTATGCATATTGGAGAAGCATAGTCGCGGGGAAGATCGGAGATTCGTAGAGAGTTGGTTATGCAGACCATGTTGCCGTAACAGTATGTTGAACCGCCAAGTCCGAGAATACGCAATTCAAGGAAGTGGTGAGTCAAGCACCTTGGAAGAGAGCCGGAGAACAGACGCAAAAAGGTGTCAGGACACTGGAAAGCCGTGCATGTTCTTGCGAAGTGAGGTCACGCTCGATTCTGCTCCCGGACGCGTGACTTGAGATCACAGCAGAGGAGGGCCATTTCCTGGATTTTAACATCGGTATCGGATACAAAACGGAGAGCCGTTGCAGTACTTATTATGGGTCTGTACAATAATACTCATTCTCACTGCTTTTGTTGTTCGTGCTCGGCCAACGAAGTGGTGCATACGCAGTAGCGACCAGCCATACAACTTGTGATCAACACTGATCCCGAGCGCGACGTCGCGGCACCTCGATAAATCCGGTCGAAAATGGCACAGCCGAACATGGCATTCACGCGCTGGCGAGGAAGGGAACCATGGATTTCGAGGACTGCCAGGAGAAAGCAGGGAGCCGCTTCGTCGTGAACAGAGCAATCGTACATGCGAGAAGCAGGGCGGCGTGGAGCCAGGGAGGCGAAACGCGTGGGCGATGCCAAGGCATCACCGATAACGTTCGGCACAACAGGGGACAACGCGGGGCAAGCCGGGTAACGACCCGAGGCTTCCGGGGGCCACGAAAACTGCCAGCAAGGCGCTGCTCGCGATGGGAGCAGATACCCAGGGATCCGCCCATGAACGGGGCATCGCTGATGCTCTCGCGGGTATTGCCAGGCACTGTCTTGATTTTGACGGAATAACGACCGGCATCGAGAGGCAACACAGTCTGAAATCATCCCCGTCGTCCTGGGGCAGCGAACAGGCATCGGCGGCCAGACGCATCGTGCGTCGGTAACCTGGACAGTAAAAAGGGTCTAGAGCGTAAAGCACCCTTTTGAGCGTCATCGGCACTCCTGAGGAGGCAAGAGAGGACGAGCGGGACTAGGTGCGCTGCTAGCCGAACCTCGTCGTCCTGAGGCAGCGAACACACCGTTTTGGCCAATCCAGCCGGGGATGTACCGCAAATCAGTCCATGACGGTAGTTTGAGCTCCAGGGACAGCGAGCAAGAGTTTTGCGAGGTTTTGAAAATCGACATGGTGGGCAAAGGCGAGTTTTCGGTGGCAGTGTTCGGATCACGACATGACGGGTGCTCACGGCCGATTATCCCGGCATTGATATTGGGGTGTTCTCCCAATTGGTGGCCTTGTAAGATTCAATATGACACTCGGGCGCCCCTGGTATCTACTTTGATTCTATGTGCTATTCATCTTCTTACAGCTGTTTGCAGAGAGAATTACACTCGCTAAATTTAGAATGAAAAGATCATTTTTGATCCCGCCACTTGCCGGGCTCCTATCTCGTTCATTTCTCACCCAATTACCTCGATTCTGACGGCGTTCAAGAGGGTTTAAGCAGGGCTTTCCATCCATACCAAATTCATGTTGTAATATATAATATTTAGGTTCGTGAAATCTGCACTGTTTGTTTCACCTGTATGTTGTTAGCCCCGGTGCTCTGCGAGTTCTTCACCAATCTGGTTTATTCTAGACCCGTATCAACTCTGGGACTCTGGCATGCAGGGATTTGGTTAAAATGATCTTGCCCGCTGCGGGCGTGACCTTTACCCGTTTATTCGAGAAATGACTCACAGTACCCCGATTTCGGGGTTAAACTATTTTTTATCGCCATGGAAACGTGTGCCATGGGACCACCTCCGAGGTAAATTTTGTTTTATATAAATTGGATGGGAATTGACGGAGTAATGGTGGATTAAAGTCTGGGTCGGAATCGTTTGAACCAAATATTCATAAACTCAGGAGTGGCTCTGGCATGGATCGAAAGCGCGGATTACGCCCTCTCGAACGCACCTAAAATCAACGAAATCCATGGAGAAATGAGTGCGCAACGCCGAGAGCAAAGGGGCCGGTCAAATTTGCTCTTATTTATGAGTTTTGGCGAAGTGTCATCCTCCTGTAATTCTGCTGTTATTTTATGATATGTTGGACGATTCACTTGGAAATAAGTTACGTCGTGTGCGCTCGTCAGTCGTCACGACCGCTTTTAACAGTGATATTTTGAACGAGGTCAGATGATGGCGATGGGAGGTCATCAGTCATGAGTGTCCGATCACGGTCTAGGACCGCAACACCGAAATGAAAGCCAAGATAAAAATAACGAATTTCCTTGAATAGAATTCGAAGAAGGTCAAACTGTAATATCACAGTGGTCGCTCAAGTTCTGCTATCAGGGATGCGGTTTTGTAGTTGTTTCATATGGGTGGTCATGTAGGTAGTTTCGTTCAGGCTCACGATTGGCCAGGACTAGTATTGTCAACGACGGTATCGCTGTAATTATAAATCAATAATCTGAAGTGCCGCCCGGAATCTATTACATACATCCCCGTACCATCCCAGGTGCGTCACAAGCCATGTCATGTCAAATCAAAAAGATTTTTTTACACGGCGGAGCCAGCGGCGGTTAGCGCGTCCATACCTGATCGCCGATTCACGGAGAAAAACATCCCCCCCACGGATGTACTTTGGACAAGCGCGAAGGCCTCTGGCCCCTTTGCTGCGACCTCGTTGCGAACTCCAGGACAAAACGGCTTCGCAGACAACACTATCTTACACCCATATCAAATTTGATCTGTGGGGCAGGAACCTGTCAAATCGGTCCAGAATTTTGAAAGCTAGTATGAACGCCCCTGATGGTGTGGTGATCGACCGATATCGTCGGAGGTGGTGGATCTAGACATCGAAACTCCGAGGTATAGATCAAAGGGTAATCATCTCCGTCTTGTCAAACTACGGAGCTCGGAAACCTGGGATGTTACTTTAAAATGTGCGCCCAAACACAAAACCAATAGATCAACAACCCCACATGTCGCGGACCGATTTGTCAACGCTTTTCTTAGGACAAGGTAAACACACCATGATATTACTGGGTTCGTGGCTTACCTGATCTTCAGTCGAGAATCCACAACACCCGCGGAACCCATTGCACGACGTCTATGTTCTCCTGCGCAGTTTTCACGCGCGGGACCAACATTTGGAGCAACTCGAACAATTCCAAGCAACGTTGTCGACCAATGATCGCGTGTTGTTCCTACCTGATCCATTGAGCAAAGAGATTCCATCATACCACGCAAACGTACCGTTCGAGGTGCACAGATGGCTGAAGGCGCGACAGGAAGTCGTCGACATACGACGTTTTCGGAATCCAAATGGATTAGGTCAGTATGACGACACTAAGGGGAGTTTGGATGTTGATCCAGTCGCAATGTAGACCAGGATGACGACACCCACAGTAACGAAAAATATGTTCTGGACAAGTACAGTGTCAGATGCCGAAACGAAGAGGAGCTCGAAAGGCACCTTGCAGAACTGGAACAGTTCTCTGCGTCACGTAACCCTCGAACTCCTCTGGATGTCCGCCGTCTGCCGGGCTTCCCCTCCTATTTTGGGACCTTGCGCGCAGAGATCTTGGAATGGGTTAAAGAGCAGGACGAGGTGATCAATATCACACCAGACAGATTCAGTTGTCTCTGCGCCGTGATATAAACCCGAATATTTAACCAGTTGAGTAGCCGCTGAAATATCCTACAGAGTACCATTGATCATGAGCGGTTTACGAGGCAGGTTTTTTCCAAACGCTTAGCTGATTGAGCATCTGTATCGCCTTTACGATATATATAGGGACTGACATATGAGGATTGACAATGCTATTATATCCTTCTGAAGTCCTCCCATGAAAGCAGATCGAAATCTGGCTCAAAAACCCGGAACGCTAATGGTCGCGCAGTTCGACGGCCCAAAGTATTAGAATAAATCGGACATGGTGTACGGAAGACCACTTCGGCTTCTTCGATTTCAAAACCCGTCGAGACAAACCGGGGTTCGACTCCCTGTGTTCGAATATAGGATCTTGTCTGTCATTTTTCTCCTTTTTGTGCTCGAGGTACATAGGAGCGAAATTCAACTCCTTCTGAGGCACATGAAGTACAGCTGTATGAAGTGAAGGACCGGTAGAATTTAACGGAATAATGAAGAAGTGAACGCGGAACGACGCGGAGAGCGGAGTTCGTTCCGTTCAAAGTTCCGACGCGGTGCACCACCTCCTTGCTTAGGGCGAGCTCAAATCAATTTTGAGGTAGATCGGGGTTCGACTCATGTCTGAGTACACGGCTATCCCGGAAGTCTTCGGGATTCGATGGATTTGATGCCGTCGGAATCCAATGGGTATCCAGTGGATTCTAATGGAGATGCAGATCGTTGGATTCCAACGGACGGCCCAGGCACGGAGCGCTGGATTGCAAGAGGGCGATAATTGAAAACAAATAGGCTGCAAATGAGCAAAATTTCGCTAGAAAAGGGATCGAATCCAAATTTCTCGTATCTTAATGAGATCCCTCGTATCAGATTGTACATGTTTGCCCTTTTCCGACAATCTCCGTTTACAGCATGAATAGGATTCTCTTAGATTCGATGGTTCTCGAGGCTGTACACTAAAATTAAATTCAACATAGTCAGATGCGCACCACAGTACCCTTCTCCGCGCCTCATGTTCGGAGAACTTCGGCGGCGACCATTGGATGATTGATGGGTCGAACTGACCGAATGTTTCCCATATTTTTTTCTCGTATTACTCGAGCCTAATTTGCGCTGTTTCTTCTCATTCTTACTCAACAGCTCATAGGTTTTGGTATCTTATCACCTTCTTTATAAAATTAAGCATTCTGTCCGTCCGAAGCCTTTTCAAACTCCGTCAGATTAGCGCCCGCTCGCTGCCGTTTCTTTCCCCTTTTGTCGACCTCACGCCTGTCGCTCTCACTTCCGCTCCGACCTATATCCACAAATCACGTCCAGTGCCTGGATCAGCTTCCTTTCAAAACCTGAAGTGTAGTTGCCTTCTTTCAGAAGTTCTTCTCACAAGGACATACTCCGATCAATTCCCTTGACGTAGACTCAGACAGCTTCCTGCTCTACTGTTAAATTACTTTGCCTCATTCAAAAACTGGGGTCAATTCTATATGCACCTTGTATCCCTCGGGAACCCCGATCTGTGCTAAACGCCGAGGATAACTCAACTCGTGTTGCTCATTACAACCGTTTAATTGACTGTCACTTCAATTTAAGTCTCAGCAAAGGTCTTGTTTCCTTTCAATTTCTGGGGCTCCCAGCTGACCCCGCACTTGCCTCAAACAACAAAGTTTAGCCGGGCACCAACAAGTGCTTTATTACGTGTGGCTTATTTTCGACCTCCCCGATCAGCCGTTCAAGACCCGTTCAAAAAGGCAGGGTTCTCTTTCGCCACTTTCTGTCTTTTCCCCCCATCGTCAACTCTCCCGTATTACATCGCTCGGTCTGTACAGTCCGATTCTCACGCTACATCCATGATTACACTGACCTCCAGCCTCCGATCCTAGGGCATTCCAAGACAGCCATCCATATTAACTCACGTCTCCGGCTGTGTAGGTCCATTCTCGCTGCGTCCGCACTCATGCTAATGTCCTTCCTCCGAGCATCATAGGGAATATCAGATAATTCCTGATGGAAGCGTCCATGTGGGTACAAGGAAATGGTCCGGCCCTTTTCTGTCTGTTGACCCATTCCCATCCTTACTACCTTAGACGGGCCGCATACACAATTCGTAATACAGCATGCCCGGCTCCCTTTCACGCATAGGTTGCATTAAATCTATCAGGTTTCAGGTGCGGCAGGACCACTACGAACCCTTGTTGAGCTTATCGGCGCACCCCACGTTGTTCATGGTCCTTAAAGCTGTGCCCGCGCATCAACTCTGCATGCCAGACGACATCAAGTGAGTGTTAATGCTACATTCAAGATCTCTCCCGATTTTTCAGGACAGTCTATTGCCGCCGACTCAGGCGGCGTTGCCAGCACTGGTCGAAAAACTCGTCCAGAGTTTTTTTGTATGGATTCTAATGGATTCTACTAGACATGCGCGTTTGACCGACTCCTACGTGCATATATTCGACATGGATCAACAATGCGCCTCCCAGGTTCGGCGTTTCCGTCTTCTGTCCTTTGCCCGGCAGTCCATGTGTCTCACCATTCAATCCTCTATATATAGATCCCCTCCAGAGTTTTTCTCCACCCTTTGCGTCGGGCTATAAGTTCAACCTCAGGGATCACCGCCGTCGAGTACTAACGGGCTGTATTTCGCACTGAGATGCCGTCATGATTGAATGTTGGTCTGGGCGTTTTCCTTTGCTGCTTTGTCTTTTTTGAATCATACTTTTTGTGAAATCTTACGCGCAGAGAGGGCCATCTCCACAGCATCTTCCGTACCGTGGTGCCCGGTCGCCGTCATCAATGCCCACATAATCCATTGAATACGCCGTAATCGTGCGAGTCCTATTCTTCCGCCATTGCCCTCACCATTCGCTCACGCACTATTACAGGCGGCCCCCTCCCGGGTTCAGCCCTCATTCGCGCCCAACGGGGAGCCTGAGTTTCAATTAATCTGACTGGCGATACCATTTTATTGTCTTTAATTCTTCAGCAGATATCGTGGATTTCGCTCCAAGTTCTAACCCCTGAATGATAATGCACCAAATCGTGAGATGTATGTACTCACATTGTCCCTCACTGTCCAACGCTTCATAGCGGGATGGCGTTTGCAATAAATTTTTGTTGCTTCTTACCGTCCCCACAAATTCATTCGTTGACCCAAGTATTACTAGTAGTTAGAAAATGTGTTCAAAGTTAGTGAGTCAACGCTCCGAGGAAAAGTTTTATGGCAAATATTGTCATTCAGGGTATTCATTGACTGCAGGCCATCGCAACATCCGCCGGAGCGAAGCGAAGGCAGATCTTTGTCGAATGATATCCATGACAACCCCTTGACCTGGAGTAATTAATGTAGACGAATGGATAAATAGATGGCGGAGATATTGCGATGAGTGATTGGGAAACCGTCCCTTTTTACAGGACGATGCTTGGGCTTGTTTGGGACGACGTTGCGCGCGTAACCCATCTATCCATGTCAAACGGTTTCCATTTTCATCCCTGCCATGCTAAAATAACGCGGGTCAGGGATTCGGTGAATTACGCGGGGTGAACGTCCACGTGATGCACGACGCGTGGCGTAAAGTGGCAAACGTGTACAACGCCACGCATGGTGGTATCAAGTTGCTAATCCCACAGTTCAACTTATATTCGTTCCCCAACATAAAATGCTTTGGCGTACTCGCCGCCTGTGGTACTGCGAACTCTCAATATTAACACAGAAAGCAAGAGCGAAGGCAGCGAGCCATCACCGATCCGCCGATGATCCCGATGATCCCGAGTTGGCCCCTATCTTCGTGATCAGATCGATCTCGAATTGGATGGCTTTTTCCCGAAGTTGCAGAGAACATTTACACAGTATTTATGCCATAAAAGAGATGCTTTCACCCGTTCAACTAGAACAGCCCGCGGCAGTTAAACCCATCCTCAGTAAGCCAGATGTTGTACGCGGAAGCGGCCTGGGATTGAAGCTGCAACCAATCCGAGGAATAATTCGCAGACTGTACCGGACTCGTATGTAAGTCCCACTCGTCGAAAGATTCAAGGGGTCGCCTACCGGAGCGGCGAAAGCCAACTGGTCCAAGAATGAATAGTTTTCCTGTGACAGTATCCCAACCCAGTGACAGAATATGGTGAAGAGAAGACTGTTATTGTTCACGCTCTCGAAAAACGCTATTCCCGCTTGTATGTCATTGAGGGCGTTGAGGATGGTTTGGATGGATGGGATATAGACCGCGTTGAGGATGGCCGCGTCAGATTGGCTGAGGAATCTCCCGGATAGAGTCCCGGATAGAGTGGTTGGAATTGACTAGCCGGGAGTGAGAAACCGCTCATGTACGCCAACTATGGTGCTCACCACCAACTGGAGAGTTGCCGCATCAAACGCATCGCTGCAGCTCTTGATGTGTCCTGCGATCACCTATCATACGCGTCAACGCTGGGCTTTACAGGACGCTTGGAACTGACCTCCAACACTGTGATATTTGCTGGAGGGACTGGTCCTTCATAGAAGTCGTGGGAGAGAACATTGGCCGCATTTTGAAGCTCAACCAGGGATGCGGAAAAGCTGGAGCCGGGTGAGAGATTGGTCGCGGATACCCCATAAATTGATCCGAGCTGGAGAGCTACGAGCACAGCTACACGAACAAATTTAAGCATGACTGCCTTCGCCTAGGGAAGTTGGGGGAAGAGGAAGTCAGATGCTGGAATTGGGGTCGCCGCACGCTTTATGAAGAGGCAAGCGTTTCATCGAGTGAGATTCTAGATGCTGAATGTTGGACCTGAAAGCGATGATGCCGGGGCGGCAGCTGTCCTTCCATGTTCCGATACTGTGGCGTTGCGGTCTGAAAGTGCGTGCCTGGACTTAAACATCTGGAACCTGAATCCCTGGATAGAAATAAACTTCCGCAAATGCGTCGCATATATGATATGTCGCCCGCTAAGTTTAATGAGTTTCACCTAGCCATTTTGGACCTATCATTGGACGCTCTGCGAGTAATTCGAAATTCGAACGTCTCTGGCAGAGTGAAATCCGGAGCCATCGAGAGCTGCACAATTATCAATCTTACAACCGATCAACACTTCAATACCGCACAAGACATCAGGCTGTCGAGCTTCGGGTCTTGGACATAGCAATATAATGCGGATATTAACGCGCCGACTGTAGTGGGGATCCTAATGCGAGACTGCTTCACTGCGATTACATGCGCGCGAGGTCGGTTGAATAGATTCACATGAAGCGTTTCGTCGAGTGAGATTCTAGATGCTGAATGTTGGACCTAAAAGCGATGACTCCTGGACGGCAGCTGTCCTTCCAGGTTCCGATACTGTGGCGTTGCGGTCTGCAAGTGCGTGCCTGGACTTGAACATCTGGAACCCGAATCCCCTGGCTAGAAATAAACTTCCGCAAGTGCGTCGCTGCTCGCATATATGATATGTCGCCCGATAAATTTAAAGGGTTTCGCCTAAGATAAATGATGGCCATCTTGGATCTATCATTGAACGCTATGCGAGTACTTCAAATTCGAACGCCTCTGGCAGGGTCAGATCTGGAACCATCGAGGACAGTGATAAAACCGCTCAACACTTCAATACCACACAAGACATCATCGGGCTGTCGATCTTCTGGTCTTCGATCTAACAGTATAATGTCGATATTAACGCGCCGCCTGTAGTGGTGATGAGCAGCGCTCACCGTTAAGCGCCGAATCTGCCAAATCGGGTTGATCAACACCGGTATCCTCCGATACAAATACAATCACACGCGCCGGCATTTTCCCGCGACACGCTCATTTCACGCGTTTTCTGCCTGCTTTCAACTTCGCGCATGCATTCCCACGCTGATATCGCGTGTCCGATATTGTGTGCTCAGACCAGGTCCCAGCCTTGCAGTGAATTCTTCATTTCTCCAATTGGGCTTATTGTCTCATTTGTTACCGCCGATGGGATATCTCCGACGCAGTGCGTGCAGCCTCGAGGGGTTTCATTTCCGTGTTATTGTTTTCTACTGTACACTGGACGTGTACTTACGACATTCGACACGTTTTATGAATCCCCATGTTCTATGTCGCTGTCTTGCGTCCTCGTCACTGCTCATGTTCGCCCCGTCCACATTTGCCCTCGGTCCCTCGTCGTCCACATCCTATTCGTCCTGCTTTGTATCTCCATTGCCCCCGCCGCCGCTCGCTCCTCGCCAGCGCCTCGTACCGCAATGTCCTCCGCCAGTCGAGCACTGAGCATGGATTGACCACCTCGCACTTTCAAAGTCATACGGCCCTCGAAGTGGCTTGCCCGGTATTTATTTTATCAGCTCCCGCTCTCAGACGCGCCGTCAGCGTGTCGGTGGGGGTCCTACTAGGGCGAGAGTCTGAGACTGCGTCACTGCGAGTACATGCACATTGAATAGACCCACATGAACTGGAATAAGGATGAATTTCACGCCGTTTTTATGTGCCGTCGTCCCGTAACATTACGGGACGGTTTGATGCCCTAGTTTCAGGATTTAGAGTTCCTGTATATCGATCCCACCGAGCGTCGAGGTTCGGAGGATCTATCGTACTTATCTAACTCCAACTCGTGTGAGAGCAAGCGACATCTTTAACACGCGAGGTACGAGCGTCGACGACGTTAGTGTGGCGGGAAATAGACCTGGGACCTGGTTGACAGAGGTAAACGACCTCGGCACTTTCGCCGAGGTCTGTTTGACCTATTTGACCGTGGTAATTTACCCTCAAATTTACTCGTCCTTTTTGGCCGTCCGGAGCGACTCCGAGGACCAAAATCTTGCCTTTTAAGCGTAAAATCACTCGCATCAAGGTGATTTGGCCATTAGGGTCATTCATAGTTGCCATTTTTCCAGCCATTTTTTGCTCCCTTTTTGTTCCCATTTTTCCGACACAAGCTCTTGCAGTAGCTTTATGGTTAGCATGGAGGCAGGCATTATTGGGCATTGAACCCATTGGTGCTGCAGGCATTGACCCGTCAGTCTAATACATGAACAACCTGAAGGTTTGGAAGAGGGATTAGAAAATGAAACACAAAAGAGAGCAAAAAAGGGCAGAAAGAAAAAGGGAGCGCTAGGAGGGGGTTTCACAGTTGCCATTTTTTGCTCCCTTTTTCGAACTCATTGCTCTCCTTTTGGATCAAGCATTGCACTTGGGGCGCGGTTTTACCCCCTTTTCAGCCCTTTTTACATGTCTAAATTGAAAAGGGGAAAAAACCCCGGTCAAAAACGATGGGAATACAAAAAAGGGCGAAAGAATGGTAGGAAAAACGGTGGAAAAATAGCAACTGTGAACGACCCTATTATCTCGCCGAAAATGACCGAAATTTGCTTCATTCTTGGCCACCGAACACTTTCGGCAGAGAGTTTTTTTTTCTCTTTCGTATTTAATCAAGCAGCTCGGCAGAAAACATGGGCAAAGGTTGGTTGAAGGCCGAAATCACAATATTTCGACGCAAGGACGAGGTCTGGACGGGTCAGCTAGGGTCAATTAGACCCGATTTTACAGGCTCTTTTTGGGTTCTGAGAATCTCCGGTTAATTAGCAGCTAATTAGCAAGGCTAATTAGCCGAAGTAAATTTCACAGACCTATTTCCCGCCACACTACGCCGTCGTACATACTTGTGTTAAAGCCGAGAGATCGCCGACTGATGGCTATCGCCGATGATCCGACGGGCCTATCGGCGCCACTCACCACGACCTCACCTGGTGCTTTTTTTTTTGTAACCCTCGCTGTCCGCGTCCCGACACCTGCCGACGCGTCCGCTGATTTCCGCACGCGCAAAATGCTCATCCTCTTAGTGGCGCAATCCCCCTCCTCCTCCGAGTCCTCTCTGCCTGGCACTGTCTGCGGGTATAGCCTTCCGTGGCTGAGAAGCCCGCGCGCATAGCAGCCTGGTAGGCGCCAGTGAAGACGAAGGCCCTCTAATGGTGACGG
Organism: Mycena epipterygia; assembly: GCA_029281465.1. Taxonomy (NCBI): domain Eukaryota; kingdom Fungi; phylum Basidiomycota; class Agaricomycetes; order Agaricales; family Mycenaceae; genus Mycena; species Mycena epipterygia. The sequence goes on along the minus strand of JARJCQ010000044.1, from coordinate 255,548 downwards.
CGTAGTTACTGCCGTTGCACTTCTCGAGATCTCGCGAGAGACGCTCCTCGCAGACCTGCTGTTTATGCAGATGGCCATGGCCCCACTCACGCAGTCGACGCCGCTCAGACCGCGCGGCCGCTCCGAGACGTCCCGCGTGCGTTGTGCTGCGCATGTACGCTCCCGTCGATGGCGAAGGTGATAGCGAATCTGCATGTGAGTGTCTCTTGTCCGTGTCTTTTATTCCCTGTCCCTGAATGTGCTCCTCTCCCGCTCCTCCATCCATACTCGTTCACTATGCCAGCTACTTACCGTCTATACTCCTCGCGTCCGGCGCTGTTGCTTCATCTTACCGCATTCTATCCTTCGCGCCGTTCACTGCATCTAATCCCAATTCCACTCGACAACACGTCATTAAACGCACCCTATCCCTCCCCTTTCCCGACCCCATCTCCGTCTGTTCTCGTTTCAAATTTATCTTACGTCCTCGATGCCTTCCCCGCACTCGAATCCCTTCTCCGCCGCGCGTGCTCCATCCCGCTCGCAGCGATTTATTCTCATTCATACTCCCGGCGGTATTGGTGTTCCTCATGTTAATAAAGCTCCTTTCGTCGGGTTATGTCCGTCCTTGTCCAATGTCCTAGGGTGCAACACGAATGCGCACCGAGAGGCTGCGCTCCATCGGCGCCGCCTACTCGTGGCGCGAGGTGACGAGCATCCGCGCGGATGTGATCTCCTCCTCCCCCTCTGACGACTTGCCGCTGTTCTACTCCGACAGCTCGAGCAGCTGCGCGCTCTTGGCACTTGCGCGAATGCCCGAGCGTCGTCCTGGTGCGGCCACAGGTTCTCGGACTCCCCGCAGGTACATCCGACTCGGAGTGCTCTGTCCGAGTCTGGTATTCTCTGGGCGTTCCGAAGGCGGTCTTCTGGGGTCTTTTCTCCGCGGTCTTGCGGTCTTGTGGCAATTTTTTCTCTGCGTAATTTGCTCTGTGCGTGCGGTCGTCCGCGGGCTTTTCTCTACTATACGCGCAACCTTCCGCTGCGCTGTTCGGGGATTTTAAACCCCCAACCGTCTTTTGTTTATTTATATCTCCGTTTTCAATTCCCGTCCGCACAGCGGACTTTGCTGAATCCGATAATTTCTCGACATCCTCAATTGTGAAATCTGGCTACAGCATCGGGTTCGAAATGGCCGGATGCACGCAGTATGGCGTGTATCGCGCACACGGGGTCAATTTCACGTCCATTTTTGATACTTCTCTCCGAGGACCTCGTTCGAGTCGGGGTGCTGCTCTGGCATTTGAGGGTGTGTCTTCTTTTTGTCCCTCCGTCTCGCTCATCGCGCGTAGTCGCTAGTAGGCCGCTGACTGCGAATGGGAAACGGGAGGGAGGATGGTGTACGGTGCACGCGGGGTTCAGCTTTCCAAATGTGAATCCGAATAACCAAAGGTCCCTACTGGTAGTGCCGGAATTTTTCCTTTATTTTCTTCTTTTTCTCGTCGAGGCGGTTAATCGGTTATAAAATGGGAGTAGGGTCCCTGGAAGGAATGTGGTGTATTATCCACCCGGGGCTCGTTTCCACGAAAGTGAAATTCGAATCACCCCGAAGACTTGCGAGAGTCACGTGTGCTGATGCGTCGCGCGTAACTGCCAAGCGAGCGCAAACCTTGATCCAAGTATTCACACAATATTCCACCACCAGCTAATTCATAAGGCCCTCCGGGCACCCCCTGGTACCGATACAGCCGACTGCTACCCTACCTTGGTTAATTTGACACCTTATATCCCTCCTTCAATGCTAATACATCTATGTATACAGATGTGATTTCTGAGCAAGCGGTAGCATATGCAGTGTATTTCCTGAGCATGCCGCTGGATTTTGAACAAGAAAACGGGCGACGCTATGTGCCACCACTGCTCGAAATGTTGATGGCCCCCAACAGAGCACATCAAGGCACTGTACATGTAACTTAGTGACTTAAATCATTACCAAAAGAGATAAGTTGTGGAAGGAAACCAAGACACAGGAGATATGTCGACCCACTCACAGGACCCCAGAACTCCAATCGAGACTTTTTAAGTGCACTCTGGATCATGTGCTGCTTGGGGAAAATCCCTGAGGCATAAGTTGAACAGAATTGTGTTGAAACTGGACTTATAGATTTTGTGCCGCTCAGTTGAACTCCATCATGTGGTAGCGTGTCAGCAAAGGCAAGAGACTTTATACTAATAGTCTCATGAGGTTGCATACTTTAACGTGCTCATGGGCAATGTACCCAAGAAATTTGGGAGTTGGAAATCCCAATAAACATACAAAGATCAATACTGCTATCAATACTAACGACATGACCGGCAATCACGTCGGACTCTGAATTTTGATGGTATGCCCACAACACCGACTGGGGACAATATGCTGCCTCTTGTGACCCTGCTGTCCCTCCTGCTCCAGAATGGGGCCAGCTATGATGCCCATAAACATAAACCATTCTTTGTTGAAACATCTAAATCCATTTTTTACCAGTCATTTGTCGATGATTAAGTAATTGTGGACTTTCAATTCAGGTCGTGACTTGTGCTTCAGGGACACAATTTTTCATAGCATTATGGTGGTATCATGACTTGAGCCAGCTTGCAGAGCGTGGTTGCCTTCAAAATCTGCAAAGGTGACCAGCAACTTGTGGTAAGAAGTTAGTCATGCAATCTTGCGGCAGGCTGTCCAAAAAAAAAAAGCAACTATGATGGCGGGTGCACCAAAACAAAGAAAATCCCAAAGATTTCATGAGACTCTTCTGGGAAGATCTTCTGTAAAGGCCTTGCAATTGTTAAATCCCCTCGAAGAATAAACGAGTTGGCTAACTACAGTATGACGAGCATTCAGACCCAAAACTTGAAGGGATAGATAAGCGTTCAGATAGGGGTAGGATGGAAAGCAGCCAGCGAACCATCCAAAGATAATTAGGAATATTGGTATCAGGTATAACAGTGATAGCCCCCAGGAGAGATGTCTTGGAACGAGTCGAGGTTATGAGGAGCAAAAAGCCCTAACTTTTCCCTGTTGTTCATTCACCGAGGCGATACAATATATGGACACTCAGTTGAACGTGGAGAGACGTGGTATGACAGTAGTGTCTCGTAGATAGACACTTCAACAGATGAGCTCGTACCTCGCTTGTTGAACCACGACAGAACCTCCGAGGCGAAGTGCCGGGGGTGCGGAGTGCCCGCGGCGCACTCTTGTATTTCAAACTTTTCTCTTTGCTTTTTACCCTGCCATCCCCGGAGCACAGTCGGCCCCCAGGGGTGATTCTCAGAGCATACTAGATACCCTCGGTGATTCGCGTAGCCGGTTTAACCAGTACATAAAGTGGATCCAGCGGATTCTGGACTCGGCATATTCATCGAGTCTGGATCCTCAGATCTCAGATCCCAGGAGTTGCCAGAAGCTTGAGGAGGGATTCAGAGGCAGAAGAGCTAAAACACAGACAAAATAAAGACAATGAAGTTCACACTTGCAATAAATAAGAATGCGGTGGAAGGAAGAATGAATTAATAGCATCATTTCGCGCACTCTCTTAGTCAGCCGGCTTTGCGCCTTAGCTCGCAGGCTGAATCCAAACTCCACTCCCGACCCGCCGCATCAAATAATGACAGATCCAAAGATCATACCAACGATCATACCAACGATCCGACATCCAAAAACCTTAGTATTTCCAACTCCCAAATGCACTCAGTGTACCATGAGGTTTGCTGAAATTTTAAATGATTGAAGCGAAATAGGGGTCCGGTGTTCTTAAATATGCCGTCATAATCGAGCCACAATTTTTTGCCGTCTGAGTTACAGGGTTTTGAGGGAGGTAGGAAGCGCGTGATCCGGTAATTAAACAATGACCCGTCATGATCGAGACGGGAAATTTTGCCGATCAGGGTTACGGGTTTGAGACCTGGTCCCTAGGTCGGTACCAGGAATTTATGATACTGGGAGCCCAGTATGGTATACATGCGCTCATGTCCTCAGCCGAATCTGATGTTACTTCGAGTTCAAGTTGCTGCTCTAGCCTCTGTGTCTGCAGGATCGACAGCACCGTGAAACTGCAACTTCCCGCCATTTAACAGGTGGCGGCCATTTTTTTCTTTCTGTCACGTAGGAAGGTACACTACGCCTTTATTCTATGTTAGGCCGGTCAGTTTGCTCTCTCAGTCGGGTGTAGCACTTAAGGTAACCCCAAAAGTTGATTATGCACAATATAACCTTCTTGAGAAGTAAATTAGACCAACCGACTTACCGGCACTCACTGCCTCTTTCATATATAAGGAGCATTCAAGCCAGCTGATTCATCACTTGAACTCCCAAAATGCCCTCACACCGTCCTATTGCTTTGCATCGCTTGGACAACATTATATCATGCTTGACTCCTGCAATTGCGGCCTTGGATGATCTTTCAGGGTCATTTGACACCCCATTCTTACAAGCCATCTCAAATACAACTCTCTCATTGATTAGTGGGGTGAAGGTAATGTCCAGAGACATTTATCTCACTGTGGCCTCATTGGTGTAACAGAGTGCCAAGCGGAACCAGACTGAATGTATCCAATTTCTAGAGCATATATATGGCATACTTTATGCTATCATCGACCTCCATGTACAATCAGAGACCAGCGGTAAACTGTCGTTGGCCGCATTGGAAAGCATCGGAAAATTCACAGAGTTTGGCCTTTTCATGAATCTAATTTCAACTTGCTGACACCATGTTCCAGGATACTCCACAAAATCCACATCTTTGTAGAAGGTCAACAGGATGGAAACAAGTTGAAACAGTTCTTCCGCCAAAGTGAAATGAATCAAATTCTAAAAGAGGCACAAATGGGAGTGCAGCAAGCTCTTGAGGTGTTCAAGGTATTTGTATTTTCTAATTGGAGCAGGGATGGACTGACAAGGACTCAAGGTTGAAAACAATATGTTCTTGAGTATCAAGGACATGCAAAGGAAGGCAGAGGAACAGCACCAAGAATTACTGGAATACATTGCAGCACTTTCGGATGGAACTACTTCTGATGGAAGTTCATCAGTATGTGAGTTTCAATACAGATAAGCTGGAAATTGAACTCTCTTTCAGATCCAAAAAGGATTGACTAGCTCATGGAATAGGTACTTCATTGCTTTCAATTTAATGTGAACAGTTCTTCTGAGATGTTCTTCAAAGCTCGACCTCACTTTCTCTGTTACCATCACAACCACAAATCTTTCATGGCCGTGATGCAGAACTTCAAGATATCATCACTATTCTCAGACAAGAATCTCCTAGGATAGCAATCCTGGGTACTGCTGGGATAGGGAAAACAAGCCTGGCAAGAGCTACTCTTCACCACCCAGATGTTGTGACCAAATATGAAAGTCGGTTCTTCATTGGAGCAGAGGCTGTTACCAATAGTATTGAACTCGCTACCCTCATTGGAGCCCACCTTGGACTAAAGCCAGGAAAAGATCTCACAAAACATCTTATCAGTCACCTTTCCAAAGGACCAACTTGTCTCCTCATTCTGGATAATTTGGAAACTGTTTGGGAGCCCATGACAGCTCGTGCCCAGGTTGAAGAGTTCCTTGCTCTCCTAGCTGATATCCCTCATCTTGCATTGGTGGTATGTGAATGCTTTACAGCTAGTTAAATCTACTGATATCGGTGCATAGATCACAATGTGTGGAGCAGAGAGACCAGCCAAAGTCCTCTGGACCCGACCATTCCTCCCTCCATTGAGCTCATTGCCACATGATGCCGCTCGCCAAACCTTCATTGACATTGCAGATGAGTTTCACAAGAATGAGGACATTGAGAAGCTGCTGCTCTTGACAGATAATATGCCACTGGCTGTAAATCTCATAGCTCATTTGGTTGACTATGAGGGTTGTCTCAATGTCTTGGCTCAGTGGGAAATAGAAAAGACCTCAATGCTTTCAGATGGTCATGACAGAAGATCGAGCTTGGATGCATCCATTGAATTGTCACTTTCCAGTCCTTGAGTGTCCACTAGTGCCAAGGATCTCCTGAGCCTTCTTTCAATCCTCCCTGATGGAATTTCGGATGTGGAACTCCTTAAAAGCAACCTTCCAATTCAGGATATTCTAACCAGCAAGAGCACCCTGCTCTGTACCTCATTGGCATATGTTAATATGAAGGGCCAGCTTCAAGTACTTGTCCCAATTCGTGAATTTCTGCTTGCACACTAACCTCCTCCACCATCTCTCATTCAACCGCTTCGGAAGTATTTCTATGGTCTTCTAGACTTACAGCGCAAATATTCCGGAAATGTATCAAATACTAGAAAAGTTGATTACTTAAGCTCCAACCTGATGAATATCCAAAGCATATTGACATCAGAACTATCTGAAGACAATCCTGCCTGGGAGGAAGCTATCAAAGCAACTATTCAACTTAACCGTTTCCAAATAGTTATGAGTCATACCCGGATTTCTTTGATGAACAATATTCAAGCTGTGCTACACCATGTTAACAATCCTGAATTGGTCGTCAGGTTCGCCATGGAGGTGTTTGTATCATGGATGTACCCCATTAGCCATCCCACAGCTTTGATAGCCCAAGCTCATAAATGTTTTATGCATATGATGGATCCACATCTTGAATGTATGTTCCATTTCCTGTGCTGACTACATCTCTTACATATTGCTTTATAGGTGAATTCTATCATGTTGTTGGAACATATTATTTGAATCATCATGATATAGCCAGAGCAACCGAATTCATAGATCATGCAATATCTTTGTCCAAGGCTAGCAAAGATGCGAGATTACTGTGCATGTCAGCAATGAACACTGTTGTGCTGAAATATCGCAATGGTGAATACCAGGGAGTACAGATATATGCTCGTGTAGGACAGCGATATGCCAGATTATCTGCAAGTCTATACATAGAAGCAGCAGCTCTCCGATTTGAAGCACTGGCATGCAACTACCTTGGTGACTACAAAAACAGTTTGCTCCTACTCCATAGAGCAAGAAGCCTCCTGGGGTTGTGTGGACTGGCTGGATATAGTCAAGACACTGAGATCAGGAACATTGAGGCAGAGATCTGGCTTGATAAGAGTGAATATGCTGAGGCCCATAATTTTCATACTCACCAGCTTGATAAGTTTTCAATCAAGCAAGATCCATATATTCATGCTTCTGCACTCCGTGCCATTGCACACATTGATATTATGATTGGTGCTAGCCCAAAGGATATCCACCAAACCTGGACAAAGCCAAAGAAATATATATCACCAGCACCATGCATTATCCTATTGATCTGGCATTCTGTGACCTAGTCTTAGCGGCCCTTGAGCTACGTGAGAAAAACTATATGGGTGCAAAGACCCTATTTCAGAAAATTTTAACAATAGCTGGAAAATCAAATGACATTGTAGCTTGTTGCTTAGAAAGACTGGGTGATATTAGTTGTTGGGATTCTACAGATATAGGCTCGACCTCCGTCTGGGCGATATTGTTACTCGGACATGCACTGAGATCAATGCAGAAGCTATTGATTCATAAGGCTTTGCAGTACCTTGGGGATATGTTTCTCGCCCAAGGTGATGAAGGAACAGCAGCAAGTCTCTTCAGTGTAGCATTGGAGGGGTTCACATGGATGGATGTACATCAGAGCAGAGCCAACTGCATGTTGTGTCTTGGAAACATTGCATATAACAAAGGAGATCTGAACACGGCAGTACAATACTGGATATCTGCTAGGCCATTGTTTGCAAAGTCATTACAAATGAAAGATATCTCCTCCATAGATCTGAAGTTAGCCAATGTTGATCAAGAAATATTGAAGCAGCACGAACAGTTAGCACACCTCTCAGAACTCAATGTACCCCAGATGGAATTGGAAAAGAAAGCATTGGAGCCAGACATTGGCATGTGAAGTAGTGGCAAGGGAGTGCCCCAACCCCGTCAATTAGGCACATCTTCATCTTGTTGTAAAGATCATTTAATTTTGATTTTTCTGTTGGAAACTTCTCACTGGTTGAACATTTTAAAATTTTCAGTGGAAATATTAGTGAAAAACTTCCTTTATTTTTTACTCTTTTTTCACTCAAAACTATGTTGAAAATTTTACATAATTATGATCACTATTTTTTTTGACAAGTATGTGAAAAAATCAACTTCATTTTGACACATCCCCTCATCTCCTCCACGCTCCACTCATCCCCATACTCTTCCTCTTCACCCACCTCCCTTCCCTTTTACGCACCTTCTCCGCAGTCCCCCTCCCCCTTCAGTACAATCATCTCCTATACCTGTATGGCGATCTTTACTCCCTTCATCTCCACCATCTCGTTCCATACTCATGTCCCATGGCTTGCCGCGTTCCTTCCCGCCCACCCCTCGTCCTTCCGCCACCTTCACTTCAGCTGTGGAGATGGTCAGAAGATCATATACAGCGAAACCCTAGTGAAACCGCTGTTTGGCCTCGAAATCCCCATTACCGAAAAAATGACTCAGGTCAGTAAAAATCAAGCTTCACATAACCTACGCATCGACAATTTGATAGCTGTATTAGGTGCTTGTGCCGTACAGCGTCTGTCAATTTTCACACGCAGAGCTGTGTTGTCGGGCTATAAGTGCATGTAGAAACTTGAATATAGCTCCCATGGCACCGGTCCCGGATGAATTTTCTCTTGCCATCGACTCATATCAACCCATGGACAAGGAGGACAGGCTTTTTGATGAACTATCAAGGTCTGTCGGCTTCTCATTTCGCATTCCTTGACTCATTGTCTCTATTGCAGAGCCAGAGCACGGATCTTGTGAGACTAGACTATGCCGGTGGAATGCAGGATGACGGCCCGAGAAAGTGAGCATGAATCAAGATGGTGCGGCATCGTGGGGCGAGCCACTCTACCGTGGTTGGCGCTGACAATATCGGACGATGAGCATATCAGACGGCACGCGGGAGGGATTTAGCCAGAGGAGTTGTGAATCGTGAATAATATTGATTCACGAGTGCAGCGAGTGACGTTGAACGCAAGAAAGGACGAGTAAGCACCGAGCGACGAATGGGAATGGTATGTAGTGGGCAAAGAGAGCGGAGTTTAGCGGGATTGCAAGACGAGAGCCGCGGAATGTACGAAGCCCAGGATGAGAAGGATAATACCGTAGCGGGATCCGCGCACCTCACAGCACCACGCATCCCATAGTTTGTGCTCCTCTATCGCGAGTGATGATGGTAAAAGGAAAGCGGATACTATCGGGTCATCGGCACCGAAGAATTGCCGATGATAATATGTGCAAACAAACACGTCGCGTGAACCCAATTGGTGGGCGTTTTTTGTGCTTTGTCTGAGTGCAGGATTGAGAATGGACCCAAACACGCAGAAGATCCTTCATCGCTGAGATTTACGGCGTACCGACGGAACTTAAAACCTGGAACTTTGTATTTCCTATGTACTATCCCTTCCGGTCATTCCGGACACTTAAGAAAGAAGATGGAATAACTGTTCATACACTTACTTTTATCAAGATCTGAATACACCATCTGATGCGGAACCATCTTTTTGTGTGATTTACCATTTTAGTTTGCGAGGAACCGTTCATTCGTCGATGAATGGCATCGTTTTTTTGCCTGGGGCCGAGTGTCCGAGTTGTAGATAATACATCAATTTTTGATTGCCGGCCTCACCACAGAGTACCGGCACATCGCATGACCTCCAAACTTGGTATTCAAACTTGCATGCATCCTATGTACTTTCAGCATGTGCCAGAAGTTGAGGGAAGAAATGAGGCTCTCACGATATATGATTTGTTTCTCGAGTGCATGAGCATCCAACATCCCATTTTCATGGTAATAAAAGCTTATACTTTCGATAGATTATAGGAGTTACAGGCCACCTACCTACACAGAATTCGGTATGAGCATAAATATCATATATATATGGCATTTTAAAGTCCTCTCAGATGGTCGTTGCCTCCCGCTGGTACTGACAGCTCTTAAAACATATGAAAACTGCCAATTTCACGCCACCTCCCAATTTCTTTAGTGTCAAATGACATGGGGATGGACAAAACCACGGATCTCTTTGTCCTATGTGGGACCACACCATAGAGGGTATACCAAAACAAAAATCTTGAAAAACCGTGCCGAAATGATCGAGAAAAAGCCGAGTGTCCGAGTTGTAGGTTCGTCCGGCCCGGCAGTCAGGGATAATAGCAGTTTAAATTCCGAAGCTCATTTTATCCGCTATTCAAATAACTCCTACTTGTGCATGGTGCAACTATTGAGAGTGAATCGGACATGGTGTACGGAACACCACTTCTTGCCTTGAAGGAAGTCGATAAGTGTGGGATAGATCGGGGTTCGACTTCCTATGTCTGAGTAGAGGTCCCGCGATGCCTCTTTTTTCATGGACTTCAGCACTGTGGCCAGGAAAACAGTAGTGCATTTAGCGAGCTACACGGTATTAGAATACATCGGACATTGTGTATAGAACACGCCTCGGCTCTTACTGAATACCATTGATCATATGATCATGATTTACGAGGCAGACAGGGGTTCGATTCCCCTTCTCCGAATGATCCTGATGATTATGGTGCAGTTTTTTTCTAGACGTTAAGCTGCTTGTGAATCTGTATCGCATTCACGCTAAATCCTCCTGAAGTCCTCCCATGAGAAAAATCAGGCCACAAAGACCCCGATGTTCGTACAGTTGGTGAATGCACAAAGGCTTAGAATGCGTCGGACACGACATACGGAACACCACCTCGGCTTCTTCGGTCTGCCTCGTACGGGTTTCGAAATCGAAGTTCGACTCCCCGTGTCCGAATATACGATAGCAGGTGTTATTTTTCTCCTTTTTTGTGCTCGAGGTACGTGGGAATGAAATTCAGAATCAAGGGAATCACAGCTCATTGCAAGGCGAGGAACGCACCTGGAGGGAAGGATCCACTATGGATAATTGAACGAAATAATGAAATATAGAGAGGTGCATGCAACGAGGCGGGCAAAGATATTTTGCCGCTGCAGTGCCGCAGCTGCATGCTGCGGCAGTCTCTGCGGCAGTCAGGTTTGTGGCACATGTTGAAACAGCGACCAAGACCTTAATCGACCTTGGACAACATGTAAGGATGTAGTACAGGTTCTAATACATTGTTGTACATAGGATTCGATGCCCACAACCCCCGATGAACATGGTCTAAACACGAATTAAAGGATTGCGCTAGGTCAAACGTTGCGAGAGCGGAGCGAGCATCGTTCAAAGTTCCGGCGTAGAGGAGTACTAGAGACGGACGACCTAGAGGACCGAAGAAATGAATTCATTCTGCGACGAAAGCATTCAAGATTTGATCCAGAGCGATCGTGAATGGGATGACGGCATAAATGCCGCGGTACATACATGCGGCACGCCGACCCTGCTGGGGCGGAGCGTGGGATCTAGCAAGAGCATACCTGGAAGCGGCATCGTAGCATAGGCACGCAGGAGGCCTGGCACCGCGGGGGAGCGCAGGCGACGTGCACCCCGACATCGCATGACAGTGAAGCAGCGCAATTGCGGGGGTGTACTTCCGGCAGGCTGGAACTGCGGACACGCCGGTGGCAGTGGCAAGGGGTAAAAACGGTATAGACTGTGCCTAGGAGGTGTGTGTGTGTTGAGATTGTAAGCATGAGATTCAGGACGGCGGATCCAGTACCATCCACCAAAACCAAGACGGTGCGGCGCCTTCAATGGGTACCTTTTCCGCGGCGCATTAGTGGAATTAGAAGGAACATGGACCACGATGGTATAGCGGAACCGAGATGTGCATGGCGGGACACCAAATGGGATACGAGATGTGGCATGCATCGAGTAGCCAACAAGCAGAAAGACCTGAGCGGGGGAGTCTCCCGAGCTTGACGGTGGTGAATTTTGACTGAATTCATCGATGGCTTGAACTTTTGAAGGGAATGTTGGACGGGGGAGTCTGTCGCAGTTATCGCTGACAGTCGCGGGAATTCGGACTATTCGGCCGGAGACATTGCTGGCAAAGGACGACGACGAGCAAAGCAGCGAGCGAAGGGGATGATGGGAACGAGCGGAGTTCGGACGGAGTTTCACTGTTTCAATCGCGCTCACGTGCACCGATCTCTGACGCCGCGTGCCGATTCCCGAATCGTTGAACACGAGCGAAAAATACCCCACTTGTGCAAGGTGCGAGCTCTGAGAATAGGCCTCGTACCCTAAAAAATCGAAATCTTCCATCCACCGATGAGGCAGACCAGGGTTCGATTCTCTGTGTCCGAATTATGATGAAATTGCTTTTTTTTTCGTGCAGGAGGCCAGTTGACGGGCAGTTCATATACCAGCTTTGGTGCGAGCGAAACTCCTGCTGCTGGAAAGTCGTAGACTTCAGTGCGAAACAATAAATACCGTGCTAGTATAATCCACATGGGTCGAGTCCTGTTTCAACTGGTCATCCAGATGTAACTGCCATATTCTTTTTCACAAGTCCATATAATGAGCGGACATGATGTCCGGTACCCTCCCACGAAAAGTGGGTAGATAATTTCCCAAGTCTAGCCGAGGGTCGATTCCTCGTGTTTGCGTCAAGAGATCTTGAGAGAGCGAGGCGTCGAGAGAGGCGGGCCACTCAACCTGGGACAGGGCGAAGACTAACTGCGCACGTTGATGAATTAAACCCGTCGGAACGGTGCCAGTGCTCTGTGAAACATTCGGGGAGACCTTCAAATGTGTTCTGGTTGAGCTCAAAGTTAATCGTTGATTTATAGCTTCAATCAGCAATACCGCTAACGGTCTCAATCCCAGGCCGGAAAACACATAATGAACTGCAATTTAAACCCGAGATAACCACAAACAAAAGGCCCAAACTAATCCAAAGAAGCCAAAATCCATTCTATGTCCAATTTCGTAAGACGGTGTGTCCCATGATTCCTATTGCCCTTTAATTGTGACGATGTCCATCATCATCTCCATCATCATCCTGGGTAGGCGCCTTGCAGTATCCATCCGAGTTGGTGATGAAATCGAGACTGCCGTCAGGCTGCGATTGACCCCCACAATTTACGGCAGACGAGGCCGTGAGGCATGTCGAGAACAGGGAGCAGGTAAGCTGGGTGCTATTCTTGGCGGCCGAGTTGTTGTCATGGTATGAGTTGACGAAGGTGCACCCAGCGACCGAGTCACACATGGCCTGGCAGTCTGTTGGAAGTGAATAAATGAGCCCAAAAAATTCGAACAAGAATTACCTGCGACGGTGTCAACTAAGCCGAAAGTCTGGAAGCTGCCGTCCTGGGACGCGCAGCCGAGGTTGGAGAAGGTCTGGCTGTACTCCGGGGACGGCGCCGCCTTCGGGCAATAGTAACCCAAGCGAAGCGACTGCAAAAGCTCGCAGAACAACTGAATAATAATCGTTATTAATATCTTTGTATAGGTTTGGAACGCGCTTACCTCGTCCAAGTTGTAGGGAATGCCTGTGGGCGGGGTACCATGGCCGTAGTACCACCCGGGACGGTGGCCGGACTCCCAAGGCCGGATGGGAGAACCGTAGTAGTTCTTCGCGTTGAAAGCCATCGCGGACGAGATGTATGCCGAAGTGTAAGTATTAGCGGCCGTCGCGCCAGAGGCGACGATGGCAAGAGTGGAGAACACAGTGCTGAAGCGCATTTTTGGTAGAAGAAGTGGATGTGTGAATCTGCAGGAGAGTGGACGCACAATTTCAGCAACCACCCATCCTCGATTTTATATGTTTGGCGAGATCTGTCGAGCAAGATGAAACAGTGTGTGTCATGCGGTTAAGGAATACCCGGGACATAGGGTTATCCCGCGTTGACAGGTGTCACTCGACGGAACATGGCTGGCTGCGTCAACAGCTTATTTTAGTTGTCCGTCTAGAAATCGATCATTCGGCCCGCACTGGTTTGCGTTCTTCATCGGAGTGAATACGGCGATACGCGACCAAGTATAACCAGTGACGCATTTGAGATGTTCGTCGTAGCTTGAGAAACTCGAAGCCAGTGCGGAGGTCCTGAAGAAAATTTGATTATCACCCGTAATTCCCACCTCTTGCGAGAACTTGAAGAATGAAGAAAAAATACGCGGAGATTGACAAGAATTTGAACATTGACATGGGCGGTTGATGAACGCAGTCATCGATCAGCGCCAAAATTGAGCACAGAAATCACCACGTCACGGTGGACCAGTCGAAACACTCCTATTCCTGCTCAATACACGATCCTGGCATTCGAGGCCATTCAATAGCAATTATCTAAGGGACGAGAGGCGTGGTACCATTTGCAGCCAGTTTTAACAAAAGTCAAGCTTCTCTCTGCACACAGCACCGAAGTCAAAAGGCGCTTGGAAATGAATTGGATTTTTTTGTTCTATGCAATTGTACTCTCGCCTGTGTCGCCGTCGGCAATACGTCAAGCTCGACTCTCCTGAATGGAAGCCAAATTGACACCGGTTCACCTTGGAATACCTCTGGTTACGCTCAGGGGGACAAGTCGCCAGATACTTGTTCCCAAATCCCACCCACCCCGAGCGGGAAATTCATACACTACTAGGCGTCTACTAAATGTCATCGTTTCGTCGAACAACAATCTCCTGTTTAGCTGAGGCTGTTGCGGTGGCTTTAAGGATTTTCCAGGGAATTTTCTTCTAGCGCTCATGCAACGAGGATCCTAGAAACTACCAAGTGCTATTAATACATCTGACACTTGCGGACTTCCAAATACGGAAATGCTTCCTCGCGCATTCATGAGTGATTATGTTCAAGCTTTTGAGCGACAATTGTGCTTCCCGGGTACGAAGTGCGAGTCAACTTGACCTCCCTGTGACCATGAATGAGTTTGTTTGACTTGAAACAACTGTCCTACGTGAACGTGCATGAAAGTCCGACAGCGTGAATGGTTGTGAGAGACACGAGGATCCAGAGATATGACAGCAACCCCTTGCCCTGAATTCATAGAGAATGAGGTACGAGCCGGTCTGTCACGGACGAGCAGGATGCTTAGCGGCGCTAGAGGGAACGCAAAGCAACATGAAAAAAAGACAACGGTCCCGGAGGAAGGGGCGGCGGCCGGGAAAAAAGTAGCAAAGTGAGGCGTACGAGGACTACAGGGTAAAAGATGGTAACACAAACCATTGGCGTAAAACTGCCTGATTACCCGACTGCTCTGTCTCAGACGGAATTTTTCGGCGGAACCCGGAGTGAATCGTACTAGGGGGTACCATCGCCGCGGCAACCATCCGCCCAAGTCCCGGCCCGACCATCAAATCCCTGAATCTCCTCAGATTAAAGGGTAATGTTAGATTGAAATCCAGGCTCACAAAAGGCTTATTGTTCCATCCGAAGGCCATCACCCCCGCGCCAGCCTGAGCGAAACCCTCATCTGAGTACATTTAGGAGTCGCGCACGTAACATTTGCGTTGTCGTTCATATCATAATTCTGGGAGATAATAGCATCCGGGTTCAGGCGAGGTCATGCTCAGACGTACCTGAATAATAATCGCAGAGCTCGACCCCGTAATCGAAGCATCGCACGGTCATATTAGTTACAGTGGACACACAGGGGCAGAATATAGCACTCTCACCCCCGATGGCCGTCCTCGAGTTGTCCCACAAGTAATCTAGGACATTCTCTGCTTCCTGAAAGAGCTACGGTTCGCAGGTCACGTTATCGCGGAGGGCGAATCCGCCGGTGCCCAAAACGCCCATCAACGCGATCCGGGTAAACGAATACAGCTAGTATGGATAGCCGAATATTACCGCCGATCGGGACCCACGTTCGATAGGAAAACGCCTCTTGTGCCATATGTATATGATGCAGACCAGGGTTCGACTCCCGTATCCGAATTAGAGAATAAGCTGTGAATTTCTTTTGGTGAAGCGTGCGATCTCAAACTATTGGGGGTATGAGTTTGGGGTGAGGATGAAAAACCAAAAACGCAGCCAGAAGCTTATCTCATCACACAACGCAACCCGAGATTTGAAGATACAGAGAAACGGAGTTGAGCAAGAACTCGCAGTTGATGTTTGGCAGTGCCATACTAGATTCAGATCACGATTAGTATGCTCTTTTCCATGAAAGACGACAGGCGAAGTCAACGACCTACGCTAAAACGGCATGGTTGGTCGGAATCGCAAAACCGTCAGTGCGAGTTGAATAAACACCTAACGCTCGATGGTTAAGAGTGCAGCATAAAAACCAAACGGAACACAGTGTTGAACGTGCAACGGTGCGCTGGGCAACAACACATGGATTGGACGGGGCATCATATGTAGTATAGATCGTATAAATCCATGGGCTTCGATTAGGGTAGATCTTCCGTCCGAGTTTATGCTTTCTCAAAGTACCTGGAGGTCAACGGAGTCAGAACTCGGCGGGTCGAAGATAGGCGATGTACTTGACCTCTGGGTCTTGGGAGATCCTCATTCCGCCGGATATTTAGCGTTCCAGATCGCTTCCACCTCGCTCATCACTGCCTCGCTGACGTCCGTCCAGGTCGCATCCGTCTCCCGCGCTTCGAGCCATTCCGCACCAACGACGTCAAAGCGATCGCCCGCCCACACCCCGCGGTGGATCCCGCCGTCGTAGGCCATCCCCACGCACTGATCCGCCGAGCAGCAGACGCGCACGACAACCACCTGCCCAAATCCGAGGTCCTCCATGTCGACGTGCGTGTCGGCATACACGGCCTGCAGATCAAGCAGGGCGGTGTTGCGCACGTATTCGCGCTTGGTCAAATTTCGGAGGGCGTCCATGGGCAGTAACGCCACAGGCTCCCGGCGACAGAGGCCGCGAAACATCCAGCTCTCCCAAAACTGTGCGCCCCGCAAATAGAATTTGCTCTGCTGCAGGAATCTATCCACGGTGAAGCAGCAGCCTGGCGGTGCGTCACCAAAAGGGTAGAAGTACATGGTGCGGGTGCAGCTCAAGAGTTCTTTTACTTCTTCTGGCGCCAGGAGGTTGGCGGGGAGATCCTTGGACCTAGTCTCGGCCCCGAGGCAGATGATGCGGTCTCCCGCCCACGAGTAAGTGGCCGCTGATTTCTCTGCGCGCCGGTGGAGATCGGAGCGTCCGACTTCCCAGAGCACCTGGCAGGTTATGCTGAGGCACACGGCATCAACGAGGTCATCGAGGTGTGAATATATCTCGTAGATCATTTCGACGGGGAGATTCACTAGGACGGCCGTTTCCCGGCTGGGTTTGGCATTCTTGGATGAGTGTGATAATACGGGACGTGTGAGATGATGCTCACCTCCGGGGGGCGGTTTGCGGAAAGTACAACGCAGGTCGCGATAGTGCGTCTCATCATAAAACGGGGAGGAGTAGTCGGGGGCTCGTTCGGCTTTCATGAAGAGTTTTCCCGGCTGAGAACGGTAAAAACAGGGTATCACGGTCAGGAAAATTACGGGGAGCAGCCAAGCCGGCTGTCAGGTAGAAAGGAACGTCTTTGAAGAGCCACGTGCCGAGATCGCCCTGGATGGAGTCGTATACTTGTAGTCTGTCCAGGTTTACAGTCTGCCAGGCCTGGTAGTGGTTCTGAGTCATCTCTAGAAAGAATTGCCAGTGAGGCTTCAAGTCTGCGACGGTGGTGAAGTAGTGGCAAGGGTGGCGCGGAAGCAAGTAGCGTTCCTTGAGCCCAGGGCGTGCGACGATCGGTGTGCAAGGGACGAGGACGGTGATGAGCAATTCGGAATGGTGGTGGCGAGAGGAGGAAAGAGCGCAAGAGGTCAGTGATCTCTGGATCTTGCAATACGATTATGTCAGCTGATGGCTCAGCCGATGATGGCCGACGACTGTCTCGACAAATTGCCTCGAATTGCCGGTGCAATGAAAACTAAGAAATCCCATGCATTTCATGTTAGGAATATCGCAGCCAGTGAATGAGATGGGTTACTCAGATATTCGAGCCCGGGGGGTGGTCAAAAAAATTCGTACCGCGCACTGCCGAGACTGATCATCATCCCACGACCCCCCCCCCCCCCGTGGGAAGTATTGGCTGATCCAGAGATCACTCACCTCTTGAAAGAGCGGAGTTTTAATCACGCTCACGTGCACCGATCTTAACGTCGCGTGTGCCGATCAAATCCGACAAAAGACCTCGGGAATATTCCAGCAATGAGAACTGAAGTGGACATGATGTAGTTTACCTCGCCGGATCCGCTATATGATGAGCAAATTCAAACCCATGCACACAGTTACATCGCGTCATTCGTTGATTCGTCAGTTCGCCACTCCACGTTGGTTCCTCTTTTTACTTTTTGATTTTCGGCCAGGCTAACCGCTTCATTGGCAACGCACACCGTAAATTGGAAGTCGCGCCGGCTCCTGCGCATCGACCAGTCTTGTTGTTGATATTGTTTTTCGTGCTGGGTTTCTTCTTTCGCCTTTGCTGGTCGTATTGTTCACCCAGACGACCCTGTCACAGTTGAAGTATCCCTTTTTTGATTCAGTCTAACATCGATTCCCCGGCTAGCAAGTGATTTGAATAGAATTATTCATATCCACGCGTGAACCCTGCCATTGTTCCCGATGAACGGACATCTAGATCTCGGTTCCATCGTCCGATATGGGGACTCGCAGTGGAGTTTTCAGGAGGAAATCGAATTATATATCACAATCGGTGAGGACGTCAAGACGGAGGCAGGGACTATCGTACGAATCGGTGAGCTGCATATATGTATACTATACCTCCCCAGCTGTTATCCACGACTAGTCGACGGTATCGCCGTCTTCCCTTTGTGCATGTGCCTCATGCTCAAGGAGCAGTTTCACAATCTCGCTGTGCCCTTTCGACAATGCCGCCTGCAGCGCGCTGGCATATTTCCCGCCCTGAGCATTTACGTCGGCACCATGTTCAAGGAGCAATTGCACAATCTCCCGACGCCCGTTCGATGAAGCCGCCTGGAGCACGTTACCGTAGTATCCCCCTTGCATGTTAACGTCCGCGCCGTGCTCCAGTAGTAGGCGCACAATCTGGGTATTCGACTTTTGGGACGCCGCCTGCAGTGCGTTACCATACTGTCCGCCCTGAGCATTCACATCGGCACCGTGCCTCAGCAGCAGGGGCACAATCTCGTCGGCATCCCAGCTTTGGGTCGCCGCCTGCAGCGCGTTGCCATACCCTCCGCCCTGGGCGTTCACATCGGCACCGCACTCAAGTAGCAGTTGCACAATCTCGGGGCCACCTCTGAAGGATGCCGCTTGCAGCGCATTGCCGTACTGTCCGCCCTGAGCGTTCACATCGGCACCGTGCCTCAGGACCAGCCGCACAGTCTCGGCATTCCAGTTTGAGGACGCCGCCTGCAGTGCGTTGCCGCACTCTCCGCCCTGGGCGTTCACATCGGCACCGCGCTCGAGTAGCAGTTGGACAACCTCGGTATTCCCTTTAGCGGATGCTGCCTGCAGCGCGTTGCCGTACTTTCCGCCCTGGGTGTTCACATCGGCACCATGCTCGAGCAACAGGCGCACAGTCTCGTTACTCCAGTTTGAGGACGCCGCCTGCAGTGCGTTGCCGTACTCTCCGCCCTGGGCGTTCACATCGGCACCATGCTCGAGTAGCAGTTGCACAGTCTCGGCATACCAGTTTTGGGACGCCGCCTGCAGTGCATTGCCGTAGAATCCGCCCTGCGCATTTACATCGGCACCGTGCCTCAGCAGCAGGCGCACAATCTTGGCATGCCCTTCAATGGATGCCGCCTGCAGCGGGTTGCCGTACTTTCCGCCCTGCGCGTTCACATCGGCACCACGCTCGAGTAGCAGTTGCACAACATCGACCTCCCTTCCAAAGGATGCCGCCTGCAGCACATTGCCGCCCTGCACATTTACATCCGCGCCATGATCAAGCAGCAGGTGCACAATCTCAGGGTGAACTCTGAAGGACGCCGCCTGCAGCGCATTGCCGTACTTTCCGCCCAGCGTATTCACATCGGCACCACGCTCGAGTAGCAGTTGCACAACATCAACCTCCCCTCCGAAGGATGCCGCCTGCAGCGCGTTCTCGAATGCTCCACCCTGCGTGTTCACATCGGCACCACGCTCGAGTAGCAGGTGCACAACCTCGGCATGCCCCTCAACGGATGCCGCCTGTAGCGCGTTGCCGAATTTCCCGTTTAGCTCGGCGCCATGATTGAGCAGCAGGTGCACAATTTCGATGTGTCCTTTCGAGGAAGCCGCCTGCAGCGTGTCCCCATACCGACCGCCCTGCAGGTTCACATTGGCGCCCTGCCCAATCAAAAGGCGCACAATTTCGATGTGCCCTTGCGAGGCTGCCGCCTGCAGCGCATTGCTGTTTAATCCGCTCTGCAGGTTCACATCCGCGCCATAATCGAACGGGAGGCTCGCACTCGCCATATTCTCCCAATCGCAGGCTGTCTGGAGGGCACTCTCGTCGTTCTCGCCCTGCGCGTTCACATCCGCGCCGTGCTCGAGCAAAAGGCGCACGAGCTCGATGTGCCCTTCTGAGGACGCTGCCTGCAGTGCGCTTCCGTAGAACCCGCGCTGCAGGTTCACATCCGCGCCGTGCTGGAACAGCAGGCTCACAATCTTGGTGTGCCCTCCTAAGGAAGCCGCCTGTAGTGCAGTGCCGAATTCTCCGCTCTGCGCGTTCACATCCGCGCCATGATCGAGCAGCAGGCTCGCAAGTCCGATATTCCCCTGACCGCAGGCTACCTTCAGGGCGTTCTTGTCGTCCTTGTTCTTGCCCTGCGCGTTCACATCCGCACCGTGCTCGAGCAGCAGGCTCATAATTTCCATGTGCCCTCCTTGGAACGCCGCCAGGAACGAGTTGCCATGGTATCCGCCCTGTGCGCTCACATCCGCGCCGTGCTCTAGCAGCAAGCGCACGAGTTCGATATGACCGCCCGAGCATGCCGCCTGCAGAGCGTTGCCGTGATATCCGCCCTGCGCGTTCAAATCCGCACCGTGCTCGAGCAACAGGCGCACGAGTTCGATATGGCCGTCCGAGCACCCCGCCTGCAGAACGTTGCCGTAGTGTTCTCCGCCCTGTATTTTTACATCGGCGCCCTGCTGAATCAAAAGGCGCACAAGTTCGACGTGCCCGTTCAAAGAAGTCACCTCCAGCGCATTGCCGTTTAATCCGCGCTGCGCGTTCACAGCCGCGCCGTGCTCGAGTAAGAGGCGCACGATGTCGATGTTTCCTCCCAAGCATGCTGCTTGCAATGCTGTCTCGTTTCCTGTGCCCGCCGCATTGACATCCGCCCCACGTTCGAGCAATAGGCGCACGAGTTCGATGTTGCTGCCCGAGCACGCCGCCTGCAGAGGATTGCCATATTGTCCATCCTGCAAATTCACATCGGCATTCTGCTTGAGACGATCGAGGAACAGGCGCACCACGTAAATATCCTTCGCCGGCCAATACTCACTGTCTTCCGTGTTGACATCCGCGCCATGGTCGAGCAACAGGCGGACAAGTTCGATATGGCTGCGCGCGCACGCCGCATGCAGAGATCTTCCACCCTGTGCATTCACATCTGCGCCGTGCTCGAGCAGTAGGATCACAATCTTGGTGTGCCCTTCTGAGGAAGCCGCCTGTAGCGCGTTGCCGTGTTGTCCACCCTGAGCATTCACATCCGCGCCACGATCGAGGACCAGGCGCGAAATCTCGATGTCGCCGCGGTCGGACGCTGCCTGCAGCGCGCTTCCGTAGAGCCCGCCCTGCAAGTTCACATCTGCGCCGTACTGGAACAGCAGGCGCACAATCTCGGTGTGCCCTCGTGAGGAAGCCTCGTGCAGGGCGTTGCTGACATAATAATCCTCGCTCTCCGCGTTGACATCCGCGCCGTGCTGGAGCAGTAGGCTCACAATCTCGGTGTGTCCTAATGATGAAGCCACGTTCAGAGCACGATACTCCCCGCCCTGCGCGTTCACATCCGCGCCGTGCTGGAGCAGCAGGCTCACAATCTCGGTGTGCCCTTTCATTGAAGCCACCTGAAGTGCGCTCCCGTACTCTCCGCACTTCTCGTTCACGTCCGCGCCCCGATTGAGCAGCTCCAATATTACCAGACCAATCCCAGCAACGGTCGATAAGTAGAGGGGAGGGAGGATATGTGATTCTATCCCATTCGAGGCGTCATCCCCAGAGATCGCCTCACCACCATCCCAGAGGCGGCTCATGCTGATATATGGTACACTGTCTTGCCGGAGAAGTTTCAGGACAACCTCTATCAGGGGCCTCGGTTCGTCCGTGTTCCGCTCCCCAGAGGGCATTTCAACGATCTTCTTTGCCGCATTCTAACGAATCGGGTGAGCAGTTATTTCATGAAATAGGTAGAGGTCGTAAAAAGAAAACTCACCTCATCGAACGTTCTATGGAATTCATCACAGAATCGGAGATGGAAAGTCCAGCTACAGGCAGCATAACTAGCGAGAGGATATTGCTCGAGGCTATCATCATATTCAACGGCCCGATCGAAGCTGCAAAGATATGCAATGCATGTGTGCGCGAGCAAATGATGTCCTATTTGGTCCGAGAACGCCCGATGGCCATAGAATTTCCTCGGCCCCTTCGCGAAGAGGAAGTATTCTTTGACTGATGCGTGGGCAAGCTTTATCGTGTCCCCGTACGTATCTTCGGACACGGTGACAACAAAACCCGCGCATGCGTCCAGTAGCGCCTCTTGTTGCATTCGCTCATCCGGATCGAATCGGAGCAGCTCTGCCTCGAAATCGAACGCCAAGGCGTCGATGAGCTCGATGATCGACATAGGATATTCGGCGAAAATTAGCCAAGTGATTGCGCGGCCGACCATGGTGATCATGTCGGGATCATGAATGTTGTGGAGGATGCGATCATAGACGGCCTCCAACGAAGTCGGCATATTCAACAATGCTTTTTTGACCTGTGATTCGCGCTTATCGCACTTACGGAGTTCAGAGAGCTGCAGTGCAACGAGGCGAAACCTGGGAATTTAATAAGTGCTGTCTCGGATACCCTGCAGTTCGACTTACATCCCGCCGCTGCGCTCAAGGAGTACCTCTTTAATCTCGTCCTTCCTCTCGTCAGTCCAGTTGACGCGGAAACTGGACAATGTCTTCGTAATGTACGACTCGATGTCTTGACTCACGCAGTCACCGAGGGGAACTTCAACCGCATGTTGAACGAGATTCGTGCTATGAAGAACCTCGGGTCGGCTAGTAAGGAGGACGTGAAGATGGGGCAGGTCCGCTCCCACGAGCTCGGTGATCCAATCAAGCAGCCCATCACGTTCTGCGCACTCATCGAGCGCGTCAAGGACGACGTATACGGGCTCTGTGAATGCCCGAAGGACGGGCATGAGAGCCTCCGACATTAAGGCGGAATTACTGGGTAGTTGTTGACCATCAGTGTGTGATTTCCATAGCTCATTGAGCGTCTTGTCGGGGGGATTTGCTTGGACAGAGAACTGCTTTACTAGCGATGTGAGGAGCTGTGTGACGGTGCGTTGTCCGGCATTATTTGTATCGAAGTAGAAGAACGCAAGGGGCTCCGCCCTCTCGCGAAGCGTCTCGATGATGGTCGAGCTGGAAGACAGAATCAAAGAGTCCTTTCTCATGGAATGAAATGTGACCGGTACCTTAGGATAGTTTTCCCGGACCCCGCTGGAACGCACGGATTGAGTGAACATCTATTAAATCGATGGAAACACCAACAGATTCCGTGAAGCCAAAGCAACGAGTTCGGAGCGTAGATCCACTCCCGGAATTCTGCACGATCGAGAAGCCATTGCCCAGTGTTGCTGTGACGTTTGTTCGCGGCGTCTCGTTGGCTGAGGGCCACGTTCGCAGGTTGAAGCCACTTGTCTAGTTTATCGCGGGTATTTTGATCAACTACTGCTTTTCTGGATTGAAATGAGAGGTGGCCGCGAGTGATCTGCATCGACGTACATCTTCACATCCAGAACATCCAGACCATTCGAGAGAGTGATTAGACGTGCAACCTTGTATGTCTCAGTATCAGTCACGGAAAGAGCAATTCACACGGCCACCTACAGTGAACGCATCGCGGAACGCGTAAATTCTTCGATCGATGCCATCCGCGATGCCAGGGAAATCTCCGTGTTTCCAGACGCGCTTGGCGAGTCCCTTTGACAACCAATCATTCAAGATGTCGCATGTTTCGCGCAGGACGCTGGGTGAAATTAATGCGATAGCAGGTAGGCGAGTCAAAGTCGAGCTCTCACGTTTGATATCTTTCCAGGTCGAGTTCCAACCGCACCATCGCGGTGGTGCGCTTTCGCTCATCGAGATCGTACAAGCCCTGCGCAACGATTCGGGATACCTCTCCAACGTTCTTGAGAAGCTCATTCGCCCGTTTTTTATTGTCACTTAAAGCCTGGATAAACATGCACGCATGAGTCAGCGCACCGAAGTGAGGACAACAACCTGGAGGGACCTTCTGGATGTTTATGAGCTCCTTGATGCAACCGGTGATAATGCTGAGGTATGGAACGTCCTTCGTCACGTCGCCTAGCAGATCGAGGATTTTGATCGCGGCTTCGAGGGTCGTACTGGCCGTCTCCGTGATCTTTTCGGTCTTGGATTGAGTAGCGTGCGCTGCGGGGGATGTCGCTGAGTTGGTGGTGGTAGGTGGCATGGTATGGCAGAAGGACGGCAGCGGTGCGCACAGCCTGTGTGGGTGTGGCACAGCACGCGTCACAAGGTGTCAGATCCAGAAATTTCTAAAATTAGTGACTTGATGGATGATCACCGGCGGTCCAGTCTTCCGGTTGGTGATCCATGAAATATTCAAAACGCGGCCGCGAATTCGGTACGGTAGACACCCCGTCCTTGAGACAAAGTTTACATCAGGTTCAGTACATCCGCATGTACTGTACTATTTCAACCAAGTCTTCAGTCACCACGGAAGATGTTGAAGTCTTGACGATTTTATCATTTTGCAGACTGTTGGAAAAGTTATTACGGTGCAACATTTCACAGTCATACACGCGCACCATCTGAATCCCACGTCACGACTCGCGAAGCGAGTCCGAAATGGCGAACAAATTATTCTGGTCGGGGTACAACGTCCGCACGAAAGCGGGGGACAGCGCCCCCGGGAACCTCCGAAGGGTCAGATGGATAGCTTGAAATAACTCCAGGCACCTTCCGGAATCCCAGCTATGTAGGCCAAGGAATCAATGTTGCGAACGTGGGGAGAGACCAAATTACCATGTGGGCAGGCCCGCTTCTATTTGAAAGGCAACGGAGAATCGTGAGACATTAAGTGGACTGTATCGTGGGACAGGGATGCACGGATGGACAGCACATTATGTGATGGATCAGCTGTGAAGTCCTTCAATAACAACGAGCAGGTAAAGAAGGAGAAAGGTCAGACGTTTTCATCACTGGCACGACTCTCTACCGGCACACATACACGCACAGCGATGCTGCAATGAAAAGGTCGACAGACGCCGCAGTGCTGAAGGTCGTGGTGAAGCCACCCGAAGCCGTTCTGCACACAAGGTAATCTGGCTCGTGCGCAGCCTTTATATAGCGGCATACCGACAACCCCGAAACGTCCAGACATCATCAGAGAGGCGGTTAAAGCTTGATGAGAGCACAGTGTGGATTCCCAGTGCCCCCGAGGCGGAACAGAGTCGTCGGGCGGTCCTCCTGAGAATGACAGCTGTTGAAAGATGGGTTACGTTTGTCCCTGTGGAAGAGTCGGATGGTGAGCAATTAGTGGGAAGCTCAAGCTTTCTGTCGGTCCCGTTTTGAAAGTGGTTGTTCTCAGCTTCGATGAATACGATGCAGAGAGAATTGCTCGTAGTCAAAACATCCACCATATTGGTCGCAGCATGATCTGCGCGCGCCATGTAGAGGTGGCATGACAGATTACGAGGCTCAAGACTGGAGCTGCGGCTGACCGGAGGAAGACGTAGGCATCCAGCGACGAGAAAGAAGGCAACGACAAAGGCATACTGCACGAAGGGACAGACTCGGATACAATCCAGACGATTCGAAAGAGTCGTGGTGGTGGGAGAAGAATAGCGGAGTTTGAATCGCGCTTACATTTTTTGATGTGGTGGGTCCGCCGAGAGCCGACGCTGCGGCAAGCCGGAGACGGACCGGCAGAGAGACGGCATCAGCTAACGGTGATGTAAGAGTCAATCCACTAGCTTGCCGGTGCCGTACAGACTTAAACAAACTGCCAGCACATCATATCGAGACCACTCCGAAAGAATTCAACCATGCCCATGGTGGCATGTAGCTCCGACACCTTTTGGCGCCGAACCTCGGTCTTTCTGGCATCCCACATGCCACTCCTTATCATTAAAACTCCCTGCCTGAGGTTTATGCATTCCTCTCTCCGATAACATCTCACGTTTTCTCAATTAAATACCATAATTTCAAGTCAGCCTGCCGGTCATACAGAAATCCCGAAGGCAGTAGGTGCAAAGCAGGATGCACTGTTTTAATCGTGCATGCGAGCCAGATAGTAACCCTAGGAGCTCTGCTTAATCATCTGCCGTTGAGACGGTAATCCGGGATTAAAGCAGGGATTAATTAATCCGGATCAAGGTAAAGTTCAAAGTAAAGTTCAACAAGGCAGCACAGAGGTTTGAACTCTGGACCACCCACAATGCATCGAAGTAGCCACAACAACCACTACACTAAGCGACCGACACCAAAAGGTGCATAGTTCGGCAGCTGGTCCCTACAAGGTAGGCTGGTCGACGTCGTGAGTACCTATGAGGTAGATACGAGCGGACGCGAAACAGAACGGAGCGAGGATGGTCACAAGATGTCAGAGCGAAGGTGACGAGGAGGCAAATATTGGGAGAATCTAAGTGTGTCAATGAAATTGACAACCTGCGAAAGATCCAGCGGATCGACTTCGCGTCTCGGTCCAGAACAGAAGGGCTCTCTCAGCAACAAGGGAAGTGCGAGACAGACACCTCGGAACGGAAGAAAACTTGATGATGGTGAAGAGGGTTCTGGAACGAGAGGATGTCAATTTCAGGACGCAAGGCGCTCCCGGGACTTCAGGAGAGAGGAGATGAAGCCCGAGAACACCACACAGGAGCACAGCTCCCAAGAGCCAACGGCTCGCTGAAGGGCGAATCACAAACGACCGAAAACCCCAACAGGAGCTGTGCGAGGGAGAAAAAATAGAAGGAAGAGGACGAGGAAGTTAAAAAGATGGATGAAGGGAGGAGCTGTCCGACCCCCACGGGTCGACGACGAGACCAAGCTGAACGAACTCGTCGTAAGGGAGATTAAGCACCGACAGGATGATGCCCGAGATAACAAAGGATTCCAGCGAGAGGCTGACAGCTCCCCCGATCCCCCGGGACTTAGAACCACAGACGCAGATCGTTCCGAACAATCTCTTACTTAAGGCAAGATCCAGTGCAATGTGCACCCAGCGAGATGGAGAGAGAGGAAAGGGATGGGATAGCGCTGAACGGCCTCTTGGTTACAGAGGTCTAATGTGTACCGCAGTAATGGCCCACATCCAGCAGACAAGAGACGAAAAACAATGCTCCGGGACATCCTGTCTATTTGATTACAAAAAGACTCATTCTTGGATTCAAGAGGATCAATGAAAAATTTTGTAGGCCAGATAAGATTCACAAGATATTAAGTGATCCCAAGTCCAGCCGGGGTTCGACTCCCCGTGTTTTTTGAAGTTTTTGACCAGCCACCCACTTTACCACCACCTGAAAAAGACAAGTGGAACCTCGAGAAGTGATCGTCCAGGGGACAGATTAACTCGCTGGCTTGAGTAACCATACCTAATTTTACCAGCCAGAAAGAATAGGACACCTGCCGCTGAGCCAGAAAAAAAAGGGAAGCGCGCACCGGGGCGGGTGCTGTGAATGGGCAACAAACACCGCCAACAGAGGATAGCACGGCGAGAGCGACCCCTTACTGCTTGGATGCAGACAGTGCATAAACGGCGAGCGAATGCGGTGGCACCAGCGGTGGGCTAGCTGAAACAACGCCTGCACAATATGCGGGTCGGCATTGAAAGGATTGGCGAACTGTACAACAGAGGAGATCGCGCGCGAGATAAAGGATACCGGACCTGTGACGACGGAATGTGCGAGAATTTGAGAGAGCGAGGCGTCGAGAAGGCTGGCCACTCAACCTGAGACAGAGCGAAGACAAACTGCGCAACGTTGCAGCGCGTGGGAATGACGTCACTGCTCTGGTCATTGAAACATGTGGGGAACCCTTTAAGTGAACGTGGTTGAGTTCAAAGTTGATCGTTTATTTCTAGCTCCATCAATATCGCTAACTTTCATTGGTCTCAATCTCACGTCGGAAAACACACAAGAAACTACAATTCAAAACCAAAGGTAGCCACAAAAAAAAGCCCAAACTAATACAAAGAAGCCCAAGTCCATTCCATACCCAATTTCGTAAGACGGTGTATCCCATAATTCCTTCTGCCCTTTAGGCGGTTCGATGTCCATCAAACGTACGGGGTAGGCGTCTTCTTGCAGTACCCATCCGAGTTGGTGATGTAATCGAAACTGCCGTCAGGCTGCAATTGTTTCCCACAGTTATCGGCAGACGAAGCCGCGAGGCATGTCGTGAACAGGGAGCAGGTCAGCTGGGTGCTATTCTTGGCGGCCGAGTTGTTGTCGTGGTATGAATTGACGAACGTGCACCCAGCGACCGAGTCACACATAGCCTGACAATCTGTTGGAAGTCAATAAATGAACTCAAAATGTCATAACCAGAATTACCTGCGACGGTGTCAACCAAGCCGTAAGTCTGGTAGCTGCCGTCCTGCGCCGCGCAGCCGAGGTTGTAGAAGGTCTGGCTGTACTCCGGGGGCGGGGTCGGGGGCGGGCTGTGGGGAGGGGGCGGAGGCGCCAACTTCGGGCAATAGAAACCCAAGTGAAGCAACTCCAAGAGCTCACACAACAACTAGATCATAATCGTTATTAATATCTTTTTATAGGGTTGAAACGCGCTTACCCCGTCCAAGTTGCAGAAAATACCTGTGGGCGGAATACCATGGCCGTAGTACCACCCGGGACGGTGGCCAGCCTCCCAAGGCGGGATGGGAGCACCGTAGTAGTTCTTCGCGTTGAGAGCCGCCGCAGACGAGATGTATGCCGAAGTGTAGGTAGTAGCGGCCGTCGCGCCAGAGACGACGATGGCAAGAGCGGAAAACACAGTGCTGAAGCGCATCTTTGATAGGAGAAGTGGATGTGTGAGTCTACAGGAGAGTGGACGCACAATTTCAACAGCCATCCATCCTCGAATTTATATGTTTGACGAGATCTATCGAGCAAGATGACACAGCGCGTGTCGTCCGGTTAAGGAAACCCCAGGACAGACGTTTACCCCGCATTGACGGGTGTCACTCCACGGAGCATGAGTGACTGCGTCAACAGCTTCTTTTTGCCGAGTTTACGTTCGGCCACAATGGTTTCCGTCATTCGACCTGCATCGGAGTGAATACGGTGATACGCAACCAATTATAACCAGTGACGCATTTGAGATATTCGTCGTAGTTTGAGAAACTTGAAGCCAGTGCGGAGGTCCTGAAGAAAGCTGATTACCACTCGTAATTCCCAGCTCGTTCGAGAACTTGAAGAATAAAGAAAAAAAAACGTGGAGGTTGACAAGAATGTGAACAGTGACATCGGCGGTTAATGAATCCAGTCATCGATCAACGAGCACAGATATCACCACGTCACGGTGACCTAGTTGAGATAGGCCCCCGGTCACTACCTATAAATCCTGTCCGGGCATAGAGTAAATCAACGACCCGTTTTCAGGGGTATTTTTTCTGAACCAGCAAGCGCCAGAAGTTTTGCACCA
The DNA here is from genome assembly GCA_029281465.1 of Mycena epipterygia. Taxonomy (NCBI): domain Eukaryota; kingdom Fungi; phylum Basidiomycota; class Agaricomycetes; order Agaricales; family Mycenaceae; genus Mycena; species Mycena epipterygia. The sequence continues at coordinate 225,792 of JARJCQ010000044.1, read as the reverse complement.
CCTGGAGCGATGCGGAAGCACCAAACTAAGACATTTTCGGTGTCTGGAGGACAAAAATCCTTTTTTTGCGGCCTCCCGGGCCGGATTCACTGCATTCAGGCGGCTGATAGCCGAGGCCCTGTGTAGCTGATGCGAGCCGATGCGAGCTGTGGCTATCTATAGTTTAGGTTTGGCTATTTATGGTAGCCATGGTCATCTAGACGCAACCGTCTAGCTGATGCGAGCTGATGGCTACCTCGCGTAGCCATAGCGTGGGTAGCCGGGCGCTTAAAGCTCGGCAGACTGTCGCCGCACTCCTCGCCAGACCTCGTCAGACCCTGACGGCTTCCCAGGGCTGTGGAGGTTGATGGAGGTGTGATTAAGCCGGTTAGCCGCATGTCCACGGCTATATCTGCCGAGGCCGCACTGTGGCTACTGGGCTGTTGAATGCAGTGATTACCGTCAAAATATAGAGTAAATCAGTGGAAATCCTCGAAATAATCCGGACAGGATTTATAGGTAGTGACCGGGGGCCTGTTGAGATACTCCTTTTCCTCACTCAAAACACGACCTTGGCATTCGAGGCCATGCAACAGCAATTAATCTAAGGGATCAGAGGCGTGGCGCTATTTTCACCTGTTTAGCTGAGGCTGTAGGGTGGTTTTAAAGGCTGTCCAGGGAATTTTAAGCTAGCGCTTATGCAACGACGATCCTAGGAACTAACGGGTGCTATTAATACATCTGACATTTAGCCCAATACGGTGAATCATCTTACATTCACGATTACAGCAGTTCCTGAACTGCTGTAATAATATTCAAGCTCTTGAGCGACAATTCTGTATGCCCCGGTACGAAACGCACCTCATTGCAATCATGAATAACTTTGTTCGACTTGAAACGACTGTCCTACGTGAACGTGAATCAACGTCCGACAGCGTGAATTATTGTGGGAGACACGAGGATTCAGAGTTATGACAGGAACCCCTGGCCCTGAATTCACAGCGAATGGGGCACGGACGTGTCTGTCACGGACGAGCAGGATGCTTAGCACCCCTAAACAGAGAAGTGCAAAGTAACATAAAAAAAGAAACCACGGAAGAAGGGACAAAGGCCGAGAATAAAAATTGCAAAGCGAGACCTAGGAGGGGGAAAGATGGTATGTAACACAGACCATTGGCGTAAGGCTGCTGAATTACCCGACTGCTCTTTCGCAGACGGAATCTAACGGCGGAACTCGGAGTCAATCGTACTAGGAGGTACCGTCGGCAAAGTCTCCGCCCGACCATCGAATGCCTGAATCTTGTCAGATTAAAGCGTAATTTTAGATTGCAATCCAGACTCACAAAGGGCTTATTGTTCCATCCGAAGGCCATCACCCTCGCGCTAGCCTGAGCGAAGCTCTCATCTGAGTATCGCGCACGTAACAATTGCATTGTTGTTCATATAATAACTCCGGAGACAATAGCATCCGGGTTCAAGCGAGGTCGGGCCCAGACGTAAGTACCTGAATAATAGTCGCAGAGCTCGACCCCGTAATTGAAACTAAGCATCGTATGGTCATATTAGTGACAATGGACACACAGGGGCGAAGTATAGAACTATCACCCCAAACGGCCGTGCTCGAGTTGTCCCACAAGTAATCGAGGACAATGCCCGAATCGGGTGTCTAAATAAACGCCCATGGATGCTTCTGGTTCTTGAAGGAACTGCGGTTCGCGGGCCACGTTATCACGGACGGCGAGTCCGCCGGTGCCCAAATCGACGCTCATGAATGCGATCCGGGTGAACGAATACTATTAGCATGGATAGCTGGATATTGCTGGGACCCACCTTCGAAGGGCAAGCACCTCCTGTGCCACAAATTGGCATAATTGGGTTCCTTCTAGTCTCTCTTGACAGACGCTTTATCGATACCAGCTCATTCCTGGCTCGATCGTAGTAAAAACCCGGTGTCTTGAATGCATAGATAGCAACTGTCATATACTCCGAGCTCTCTGGTTATTCGCCCATGCGAGGTCCGAGAGCACCTGCGGTACATTCGTGGCGCTCAATCAGGTGCCGTCGTACCCGTATTCGGCCTCTTGAATCCGCAGAGAACATCAGACGTCGTCATAACCGTATTCTCAACTACCGCGATGTACCGTCAGCAATATATTACCTTGGTTGCACAAGAGCCATTAGAGCCATTCAATGGCCTGTGGTGCGTGCGCAGATTTGGCAGGCGAATGGCTCCACAAAGCCATTGGCGTCATATTTTGGCTGTGGAGCCATCCATTTGCGCACGCCACATCTGCTGCTCGGCAGATCAGTGCGTGGGGATGGCCTACGACGGCAGGATCCATCACAGGATGTGGGTGGGCGATCGCTTTGACGTCGTTGGTGCGGAGTGGCTCGAAGCGCGGGAGACGGATGCGACCTGGATGGATGTCAGCGATGCATTGATGAGCGAAATGGAAGCGATATGGAATGCAAGTCCGCGCCATCTTCGTCACTTTGTTACTTCGCGTAGCGTTGGGAAACTTCGTCACTTTGATGGGAATTGGTGAAAGTTCGTGAGTTTGATGGCTTTCTATGAAAGTTCGTGAGTTAGTATTCCGGGCTTGTCAAGCGCCAACTCCTCGGCACATCATGGAGTGATGAAAATCAACAGTTTGCCGAGATAGCTGGTTAGGTTTTGGTGAGGTTAGTGTTTTGGTTAGAGGTTAGGCGTTTGAGGTTACTGGTTAGTGGTTAGTGGTTAGTGTTGAGGTGAGGGATCTATATAAAAAAACACTCCCTGGCTTGTGTGAATGAACACTGATGGCCAGTGTTCCGAGGTCTTGAAGGTGCCGAGTTGAAGTGACGAGCTTTCACAGAAAGGAGGCAAAGTGACGAGCTTTCTCAGATTCCCATCAAAGTGACAAAGTTTCAAGACACATAGGTGCAGTGCAGTGCATCACCTATCTTCAACTCATCCATTTCTGACTCCGTCAACCTCCAGGAATTCGAGAAAGAATAAACTCACACAGCAGATCTACTGTGACTATACTACATATGATACCCCTTCGAATCCATTTATTGTTGGCCGGCGATGTTCAACAGGACTAGTACTGCATTCTATCAGTTTTTATCCTATACTCTCAACCATAGAGCGTTAGGTTCGCATCCAACTCGGAGCCAGAGTTTCCGGTTCGTTACCACGTTGTCCTCATATGGTTCCACGTTCACCACATCGGGATCCCGCTTTGGGCGGAGCAGGAGGTTTTGAAGGTCGCCGCCATCGGAGCAACTTGAAGCATATTATCGTGTTCTCGGAACTGTAACATATTTCCAGATACAGTGTTTTATGCCCTACATATTCCTTGTTTTCCTCTCTCGAACCTTCTTCTGTGTTGCGCTCATTTCATTTCCTGTGTAGCGTGCTTCAGGTTTCAAGAGATATTTTGTGAACACATAGTCTATCCATCTTACCTTCCGTCCCTCCAATTTTCCTTCCGTAACACCCGTCAATTATCCTTGAATGTTATCGTGGTACAGTTCTTTGGATGGTGCATTTTGTCGAGAATGGCCAACCAAGGGAATAAATAGCTCTCACGCCAAATACCTATGCTTAAGTTATGTTATAAGTAGTGGATGTCGGAAAAAATCAAATTTACCTTATCGGCCTTATAATGTGAACCAATCTTATAAGGTCCTTATAAGATTGGTTCATCTTGTAAGACCCATAAGGCAAAACTAATTTTTCCGACAGAGGACGAGGCCCGAGTCAACAACCTCCGTTCTCTTCATGGAAACCACCGAACACAGAGATACCTCCCAGGCGGAGTTGTTCAAGTCTCTCACGATCATCACCCTCCTCAGTATCGTTGAGCTTCATGCGGCGGGGGAAGGCATTAGTCCTACGCTCTCAGAAAGAGTTGTAAATTCCGGCAGATGTTGTACTGTACAAACGCATATTCCATCCATTTTTTACAACTGTGTATCTAGGACATAGATGAGCACTGAGAATCAATCCGAGGTATGTATTCCGAATCCCAAACACGCCACGATATGTCCTAAAAAGTTTCATGCCACTCGGGGTCTGCCTGGAGCTCGAGAACGAGGTCGTGGGCCATTCCAAGTGCCTCTCGCCTGAGGTCTGAGATTCCCAGCCCTGGCTGGAGCCTGTTCAATATGCGACCCAATCCATCATGCAGTTTGGAGGAGCTCGACCACACAGGAAACATTCGTACGCTGTCATCGACAAGGGCACAGTACAACTGTAAGCGCCCGCCACTGGCATGTAGCTGGGCGATGCGCAAAGGGGCGTCTGGCCGAGATGCATAATCCGACATCGGGAAGATATCGAACCCCTGGACGTCTAGCGGGCGGGTGTAGTTGACAATGGTGAAGAAGTCGACCCCGGGATAGGTAAACATAAACTGGACTTGGAGAGCCAACACCGTTTTCCTGGTGACCGGGAATCGAAGGCTCCACTGTATTAAGGCGCGAATGTAAGACTTCTCTCGCGCCGTGAGGTTGTCCACGACGACTGGATATATACTCAGATCAGATTTGGGCACAAGAGGCGTTGGATGGACTCACGGAACGGAAATTGCCTGATCTTGTGGCACGATTGACGGTGAAATGAATGCCAATCCGTCTTCTGGCATTCGCGAGAGCAGTAGTATGAAGAGCGACACCCGGCGCAAGCTCTGAACCGACTTTTTTCGGTGATTTTCAGGCACTGTGGTCGGATCGATTTCAGTCAAAATATTTGCAACAACGATCATTGAACTTCCCTGCATGTTTTCGCATGCCTTGAAAGATATCCAAGCCGGCGAGTCGAAATAAGCGAGCGCCGCCAGGCGCTGCTCCACCAACGCTGCAAAAGGCTGCCACGACTGGAATGTGCTGGATGTCGTGAACTCTGGTGTATTGGCGAGAACCAGAGCGCGGGGAAGGGTTTTTCTCGCCGCGAAAATGACAGGGTAGTAAATCAGGGCCTTTGGGAGGAGAGATCCCAGAAGTTCCTGCAAGAAGGGGAAGACATTCTCCAGTCCCTCCTCTATTGTAGGTCCCTCTGGTGCAGGTTCCGTCGTCATCCCCAGCGAAACGACGAGACTAAGTAATCCGGCGTCGAGCGCTTCAATGATCCATGCTTTCGGCGCGCGGTCGTGAAAGCGCTCCATAAGGGACAGCAAACACATAAAAACTGCCCCTGTATTGGCCTCGGTGTGAACTGTCGCCACATTCGCCTCGTGGTGAAGGGCCTGAAGGGCAAGCACAGCGTTCACCAGTGCTGTGATAACGCCGTGGGATAGCATTGCACTATTGAATGGCCCTCCGCGTTGGTCCCGTTTCCGCAGGAGGCCCGCAGCTGTCATCAGAGCGCCCGTGTTCACCGGGGAAGGCGGACGCGTAATGGCGTCGCGGATGTGCTTGACCAAGAGGGAGGCGAACTCCTGGAGGCCCCCCGCCCCATCCAGTATCTCCTCGTAATTTGCCGCATCCGCAACATCCGGTTCAAGGAACATGAGCAGTTGGAAGAGCACAGTCCATCCGTCCGATTCAATGACGACTCCCTCGTGCATGATAACTCCGTCGTTGCGGAGAAGCATGGTCCAGTACGTCGCGAGAATCCGCCGTACACCAGGGGTTGTCTGCACGGGATTCTTGGTGCTGTCGTGCTCTGCTAGCGTCAGGATGATGGTGGAGTAGATAGTACTTATACGCCTCCTTCGGTCCAAAGGCCTTGAGTTGCTGTGGCACTATATCCCAGTGGGCGTGGACGAAATTTATCCAAGATATGAGACGAGGGAAGAGATCCAAGTACGCCGCAGAGGGGGCGAGACGCATGTCAATGAGCCGTGTGAATGCATTCAGGTGGCTCCGATGACCCGCCGAAGCTCCGGATGGCGGGCCTCGGTGCACAGAATGGAATCAAGTTCCTCCGGCGAGGGAAGGGCAGTGGGATCCAGTTGTACGAATATGAGTGGCAGTATGAGCGCACAGTGCTCAAAAGACATCTGTGGCATCAACTGACAGAGTGAGACGAAATGTCGGGTGGAGCCGCCTGCTGCACGCCAGGCGATCATCTATGAGATGAGGTTAATATAAAGGAAAGGCAGACAATCAAAGGTTGATCAAAGGCGTAGCACATATATACCCGAAGATGGACGGGGAATTTCGACAGATTTGCTAATCTCAGAGATTCGTGCATGGTTCTTCAGGAGTTTTGGTTTCTCGATTTGGATTCAAGCCGATAAAGATTTAATATGGTGGTATGCGGGTGAGCCGAGCAAAAGCAAGCTTAAGGGGTGGAAGTGGAGTCGTAGGAACGTGGCTGTGCTTGTGTTTGCGCTCGCTTGTCCGACAACGTCACTTGCAATTTTCCTCCCAACTCTCACCTCAAATCCTCTCATCCGAGTCTAAACCATGAATAACAATTGTAGCGCGCTTTGCGGCAGAGCCCACTAACTGTTCTTCATTATTCTTATTTTATTGCACCATGTTTCATCTCAACAACAATAACACAATAACACAAGGAACAAAGTCAACCAACGACTAGAAATAACAAACCCGAAATACGGCTCTAGAGCTCAACATCAATTTGGTAGCTGATGCAGAATGAAAGTCGTATTACACCTGCATAATTAGCTATAGCCATCCAAGGAAAGCAAAGACTCACCTCAGGTAAGCTTAGGGAATTTGAGGCCTGTCCAAGCAGTCGACCACTTTATTCCCTTGAAAGCGAGGCCTTCAAAAGCAAATATACCATCAAATTTATCAAGGAAAAGACGAAAGGATGGACTGTTGGTCCATATGATTTTGTGGGGCATGGACGATCCATTCATCACGGCAGCTAATCATAGCTAAATATATTGTGGATTTTCGTATCATTGAGCGATATTTTTCACAGGTTTGTCGGTCTCTGCTTCTGGCATCCAGATCTGTCTGCCAGCCAGATGCTGGCTATGCAGGCGTCATGGGATGCTCGAAATCGTTATCCTGCAGGCATGCGAAAAATGACTGCTCAGTGAACAAATAAAAGCGGAGAAGACCTGGCAGAGCAAATTCAAGTCAAGCATAGTGAAAGAGCTGGGAGAGGCCGCAGCTGCATCTGCATCCCCTGATTTCTTTTCTAGAGAGATTAGACTCCAAAGGAAACAAGAAAGAGACAAACTCAAGAAGAAAATCAGGTCTCTCATGTCTGATGATGGCAAGCCGTGGTTGTTGGGACTCAAGGACTCTGCGTGGGTGAAGAATAGGTCCCAGATTTCTTCAATGGGACGTGAATGGAGAGGGCTGGCAATGATCCCATGTAATTAATTCTCACCATGTATTCAAATATTACTTAGCATTAAACTCGATAGTACACTAGTATGTTCACAAAAAATTAAATACTGTACAATACAGGTACAATACACGATACACAGACATAGCACACCTCAATGCCGACGCCCCACCGGCTCCAATGGAGGCAGCAAGTGTGCGAAGAGCTAGTCAGAACAATGAATAAACAAATACGGTAAAGATAAAGATTACACATACATGCAAGTGAAGAGCCCGCTGATAAGGGTGAGGGTGTGGTGGAAAACTCGAGAGGGGACGATGTGCTTCCTATAGCAGAGCTGAATGCGAGGGAGAACATAGATATATGGAACAAGAACATACACAACTCCATATCAGTGACATGTCCACAGTCGGAGACGGAAGATGAGATGTTCGGAGAAGCCGCTGGGGTAAAAAGCATGCTGAGTAAGAGGGAAGTTCAGGGTAGATATAACTAACCAGGAGCAGAAGCATGTAGATGGTCACGAACATTGAAGCCGTTTGCCGGGCTCAGACCAAGCCCAATATACCACTCATGCAGACTTGATTTCCAGTCCAGACCAAGGGAAACATCTGTATCTGAATCCAGAGTAGAAGACACAGCGCAATCCAGGACGGATGTGAAGGAACCGTGGCGTCCTCCATTGATAGTGAATGCATACAATGAGGACCGATGGGACGGAAAATGTGAGTCGACAAAATGGCGAGATAAAGCAGATTGAGCAGAGGTAGACAGGGTAACTCCAGAGGTGTGAACCGAGTCGACCAAGATAGACATAGAGAAAGCGGGGTGAGCAATAATGGACGTTGTGGAAAGAGGTCGAATGAAAATTTCACCGACAAGCACGCAATACGTCCGGCTAAATCCGGGCCCGGTCCCACCCTCAAAGCCGACGGATGAGTAATGCTCGGTCCAAGTCACGAGGACAATAGTAAAAAAAAGGCCAAAAAAACGGACATTGGGGGACTCGTTCGGATGACCGCAAAATGCCCAAATGGCAGGCGACCTATGACTTTAGTGCACCACAGGACCCACTACCTAAAGTTAGTGGGCATGAACTCCAATCACAGATACTGGAAATGATGAGGAATTACTCTCCCACTAGGTTCGTCCACAGAACTATGTGCATCTCGTTCTGACGACGAGACAGTCGCGAAGCTGATTCTGATTTCAAAGCTGGCCATTTCCCAGCGGCGAAGGCAAAGTATTTGCAGGAAGCCAGGAAGATCGCGGGCCCCACGTTTCCCCTCCCTTCGATAGCCGGTCAGACGGACGGGGGTGTGGTTACATCCCTCTACACCAGTCTAAACCCGATGCAATTCGCTAATCTGATGGGATGTTGCCTTGGGATGGCAAAGTGCGTTCTGCGCGAGAAGGACACGGAAATGGCGAGAAAGAGTGGTATTTATTTCATTGAACCATTTCTCACCCATATCGTGTTACAGGCTCTGGCTTGGTTGGAGGAAATCAACGCACTGCACCGATGTACCTACTTCACTTCGCCGGATCCGCTATATGGTGAGCAAATAACTATCTTTTAATTCGTTGAGTTCATCGCTCCATTAGACTGGATTGACTTCACGATAAATCTGCCAGCAATGTCGGAACTCCGGGCGACTGCGCTCTGTCTGACATCGGATATCTTCTGCTCACTCGGTAATACCGGGACGGGAACAACGCGCCGCCACACTGCGGCCACGACCTTGCAACCTTTGACCCCGCAGTTGCGCAGTGTCGTAAATTTCCAAAAGCTTCTGGAGCTATATCAATCTCGCCATCCGAATCCACAGACGACGCTGAGCAACGACGCTCTTTCGTCCGCATTGCAAGTGCGCGGCTCCTGGAAGCGGCTCGATATCGCAAAACCCGGCGGCGTAACAGAGGGACGTGAGAGTTTCGCGTGCTTTATCTGGAATAGTGCGTTTTCCCCTCACCTTCCATGACCTGCACCCAACGGCAAATCTTCCAGGTCGCTTCTATGTCGCGGGCGGGAGGAAGTCTTCCCTCGGTCCCTGGTATCGGGATATGTGGGCCTTCGACCTCAATACCCGCGAATCATGGCGCCAGCTTCCCGATTACCCCGTCCCCGTCCGCCAGTCCGGTGTGTTCGTAGGATGGAAGATGCTCGTGCACAACAATACCGCGATCCTCTTCACCGGCCGACCCACAATAGATGTCTTCGATTTGGCGACGGAAACCTGGATGTCCTTCCAGACGACGTATTCGGCCACGGCGGCGGACATCGCGGCGGGCATCAAAGATGGCTGGCCGTATCCAGGTCAGCTGTGTATCGACGCCACGATGCAGATTGCACACGGCAAGCTGTATGTCTTCGGCGGGGAACACAAAACAACGAGCATCGGGTGCAACCTCTTCATGGAGCTCGACCTCACAACGCGCAAGTGGCGCCGGCTGACAGGCTATGTACGCGCGCCCAAAGACGCGGACTATACGTGCCCGGGACCGCGCAAGAGCGCGTCGAGCTGGGTGAGCGCGGACAAGAAGCGCATCTTCGTCATGTTCGGGCATGCCGACCGCCAGGGCGCGAACTTGAACAACGAGCTCCATGGCGCGACCTCGGCGTATGGTTACGAGGACATGTGGAGCTGGGGTATCGCGGAGGGGCGCTGGCGCCGAGAGCGGATGTCTGGGAACCCGCCTTGCGCGCGGACCGAGATGGCTTGCGCTTATGTGCGTATCGTATCTTCTAATCTGGTCATATATTGTGCTGATATGATGGTAATCGCAATCCCCAGAATGACAAGCTCCAGAAAACGGTCATTTTTGGCGGGTACCAGCCCACGCTGCCGACCTTCGTCACAGAACAACGGATGCAGTTCGACTACTCCTACTTCGCCGATACCTTCATCTACGACATGGCGCCGCCGGCTCCCACCGATCCCGCACCGCAAGAGCAGTGTACCTTGTTAGCGCCGAAATGGAAGCACGTTCTGACGCACGGGTTCCCGACATACCGCTGCCAGGCGCAGCTCGCGTGCGATCCCGAGACCGGGCGCACGTACCTCTTCGGCGGGTGGACCAACACACAGTTTGTTCCCACGCGCACGAAGCTGTTGTCGCGGAGCTTCGGCGATCTGTGGGAGCTGCGCCTCGACGAGCCCGGGGGCCATTTCGCCGAGGCCGACGTGGAGGAAGAGGCGCGCAGCGCGCGGGCGGGGCCCTGGCAGCGGTGCTTCTCGTGCGCTGCTGCGGGTCCGTGGAGGAAATGTGGTGGTGCGTGCGCCCCGATTTACTCATCATTTCTTTCTGAATTTGTGTTGTTTGCAGGAAGCTGCAAGGGGCGGGTGTTCTTTTGCGGTGCGGCATGCCTGAAGGAGGGATGGAAGGAGCACAAGGAGATGCACAAGTGCCGCAAGACGTAGGATTTCTCAGTCCGTTGAGTTGTCAACTCGACTCGACTCGATTCGACTCGGCGGCAGGAACAGGTCAGTTCTGACTCGGACTAAGAGCAAATGAGTCATCCGAACTTCGGTCCCGAACAGTCCCGAACCAACGCAAGAAATCATCCTCATATCGTTCCCTACGGAGCCCGAGCATTCCGCTGGCAAGTTGACGTAGTCGGGGAGAATGCAACGCTCATGCGTTTATTTGGCTGCCAACATTGAGCGATTCTTAGGGCTGCATAAGGGTTAGGGTTGGATTAAACGAGCACGGATCATCCATTATTTTCGTTCCTTGCTCCTGACTCTTATCATCCCGTTCGGACACACTCCTGTCGCGACCACTACAAACGCGGGCCCGAGATGGGGCTCTGGGAGCCGAATTCCTGTCCAGGCCCGTCTGCACTGCCCAACGTCCAATCTCCAGTATAAAATCCAGGAACTGAAATATCGAATTGAATCAAAGCTCTGCCCTTCCAGCGAATCTTTGTAGTTTCCCCTCGAAATCAGAAACAATGGTGTAAGCTCCACTCCTGATCCACGGTTCAAATTAACGGATCTCCTTAGTAAATTTACCGTCGACGAGATCCGTAGGCTCATGGAGAAGCCAACAAACATCAGAAATATGAGCGTGATTGCTCATGGTGCGTGGTCAACTCACCACTACCCATCGTCTTACTGAAAATGTTTACAGTTGACCACGGAAAATCCACCTTGACCGACGCGCTCGTCAGCAAGGCAGGTATCATTTCTGCTGCAAATGCCGGCAGCGCACGATACATGGACACAAGGCAAGACGAAAAGGATCGCGGCATCAGCATCAAGGCCACAGCAATTTCCATGTTCGTTTGCCGATTTTCGCCTTTCTTTCCTGAACTCTTTCAAGGTACTTCAAACTTCCCGAGGATGACATCGATGCAGTTAAACAAAAGACCGATGGCTCCGAGTTTTTGATCAATCTTATCGACGTTAGTGTTTATCGACGTATCTTCCTTCCGTTCAACGACTGATTTCTTCCAGTGCCCCGGCCATGTGGACTTCTCGTCCGAGGTCACGGCTGCTCTCCGCGTTACCGACGGTGCGCTCGTCGTCGTAGACACCATCGACGGCGTCTGCGTCCAGACCGAGACTGTCCTTCGCCAGGCCCTTGGCGAACGGATCAAGCCTGTCGTTATCATCAACAAGGTCGACCGCGCGCTCTTGGAGCTGCACATCTCGAAGGAGGACCTGTACCAGTCCTTCTCGCGCACGATCGAAAGCGTCAATGTCGTAATCTCGACGTACCACGACGCTGCGCTCGGCGACCTCCAGGTGTTCCCCGAGCAGGGCACCGTGGCGTTCGGATCCGGCCTGCATGGATGGGGGTTCACGCTCCGTGAGTTCGCTGCCCGATATTCGAAGAAATTCGGTGTCGACAAGGACAAGATGATGTCGCGCTTGTGGGGTGATAACTTCTTCAATCCCGCAACGAAGCGTTGGACTACCAAGGGCACTGACAGCGACGGGAAGCCTCTCGAGCGCTCGTTCAACATGTTCATTCTCGACCCCATTTTCAAAATCTTTGACGCAGTCATGAACTCACACAAGGACGGGATCGGACCTATCTTGGAGAAACTCGAAATCACGCTCACCACAGCGGAACGTAGTCTGGATGGGAAGAAGCTTCTCAAGGCGATCATGCAGAAGTTTCTTCCTGCCGGGGATGCGCTCCTCGCGCTCGCCGTAATGCATCTTCCTTCCGCCGCCGCTGCCCAACGTTATCGCGTCGAGACATTATACGAAGGGCCCATGGACGACGAATCCGCAATTGGCATACGGGACTGCGACCCTAGCGGGCCCCTCGTGGTCTACGTATCCAAGATGGTGCCCATGTCGGACAAGGGGCGCTTCTACGCCTTTGGTCGCGTCTTCTCCGGGACTGTGCGCTCCGGCCAGACCGTGCGCATCCAGGGGCCGAAATACGTTCCCGGGCGGAAGGACGACCTGTTTATCACCTCCATCCAGCGTGCGGTACTCATGATGGGCCGCGGCGTCGAACCGTTGGCGAACTGCCCCGCGGGCAATATCGTTGGGCTCGTGGGCATCGACCAGTTCTTGCTGAAGAGCGGGACGCTCACGACGTCTGCGACGGCGCACAATATGCGCGTTATGAAGTTCTCCGTCGCGCCTGTCGTACAGGTTGCTGTGCAGGTTAAGAACGCTGGGGACTTGCCGAAACTCGTCGAGGGCTTGAAACGCCTGGTCAGCTCCGATACCTGCGTGCAAACGTCCATTTCGGAGTCCGGCGAGCACCTCGTCACTGCTGCGGGCGAGCTCCACCTGGAGGTCTGCCTCAAGGTATTGTTTACACCGCTACTTTCGTTTCCGTTTCTCACCGTTGAATTTCCAAGGATCTCGAGGAGGAATATGCTGGCGTTCCGCTCAAAGTCTCCCAACCGGTCATACCATACCGCGAGACTGTCAACACCGAGTCCTCGATTGTGGCGCTGTCAAAGTCGCCGAACAAACATAATCGTCTGTACGTCAAGGCCATGCCCCTCGGCGAGGAGCTCACCAAAGCCATCGAGGAGGGCAAGGTAAGCCCCAACGACGACTTCAAAGTTCGTGCGCGCGCCCTCGTAGAAGAATATGGCTGGGAGTTACCTGACGCGCGCAAGATCTGGACGTTCGGCCCGGATGCCAGCGGCCCCAACGTGCTGGTTGATGTTACGAAGGGCGTGCAGTGCCTTGCCGAAATCAAGGATTCGTGCGTCTCAGGGTTTCAGTGGGCGACAAAGGAGGGCGTCTGTGCCGATGAGGCCATGCGAGGCGTCCGATTCAATCTCGTGGATGTCACGGTGCGTCCTCTTTCATGTTCCATTCATCATCTAATTCCTTGTATAGGCGCACGGCGATGCGATACATCGCGGCGGTGGACAAATCATCCCCACCATGCGGCGCGTCATTTACGCCGCGTCTCTGCTCGCGGAGCCTACCCTGCAAGAGCCCATCTTCTTCGGTGAGTCGTCCTCGCTCTCCGATGCCTGCTGGTAGTGACCTCCGCAGTCGAAATTCAGTGTCCCCAAAGCGCCCTCGGCGGCGTCTACAGCTGCCTGGCCATGCGGCGTGGACAGGTGATCAGCGAGGAACAGCGCGCGGGGTTCACCATCAAGGCGTACCTCCCCGTGAGCGAGTCCTTCGGTCTCAGCAGCGCCCTCCGCCAAGCGACGAGCGGCCAGGCCTTCTCGCAAAGTGTCTTCGACCACTGGGCGGCGATTCCCGGCTGTACGTGCTTCCCTGCGCCCCATTTCGTTTTTTTTTGCTCACGTTCTGATAGCGCCGCTGGAGAAGGGGAGCAAGCTGGAAGGCATCGTCACGCAGATCCGCACGCGGAAGGGTCTCAACGTTCGTCGATTAATACTTCCTACATGCTGCGCCCCTGACCGTTCTTTAGCCGAAGATTCCTGCGCTCGATAATTATTACGACAAGCTTTAGTGGCGCGTGTAGTAGGCATTCGCAGAGCGCAGCCGATACGTGGTCGCTCTTGGACATCATTTCTCAGTTCCGCCATGATTCACTGTTCAATCGGATTTACTTTCGTCCTGAAATGAGCAGTAGTCATGAATGAGACCAGAACACGCTTCCAAATCATCGCAGCCATTGAAACAAGGAGCATCAGCGAATGCGAGAAAGAATGCATCGTTCATACGCGAGAAGTTGAACCCCAATATGCCTTCCAGCCCCCATTCACACGGCAATTAGCCACATTTCCGGCCACCATAAGTTAGCTCGGACCGGGTAAGAATCCAAGTAGATATCCTACAGACTGAAATCAGACCGGAAACCCCACGTCTCTGATCCTCCGAGATTTTTCCCATTGGAAAATGCCGAGCCAATGGGAAAAATCTCGGAAGAGGGGATTTGTGGGCTTTCCGTTCTGGTTTCAGCCTACCAGATATCTAATCTGATACTTAGGTGGTTCGAGCTAACTTCCGGTGGCTGGAAATTTGGGTATTTGCCGTGTGATTGTAAAAACCACGTCGGCTGGCGAGCCGTCGATTTCTTCCAAGATTTCTTCTCGATGTTTCCACGTTGTTTGAACATTGAAGTGGGGCCACTTTTCTGGCCGAATTTGGATATTCGCGGTCGACGGCAGAATAATTACAGCCGTTTGAAAAATTGATGACAGTCGGCACAAAATAAATAAAAGAACAACTTTTGATGTGACCTTTTTCTGACCACGCACCTCATTCAATTCTCAACAGATTTGTTCGGTTTGGGTACTGTTCTAAGGGTGTAATCAGGGCTTTCGATTCGTGCCCGGTGGAGCGTGTAATTTGTACTATTTGGGGTACTCAAAATTGGCCTCCGTTGTATCCAACTGAATCTTGTCCTGCTCAATACTCCGTTAGCTTCTAACGAAAATGGTAGATTCTGGGTGTGTTCGAAAGCTGTAGCCTTGGCATCCATCCTCAGGGAGCCAAATTGTGTCGCAGTGGTCTGTAGTCTCTCGGCCGTGCGAACCTCTGATTTATTTGACCAATCATACGTACAACGGCCATGTCAGGGTCAAACCATTTTCTCTCCTTGTGGAAGCGTATGCCACCACATCGCCTCTTAGACGCAACCGACTTCGAGAGAATTGGTTTGGATTTGACAGAGTAATAAGAGAAACAAGTTACAGTTGTAATAACTGGAAGTGAAGTTTGACGACCTCCAATTTCGCGAATTACGCACTGTGCAGGGTACTAATCGAAAGCCCTGGTTAATACCTCTCGAACGGTACCAAAGACGAGCAGATCGGTGGAGAATTGCACGGGCTGTGAATTCAGCAAAGAGCCAGATCAAAACTTATTCTTATTTATTTTTTATGCCGACTGTCATCCATTTTGCAAACGGCTGTAACTCAGGGGCAAAGTGCTTTTAAAAAATTATCATTGCACGTGGGCGCGATTGGAGCACGTGAGGTGATTTGAACTCCGCTCCAGCTCCGCTCTATCTGCTTTGCTCCGCTCTCACCACTCGCTCTGGAACCTCTCTCTGAAACACTCGGCGACAACCTAAGGTCCATTCAGCAACAGGAGGCGCCCATCAGAGTCCATCATCTGGCTCGTCGCCCCAAACTGCGCACATAGTATCATCCTTCATAGTCTCTCGTAGACAGACGCTTTAACATACGACGCTCGTTCCTCGCGTGTTAAAGTCTGTTGATTACCACGGGGGTCCGATCGCAGTGCACTCGTATTATGTAATTGCGGAGTTTGAATCTCACTGTTCAGATGCTCGACACCATTGTATTTTCCCTTATAGAGATTCAAATAATCTGAGGTCCTCTAAACACACATTCATAGGCTCTTAGAGTCCTCCAGAATTTTTTCTATGATTTTTAGGCATCTCTCGTTGCCTTTGAGAAGGAGCGACGAAAATATCACATGAAAATCTCGACGACTCTGTGCAGCAGATTCAAGGACATATTCTGACTTTCTGAAGAGACAGAACCTCTTACACACATTAGACAACTTAGCTTATGCAAAAATCGTATGAAATAACGCGTCCTGGATGAAGCTCATCTCGCGACTTAATATTCAAACTCCGCAATTACATAATAACGGCGCACTACGATCAGACCCCCGCCGTAATAACAAGACTACATCCTTCATGGATCGCGTGTGTAGTAAACCATATAGCTAACTCACAGCATGACAGAACTTTCCACGTACAGCAATAACCGAGCAGAGCTCTCCAGTCCTTCCCCCCACGTCATGTCAGACGCCCCATATTGCTGTGCCACAGCACTTCCCTTCGAGAGACAGCTTTCCATTTACAGCGTGAGCAGAGTTCTCCCGTGCTTCCCACATCAGTGCCAGACGCTTATGCTTATAGCCCACTTTGCTCTCCAGGTGCTGCACCGTCCCCCTTCTACTCCGTCCCCTTCTACTCGATGGCAGGGACCCCAACCCCAACTTTCGAGTACGTGCTTCTCACTCCCAAGTCGCCAAAACCATTCACCGTACGTATAGGTCGTCGATGTCAGTGTTGTGGGCGACACTCTCATTGCCGCAGCAGGTGAGAGATCGCTCCGATCGAACTCCAACTGCTCGGTCTTATGAACCTCGGCGTGATTTATATCTACGACCTTATCCTCACCTTCTCAACCGAGATCGAGCTGTATCAGCTCCGTCAAGGGTGGAGCTTATGCCTCAATTTCATCCCATTTCGTTATCTCTCCCTTGCATAAAAATAGCCGTCATTTGCGGCATCGCTGTGGCGCACACACAAGTTTGTGCCTCCATCTGTATGTCACCTTCACCTGATTGATTTGTTTCAGAGGTTTTGGTACCTTACTTATATTCAATGATACTCATATGATGTAGTTGCAAGATCTGGGACAATGTAGCCCTGGCCATCGATACAATGTTTCAATTCTCCTACGTTGGTATGTTTCATTTTGGAGTCTAGACGATGGCAATTGACGATATACTATTATAGCCAGCGATCATCACCTGGAGAGTTCATCGAATTGTGTTTTCTTGGGGTATTCTAACCCCTTCCTGACGTGGCCTATCGAAAGCCTCTTCCTTCTGTTCGGTTTGACACCCGCGATTCTCAATGTAGCCGTGCCCAATCCATCCATATTTCCGGACTTTAGGTTGCTCCACAACTCTCCTCTGTCTCCGTACGTCGCGCGCATGAAACTCCCCCATCGAATCTGATATGTCCCAGAATTGGTGCCGTCCCTCATCCATTCTGCCGAAAGATATACCCTAAAAACACCTCCAGTGGCTCTCCTACCCTGCCTCCGCGCTTTCTTTGATGCCTGGCCTAATAATCAGGTACAGAAATTTGGGACAACATTTGAGCGGAAAAAACACCATGCTAGCCGAGTTACTCTGCGAAGGTAAACGGACGCGTATTAGTCAACCAATCGATGTATTGTTGGAGATTAGCAATCCAGCACAAGCCCGAGGCAAAGCCGAGGTCGCTGATTGATATAGAACTCGATGGAACTTGCCGGAACATGCAGGAATAATTGGGATTTAGTATAAATACAGTACCTACAGTAGAGCTCCTCATGAGCTTGTAACCTAAGGCCTCACGGCCAAGAGTGATATCTTACCAGGTTCACGAGATAAAACCAACATGTATTGACATTGTATTGTAGAGATAACGGACATAATTTATGTCTTCCATCTCATTTTGGGCTAACTTACAAAATCCTGGCTCAGACTCAAACAATTTTATTGGAAGCAGTCTTCGTCCAGGTCAGTTTATTTTGAGTGGATCGAATACTTCTCATCGGTGGTGAAATATCCCACAGATGCCCTCGGTACGAACGTCCCGTTTCCGCGCCAGGCGCTGTCTGTGAAACCCCTCAGGTCCGCAACCACGCACGCAACTACATTCGTTGATTCGTCCGTGCGCCTCTATGTTTCTCTTCCTCTGACATTTCATTCTTCTGCAGATTGACCGCTTTTTTGGCAACACGCTACACCATGGGAGTCATCTCCCGGAGGAAAAACGAAGAATGGGAAGAATCGAACTATTCGCCCTCCATCGGACCCATATCCCCTCGTGCATCATTTGGTTTAACGAGATTCAATGTACTCGTTTGACTAATTCATATACGCGGATTCTCTGACAATTTCACAAGGCAGAAACTAGTTCACCGACCTTTGTCGCTGGCGCGATCCCACAAGCTGATATGTGAGCACCCGATGTTTGTGATGCTGGTGCCGCTCCCCTTCACGTAACTAACCCAGAAAATCAGCATTTGGAGATGACTCACATCGAAAGGATCACCGACGTCATGAACTGCACCACTGCTGGCCCGGTTCAGGTCTTTTCTATTCCTGTATTCCCGAGCTCTGCTACGCAGACGGCATTCACTGAATTTGGAGAAGATGTCAGCCAGCCGCCCCTGGAGCCGGCGACATATGGAGCTTGGCTACTGTTCGTCCGGCCACGTACACCGACTGCAGCTGAGACCAGTAATAATGGTGGATCCACAGACGAGTCTTCCACTGTATATATACCCGCGCTACAGCTAAACAGGCACCTGTAAGATCCTCAAACAACCTCTGCTTGTTCGCATTCGTCACTCTAATCTCTGTCAACGTGCAGGCTTTGGATCTGCTGTCCAAATGAGACTACCGAAGCAGGGTTGTGAAAATCGAGCGGAGAATGAGCTTGAGCCACAAAGCTTTCAACGTTCTCGACACTCCGTCCCAGTCCAACTCGGACAGCGATGATTGTTGGTGCAATTCCCTGGATGATATAGTGAGACGAGATGAATGGATTGGTGAATACGACGGACGACCAACTGTCCCAGCACCGCCGCCCCGGTGGTCATCTATTAATTGTCATATTCCTGTGGTTGATGACCCGGCAATGCGCTCTCACGTAGTAACCGCCAGTCTTGCTATACAATGGGATGAAAACAAAGGGAAGTGCACCAGCACAGTAAAGCGCCCCTGACTCCAGACTGACTAGCGTAAATGCAGGGAGAAAAAAAGGAAGGATTGACGCTCACATCATGGCACCCACAGTGTAGTATTTGGCGGTGATTTTTCGTCCAATGACTTCATGAGCTGCGTGTCTATCGACCAAATCCGACCTGCTAAATTCGTTCTGTTGTGGAATTGAAATAATCGAATGACGTGACGTGGCAAACCAGTCAAACCCATCAAGAGCAGGTTTGCAACCACTGACACTCCAATCGACTGGCCAAAGAAGATTGTGGTGGAGTTGTCTTCGTAGGGTATGACACCAATGCCGGGGCCGATTTCATGACTCAGCGAAGGATCGTATGCTTCGAACTGAATAACAACATTGGCGTAACCGAGGCCTGGACTAATCAGAAAACTCATACACAACGTGAGAACACCCAAACTCACCCGCCACGGCCATAATCAGGATAAGGGGGAGAATCATAATTTTGCGCCGGAAATTCCAGACCGCATAGCAGCGAAATGCCTGTGAAAAAGGCCGCATAAGGACACATGGGGAAATGGGTGATCCAAGACTTAGAGACTAACGAAAACACCATCTGCTATCAGGCTAGTTTTATTTTGTCAACGCAGATTCTCACTGAGCCAGAGATACACACTTGCTAGTAACATAGACCGCGCTTGCTGCCCGGTTAACGGAGGCGTAAAGAAGGTCCTCTGTATAGTCCGTCCCGGACAATAGATCTGCATATATCTCTTGCCCAAGACTCCTATTATTGAGTGTGATGCTGGCGAGCTGCAGCGCACAATGCACAGTGGATAGAATGAAGAGCAACACCGTGGCAACAGTGAGATAACGATGGTTTTTGATCTCACGACGGCAGAGGCCGTGCACGTAAAAGGCGAATAGCACGGCATACGCTCCTGGGACAGAATGCATTAAGTCCGGAATGATATACAAAGAATTAAGGGTACTACCTTAAAGGAACACTTCGGCCTTGTCGATTGTCGTCGTCAGTACGACACTGGGGAGCCAGAAACAGCTTACCGCTACTACATACAGCCCAACTTCGATGTGATTGACAAGCTCGAGGGCACTGTTGACGACGGTAGTACTATTTACCGTCATGAAGGAATGGGAAGGGAAGGGCACTGGGTATCGACGCAGTTTGCTTGATATAGTCCCATTTTTAACGCGATGCGGCTTCGCTCCAGCCTCCATGGATGACGGGTATCAAGAGACGGGAAGATATCTGAGAAGATGATCAAGTGCTTGAAATACCGTGGGTTACGAGATCATCGATCATGACGTCCCGCTCGGGGATTTACAGACTCGCTCTCCGCCAAGTTGTCCCTTCCTCGAAATATCTTTGAATCGCTAATAGCATTCCGAGCGCACTGGCTCGTTGGGCGCAAAACTTGCGCTGCTCCGCAAATCCCATCACACTCCAAGGCGACCATGATGATCAAATGGAAAAGTCAGGAATAAACTGAAAGAAGGTAAATTCAGTGTGGCATATGCGGGAGCGGTAGCGATGAGACAGCAGGATACCCACGAGCGAGGCTTCAAATACCGCACGCGTCTTTGGGAAGAACGCACAAGTTGAGTCCTCGACCGACATCCAGCTAGGTAAGGACCCACATCCGAGCCGGCTAGGCCCCGAGTGGGTTGTGCTGCGACGAAAGAAAGGTTGAGGTTAAGAACAGGAACGTTCGGATCACTCGGCCGGCACCAGGCGTTGCCGCTCATGTAGTCGCTTTTGAGTTGAGAAAATACATCAGACTTTTGACATTTTTGTTGTGGCGTTGTACAACGCCAAAAAAAAACGCCAAACAACGCGTGAAAACGCCGCAACACACACGACAATTTTCTAAAAATTCCCACAACGCCGGAACAAGATCGGCTGATACCATCAGAAGGGCTATTAACCACAACGGCTTTGGACCTCCCCAAGAACCTCCCATATCATCCGCGTCACTGTGCTTAATTTCAGCAACCTCTATCGTCCACAACCCTCTGAAAAGCCTCGAAAACTTGGGAGGACAACGCGATAACGCCAAAAAACACGTGCAACACCACAATCAAAATGTCAAAAGGCTGATGTAATACGCTTTGGTTGTCCCCTTTTTGTTGTCCAATTCTGCGAAAAACCACGGTGGTTTCAATACAACACAAAAAATTACTAATGAGGCGTTGATAAGAACATCGTAAAGACACCAATCTGTTCTATGGTAAGAGCGTAAAATTTCTGCACACGGAGATCAGAATTGTGGCGCTGGTCGATGAGCGAGCTAGAAGAAACAAGCATGCCGTTATGCAGACGAATAACGAAATTAAGGCCGTCCGCGATGAGGCGTCGGAGCTCCGAGGAGGCTGGCTCCTCCGGACGCCACGAACATTCGGCTTCAAGTTCGTCAGATTCGTCAGATTCAAAAAGGTCCTCCAATTTAAATTTATCCTCCGAGGCATCCCTGACAGTGAGATGAAACGACTTTAGTTTGGCCGTGTCGGTAGTCCTCCGGCGCCGGCGCAGCATCCGGATTAGGGCCTTGTAATCGAGGTCTGACTTTGGGGCGGAGATAATAATATCCTTCAGATGAGGGAAGAGATTCGGGTCGGCGAGACAACGGCTCCAGGGATCCAGATTTGTGCAGGAACTGAATTCGAGGGTTTTGAGGGACTGGAAAGTGCTCAAGCACGCATCGATCTCGATGCGCGCGTGGAGATCCTCATCGTCGAAATAGTTCTCCTCAAAGTTCTCGGCTCCAAAGTGAAGGTGTTGGAGAGTGCAACAGGAGCGCGAGATAAACGAAGTGACAACAGCCATGTCAAGATCACTACACAGCCCGAGATGGCGAAGGTTAGGAAGTGTGAGAAGATGGAGGACGAGGATACTGTGATAACCCCTGAGGCTGAGCGAATGGAAATGCGGATACGAGTAGATTCTCCGCTCTCGGCGCATCGCATCTTCGACACCGATACATTTTATGTGGCACATAAAATTCGTTAGGCGGGGGAAATTCTTCAGGATGCTGAGAACGTCGGAATCGAAATTTGATCATCGATCTCTACTTTCTCCAACGGCGGAAGGGAACGATTGGCCCGGGAGATCCCATCGAGGAAGTGAATTTCGCGCATGAGGGAGGAGTTGCCACTCAACATTGGCTGCATTATTTCTTGGAACCCCGAAGACGGGAGCGTAACGTACGACATGTAGCGCTCCCCAACCAAACGGATCTCCCGGAGAGCGGGTGCGCGCCGTAGCAGCGCCGGAAAATCTACGTCGAATGCAGGCGAAATCGCGAGTTGCTGGAGAAGGGGGAAGGGGCCATTAAGCGACCGAAGTTGGCGAAACTGTGCGGTTGTGAGGTGTAATTCGAGGCGTTTCAGCTGCGCAGACAACCGGGAAATAATGGACAGAAGCGCAGGCGGCCGTTTGTCGGAGGCGTAGTTGGAATTGAATCCGAATGATGGAGGATATCCTTTTGCGCGGGAAACTCACGTTGCGAGCAACATCTTGACTCCCTTGCGCGGGTGGGATCCGAAGAAATCGAGGAAGATGGAGCTCCATAGTTGGCATGTGGAGAGAGCGATGCCCCTCCACTCGCGACAAATTTGGGCCAGTAGAAGTGGTGCTGTGCGAGGTGAAGCGTGCACACGGCCGTGAGTACACTCCACGAAAATACGGGCTGTGAGGTCATCGGGGCCCGCTAGAACAATACAGACCACCGGCAGGGTCTCCCGAAGCTCTCGCTGTCCATCTCCCGCACGTAGATATCATTTTGGTCGGGTCCGATTTTGGATTGAATCTCGGTGAGGATGGTGCGGTGTTCGGCAGCTGAAACGCTGCGGCCTGTCACGATGAGGGAGGGTGAGGAGGACGGAGTCGGCTCGTGCCGTTCTAAACTTTGGTGGGCGGGCGACACGGAAGTCATTGGCAAGCTTTGCTTGCCCTAAGTTTGCGCATGTGTTGAGTGAAAATAGTTTGCAAAAAGAAGGCTCTTCGCTTGACCTTCTATTACTCATGCCCACGACACGGGTTCTCCAACCCTTGAAACCGAAGTAGTCATCAACCGAAATTAGTGCCGAATTGACGAGTAAGCGATTGCGTTATGATCAAGTTCGTCCGCACAGCCGTTCCACTGGGGCCCAAGACAAATGTTCTCTCAGAATACAATTGGGTTGAGCGTCAGAGTGTAGAGGAGGAAAAGAAGGGAATAAACTGCTAAGATCTGCTGATGGTCCAACTTGGACAGAGGATCTGCCGTGGATGATATGTAATGCATCCTCATTGCGCAAGTGAAGGTCTTTCCTGCAACGACGGTATATACAAGAATAAGTCCCAACCTTGTCCTCGGACAACCCGTAGTAGCAAACACAGAAAATCGAGAACTAGCACCGTCGTCTATGAATATGGCACCAGCCACGGGGCGCGGTACTTTTGGATCGCAGCCTCTAGCAGCGTAGGGTCGACCTGCAGCACCCCGCTCGAGTCAGGCACGCTGACGAGCGTGAGGTTGATGCTCGCGGGCATCAGCTCCGTGCAGTTTGTGAGCGTCGTGACGTCCTGCCCGAGCCGACTCATCATCTCGTGCGCAATAATATAGTCCTCGTCCCTGAATTGGGGTTTGTTGTGAGTAAAGCCCCGCTGCGAGGGTATAAAAGTGAACGCACCAATCGGGCTGGTTGTTGAAGTACCGCGCAAACTCAGTCATGGTTGATGAGTTGCCCGCGAAGTTGACGTCGCTGTGCAGCTTGAGAACACCTGGTGCACAGACACAGAATAAAACAATGAGTCCGTGAACTTGTTCGACTGAAGGCGTGAATTACCGGGAGGGACTGTGGAATTTGCGGTTTCTGTGTCTATTCAAGGCATAACGTGAGGATAGTTCGGCATCAACAGGGGGGGGCGTACAAAATCTGACATCCCAGAGATCGACCGTGCTATCGAAGGATGAGTTTGCCATGGCGGGATCGACGAAACTCTGCGTCCCGCTAGTGTGTGCGCCGATGAGCGCCATCACGTCGCGGATCGTGAACCCCATATCGGCGAAACGATCCAGAAGCGTTTGGACGGGGTCGTCGGGACTAGGGAGGAGGCCGGTCGGTGCGATGTTCTTTGGCAGAGGACGGCCGACCCAGGCTGTGATACGGGGACCCCCGGGGCACGCGAGGACGCCGAGGACGCCTGCAAGCTGAGACACGCAAACCATACCATTAGCAGGGAGCCCGGAACAAATCGTATGTGAGACTATCGCACGTGGAGGAGGTCCCCGGGACTCACACCAAAATGGTTGGGAAGGGGAGTCAGAATTCTAACAATGTCGGCGAGCCCGTCGTTTTCGGTGCGAAGAACCTCGTTGGGATCCCACAGCAACGACCCGTCGGCCGCGCCGGTCGGAAGGCCCGCGTTTGCAAACGCGGACGAATACGTTCCTAGACGAGATGCAGCGCATCAGTCGGATGAATCAATATCGAAGTGGACGTCACATGCCGGCGTCGTGGAACGCCAAACGCACGGCGGCACGGGCCGACGGCGTGCATCTGCCTATTGACGCGGAGGTTTAGTGAAGTCCATTCGCTGCGGGATAATTTTTGTATGCACCCTGGAAGACGCCGCCTAGGATAGCATCGCGTATGGCGTACCATGGGACGCAGACGGGGTCCGTGGCGTTGGCGACGTCCGGAATTCCATTGCCATCCCCGAGCGTGGGGATGTTGCCGTCAGGGTTAGCGGGCTCAGGATCGTCGTCACAGTCACCGTCGTTGTCGCTATCAACGCAGGTGCCGTTGGTCGTCTGGCGAATATGAGGACCGGCGAAGGACGGCAATACCAGAAGCGATGCAAAGAAAAGGGTGACAGCGAAGCGCCGCATAGCTGAAAAACCAGAGGAGAACGGGGGAAATCTGGGGCGGGCGGTTGCGAACCAGCTTTGAGATTCCTTTGGATTATATATACTTGTCAAAAGTCAGTATACACAGGCCAGAACCAGAACTACGGGTCCCGGGCGAAGCAGGCATCTCTTCTGAAGGGCGATGGAAAGTGCTGGGGCCAGTCACTGTGCGATGTTTACCAACACCGAGTGTGCATATATAGCGCATCGCCTATATATATGACTTGGACAGGTCAGACATGGCCTGATTGCTATCCTGTCGCGCGAACGATGCGATCGTCTTTCCCAATTGTCCCGCCCATGAATGTATGCACGAGAGAGCTTTGGACAACTACTCATCTGGCATCCAGCGCATGAGGGTCGATTGTCCGACGTACAGCAGATAAGCATAAAAGGATCACGAATGCTAAATTTAAAAGGTTGTTCGAGGAAGGCAAAGGTTCCTGGCATACTATACTTAGTCTCCCGTGGGCCGCCTCGCGTGGGCGTCGAAAACGCAATGATTTCCCGCACGGTCGGATCTGCAAACGATTAGAAAAACAGGACTCGTCAGACTATAGAGCACATCATACGCTTGTTCTGCATTTCCGACCGACAGGGTGTAGTATTTATTTGCTGCCCCGCCGTAGAATTAAGACAGCCAGAGGGCGCACCCAGGAGAGGCTGTGTAGTGTGGGATTCCAGGGGCATGTCGTCAAGAACTCATAAGAGGACGTGTCTCCTTTTGGGTATCGTGAGGGCTATCAGTGGGAACACAGGAAGAAGCAGAATTTAGACCGGAGCCGAACCATGGCAGGAGACCCGAAACCCCGGAGCCAACTAGAATACGACGCCCAAAAGATGGTTCCCCAGTCACCAGTGAATGGGAATGTTCTCATTGGGCAGCGTGGGGACAGTGCGACTTTTCGGGACATTTTTAGTCATGAATTGGTGCTAAAATTGGACGGGATGTTGATTGTCCTCGGGCCGCATGACTATCGTGGAAGTGAGTACGTAGCGTTTTTGTCGCAGTGCCTATTCTTGAAGTCATGGTCTGATCGGCCAAATAGAAGGAGCCGATTCAAGAAGGGGAATTCCGTTGCGTTCCCGAGCGCGCGGCAGGGACAACTAGAATTAGACGCCAGATCCCGCGACAGCAATCCACTTGTGCAGACCAGTGACATACGAGTGTTTTCGAAGCCGTAGACCACGTTTTTGGTACACACTAGAGCTTCGAGGTGATAAACGTGGAACTGTTGTCTGGATTGTCGCCGGGAGCGAAGCGCGGAACAGGTCGGAACAGGTTCTCGAGAGGATTATTATGCGAATGAGAATCCTCCGATTGAGACGCCGGAAGGAACTCGACGCGGAGCTTGGCGACAACATCGGCGACTTGGTTAAATGCGAGCGCCAATCCAGTCCTTTATGGACGGAAATGCAGCTATGAAGAAAGACAGAATCGACAAATATGTGGATGGATATCACGGAGCACCCAGTAGAATTGTGAATGCGGATCACACCCAACCGGAGGTGTTTGGCCGCTGAATAATCGAGCCTGATGTGCAGGATTTACTTGCTTTGGAGCCGGAGACATGAGAGTAAGTAGGCAGCATGAGACATGGACGATCGAATCGCAAAGCGTCGACACCAGGATGTGGGTGATTCGGGTGCACGAAAAAGAACCGGCTAGAAAGATAGACATCTAGAGGCGGACGCGGTGAAGCGGACCGCTATACTGGGCGACTGAGGGAAACAAAACAGGACATTGGAGGATGTCGACGTGTCAGGTCACATTGACAAGAGCGGTCGGATCACTCGGGACGGTACCGGGAGTTGCCGCTCCCGCATTCGTTTTGTTTGAGATAATAATACGGTGTAGTCGTTGAATTCTGCGAAACGCTACGGACTGCTCTCTTAATACCACACATGACTTGGGTGAGCCTTGGATGAACCTTACCAATGCTTAAACTCCAGAAAGTAAATGTGCCAGTGTTGCACTTCAAACTCCGCTCCTTATTAGGATTTTATTTCCTCCTCGTCTTTTCCATCTCTTAAACCATCAAAATTTGAGGCCAAAACAGGCTCCATCATGGATTTCAACCTCCTCAATCGCTCCAATTGGGGGAATACGGCCATTTGACGTTGAGGATAAGAAGAGGATGACCCGCATGTGGATTAGAACAAACAAAACTCAACGAAAGTCTTCCATCTCATGAAAAAACAAAGGTCAATCAAAGTTCTATCGGCGCAGGAGCGTTACTGTAAGACTGAGTATTTTTTTGTCGATGAATATGAACTAGAACCATAAGCTTTTCAACCACAAAAGTGCGGCCAAAGTGGGCCGCAACAATCGGCAACCATTCCGGTGAAGATTGCCCGCTGTGTGTTTAATATGTGAGAAGGATCATTTGTTCCATCAATCAATACATACGATGAGTGATTTTGATGTTCAAAGTAGCTAGATGTTCGATTTTCTCATGATTCAAGTCTCCAGCGTTCCGCGAGAAGAACAAACGGAAGCCTGTCAAAAAACAAAAACAAAACCATGCAGCCGGAGGCATTTGACTGGATTCAAACGCACAGCATACACATGCACGTGTTTACCACGTTTGCCAAGAGTCTGGTATATATTTGAGCACAAGATCGACGCATATTGTGACTGCGGATGTGTCCAAGACATGCGAAAACCAACCTCGAATGTTTCGAGTTAGCGGAAGGGACATTTGGTCAGTGCCTGAAAGAATGCCACTCATGTGGTTCACATCCGTCTTTAATACATTGCGTTCACATGGATATACCGCCCACAGTAACAGCGATCCGAGTCCACACCCGCCTATATCTCGTAGCCGTCGAATGCGCTTGCGCATTGCTAAGCTGCTGAAGACAAGCAGCAGCGGAACAAGTGAGTGTTCTTCAAACTATAGCGTGATAGATTGGAAGTTTAGCGATAATCATAATAGTGCCCAACGCGTAGCAGGAATCCACGTAGGTGTTAGCTGAGATTTAGATCCCATCGCGTACCCGCCGCAGGAACAAACACAACATCCAAATAATGAACTATCAAAGTCAGTGCCAGACAATAGGACTGGACTGTTACCGTAATGTGCACCCAAGAGTGTCTCGGTCCTCGGTCCTCGGAACACAAAGGAAAGTGGAGCGATTCTAGTGGAGTGGCTATATTGAGAGCGGATTCTGAGTAATTGGGGTAGGCGCGCAAAGGCCATAGGGACTTGAAGCTCTTGACGCAATCAAGGCTGAATTTAAGAAGAAGTTGGGAGGAAGCTGGCTGCTGACGATCGTGGCACGATGGGCTACGATGGGCCTTGAAATATTATTACACGTGATCGAATGCGATCAAACAGTACACAATAGCCGCCGCGTTCAAGTTGTCCTCAAAATTTTTTTAGTTTTCCACAGTAGGAAGAGGTCAGTTCTGAGATATCGCACGAAACATGAGGGAGACGATTTTTTTCCTTTCTAAATGGATTTGCTCTCGATGTACAATCAATGTACAATAAAGAACTGCTCCCGGCAGCCAGAGATTCAAGCATCCCTTCGAGTTGAATTTTGTTAGCAGCAGATACTTCTCAATCATTCTGCGTTGGTACATATTCTCCACTATCTGAGGTGTTCTTGGAGAATAAGTTGCCGCAACGTGGCGTGAGGCAAGAGAATAATATATCGAATAGTATTGCACGGAAGCTGCGAGTCGCAAATAGGGAACGATTTAATATGTTGAGAAAGGCGAACATGGTAGACAAAATTTGTGGAATTAGGACAGGTTGATTTCGGTTTGCATCGTGTTAATTTAGCAGAGGATACACTACGTCACTACCGCTCTCTCCTTTAAATATTCGAATTTCCAAGACGCGCTTCAGAAACAAATGCTATGAACAGGAGTGTGGGCAACCACAACTATGTTAATTCCTGCTCTAGCTCCGTCCCTGAGCCATTGATCCAGATTCCCTCATAATACATCTCCCCCAACTCTTTCCCCGGTAGTCAGGAAACTCCCCTGGAAAATCAAGACGCTTCCATGGTTTACCGTCGATGATTGCTGTGCCGCGCCCCCAGCAAACCCGACCTCGCTCCGATTTTGGTAGCCATACGAGCCGCTCGCCGTGACTTCCTCGAATCCAACCCTTGCTATCCATCATGTAATTCCTCTCCTTGGGTGAATGTGATTCCTTGGGCATCCCGATCCCGGATATATCCCATACCCTCACTGTCGAATCTTTGGACCCGGAAATGATCTGGGAACCGTCTCTCGAGAATGTGATCGCAGTTATCGTGTCCAGATGGCCATGAAAAGGCCCCGCTATGGCCTTTCCGGTTTCGAGGTTCCATACTCGTATCGTGCGGTCTGCGGAGCCCGACGCTATGCGATTTCTGTGAATCGCAACAGACGTAACAGCGCGTGAGTGTCCCCTGACCGGAGAGAAGTCCATCTCTTCCCCGGTGAAACTATTCCAGATTCGAATAGTGTGATCCGCCGAGCCCGCTGTAACCCACACTGCATTTTCTGAGTAGGCGATGCAGGTAAGAGCGTACTGGGCACGAAAAACACGATCGGATATTGTTCTGCCAGTGTTGCGGTCGATGAATTCATGGATGTGGCCGGTGTTTCCGAGGGCAGAGATGGAGATGAAGCGATTGTAAGAAGAACCGGCGATGGCGGCTACAGGCACACCCTGGTGAGGAGTGTATTCAGCCAGTGCGTTGCCGGTCTGCGAATCCCATATTCTAATTGTTTCATCCTGCGAGCCAGAGACGATGGTAGCGCCACCCCCGAGGAAGAGTACGCATGTTGCTCCCTCGGTGTGGCCTTCCATCACTTGGATGGGTTGAGTGGGATTATCAGTCTTCCATAGTTGAACGTTTTTGTCCTCGGACCCCGACGCAATGGTCTGCCCGTCCGGTGAAAAACAAATGCACAGCACTGCTGTCTTGTGGAGTAAGGCAGTACCGACAGCAGATCCCGTGGTAGAATCCCAAAGGCGGATTTGATCGTTTTTCTCTGCGGCGACGGCGACACATCCAGTAGGGGAAGTTGAGAGTGAGATTATCGCGGTGGGGGTTATCTCCTCATAAGGATCAAACTTGTATGCAGGAGGAATTGATACCGAAATCGTGTTCGGAAACTGGTGTTTGTATGCCCGAGATATGGTCGATTGGTCTGGAGTGAATGGCAAGGCCGATAAATAAATATGGGGGGCGCTCAAAGAAATTGGCTGGGCGAAACTCTGAACGAAATCGAGGGCATCTCGTGTAAAGGTCGAGAGAGCATCATCAACAACGGACTACCAAAATTGTCAATGAGTATGTTCGGTGAAGTAGATGCGACGAACGTTGATGTATCTTTCCAAGGAAAGCAGATTTTCGGTAGCAGCTTCCAATCCGCCAACCAGGCGGAGGACCTCGAGCCAGTAGAGGAGATTGCAGGATAAAAATTGTTTTAGGACCTTGATTATGGCAGCGTCAGGTTTCTTTAACATGCCGAGGTACTGGCTCCAGTATAAGGACGCATGAACGAGGTGTTTGGGAATGATGGTTTTCATCTGCAAGACACCAGGATTGTTCGCAATGGGGTTCTCGAGATCACCTATATTGAATCGAAGTCCTGATTTAGACGTCCGATTCAGGGCCCGAATGTATGCAAGCGTAAGCCTCTTCATTTCAGTCCTTCTCGTAATCCGAAGATTGGACGGACAGTCAGTCGACAATAAATAGTCGACGAACGATTGGTGGCGAAATCGCAATACGTTGGATTCTGGAGGGTCCAGCACAGACCGCAATCTGTTGCAGACGGCGAACAACGTGTCTCGACTGACGTTGAGAATTTCCAAGATAATGGTCCGTGTATCTGTGGCATTCTTCGATAGCGCAATAGCGCCAGCAACGGCCCTGAATTTTTCGGGGAAATCGGAGCGAAGCCTGTCCGCGGGGAATTTAATATCAATGATCCCGCTGTAGAAATCCGAGAGAACGCCCGGTTGTCCAAAACGCCCATCTAGAAGTGGACGGATGGTATCTGGATCGGAGTGTATGAAGTCCACCATGTGCTTGGCATAAATGAAGAGCCCTCTTGCGCATTTCGCTAGTTTGTTTATCGTGTCTTCGCGGCTGTACCCGGCCATTCGCTGTCCACAAGTTTCAGATCGAGTTCCGCGCATTCATGTGAGATGAATAGACGGATGTCGGGGTCGTCGGGTTCTAGGGACAATTCCATGGGATAGCTAATGGGGGCGAGACGGCGGGAAATGTCGGAGCCATCTCGACTCGTGACCACCAACTTGAAGTTCCCCGGAAGTTTGCCCCATTGTTCCAGGGAGGCCAAGACGTCGTCAATACGGGCCCTGTCAGGTATCTTGGCCTCGAATCCGTAACATTCGTCGAGGGCATCCACCACGACAAATATTGGATCTCGAAGGCGCGCGCTGCTGCATGCTGCAAGAGGGTCGGCGATCAAGCGCGTGAAAACCTCTGGCGTGCTGTCCGTTTGTAGATTTATTCGATTTTTTTCCAGGCTCTCTGCGACTTGTTTTCCGAACGAGACATCGAGCCGACACAGATCGGATGCAACCGTGATCCACAAGGCAGCGGGGGAGGTGTACCAGATGGAGTCGCGGCGAAAAAAGACGCTGGATACGAAGGCGGGATTGCTTCGAAGATTTCCTGCCAGGCTTGAAGCAATGCACGATTTGCCAGCGCCAGGGTACCCACGTAACCACAGGATATTTGGCAACACGTTTTCAGCCGCAAGCCATCCCTCGACTTCGCGCAAAATGGCCTCTCGCGTTCCGGGTAAGCAGCGAGGTATAGACGGCTTCGCTGCGTCTGCCGCCGCCTTTGGCAATATCTGTTCAATAATTTTGAGGTAATGATCGCGCACTGACTTGTGAATGAGTGCGTCCATCCAATGTAGGTATACATACTGAGTTTCTCCAAATCGTCCGTCCACTTCGTCCACTGCAATACCGTTTCGGCTTGCAGACCTTTGGCAAATTTTTCCCTGCAGCGACCCAACTGTGATCTTAGTTGTGTAAATTCCTCCTGACTTTGGGAAGTTGGATCTGTAAAGTTCAGCCATATGAGAAGACGTCCGAAAGGCGGGATCTCACGTAAGATATACTTCTGCACGAGGGCTACCACTCGTGTGCTCAGGTCGTTCAGCTCGTTAATATATTTCTGCAATGTTTGCAGATTTTTGGCGGAGAAGATGGCGACATATTCCAGGGCGCCTGCGAGATCTTCGAGGAGCTCTAGGACAAAGATGTCGCGTCCTTCCCACTCCTTTACTATCTATCATGGATTGTAAATACCACGCACGAAAAGACAGATGCGGCATACATCGAATATCGTCTCAATGGTTCCCACCACGGCTTTTGCGACAGAATTCAGCTATGTTGAGAAACAGTCAGTGTCACGAGCGGCAGAAACAGAATTTTACAGGTGCACACCTCGCTTAGGGCTGTCGCAAATCTAAGAATGTAGTCTATGGCCGTCTTGGATTTGTCAAGACGCTCCCACAACTTGCCCTTGCGGGCAGCTAACTGTTGTCGCAATTGATCAAGTGCAACAGCACTGTCCTCAGGAATCTGTGCAACGATTTAGTTTCGATACTAAAGAAACACAGTAATCTACAAAGAAAAGCTCTATTTTTGGGTCGTCCATGAGCCGATATGCTGCTTCGGAAAACGTCAGGCAGGCATTGCATTTATTAAATTAGGTGACTTACTGGCGTCTAGGCTGTTTGAATTGGATATGCTCTCGAGCGCTTTGGAATGAGTAACGTCCCCTGTCGCTATCCGTGTCTTTCTCGACCACAAATGGTGACGGTGCTGCACAAAGATTTCGAGTGCGCAATTTGGTGCAAGGAGACTAGTGAAATAATGGGCGCATGAGCTTCACGTCTACTGGATGCTGAGATAACTCTCACATCGGCCGCTTGCATTGCTGAGGCTGCTGGTCATTCTTCAAAGGCTCCTTGATGGCTGAGTGACACCCTGAGATCGCTCGAAGATAGTGTTTCCCTTTTCGATTGTCGCTGAGAGTGACTGTGGTAGCTGAAAGTAAGATCAGTTACGTTGCCTCATTCAGATATATTCCCTCTGACCACACAATTGAATGTTACCACTATGTGGTAAGTGAGATTGAGGTCCTGAAATCAATTGCCGAACGTACGCGGTTTGAACAATGAAACGAGTGTCGGTTATCGTAAGGCTTTCCTGTAACGAAATTGAGGTCAATGGGACTAATCATGTTGTTTAACCCCCAAAACAACACGCACAATAGTTAATTTCAACGTGATTAGTGGAGCCCCGCCATCCAGATCGTCGCCTGAAAATCAAGAGGTTGAAAACCCAAGAGACAGACGTTGCTGGTTAACCTACCAATACCAGACAGGATGTCGTTAAATGCTATTTCCGATGTCCTCGGCTTTCCTAGAGGTAACCATGTCCACTGTCTCGAAAGGGACAAACAAAGTTTGGAATCGGGCGTGACGCTGTAACGATTTTCGTCAATAAAGCGCATCGAGGAAGCATGGTAAGACTCACTATATCGGAATTGCGAGGAGCCGAGGCGAGTTCCTATCATGCTTGTGGAGTTTCAGGGACACAGACTTTCCACTCTCAGTGGCGATCTTGCAGAGCAATGAGCCGACTCTGGGGTGGATTTCGCAGCGGATATCGATCACTAGACGTTTTATCAGCCAAGGACCGGACTCGGGGGCTGCTTCCGAACCAGATATCCGGAAGCTCTCAGGGCTGCTTCAACGTCAATGAGTGGTCACTGGCGAGCAAGCAGGAGTACTCCATCTAAAGTTTAACCCACGGGTTCGTGTTATTTCCTCCGACCTGGGACGGCATATCGATTGGGTGGGCTGCGTGTGGGGGAGAGGGAAGAGGAAAGTCGGAAGCCCGCACGAGGCGCTGGTCTAGCGCCCACGGAAGCAAAGTGGACCACGGCGACAGCTGTTGATCCGGTTGACGGATTTGGTACGTAATGTAAGGTTGGACTTAATTTAAACCGCGACGCAGACATATATATTTAGCTCCTGATTAAATCCTTGTGGGTACTAGTTATGTGGTAAACCCTTTGAGCTCTGACTCGCATGAGTGGGATCCTATTTATAATTAATTAATTTACCGACGTCCAGTCCTGAGCACGAAAGAGGTTTAAACCTACATCTTGAATTGTGCCAGAGGAACAAAAAACCCCACGCGTACCGCATTCGATGCGGTAGTAATCTCAAGGCTTCCGCGGAAGTTCAGGGCGATGACGACATTCGAGGCATGCTGGCAATTCCGCCTGTCGGCGCTTATGGCGTACACGGTGTTGAACAGGATCCCCGACAATTGGGTGGACTTACAAATTGATAGGTGACACTTAGACTCGTTACTAGTCTGCCTATCAGACGCAAAGGATGTTGCAAGCGCTTTGCGGGAGGTAGACTGGTACGATTTGACATCGGCGCGCGCGACGAGTTCGAATTATTTGATGCAACCTGTTTGGGGCTTTATTCATGCCAGTTAATGAAATTTCAAAGGGATGTCCGAGTCTGAGACCACACACTGCGTTCCGACCCCTCGTAGACACAGCTGTGTCCAGCTTCGGCTAGATCCTTCTAGATGCGTCTTGATCCGTCTACACCCAAAATAGACAGAGGTGCGGCCATCTTCGACTATATCTGTCTACGGCATGTAGACTCGGGTCCGTCCGCGTCCGTCTATCTGCGTCCACGTCTGTTGAGCTTGTAGACGCACCTCGGTCCACTGAACAAGGCACAATTTGCAGTTTCTATGCATGCTAATCTCTTATTGAGGACCTTCCCCGCACCCACTGCGTTCCGACCGGCCCTAATCACAGGCTCTCACAGGCTGCGCAGCTGCGCTTAGCTCTGCTTAGCCGACGGCTAGGTCGCTAAACATAGCTTTAGTTGCCATGGCCAGCCGTCCCGAGTTCGGATGCCGCTTTAAATTTTGGACCTCCGACCACACTGTTCACCGTCATTTTGACTTCTGAGGTATGCACAAGGTATGCCTACGTATGTCCAGGTTCATCTACCTGCGTCTACCTGTGTCTAGACGCCTAGACACACCTAGACACACCTCGACACATGTAAACCAAGTATGTCTACTCAGAGTAGACATAGGTATCTGTCTACGCTACGTCTACATGGCTAGACACACCCCCTTTATATCTTGTGTCTACAAGGGGTCGGAACGCAGTGACATTCCTCGGATTATGTCTGCCAACGTTCCGTGCGGCGCATCTACAATATTCGAAGTAACTCGAGAAATGATGGCCACGCCCACTCGAGTACTCCCCGCTCCTGGTAAACCACTAGGCTTCGGCTTCCCTTCATCGGCATGTGCTTGTTTATCTAGCACTTGAAATTCAGCCAATTAGGAAGATCAAGGAACCACGATGAGCACGGAACCCGGAGATCTTGAGCTCGTGCATTAGACGCTCGTATTAGCGCTGGCGCCGGTTCAAGCGCTCAGAGTATTTTTGGGATGGGAGAAAGTGCCTCAGGGATTAGTTCCTTTGCTCGAACAGCCGGGGAGTTCGCGGGGCCAGGGCAAGGTTCAGGGCTCAGATTTCGGGCGCCCTCCTGAACTTTATTTCGTTGCTGTTCAATTCAAGAAATGAGCCGCGACGCGCTTACGAGCCTTGCTTCTGCCCCTGCATCTGTCCTAACGATCTTCTTGAAGGCGCAAATTATGTATCTGTCACAGATGGCTGGACAAGAGCGTTGGAGAGCAACATGGACTCAGTTTTCTATCGTCTTCTGGGTCTCACATGTCAGTTTCGGGCCTTTCCAGCTCTTCCAAGTGCGTCGAAGTAGGCCATTGACCTAACGTACCTTGTACAAACCCGTCATATATAAACGACGTCCTGAACCCAAGAAATCTTCACTGGACACCCAGCCCTTCCATCCCTTTCGTCTCTAAATGTTGTGGGCAGCCATCCTCCTCTTTTGTGTGCGTATAAATAATCTTCCCTTGCTGTAGCAAACTGTCGCTGATGCATTGACCCAAGTCCGTTGCTGCCACCGGTAATAACACTGCCGGGGCCGTTAATACCACTGCTTTTACCGCCAGTATCGGCGGAAATATCGGCAATATCTGCGCGGTTCAAGACGCCACTGAAAACAGCCGAATCTTATGGCAGGAGTTCCCGAGCAACAATATAATGCAGCTCATCGTCGCTGGGCCCTTCGCGACTACGAGCACCAGCTCAACTCTCGTTGTCTCCCTCGCCAGTGCTAATGTACTCGGTGGGACCCCCCTCGCTTGTTTCATCGTCGGTGACTACGCCTTGGTATGCGATACTTACATCGCTCTTTGACGTTGAATTAACCCCTCTCCAGCAAGGATACTACGACCTCTCTCCGAACTACACCTTCAGCGAGTTGTACTTCGACGGTGTAGTTCACTGGGGAACGGGCAGTGCATGCCCTGACTGTATCCAGAACGACGGCTTCATCGCGTCCAGGAATACCATTGGCATGTACGGCATGGCGACCGCCAACGGCGGACGCTATCGTCGAGGCGGACAGAGCATCTACCGGGCTGCCATATGTCTTGGCAAGACTCCCACCGACGGTGTAAATACGATTCCGTGACTCTTTGACGGAGTGATAGACAACATGGACGGAAAGATGGATATCGGGTTTTTTGAGTTTGGTTCAATTCTGTTTTCATGCAAATGTCGACGAGTGCGAGTTATGTCCTTGGTTCCCGGACATCTTATGCTATTGCTGTGAGGTTCAGCACTCGGAAAATGCGAAGCGGAAACACCCCAGCGGAGCTCCTGGATTTGCTGCCAAAGATGCGCGAGATACTACTCCAGAGTTTATCCGATTGGAATTCTCACTTCTTGGACGAAGCCGAAGAAAACTCATTCTGCCTCCCGGAATTCACAAACAACTATTTGTTGTTGTAATGTTCCCCCGTGAATATCTGCAAACTTATAGCCACAGGCACATATCATCCACACCTATATCACCTCCTATATCGCCTCCGTCAATTCCTAGATGCATTGTCAATTTATATCATGTACAATTACTCGGTGTAAGACGAGTAGCATTTCCTCCACTCCATCCCATGCACGAAGCTGCCATACGAGAACAAAGTCTGTTTCTTACCGATCACCAAGGTGTTATGAGGCAACCAGAATCCATCTCTATGAGTCGCGGGCAGCCAGAAAAGCAATTCCGAAGGTTTACACGTTACCCAGCCTGAACTGTGCATCTTCGAATGTAGTGGAACGGAGGGGGATTTGGCATACAAGGACTGGAAACACAATGATCAAATTACTTGTCATTCAATTAAAATTGAGTATAAACTCACTTGGATCAGGCCCCAATCACGATGTGGTTCAGCCTGCCCCATCGATGTTGCCGTCGAGTCGGATGAGACGGAGATGGGCTCATCCGAATCCGCGAGCTTTACAACCCAGACTCGTATTGTGTTGTCCGAGGAGCCTGACACAATGTATCTGCTATCGGGCGAGAATGCAACTGACCAGACACATTGGGTATACCCCCGGAATTCGCTCAGCGCCGCCCCACTGTCTGCGTCCCATAGACGCACGGTTGTATCGTAGGAGGAAGAAACAATGTATTTCCCATTGGGGGAAAATGCGACTGACTCGACGAAGTGGGTGTGGCCCTCTAGGGGTTCGCCCAGCATCTTGCGGCTTTCTGTATCCCATACGCGCAAGGTATTGTCACAAGACGCAGATACGATGCGCTTGCCGTCGGGCGAGAACGCAACTGAGAGGACGAAGTGGGTTTGGCCCAGAAGTGGGTCACCCAGCGCCTTCCTACTCCCCACATCCCAGATACGCACGGTCGTATCATCGGAACCGGAGATGATGCGTTCGCCGTCCGGCGAGAATGCAACGGACATGACGAAACCGGTGTGACCTTCAAATGAGGCAGTCAGCTCTTGACTCTCGACGTCCCATAATTTAACTGTTGTGTCTCTAGCCCCTGAAGCGATGTATTTTCCGTTCGGTGAGAATGCAACGGACTCGACCCCTTCGAAAGATATGGGATCGCCTGAGATGGTCGAGGTGACCTGGGCGGTGTGTCCTTCAAATAGATGGCCAACCATCTGCGCAGTCTCTATTTCCCACACCCGAACCGTGTCGTTTGAGCCGGATACAAGATGTTTCCCATTTGGTGAGAATGCGACCGAGAAGACATTTTGGGTGTGCCCCGCAAATGGGCAACCATGTGGCTGACCAGTCATCGCATCCCATAAGCGCACAGTATTGTCGTCAGACGCAGATGCAATCCACTTCCCATCAGGCGAGAATGCGACGCATCGGACGGCGTCTGTATGGCTCTCGAATAACTCGCCAAATGCCTCTCCCTGTGCTTCCCATATGCGAATGGTCGCGTCGCTAGCGCAAGACACAATGCGCTGACCATCGGGTGAAAATCCAACCGATCTTACTCGGCTGGGGTGGCCTTCAAGCGGGGCTCCTAGTGATTCGCCGGTCTCTGTATCCCATATGCGAACTGTTCCATCGTCCGCGCCAGACACAATGCGGGCGCCCTCGGGGGAGAATGCCGCCGACCAGATTGTGAGGGTGTGGCCCACAAACGGGCCAACAATCATAGTCCCAGTCTCTGCATTCCACATGCGGATAGTGGAGTCGCTAGAGGCAGACAGAATGCGCTTCCCATCGGGTGAGAACATAGCGGACCAGACCTCCCGGGTGTGCCCAGTAAACGGGTCACCGACCGGCTCCCCGGTCTCTGCATCCCAGATCCGAATGGTGGTGTCGTAGGAACCCGAGACGATGCGTTTGCCATCGGGGGAGAATGCGACGGAAGCAACACACTTCGTGTGGCCTACAAAAGGTTCACGGACCATTCGGCCACTCTCTGCATCCCACACCCGCACAGTGTTGTCTTCGGAGCCGGACGCAATGTGTTTGCCATCGGGCGAGAATGCGATGGAGTAAACTCGCTGGGAGTGTCCTTTGAACGGCTCGCCGAGGACTTGTCCAGTCTTTGCATCCCAAACTCGTATAGTGTTGTCGAAGCTACAAGACGCAATATTCTTCCCATCGGGCGAGAATGCAACCGACCACACTGTGTCGGTGTGGCCTTTCAATGGACCAAGAACCGTCTCGCCATTCTCTGCATCCCATATGCGTATTGTGTTGTCCGCCGAGCCGGACAGGATGTACTTGCCGTCGGGCGAGAATGAGACCGAGGTGACCTCGCCGGCGTGACCCTCCAGCAGTGCAATGAGAGCGGGCCACTTCGTCATACGTCCCCTCTCAATCGTCAACAGGCCTGGGAATCGTGGGCGAAACATTTTAGCGATCGCAGATTGCGCCGGGGCCATCGCCAAGGCGGACAAGTATATGTGAGGAGCACTTTGAGTGATGACGGGCATAAAGAACGCGATGAATCTTTTCGCATCCAGTGCAAAGGCGGTTAATGGATCCTGATATCATATTGTAGTCAGTTCTGCTCGGTGTACGTTGTGCACATTCATACCTTTCTAATCCACACAATTAATTTCGACAAGGCCGAGGGCGCGCACCCCACAATCCCCCCGCAAGCTGAGGACCTCCAACCAGAATAAGAACTGCTCGACTAGAAATTTCCCAACCTCCCGTGCTATATCGGAATTGTATGACGTTGCGACAAGGTGATCAGCCCAAAAGCGAGAGGAATACGTGAGATAGTCTGGAATATATGTGTCCAGGCGCCACTGCAGATTGGGCATCTCGGCGTTGCGCAAATACGAGGTCGGCAGATCACAGATATTGAACCTGAGTTGGGTGCGGAGCACACGGAGTATCGCAGAAGCCAGTGCACGCCGCTGGTCGTCCGTGCTGCAGAGGAGGTCGGGCCGTGTTTCTTGGACGTTGAATGTCATGAATTCTCTGAATGAGAGATGTATGATCCGTATTGGACCAAGAGCGCTCTCGGGAATGCTGATGACAGCACTGAGAGGGACCAATGTACGCCTGAGGTCCTCCTCATCGATGTCAAGGAGGGCGGACAGACTGGAGACACCCAGGGGTTCCAGAAGGTGCAAGACTGCAGAGAGCACCGTGAGGGAACGATCGCGGTAATCCAACGCCCGAAGGTCTCCCGTTCGGGGCACCGCGATAGTGTCGTCAACGATACGATGGTAGAGATCGTGAAGATGAGTGAGCGGAGCGCCCCGGAGGAGGTAGTCGATGGAGCGCTGTGGGCGATCCTGCGGCAAACCTGCCAGCACGTAACGGACCGCCGTAGCAGCAAACACAAAGAGACCTCCGGCGCGGCTAGCTATCTCATCGACATCCTCAGCTCGAGCCCTCCAGGGATCGCGCGTGGTCCACGTATTGCCGTCCAAAGACCGCTCGACGTACATCCG
This sequence comes from Mycena epipterygia, assembly GCA_029281465.1. Taxonomy (NCBI): domain Eukaryota; kingdom Fungi; phylum Basidiomycota; class Agaricomycetes; order Agaricales; family Mycenaceae; genus Mycena; species Mycena epipterygia. Next base: position 185,416 of record JARJCQ010000044.1, on the reverse strand, counting down.
AATATCGCGCTCGACCACCGCGGAGTCGATGTTGTCCAGGATAATTCGATGCATTAAAGAGCTGAGTTAGTCGAACTTGAGGTACGAAGGAACATCCGGGCGCCCAGTCAGGAAGAACCGAATATGAGGTGGGATGCTCGCTATGCTGTCTGAAAGCCACCGGAGGAAAATCTGGCCGCGGTCCTTCCCGCATTCGTCCAACGCATCTAGACAGATTACCCACGGAGTTGCACAGGGCGGTTTTGCCAACAACTCCACGACGAGTTTCTGGAACTGTAGGTGTGGATCTGCGGAAAGAATTCCGGTGCGATCATGCTCCAGGACGTCGACAAGAAGAGCCTCGAAGTCGGCATCGGGGTAGGCCAACTGCCGGGCGATGGTGGTGGGGAGGAAACGGATTTCTTTGCGTTCTGCGTAGTCCCGTGAAAAGAAGAAAGAAGCCGCCAGGACGTGTTTGTGCTCCGCGAGAACAGATGCCACGGTCTTTGCGATCGTGGATTTTCCCGACCCCGCGGACCCACTCAGCATGACTATACGTTGAGAGGGATCCGAACGGCTGATCAGACGCAGCACGATGTCGTCGATGATATCGACGCGCGTGCCATTCATGCATTTTCGGCATTGTAGCGTGCCGGGACGCATTCGAGAGTGGCGATGATTTCGTTTTTGAGAACGTGGTTAACTAAGGATTTTCAGTCTTTCCACCGGTAGCTAGGAGACAAATACCTTTGGTTGCCATATCCTCGACTGCTTTCGCGATGGAAATATGATTGTAGAACTATCAACGGGAGGTTCAGAGAAGCACAGAGAGCAACGCAGAATGCGCACCGTGAAATCTTGGATATGAGAAGCTATCGAGTTGCGAATCTGTTGAATCGCTTCCTTGTAGCTCTTGCTGTTGAAGAACTGCTTGGATCGACTCTTTGCTGCGATTGATTGACACTCGGCAGCGAGCGCCTGGAGGTTTCTGGAGGTCATGGGGTGAGTTACATGCACAATAATTCGTCTCAGCACGCACGACGTGAACGCGGCCAACCGCAGTCGCAAATCTTCGCTGCCACCAGAAGGATTGATAGCGATCAATTCGGTCAGACACGTTGCCAGTTTGTAGATATCGTCCTGGTTTGTCTCCATCGTCTGCAACCAATATTTTCGTATATAAATGGGGCTGCCATGCGGATTTCAACACACCTGAACCATTGTTGCGAGTTCCAAAATTGCAGTTATCATGGGCTCAATTCCCGGGATACCGATGCCTGAAGTGGCCGCTTTGGCGAGACGCAGCGCCGGCAGAACAGTCTTGTGGAGAGTCTGCAGACTGCCTCCAGTTGTTGGGAATACAGATGGGTCGGTCATCGCCCTCGAAGGTGCCAATATGTGCGGTTAGGTTAGATGTCGATGATGGTAAGGAACAAGGAGCGCGAGGCGCGCGGCTGACGTCATGGCTGCGCAGCGCCCACTGATGATGGCCGGGCTGATGCTATGGACCCACGGACTGTGCAGTCATTCCAATTTCAAGATACCCAGGTCCTCCTTCGTCCACGCTCATCCTTCGCCTCGGAGGTTTTGTCGTGGCACCACGTCTCTCCACGTTCAACTGAGTGTCCATATATTATCTAGCCTTGGTGAATGAGTCTGAATCACAGCGGTAGTTGTCGGATCCATCCGAGCGGAGTTTGAAGGCTTCGGACAACACGATTTTATAAAGAGAGAGATATTGATATTGATATCATAGCCGCCCAGGCACAACCTGGATAGCGGACAACGTGGGTGAGTCTGGGCGAGTGCATCGCCGTCTAGGATATGCAGGCGAAAGACTTGAGCAGAACTCACCACTGAATGTTTGTATCGGGCTCCCTGTGCGGGCGCACTACGTAGTACGTGCTCTTTCCGCTCTTTACCAGATATTACTTTCGGGATTTATCCAACAGAGCCAAGACCATCCATTGGCGAGGCTATTTCACGCCGTCAGGGGCCATATGTGCATGGGGCAGTGCTGTTTCGAAATGTATATAGCGAACGACTCACTGTAGTTGTACTTTCCCGCCGCCATGCATATTTCTGTTGCGACTCTTTGCTCTCTTTCACTTCAAGGTACACAATTGTTGGAGATTAGCAATCCAGCACAAGCCCGAGGCAAAGCCGAGGTCGCTGACTGATATGGAACTTGATGGAACTTGCCGGAACATGCAGGAATAATTGGGTTTTTAGTATAAATACAGTACCTACAGTAGAGCTCCTCATGAGCTTGTAACCTAAGGCCTCACGGCCAAGAGTGATATCTTACCAGGTTCACGAGATAAAACCAACAGCAATCCCTACACGGGACCGGTATATCGCAACTCACCTCCGCTGCTGAAGCATGCGCGCAGACAGTCACACTCTAAGCTGTTTCTCATTTCTCCACCGCTGCGCGCCTGGGACCTACTCCCTTCCTCCAGGAATCAGTCACGTTCGTTGCTGATTTGAAGTTGTAGTTGAGAGCGGCGTTGGAGTCGCGAACCCCAGCACGACGTCCGTCAAAACGTTCAGCCCAGTGGTATGGTTTCCAACATGCGAGCTGCTCAGTCACTCTGACCCGCTTTCTCCTAAAGGAAAATTCATTGCCGACGCCTCTGGTTACCTAGTTGAGGCCCCGGTCAAGGGCAGCATGGTCGTCGTGGAGTCGTGCAGGCTTGGCTCCAATGGGGTCGGCATCTGCGTGCTGGAGCTACCGTTCCCGATCGCGACTACAACTACGATCTCCGGCGCTGTTGTGCCCTTCTATACCTTCGTCACTACTCCCCATAGCTCCGCATCCCGCAGTACTGCTTGACTCAATAACCTGAGCCATGGGGGTTTATTCTTCGTCGTTATGGGCGCGTTCTTCCATATGCTGCAATTGATCATGTCCAAATTCCTGCGGAGTTTCTTCCTCATGATTCCACCATGTCCATGCACCTCACCAGTAGGCGTAGCTGTACTATCCCCCCACCGGTCCGGACTTACCTAGTACTCGGACAAACGCGAATATCTCTGCCAATACTCAACCGATTTCCGAGATTCTGAGCTTTATAGATTCCTTGGGATGTGTTCTACGATATCTGAGGTAAAAATCTGGGAGTTGGATGCCTTGTGTATTTCTTAAATGATTAAAAAGTTGCTGAATTTGCGATGTTTAGCTGTTTTCTCCCTGCACACACCCATGAGATGACCACAAACATGCCAGGACGTGTTAAGACTATGAATCTACCATGTAGTTATGTTCATGCAAAATTTCAGGACTGTAAATGCCCTACAGCTCCCGCAATAGCTGAAAATGTCAGTTTTCCCTGCCAAAATTGCCTATTTTAGTAGGCTATGCACTCCCGACAAAAATGGTGTCTATGGGTATTTTTCCAGGGAAGTCCTGGACTTCTGGTACATGAGGGAGTTAAATAGGATGCATATGGGCCTCCGTGTGGAATTTGGGGCCGATGCTGTGAACCGTGCCTTTGAGAATCACATTTTGATGTTTACCTACTACTCGGACAATAAGACTCAACAAAACCTTTAGTGCCGTTCGACGGGGAATGGGCGGTTCGGGTCAAAATTTTATATGCATCCTATGTAAAAGACGGATCACAGTCGATCCGTCTATTCGGATTCCTGTGAAACCCCCTAGAAACGGTGATATTCGTGGTTTTTGCTTAGGTGTCCGAGCTCCCCGGGGGGGATAGTATTTCATGGCCGTTAGTTTGAGTAGTTGAACAATCATCCATTAAGGAAATAAATGACCGCGCCATGTACCAATATTATCACTGCACGTACGGCTGTTCAAGAGAAATGGGGGACTTTTCGGAGTACTGGCGCGGTGGTCATGAGATGCAACGTTTTTCCTCCCAAAACAATTTAAACCCAGGTCGTATTTTCCACTCTACTTTGGTGCTCCTCCAGGATCAATCTCCTGCTCCGCACTATTCACCATATGCGCATCGTTTCTGCCGCAAGTGATTCTCTCAACACCTTCAAGTCATATGTGTTGTTAACCAACAACCACTGGCTTTCGTAGTGTGTACCCCACCATCTATCTTCAGCTGTTCATGTCCTAAGTATCTTTTGCTTCCCGTTTCCAATCTTTTCAAAATTTCCGCGGAGGAACGCGTTGGGAACTCTGACATTGTGAATACCACCCAAGCTGAAAGTTCAAAAAGACAAATGAACCCCGGCAACTCCCAGTAATTGATACCCGATTTCCTCCATTCAATTTCTTCTATCTCACAACTGATCCGAGGCACGAGCTACTGAATTCCGGAACGAACGTGACGCTCATATCTTTGGTTCAACGGTTAGATATTATATCTAGCCATTCAATCAAACACTACGACTTTATTGCCGGTTCTACCCACACACGAAGACACGCGGCGTGGTAAATCTTTGGCGCATCATTGAAGATCATTGATTCATTTGTTGTGGGTCCTCCAAGATCCTCCGCGGGTTAAGTATTTATAGAGCTTGAAGCAAGAACTACACCCGTTGTCATTTCAAAATACTTAGGTTCTCTTTTGCCCGCACTCCTCTCATTCTCCAGCCTTGGCTCTGCGGAGAACTTGCCTACATACATATTGTCGAGGTTTTCTGCCATCAAGATTCAATGCTCGGTGACATCTAGTGAGCCATGAACGCTGTGTGTAACTAGTCTTGTGGTTACCGCGCTGTCATAGTACCAGGTTTATGATGTAAGCAATCCGTTTTGGGAGGACACGTGTCCCATCAAACACGACAACAACTGTGCACGTTCTCGACACGACTTGTGTACTCGCGCATGGCACCGTCGCGAGGCCGGAAATGGCAAACCGAACATGGTCGTACGACCATCCAACAGATTGTTGCGACGAAGATACCTCAATGGACTGGTGGTCTTCGCGACTGGCAAGTCACCGTCAAAAGAGTCAAACTCCTTTCCAATGGTGACCAAAATTCCATCTGCCTTCTCCCATACATTTCGCCTCTTGGCTTTGAGCCTGGATTGTGTTTGACGGGACATTGGCGGTGGCAGGAGTAGAGGTGGATGAGTTATTTGTTCGAGGAAATGGAGCTGCAACAGAAGGTAAGTTGACGAAGGTTTCTATTCATATCATTTACCTCGTCCCGCAGGAGTGTAATTCGGACCCGGTATTGGGGAATTGTTTCCGGGAACCCATGTAAAGGCTTCATTTGTATCAGCGCTCACAGAAGTGGATTGCCGTGGTGGGGGCTGTCTTGGAGTGTAATAGAAGGTCTCAGGGGGGACTAGACCCATTCTAGATGAGTTGTTCGCCATTGCGTCGCGTCAGATGGCGGGGATACTGGTCAAGTGAGGTGGAGACGCGTGAAAATAAATGAGTTGTTGGGTGGTGTATCTCGGAGATATCACATCATTAGATAGTAATACAAGCGGCTGCTCGGCCGCCTTGCGGCCTCGCATCCCCTTCCATTGGGCGGGACATTCAACTGTGGAGGTTGATGTTGATGGAATTATATCAGCTTGAGAATAAGTACCGAGAAGTCTGACCATTGGTACTCACCGTCCGATAGTGACGCCGCGAGCTAAGCCCGAGCGAGTCCGAGGTGACGGAATTTCAAATTCGCTGGGGCTCGAGCTGCCACAAAGTTGGCTCGGGTTGGCTCGAGCTGATTATGTAAATCACCTATAAACGTAAATTCGGTCCCTCATGCTTGTGCAACAGCGTCGGTGAGGCCTCTTAATGTGAAGTTTCGAGTTCTAATCAATCCACAGTACTTGAGAACGTACTGCAGTACTCATCCCATTTTTTTTTCTGATGTCAAATACCCAAAAACTGGTCAGTATAGACGTGAGACTGTTGTATTGTGAAATTCATTATTCTTTGCCAAATAAAGCCGGTGTAGTGAGACAGCGGTCCATAATGGTACAGGATAATGTATTGCTTTCTCTCACTTGCCTTGCTTCTTTTCTCCTACTACTTTAACAACATATTTCCAGTCATCCGAGAATGTCCGAAACAAATCACGCCATGGTTTGTTTTCCCTCTCGGCTTGGGTTCGGAAATACATAGAGATGATGTGAACTTAAAGACATACAAATATTTGCAGTTTTTGGCTGCACTGAGGAGAGGGAATACGTGGTCGCGCGGAGGCTGCGATGCGATAACTGTTTAAGGAAATGACATTTGATGGAGCTCGAGCTCGCTTACGCCAAGCTGAGTTCCCCTCACCGCGAGCTGCCGGATATAGTAAGGCTGCAAGGTGAGCTGGTAGTTGCTAGGTCACATGGCGAAGTTTATTTAAAGGCCGGCCTAACGCGGCAGAGGACGGCACCGCGGAGTTAGAAGTTATTTGGCGAAACAATCAACGGTGCCGGCCTGGAGTGCCTGCGGACATAAATAAGGTGAGCGGAGTTTAAAAAAGCTTCGGACAGACGGACTAATTTTATAGAGGGTGATACATATGTCATGAGAAGACGTGAATAAAGGGGTAATGTCGGATCAAAGCAAAGGTCAGATGAGCAGCAGAGTTTAAAAAGGCTTCGGACAGACAGAATGCTTACAGCTAATTGCGGAACATAGGGCGCGGCCCATTTTTTTTCCATTTTGAGCTGTTTTTGATCGTTTTCACCATATCGCTCATTGCGGGCTCTGTTCTCGATGGATCGCTTCGAAAAGTTTATGGGCGGACTCGTGCTGCGATTCTGGAGGGCCTGACGTGCTCCGTTTATTTTTATTCGGCCTGTAGGAAATGAGGTGCCAAATTCTCCTGTTTTCATCTGAATCTCATATAAGAGGAGATGTAAATATAATATTTCAAGTTGTCATTAGGGAGGTCCTAAGAGCATTACGGAGGTCCTATTGTGGCCATATTTTCTCTATGGGTCTCTTACGGCATGAACCACGCCATTGAATCCGAGAAAGTGAGCTTTGAGCATCCATTGCTCAAGCAGTGTGTTCTGGCTTGTTCTCTGCCTTGTTCAGCCAGATATTTTATCAGAGCTCACCTTGGGGTCTTTGGAAGAGACCTCACAACTCAGATTCGGTTCAAACGTCCGTGTCCCACTACACGACGCGTTCCAATCTGCTATCAGTCACGGGCACATGTGGTTAGGCGTAACCATTCTCGTGACTGATGGCAGATTGGAGTGCGTTGCGTAATGAGACATGGACGTTTGAACCGAATCTGAGTTGTGAGGTCTCTTCCAAAGACCCCAAGGTGAGCTCTGATAAAATATCTGGCTGAACAAGGCAGAGAACAAGCCAGAACACACTGCTTGAGCAATGGATGCTCAAAGCTCACTTTCTCGGATTCAATGGCGTGGTTCATGCCGTAAGAGACCCATAGAGAAAATATGGCCACGATAGGACCTCCGTAATGCTCTTAGGTCCTCCCTAATGACGACTTGAAATATTATATTTACATCTCCTCTTATATGAGATTCAGATGAAAACAGGAGAATTTGGCACCTCATTTCCTATAGGCCGAATAAAAATAAACGGAGCACGTCAGGCCCTCCAGAATCGCAGCACGAGTCCGCCCATAAACTTTTCGAAGCGATCCATTGAGAACAGAGCCTGCAATGAGCGATATGGTGAAAACGATCAAAAACAGCTCAAAATGGAAAAAAAAATGGGCTGCGCCCTATGTTCCGCAATTAGCTGTAATTTTATAAAGAGGTTGAAGATTGGACGCCGCTTAGTTGACGCGGTAACTAACAGACTCTATAACGCGAGGTACGAGCGCAAATAGGATAATTCTAATCAGCAACCCCCGTACTTTCAGTACGGGAGTTGCCGCTATTCAACGACCTTCATGATCTTTCCTATTCAGCAACCGCCACCCGGATCAATGCTGCCGCTGATGCTGCCATTGTCATGAGCAGCACTGAGCACTCCCGCCCTTCTTCTCAGCAAATAAAGTAGTTTTTGTCCAATCGGTCGATTCCCGAGTCTCAAAATTTGCAAAATAGTGCACTATAGGCAATGTTCGAGTCAAGAGGCTGTGAATGCAGTGCTTCAGCTTATAAAGCTCCGGTAAAACATATTGCAGGTGCAGAGTGGAGCGAAGTTTATCACAGAGTGTATCACGACAGCCAAGGTGCTTGAAATGTCAACTTCAACTTGAAGGTGTTCCAAAGGCAGTCAAAATTTCTAGATGCCACTGGCAGTGCTACAGATTGATGAAAATTTTGAGGCTGTCTCGTCAAATGCTGTCCATAGCTATTCAAACAAGATGACGTGTAAGATCTTCTTATTCTTCTGGTAATTGCGAGTGGAACAGTCAAAATTTCTAGATGCCACTGGCAATGCTACAGATTGATGAAAATTTTGAGGCTTTCTCGTCAAATGCTGTCCATAGCTATTCAAACAAGATGACACGTAAGATCTTCTTACTCTTCTAGTAATTGTGAGTGGAACAGTCAAAATTTCTAGATGCCACTGGCAGTGCTACAGATTGATGAAAATTTTGAGGCTGTCTCGTCAAATGCTGTCCATGGCTATTCAAACAAGATGACGTGTAAGATCTTCTTACTCTTCTGGTAATTGCGAGTGGAACGCGGCACGGCACGGCATGGCGGAGCACGAATTATCCTAGCCGAGCTTATCACGTGGGGATTGCTGATTAGAATATTCTATTTAGCAACCCCCCGTACCTGTTGCTGATTAGAATTATCCGTGCAAATATTATAGAGTATCTGTCTTAGAGAGACTAGTGTGTAACGGCCGAGAAGATCGCATCGATTTTATTCATTGATATCATCGACGACTGAGACAACATGAGAGAGTGCATAGCCATCCTAGGATTTTGAGGGTCCTTATCACCAATTTCTGCTGGGAAATGCCCCAGTTGTCAAAGATCTTGCAAGAAATTGAGAGATATTGCAAGAAGTTGGACAATTTGTCAAATCTTTCAATATCTTTCAAGATCTTCTAAGATAACATGAACTTTCAATATTTGCCCCGGTATTCTTGTCCGAGATCTTGAAAGATCTTGGCAAAGATCTTGCGAGATCTCGATCAAATTTTGAACCCATCCAAGTCATCTTTCCTTGATATTTATCCTGAATCTTTAGAGATCTTTCAAGATCTTGGCTTTGCTTTTTTCTTCCTTTCCCGCTTGAATCTCAAACCCCGGCAAATGCTCCAGCCACATCATATGATTTCGGCACCACACATAGCCACTGATGATCCATCGCTCACAGATGATTGATGGCGCATCACATTTGTTGGACTCGTCGATGCTTGTACTATGAATGTCCACCGTGTTTCTGTACTGGATAATATAATTTTGTCTAACCAACAAGGTGGTCCGTTTATGCTGCCAAGTAGCTCCCGTTTGGCCATCGAACACATTCGGTCGCGCGGACTTACACTTAGTGTACATGCTCCAAAACCTTCTGGTCCAGACCCCTAAAGTCTTCTCGTTCACCTGTCCGGTCTACGCAATATCAAATTACTGTCCGGCCATCAGATCATTCGTGTCCACCCGACATTCACTTCCTGTCCAACGTTTACGGATCTCGACAACCCCTGCCTGGACCGAATGCTTTGATCTTCAGCCGTCAATTTTGCCAGAGACTTTATGAAAGCCCCAGATCAAGGCTTTCATTTCAGGCCCCGACTCTGGTCTCCCAATGTCTCTGCCGAGATATAAATTTACATCAAGGCCCGTGAGACCATGCCAGGTTGGTACTCGATCTCTTCTTCGCGGCGGATTGCAATGTAATTCGGTACTTTGGGTTCAAAAAGCACCTCGGGAAATCTTAGGTGTGACTGATGCCAGTTCAACTTTTGATGTCAAGCTGCGGCACGAGTTAAATGTTCGAATTGATCCAGTGATGCGCCTGCTCTCCCGCGTCAAACAATTTTGATTGATTTCTTGGAACATCTGGGCAGAAAAGTGGGATAATTCTAATCAGCAACCCCCCGTGCTAAAAGCACGGGGGTTGCCGCTATTCAGCAACCCCAGTTGATGAGATAAGATAAGATCAACAGCGGCGGCGGCCGGGCCGGTACACCACTCACGCGCTCAGGACCGCCAAGCTCAGCTGTTCCTATACCCATCGAGACCAGAGAATGACAGGGAATGACGTAGGTGGGTTTCTGGCTCAGTACTTTGAAATGCATTTGCGTCATATCAATTTAAAAGCACATCGTAATGTGCAACTCGCTCGATTCAGTGTAATTTTGAACTTGTGTGCAATTCGAGCCTAGAAAATCTGAAAATATCTGGGGAGCTTCGCAAACTTGTTTCACAACCATAATATTTTTTTGAGAGAAATCAAGTTCTATATTAAGGCAGAGGCGATGCAGATAATGGCCGGAGCCGAACTACCTACACTTCCCAAGGGCACTTGGAGCGATTATGGCCAGGTTGATGGCATCGCGAACAACAGTTCTGACGACGCGGAGCAGCGGCACTTTGCGTTGATGTTCCACCACCACCTTGCGGATGTCCTTCCGTCGTACCAGTAAGTTGCTTAGTTAGTGGATGCCCTTTGCTGCGTTCCACTATGGGCGGATCTTGAAATGTGTCGTGGCGGACCTCGTCTTGCGAGTCATGTCTGCAGTCATTCATTATATATGACTGAAGAGAAATGAACCATACTTACCCGATTTGAACGAGACGTTGGCGCAAGTCGTCCAATTGCTCTTGAGTCTGAATCCCATTGATCATTGACCTGACCTCTGCCTGGATAGTATTGTAAACAGTGCGCTGGGGAATCGTTTGGGTTGGTGGAGGTGGTGCTGTCTCCCTCAACGCTGAGACCGGGTTGGATATCGAGGCTGCAGGCAATGCCTTTGCGGTGAACTGAACAAGACGGCTTGTGGGCCGATCTTGGAATATAATTGGATCGAGCTCGTTGACAGCCAGATCAGGGTTCTGGTACCAACTGAGCAATAATTCAGCTGGGGTTGAATAATAGGGCCACAGTGACGCACCGTGGTCTAATCAGCGAGATGTGGAACGGAAGCCCAGGGATTTTCAACCATGCTGTGAAAAAATGGCGGCAGACCAAGCCTAAATTCAGACCCATACAGCAGTCACATATGTATCTTCCATCGGGGAGGATTGCGATAATGTGAGCAGCACCTGAATTGATGTGGGTGATCTTGACCAGGTGAATAGGAACAAGGCCTTGGTTCTGGACGAGGTGGAGAAGCCAACGGGTCTCTATGTATGCACTGTCATTTGAGAAGTCATTCATTGCATGCTATTTTTCATAGAATTTATTAATGTGATGTGGATGAGATATGAAATGAACAGACGCACATTTTGTTCATCCCCCTGCCATTCATAACCTAACTCCACTTCATTTCGACGAACTGCGTACTCCGTCTTTGAGAGGTATCAGTCAGTCAGTGTTCGCACTCGATGACAGTGACCAGCCGCACCCAGTTCCTGGTACCCTCTGGGAGCTGCAGAATGTCTGCTTGATAAAAGACAGACAGCTCCATTTGCTTAAAGGATGTGCTGAGAGCAAATGGTCCCACATACTCCCGTAAATGCGCCATGATCAGTGTGAACAGAGACTCAATTTGCCCGGGATGTTGCCTGCGAGATGACTACAGAAACAAATTAGATTTTGAACCAATGATCAACCTGAAATTGGGAGCCATACCTCTCGAGAACGAATTAAATCTGCTCCTGTTTGCTGTTTCGAACGCTCATTCAGAGCGGTGAAGAGCTGAAACAAGGTTTTCTTCGCTCCACCGAGAGCCTTGGTTACCCGGTTTTCTGTCTCCACACGGCCATTAGTACGTATACCTGCGGTGAACAAGTGACTGATCCACGCCCATGCCCAGCGATCGCGCACAGTATAAAGCTCCTGCAGGTAGCTTCGTGCACCCGGATAGCGTGCAACCATCGCTTGCCAAAGACGATCGAACTCCGTGGGGGACACAGCACGGTAGGCTGCCCAGAAGTCGTGCTGAAAGTTTTGCCAGTCACCCCCGAGTGCGCGCCGCAAGTTCTTGTCAATGTTTTCAAGAAGATGTGAGAGGCAGTAGACGTGGAATGTAAAAACAAGAACCAGCGCGACAGCAGCAATGAGGGCAGGATCACGGTCGGAGATCAGAACTTCGGGGTGAACACCACCAGATGCCTGGAGATGGCAGCGTAGAATCCAAGCATGGGTCTCAGTATCCTCCTTTTTCTGAAATGCGTACCACCCATTTCGAGATTTTCCATGAGAGTCAATGATAATACCAATGTTCAGCGGGTATTGTTTGTCATTCCGATTGTAGGAGTTGTCGGTGAGAAGGATGTCAGGATAACGGCGGGTGAGTTGGGATTGAAGGGGTGACTGCCACCAGAGCCCAATAACAACATTGTGGTCATCGAGTCGCAATTCACTATCCCATCTGGGCTCCGTGCGTTGAAACGGTGCACTCGAGCGTGGCCTATGCTAGGACTGATATAGAGTGATGCAAAACACCAAACCAACCAACCAACACACACACAACACACAGTGCGGACTTGAGTTCAGGTCTACACCGCAGTATACGACTAAGATTGAATCAACACTTATTGATATTTGGACGAATCGAACTTCAGAGTCTGTCTAGGACTTGTGGGAGGCAACGATAGTTGATAAACAACTGAAATGGGCTACCAAGTTACCGAAGCAACGGGTTTTTATATGGGTTTTATGTGTTCCTAGGAACGGGCTTTACTCCCTAGGATGCTACTGCGATCACTAGGAGTGGGTATAGGGGACTGCGACCACACCGATTCGTGGAGTTCCAACAGACGACCTGTGTGTACAAACGACAGGTACCTTTTAGACGGTATTGCGATGCTACCAATTCGTAGAATGCCAACAATAGACCTTGGCTCTCAGGCACTGAGGTACCTTTGTACTGTGATCGCACCAATTTGTACGATTCCAACAGCAGACCTTGGTATACAAACCAAGGTACCTTTAGGGTACTGCGACCGCACCAATTCGTACGGTTCCAACAGCAGACCTTGGTATACAAACCAAGGTACCTTTAGGGTACTGCGACCGCACCAATTCGTACGATTCCAACAGCAGACCTCAGTATACAAACTGAGGTACCTTTTCACTAGCAGTGGCCGCTACAAGCGAGCTTGGTACTTAAAGCTTTCGAGTGTAGCCAACAATCAAAGGTCTTATATTGAACAGATACAGAAGATATGAGTTAACAAATCTCTGCAGCTAGGTCAAGAGTACACCAATGCCTTGACCAGCAGTGCTTCGACCAAAGTCTAGGCAATACTGGGGCATGATGTCCTCCTGAACTGCAGGATCTAGCTGGGGTTTTATACTACTTTGAAAATACATGACAGTGAGATATGAGTAAACAGAAATAATACGAAATGAGTAACTGAGTAGGGAGTATTGGAAATTCGGAGAGATGGCAGGTCATGCCGCCATGATTCGTAGCTGAAACAGCCGAAACAGTCATCAAGATGACTCCTAGGAGCCATCTGATTCTTCCTAGGAACGGCCGTGCTGACGCGTATCCTGCCATGAAGACGTTTTGAGGCGGCTTGGTTTGTAAACACCAAGCCTTTGGTCATTTCGTTGAGCTAAAGGATGCCGCAGGGCCGTCTAGCCACGCAACCCGCTCGGGTATATGTTTCTTCTAAACCAGCTTCCACATGTATTTCAAATATGGTTGCTTTGTCTTTGTATTTGCCTTTGCAACGCGACACCTGTGTCACGTGTGTTCTAGACCTATAGCCAGGTCCCGTGGGCTATGCCTGGTGGTTCGTACTTCGTTGGAAGTAACCCTAGGTAGGGTGCGCCACTCAGTCGTAATAGTAATTACTGCTCCTAGGACGGTTGACCATCCTAGACATGCAGCTATCCGTTTGTACGATGTCCCCTAGGGAGGATAATTACCCTATTTAGGGTCAACGCCGTGCTATAAACCTCAACCGTGCAGTCTCTTGGGTTGTTTCCAGATATAATCCTCGTTGTCTGCCTTGGGCTTTGGCATATCTCCTTGGTATGGTGTCTAACTTCGCCGCGCAATCCGCCCCTACATATAGGTTATGGACTGAATCAGACGGTGCTTCCTACTATATGACAGCGATCCCGACTCCCATTTGGGAAGAGCCAAGAATCCCACATACATACACTATTCCAGACCTCTTGTATCATTAACACTCAGTCAGCAGCTCGGAGCTCACTCTGACTCTAATTGTATATCACCGAACAGGGTCCTTAGGAATGGTGACTGTTCCCTTATAGATGTTCCTAGGGAGGTAAGCCGTCCCTAGGAGCGACAAAATAGCTGGTTTACACGCCTAGGCGCAGACCCGCCGTCTCAGCGTTTAGCGTTGTCGATTGCATTGAGGATGGATGTAATATCACCGCCCAAGTGTGCGACATCTTCCCTAGCTTGCCGACGGGCGTCATTCAACATGTTAGATATTTGACGATCCTCGAGTGTGTTTTCAGGGAAGTGTGAGTGAAGGACCTGGCAAATATGGCGGGCATCAGAAGGAGTTATCATGCAAGTACGAGCAAAGAACCTTGGAAATATGTTGGCGTGAGAAAGATTCAGAAAACGGGCAACTACATCGCGGTGCTCCTGTGTGGGAAGGCGCGAAGCTGCACCACCGATTGGAATCTCCCGCTCGTGGTTATGCTGGAGATCAACCAGGCTGAGGTACCACTTGGTTGAGGCTGGCAAACGATTCACGTTCACATGTGCCTTGCACTGGGTCTTTGCAGACTTCCCCTGACGATAGTCGGACGGATCGATGTCAAGATGGTGTGTGGGTGTTGCATTGCGATACCGGTTGCAGCGCAGTGTTCGCTTTGTCAACACGCCAGCATCTGTTTTGTATGATTGACCAAAGACCCACTTATGCCCCGCCTCCTCCTGGTGTGAATAAATCGCGTGGATTGCCTCGTCAAGCGTTTCAAACTCTGCACCACGTCGAGTTTTCCCAGACTCGGGTTGAATAATGCGGCTAGGGATGTGAGGTTTAGAGTCGGGTTCAATCTTCGCACGAGAGCGAGGAGGGGAAATGAGATCGATGACCAAATCTAGAGCAGCTGTCTTGCGAGGACTAGGTGCATGTTTCCGCCTGATGCTGGGACGGAAGGGGCTGACAATAATTGGATAGGATGGACTTAAGCTGAGATCAACGATCTCCTGCTTGGTTGCGAGTCGTGGAGGAGTGCCTGGACTAGACGGGCGGATTAAGGTAGGCCCAGTAGGCGGCGTGCACAGATCAATAACCTCGGATTTGATATTCCGAGGCGGGGTTTTCGGCACAGGAGTGCTGCTATAGGCAGTGAGGTCAAAATCAAAATGGCCAATTGGTGGATCATCCAAATTCATTGCTGTGAGCTTTGAGATCGGTGGTACAGCGGGTGCTCGAAGTTCAAATGCTGGAGCTAGACTGGATGGGCCAGCGGCGGACGCAGCAGTAAGAGGAGGTTTTGATGGTGATGTGTTCGGACTATTTGGGAAGATTACTGGCTGTGCCTTGATTTCGATGAGCCAGTCGAACACAGGGTGCTTTAACTAATTCACATAAGTTGGATAAAGACAGTGATCATGGAACTGGGGCTCACGTTGGCTGTAGGCATATACATATTAAAATCGTTGTATCCAACAGCGGCAGGCTCGAAGCCAGGCTGTTCTCCAATACTGACACGGGTACAGGGTGTCACCCAGTCAGACAAGGACTCCTAAAAGAAGTAGCTCTCACAGAAATTCGTCCCGAAAGTCCTCGGACTGCTTTGCCCGCCATGGGCGGGTGCCAATGTTGGCTCGCAACTCAGCGAAATTTGTTGCAGCAATGCCACAACTCCCGCAACCGGCCATTGTTGATTGACGGTCAATGGTGCCCGCGCGAATTTGGGTATTAGGTGTTGCGCTGTGGCTCGGAAGACCCGACAAGACCCATCGAAGGATGGGGAGAATGTCTTTGGCAGCAGGGAGGTGCATTGAGTCACCGAAATCGATATCTTGTAGGCGAAACTTGACAAAGGCGGAGTAATGTGACGTGGTCCATGCTGAAAACACAAAGGTTTCAACCTTGCCAGGTCGAATGCGCTCTCTGACATGGATTATGTTCTGGCTGTAACGTCGTTGGGGCTGTGCATAGAGGATCCAGCAGTCGTTGATAAATGAGGTGGGGAAAAACAGGAAAGTGGGTTCGTCCTCCATGACGAGTGCAGCCCGTCGGAATTAAGTCAACTCGGCGCGGGCATTTAAAATGTCCTCGAGCGCCCAGCGTTCGTTGAGTAAGCAGCCAAGAGTGAAAATAGGAGATCGAGTAACGATGAATCCTGCCAAGGGCTCGTTAACTCGATTGAGACTGAAGGCATGCAATAGATGAGGGAGAAGAAGATTCTTGTGGTCAAGATGAACCAAAAGATTAGAAGCCGAATTGATGCTATATATATTATTGTTAACGTTGATTATAAGGCGGATCTAATCAAGACGTGTAAGTGAGATATGCTGTGGTTGTGGAATATCCATACCTTCGAAAGATGGTATTGAACGGGATGAGGCATGCCCACAAGACTAATAACAACAGAATGAGCACCGTGTTGATGATACGCAAACTCCATCACACTGGTAATCTGCAGAAGATCATCCAGGCATGGAATGAATTCGCCGACAGCCAGATTTATGTCCACAGAGTTTGTGGGTATATTCTCGTCAAACATCCATTGCACGATGGAATTTTTGGGCAAGACAGTGGGGAGGCCGTCATTTTTCACAATATAATCGGCAGTTGCGACAGTCATTTCGGCAAAGTACTCGGCCGAAAATTGAGAACCAGGCTGAGGTGAGGTGTATTGAGCATATGAAATGGGGCCGGACTCGTCTCCAGCTGCAATATATGTCAATTTTACATCAGCACAGAGATTCAATGGCCATACTTGAATTTGCGCCCCCCGGAACCACTACTCTCAAATCCAAATGGGACAATGGCCCTAAGCCCAGTGACTTTGCCGTATCGCTCCAGGCAACACGTCGACTACCATGAGTGAAGTACAGGCCATCGGGACTCAGTGGAACGAGCTGAAGTGAGATCAAGTGATCATAAATTTCGCTGATACTTGTAGGGTCTGTGACGAAGGCTGCAAAATGGTGAGATGAACATACCAAGATTAGTAGTGAACATTAGACTCACGAACAGGGACAGAACGTGTCTTCAAACCCCGGATGAAGACGGTGTACCGTTGCTGGCCGCATGTCTGGTGCATCCTGCGCTGAGATATGAATGACCAATGTGAACGGTGGCGGCATCGTTCCAGAAACAATGCAAGGGTTAAATGGTATCGGAAAAAACAGGGAAACAACATCGAGGCTATGCAGCAGAGGGTTAATACTATGAAGGGCCTTACCGGTCAAAAGCCTTTGTGTGCACTTAAACATGTGTATTTGCCTGAAATCTTGCGAGATCTTGCAAGATCTTTCAAGATCTCTCGAGATTTTTAAAGATGACCAAGATCTTTCAAGATCTTTCGAGATTTACAACTTTCTTCAGCCAGCATGCTCAAGATCTTTCAAGATCTTCCCTCTTCAAATATCTTTCAAGATCTCTCAACATCTTCTGACGTGCTCTACTGCTTGATTTTTGCTCGAGATATTCCGATTTCTTTCGAAATCCCAAATACAAACATACTGCCAGAAGGTTGTCTGGTCTTTGAAGATCTTTCAAAACCACTTTTCTGCTCAGATGTTCCAAGAAATCAATCAAAATTGTTTGATGCGGGAGAGCAGGCGCATCAGGCGCATCACCGGATCAATTCGATCATTTAACTCGCAGCTTGACATCAAAAGTTGAACTGGCATCAGTCACACCTAGGATTTCCCGAGGTGCTTTTTGAACCCAAAGTACTGAATTACATTGCAATCCGCCGCGAAGAAGAGATCGGGTACCAACGTGGCATGGTCTCACAGGCCTTGATGTAAATTTATATCTCGGCAGAGACATTGGGGGCCTGAAATGAAAGCGTCGATCTGGAGCTTTCATAAAGTCTCTGGTAAATTTGACGGCTGTGTATTCGGGATTCCACGAGAGCTTGGCATTCGGGCCCGCAGATCATCTCTGAGCAGTCGAGCACAGCTCAAATTGGGTTGTGTTGTGAGAATGGCCGGGTAATTTGCCTTGTTGATACTTGTACCGAAGAGTTGTCCTATGGCGAGCATTACACCCTCAAAGATCAAAGGATTCGGTCCAGGGGTTGTCGAGATCCGTAAACGTTGGACAGCAAGTGAATGTCCGGTGGACATTTATAGTACACGCATCTGGGCTTAGGGACGAGTCCAACAAATGTGATGCGCCATCAATCATCCGTGAGCGATGGCGCATCAGTGGCTATGTGTGGTGCCGAAATCATATGATGCGGCTGGAGCGTTTGCTGGGGTTTGAGATTCAAGCGGGAAAGGAAGAAAAAAGCAAAGCCAAGATCTTGAAAGATCTCTAAAGATTCAGGATAAATATCAAGGAAAGATGACTTGGATGGGTTCGAAATTTGATCGAGATCTTGCAAGATCTTTGCCAACATCTTTCAAGATCTCGGACAAAAATACCGGGGCAAACATTGAAAGTTCATGTTATCTTGAAAGATATTGAAAGATTTGATAAATTGTCCGACTTCTTGCAATATCTCTCAATTTCTTGCAAGATCTTTGACAACTGGGGCATTTCCCAGTAGAAATTGGTGTTTTGTCCGATAAGGACCCTCAAATAATACATTTCTGAGGATTTAACGAGATGCACTGACCAACAAAGACCAAGGATGTGCCAGAACAAAAGGAAAAATAGCCCAACCCATAAGCAATAAGAAGAGGGGAGATAGCCGGTGCAACATAGGATCGAAGAAACACCAATCCAAGAAGCGCAGTGAGGAATGGGAAGAGGAATAGTCCGAAATTCACAATACTCCATTGCAGTGAGTGAAATCCAACAGCCTCTGGGGAGGATCGAAAGAGTGTACCGCGCTCTGGTAACCCAGAGTCAGCCGGGAATGAAGGTTGAATGCAGAACATACTCGGAAGAAGTTTGTTGGGAGGGCGATTATTGTATTTGGAGAGGACTTTTTCCATGAGGCTGAGGATATTGGGTTGTGCTAAAACCAAGGTCAGAGTCCTGCTTAAATAGTGGTTCATGGTCGCCTCACTGTTATTCCGGAGTCTCCTATTTGCAAAATGTGAGTGATAGGTGTAGAAGGCAGTGACGGCCGCAACATTGCACTGCTTTGGCAAGTAGCTCGGAGTCAATTCATCCTGAAAGCTCAAGGTTCAAGCGCCGGTTGAGGGGCATAATGGAATAGTTCTTGGATGAGTGCCTCGTATGTATATATCAATAGTGTTTTCTTGGTGAGAACAGTCGCATTTTTGAGTAAAAGTTGAATATCAAATGACATAGCCTTTAACACTGCAGTCCAGGGCTGTGTTTGAAACCTGGGCAGATGGTTCAACGTGAGAAACCTATGCTCGAGAATCACAGGGAGAAAGAGCCTGAATCAATTAAGCACAACAGACTCGCAGCATCGCTTACATGATCAAGGAAGTAAGAACAGAACGATGATGTCACCTTTCCCGACACTTGAAGCCAATGTCGGGGATTCTGATATCGCAAATGACACTCTATCTTAATCCTTTGCATGCAGCCATAGTACAGTACAGCGAGAAGCGGGAATTGAGGGTCAGTACTAACAGCACACACCGGTATATACAATTGCAATGATCTATGTAAAGTTTGTTGGAGACTGAACTATACGTGAGTATGAAGACCTCACACGGACATAAGGTACACGAGTCATTATTACCTGAACTATACGTGAGTATGAAGACTATACTACTGTTAGATAGTGTATGTGCGGTAAAATGAACGGCTCACCCTCACACGGACATAAGGTACACGAGTGAGGGACGCGGTGGTGCGGTCACGATGTATGAACACCGTGACCGGCACAGCCACAGCATAGCCACTAAGGTAAAAGTCCGTTAAGTCCGAGTCGTCTACGATACCTCGTCCAACACACCCCCTCGATGAGGACTGCGGCAATATACACACACACCCCCTCACGCTGGAACACCCCCTGGTTTCAGCACCCCCTCAATCCCGAGCAAAGCGCGGTGGCGGGCGAAAGTGGGAGCGGGTAGGGCCTTAGTCAAGGTGTCGGCGACATTTAGGTCGGTGGGGACATGGGGAAGGAAGACCTTGCGCTTCTTGACACAGTCGCGGATGTGGTGGTACCGGTTCTCGATATGCTTCGCACGGCTATGGAAGGACTGGTCGTTGGCGAGCACAATAGATCCGTTGTTATCCGCGCGCACGGGAGTGGGTCCTTCGACAGGCACGGTTATGCCGCGTAGGAGCATCCGCAACCAGCAAGCTTCTTTTGAGGCCTCTGAAGCGCCGATGTATTCCGACTCCGTCGATGAACAGGTAACCACCTTCTGCTTTCGTGATGCCCAGGAGATAACGCCGGACCCTAGTGAAAAACAGTAGCCCATGACAGATTTGCGTTCCATCGGGTCGTTGGCGAAGTCTGCGTCGGTGTAGCCTGAGAGAATGATGGGCTCCTTGCCACCAAGAACGAGACAATAGTCCCTCGTACCCTTGAGGTAGCGGACGACCCGTATGGCAGCGGCCCAGTGATCCTCGCGGTAGCAGTCAAGGAAGCATGCAAGTTTCGAGACGGCGAAGGATATGTCGGCGCGGGTGGCGGTGGAGACGTACATCAGGGAACCGACTAGTGAGCGGTAGGGGATATTGGCTAGGCGAGCGGCGAGTTCGGGGGAAGGTTTGTCGAGAGGGCGTTTCAGATGTACGCCAGTCTCCATGGGAGTAGACACAGGGTGCGAATCAATCTGCTGGAATTGGACGATTATCCGGTCGATGAGGGCGGTCTGGGATAAGGAGATGGTGAAACGTTCAGGGTCGCGCACAATGCCGATCCCCAGGCAGAAATTAACGTCACCGAGGTCCGAGATTTCCCATTTGGAGCGGAGTTGCTTTTTGAAAAGGTCGTTGGCGGCGCGATTGCTAGCTGCAGCGATCATGTCATCGACGTGGACTGCGACGAGGTTTGTGGAGGACCCCGGAATATACCCTAAGAGGCCAGGTCCGGTGCCGGACAAAATTTTGAGGATTTGCCCGCCAAACCTAGGTCCAGGACGGACAAAAATTGGGGGTCGAAGACAAAAATGCCAGGTCCCGTCCGGACAAAATTTGCGATCTGTCCGACGTTGAGGCCAACTTTTTTTGTCAAAAACCACCTATTTCGACGTGTTTCGGTGCAAAAACCCGGTCGATCGCTCCAATTTGACGAAAACGACGTCAAAAACAGGGCCAGAAGAAAAAATTGGCATTTTCTGGGTCCTGGGAGCCAAAATTACCCTTTTTGGATGATCCCATCAGCTCTCGGCTAGGTTCAGGACGGACAAAAATGCCCAGATTCCGCCAAAAACTGTCCGGACAAAAATCCCCAGATTGGGGATTTTGGGAACCTAGCCTTCGACAATACATTCCGGGGTCCTGTTTGTGGTCCCGTCCGCCGTACGACGCACATAGACGCACCATTCGCACATCAGGCGCTTGAAACCCCACTCGATCATCGCCTCATCCATCGTGTGATTCCACGACCTCCCCGCTTGCTTCAAACCATATAGCGACTTCACCACCCTCCAGAGCCATCCCTCCTTGCCCTTCTCCTCGTAATGGCGCGGTTGTCGAGCGTACTGGATTTCGTCTGGAGGAAGAGGTGCGTTTAGGAATGCAGTTTTTATGTCGATCTGTTGAATGTCCCATCCTCGCGCGGCCCCCACATGGAGAACGGCGCGGAAGGATTCAAGGCGAGCCGTCGGGGACGTCGTCTGTATAAAATCCCGGCCATAGATCTGGCGGCAACCGAGTATGCAGTACCGCACTTTGTTCCGTATGACTTGGCCCAGGGCGTCTCGTTTGCGGGTGTACACCGGCTTGACGTCCAGGACAGTTTTGTTGAGCGGTACGTCGCCAGGAGGGATGAGCTCATATACCCCAAGCGAACACAGTGCGGCGAGCTCCTCGTGGGTCCCTGCGATCCATTTTTCTCTGTCTGGGGCCGCCATCGCTTCGGTATGGTTACGGGGATCGTCGGGGCACTCAACATCAATCGGATTTTCGAGAACGTACGCGTTAAGCTCAGCCCACATGGCGTCCTCCTCTCCATCGTCATCCTCTGGTGTCTCCGCGATCGTCTGTTGTATGTCGAGGAGAATCTGCATCTCTCCATCGTCCTCGACGATGTCGTCGTTCGCAGAGTGTGCAGCGGGTTTCCTGGTACGCGTGGATCGGCGAAGCGGGGGAGATGAGGGAGGAATGGGAGTGGCGGTGGTGGGAGTAGGTATAATGGTAGACGGCATGGGATCGTCCGCAGGTGGCAGGGTCGACGTGCGCATGGGTGGGTCGATGGAGGATGGTTGATCGTCAGGTACGCCAGCAGGTACAGGCGCGTCTGAGGGGGTTTTAGCGAGCAATAGATCCTTATTATAAGAGATCTTCTCTGATTGGTTATCCTCAATGAACCGTACGTTCCCTGAGTCGAAGATTTTCCCCGTCGCGCGTTCCCAGCAGCGATAGGATTTGGAATGAGGGGTGTACCCGATGAGGACGCACTCGATAGAACGCGCATAGACTTTCGGGTTGTGAGTTTCAATGAAGACAAAAGCCCGACAGCCGATCTCGCGAAGATGGGAGAGATTCGGTTTGCGCATCTCGAAACATTCGTGTGGGGTGCGATTGCCCTGAGACTTTGAGGGTGTTCTAGCGTGTAAGTAAGCCGCAGTCACACAGAACTCGTCCCATAGTGATGCTGGAGCGCTGCATCCAAGGCGCATTGCGCGCGCTTTCCCGTGTATGACGCGGTGAAAACGCTCGCATTTCCCGTTCATCTTAGACTTGTACGGGTCCGTCCACTCGACCTTGATGCCGTGCTCCGCGCACCATCGCTCAAATGCCGTGGACTTGAGTTCGCCGTTGTCAATCAAGTAGCACTTCACCCTCTCGCCTGTCGTCGACTCCACGAGACGCTGCCAGTCTTTGAGGCGATCAAACGCAGATGCTTTATCGGGGATTGGGATTGACCAGCCGCGGGAGGTACAGTCGTCAATTAAGTCTAGAGTATAATGGTTTCCGCTGCGCGATTTGACGTCTATTTTCCCACTCAGGTCCACGTACACCTTCTCCAAGCGCCGC
Source organism: Mycena epipterygia (assembly GCA_029281465.1). NCBI lineage: Eukaryota > Fungi > Basidiomycota > Agaricomycetes > Agaricales > Mycenaceae > Mycena > Mycena epipterygia. Next base: position 162,250 of record JARJCQ010000044.1, on the reverse strand, counting down.
TTCGACTTCTCCCCCTCACGCACTCTTGGAACGACGGTGCGAGCCTGTTTCCCGCGGATGCACGCGTCACAAATGGGGGCATCAGAGGAAGTATCGAGATCCATACCGTCAGCGCCGTTGCCTTGATATAGGTCTACAACGGCTTGATGGTGTGCGTGTCCCAGGCAGAGGTGCCAGCTGCGGAGATCGCGAGTGGAGGCGCTGGCGACGGAAGCGGAAAGATGAGCGGGCTTGATGTGCATCTGATAGAGATTGCGGGAAGGGTGGACTGATCCGGTGCACACAACTTTAAGAGCGTTATCTGTGATCCAGGTGGATGTATTGTCGAAGTGAAAAGCGAAATTGCAGGCTTGGGATAGACGGAGGACCGACAAGAGGCAGATGGATGCGTTGGGGACATATAGGACATTCTCTAGTGTGAATTTATCGGTGATGATGGTGCCTATCCCGGTGGCGTTGATGCTACTGCCCTGGAAACCTCTGATGGCTCTGGCGGGGATGGGAGTGAAGGTGGCGAAGTCCGCGCGGTATGGAGATATATGGACATTTGCACCCGAGTCAGCGAATATTAAGAACGCGACCTCATCCGCTGAATGGGCGGTGGGCGTCGTCCAGTCGTCCCAATCTACGGATACGGAGGGTTCCAAGCCCGCGAGCCACACTTCGTCCTCGTAGATGGGGTCATTGGTGGTGGGTAAAGGGTCCGTGCGGAGTTGTGCAAGATTCGCAGAAGGTGGCGAGGAATCCTTGGTAACGGGAATGACATAGAAGTCCTCGCCGTGCGTGGTGATATACGCACGCCCGGCGCCATCCTTCTTGAAGTCGCGATTCCCCGTCTTGCCTGAGCTGCTATCACCCCCACCACCACTCGCGGTCTTTGCCTTTGCCTCTTTGTCCGCCAGCTTCTTCGCTCGCGCCTCGTCCACGGTTTTACCCGCCATATTCCCCCCCGGAGCTGTGCAATACTCCCAAGTATGGGACGTAGGACGGCCGCACGCCGGCGTGGTGCAGAGCTTGCGGCGTGATGACGTGGAGGAGGACGTGTGAGTCGCTGCGAGGGCGGTGCTGCCGCCGTCTTCGTTGCCGAATTCTCGCTTGGTGGACAGCCGCTCTTGAATTATGGCGGTGCTGAGATTTGCTTGCCCGAGGAGGGACTCGACAAAAGAGGGGTGCGCGGACAACGCGTTCAGCATGCCGCATGTGAGGAAGGCGTCGGCGTCTACAGGACCCGCTGCCCATATGGCGTGATTGAGGTCGGTGAGCGCCGTGGTAGTCTTCGCGAAGGTGTCAGGATCGCTCCCATACTTCATGCTAAAGAATTTTTTCATAGCTTTGATTTGCCCGACAGGGCCCCGCACCTCATGGCGGTTCTGCAACACCGCCCAGACCTCTACCGACGTGCCGCAGCGTTCAAAGTGCGTGTGTTCCGTCTTCGCCGAACATGCCATGAGGTACGAACGAACGACACGGTCGCTGTCGATCCAAGCTCGGTAGTGCGCGGGATGTGTAGTCGGCGACGGAGGAGCGGAGTGGTCGGGGTCGAGGAAACGCCACGCGCCCGGTTGCATACCGATTTCGTTCTTCACCCGTGACGCCCAAGGAAGCCAGTTGTCAAACTCCAGAGCCAGCTTGTCGCTCTCGACCCATCCCGTAGCAGAGAGATGGAAGGGGCGAGGGACAGGACCGATGTCGTGAGTAGTCGACACCGAGCCGAATAAGCCCGGTTGGTACTGGTGCTGGTATGGTTGCTGAGGCTGTTGGGGATACGGCGGGAGCGGTGGTACGGTATAGAAGGCGGTCGGGGGAGGTACGGGAGGTGGGTGGGGAATATATTGGGCCGGCAAGGGGTCTGCGAAATGAGCGTGAGGGGCGGTAGGCGCGTAATGCGCGACCGACGGCCCGTGCTGAGCGAATGTAGGGTGTTCCACGGCCTGCTGAACGGGTGGATACGGGTTCCTGAGATCGCCACGGTACGGTGCACCTGGCACGGCCGACGTGTACGGGCGGGATGGCGTTGCCAAGGGCGATTCCCCCGAGTATCCGTCGTACGAAGCCCCCGGTGGTGCGTTAGGCGGCCACTGAATGCCTCGAGAATCCGGCCCGAGGAAGGGATTGTTGGAGGAGTGAGACGAGGGAAATGTCATCATGAAGTCGTTTCGGTCGTGTAAACGGTGGAAACACGTCGTAAAGTTGCACGCCGTATAGGAAAAAGTCCTCAAGTTCAAGTCGTCCAAGCTCATGTGTCGTCAACACAGAGCTAAATGCCCATAACCTGTTGGAGACTGAACTATACGTGAGTATGAAGACCTCACACGGACATAAGGTACACGAGTCATTATTACCTGAACTATACGTGAGTATGAAGACTATACTACTGTTAGATAGTGTATGTGCGGTAAAATGAACGGCTCACCCTCACACGGACATAAGGTACACGAGTGAGGGACGCGGTGGTGCGGTCACGATGTATGAACACCGTGACCGGCACAGCCACAGCATAGCCACTAAGGTAAAAGTCCGTTAAGTCCGAGTCGTCTACGATACCTCGTCCAACAAAGTTAAGGCTGCAGAGAGTAGAAAAGTGGGGGGAATTTGGGAAATTATGAAGGTAGTAGATTGGATATGACTCGTTGGTGGTCAAGAAGCAAGGGCGGCCACTCGATCACCAACAAAGCTGTTGCGGCTAGTCCCAGTGAGGCCGTTTAGCCGAGATTAGATTGATCTTATCTCTGAGGGGTTGCTGAATAGAATATTGCTATTTAGCAACCCCTGTACACTGGCACGGGGGGTTGCTGATTAGAATTATCCAGAAAAGTGGTCTTGAAAGATCTTCAAAAGAACAGACAACCTTCTGGCAGTATGTTTGTATTTGGGATTTTGAAAGAAATCGGAATATCTCGAGCAAAAAATCAAGCAGTAGAGCACATCAGAAGATGTTGAGAGATCTTGAAAGATATTTGAAGAAGGAAGATCTTGAAAGATCTTGAGCATGCTGGCTGAAGAAAGTTGTAAATCTCGAAAGATCTTGAAAGATCTTGGTCATCTTTGAAAATCTCGAGAGATCTTGAAAGATCTTGCAAGATCTCGCAAGATTTCATGCAATACACATGTTTAAGTGCACACCAAGGCTTTTGACCAGTAAGGCCCTTCATATAGGATAGATCTGCAGGCATAAGGCTTTGAGCAGAACTCACCGATATCTACAGTATGTGGACAAAATGATTGAACGATCGGTTTTCTGATCATATCTCAACGTTGAGACCACATTTTTGCGTCAAATAAAATGTAGGATTGTTGAGAAGGAGCCGCCCGACCGTTCTACAATGATGATGGGATCAAAATAGTATGATGCGCCATCAGTCGGGGCAAAATACAAAAAAGACCGGAAATTTGACGTTTCCAACTTGAGCTACAATTTTTTTGTGTAAAGGCCAAAGTGTCCAGATTGTAGTTCAAGATGTCCTCTGTCATCCTACATTTTGAATTATGCAAAAATATACAGGCAATAGCAAGATATCAAGCCCGCAAAATGGCCATTTTCATGCATTTTTCGCTGTTTTGGCCCATTTGACCCGTTTTGGGCCATTTTGCAGGCTTGATATCTTGCTATTGCCTGTATATTTTTGCATAATTCAAAATGTAGGATGACAGAGGACATCTTGAACTACAATCTGGACACTTTGGCCTTTACACAAAAAAATTGTAGCTCAAGTTGGAAACGTCAAATTTCCGGTCTTTTTTGTATTTTGCCCCGACTGATGGCGCATCATACTATTTTGATCCCATCATCATTGTAGAACGGTCGGGCGGCTCCTTCTCAACAATCCTACATTTTATTTGACGCAAAAATGTGGTCTCAACGTTGAGATATGATCAGAAAACCGATCGTTCAATCATTTTGTCCACATAGTGTATATCGGACTCCACGTACGGGGCGCTCTCACGCCGTTAGGACGGCAATACGTACGTGGGAGTGCATGAGGCAGTGCTGATTCTAAATGCGTATATATGCCGGCCGACTCACTGGGAGGAAGATATTTGCCTGTACTTCTTCCCCGCCATGCATACTTCAGTCGCGGCCCTTTTTCTCTCTATTCCTATTTACGGTACGCAGCCCACACGAAAGACCGATATATCGCAACTCACCTCTGCTGTTGAAGCATACGCGCAGACAGTGACACTCTTCGCTGTCTCGCCGTTCTCCACCGCTGCGCAGGCGCGGCCTACTCCCGTCGCCCTGGATTCAGTCAGGTTCACCGCTGAGGGTGTAGGCGCAGACGGGGCAACTACATATATCGAAATTGCAGTTGAGAGTGGCCTCGGACTGGCGAACCCCAGCGCGACGTCAGTCTTAACGACGTTCAGCCCAGTAACACTTGTTGGTACGGTTTTCGGTATCCGAGAGGCGCAGTCACCCTGACCCTCGGTCGCCTATAGCAAACTTCATCGCCGACGCATCTGGTTATGTAGTCGAGACCCCGGTCGGTGACAAGAGGGCCGTTACGGAGTCGTGCAGGTTTTCCAATGGGGTCGGCACCTGCGTGCTGGACCTGCCGGCGACCACAACGACGTTCTCTGGGACTGTTGTGCCCCTCGTTGCCACTCCCGCCGCCACCACTAGTACTCCCCACAACTCCGCACGCAGTATTGCGGGTTTTCTCGTTAACTTGGAGCATTGGGGTGTATTCTGTGCGATGATGGGGGCGCTGTTCCATATCCTGTAGTTTCCGATGTCCAAAAATATTTACATTTCCGCAGAGAATTCCACCTATACTTAGGAAATTGCGGGAGATCATCTCATTGATGTTCCGCTAGGACCGACTCATTTCCCTTGATACTACACTTGCTCGGGATGACATTAAGCTTTGGCGTTTCGCGGGAAGTAGAATGCAATACCAACGCGGGACTCACCATAGATTTGTTCCTGAGTCATCGATGCAGATCGTCTATCACATTGCACTGTGCAGCGATGGGAGTGCGCAACACGTCTTCGGGGCCCCAGCACGACAAGTCCTGAATCCAGATAGTCATGTCTCCACAACCCGCTGTTTGATATGTATGTAAGTATTTGAATTTAATGGAGCGGTGGCACTCTGAGTCTTCCCGTGCACCAATTCAGAGGCGGGATGAAAGCGTCAATCACCGACACAAAGATCCGAATGAAGAGCGGCGTGACTCTGGTGTAGGCCAAACACGTACTACCTTAGGCTACTCACACCTGAAGTTTGAACTGGTGAAGGTTATGAGGTGGTGTGTCGTACACCATGTCTGATCAACGTCTATCCATTCAAATGCCGTAGATGAGAAACTTTAAACTAAGATTCCGAGGAACGATGGAACCAGGAGAGCTGGCATTCGATGAATGTAAATATTTGCATTCCACGCGGATACTCCGTTAGTTGTCACAACGACCCAATTTGTCAACGAAAGGAAAAGACACGAGCAAAACAAATAAACAAATACTTGCATTTCGAATATTTTTGGGAAATGCAGAAGATGGACAGCAAACAACGAAAAAGAACAGGGAATCGAACCTGTTTCTTCTTGAGTCGATGGTAGATGGTGAGTAAATTTTTCCGAGATGGGTTTACTCACAGCAGAAAAAATACCCGCATGGCACCGGCTATAAGAACAGAAATATTAATGTGGCGCTGGAGCGTGGACGAGCAAGGGACACTGACAAAACAAACCAACAGTAGCTCCATTCGGGGCCGAATCGGGGCAGTCGTACATCACAACCGGACAAAATTTTAGACCATCTGTGAGGCAAAATCAGGACAAAAAGTTCTGAAGTGCCAAAATCGGGAACCGACCTCCCATGGGGATAATCACCGGTCCTCCAAGCTCTCACCACCTTGCGTTCGCCTCGGTCCCCGAGGCCCGCAAGACTCGGGCTGACAGTGGCTGGTCCGTGTCCGTCAACGCCCCCTCGTACGTCCAATTGCTGGCTCGACCTGCCACTAATAATTTATTGGCAGTGTCCCGGAATCCCTTGTTACGTGACGCCCTCCTGGCCCCTGTTTGAGCTCCAGAATTTTCTCCGCGCATGCGTATCATGGCAATGAGCAAATCCCGCGACAGCAACATAAAATTCTGGTTCCTGACACAGCAAATGCGGGAGATGTCGGTTACTGTTCCTTCCAGATGGCGTGGCACTGACTGGGCTTGCATCTGTTCCGTCCAAAATTCAAAGACAGAACACGTCAAGTCGCGTGACAAACACCGGACCGAGTGACTCACAGATACAGGAAATCAACGAAACATTATGACTTTCTCGGGAGATCGTCGCGATATAATTGCGATGAATCTCGCGCCACCGCTTAGCCGATTCAATGCCTCTCTGCACCTCTCGCTCGGAAGACTCTTATACACCATCAACGTTGGTAAACTTTTCGCACAATCCTGAGTCCTCCGCTCATTATGCACATCGCGAGTGAGAATTACACCAAGTCCACTATTTTGCCCGGCGTCCGCACTCCTCTTCTTCTGCGACTTCGCGTGCTCTACAGATAAGCATATCGTGCAGGTTTTCCGTCGTCAATGGCTGATGCGTAATATATGCTACATGCATCATGACTTGATTCTTGTCCTATGTCGGGAACGCTGACAACCGGCAATCACATCAATTTATTGGATAGTAATGTAATGTATGATGACTGGTGGCACCGCTGTATTCCTTCATAAGCCCAAGTCCTCACTTAGTGGACGGCACTACTCAATTTCTTCGCCGCCATGCTGGTTCCTGTCGCGGTTCTTTTGCTCTCCGTTTCCATTCGCGGTTCTTTTGCTCTCCGTTTCCATTCGCGGTACGCAACATTTTAGGCGAACGCCATAAAAACTCACTTACCCTGTCGAAGCATGCGCACAGCAGACCGTGACACTCTACGAGGTCTCTGACACCGCTGTGGGCCTGGGGCCCACTCTCGTCATCCAGGAATCAGTCACATTCGAAGCGGCTGGAATAGGCACAGACGGGGCAACCACATATCGCGAAGTCGTTGTTGAGAGCGCCCTTGGAGAGGGAAACCCCACCATGACGAGCCTCACACCGTTCAGGACTCCAGTGAAAGCCACTGGTACGCCTTCCCGTCTCGAAGCAGCCTTGCGCTTATTCGCGTTCTCCTGTAGGAAATTTCATTGCCGATGCGTCTGGCTACATCATCGAGGTCCCGTTTGAGGGCAGTATGATCGTCGCCGCCTCGTGCAGGTTTGGATCGGATGGTTCCGGCACCTGCGTGGCGGAGCTACTGGCCCCGCTCGCGACCACGACGACGTACTCTGGCCCTGTTGTCCCTTTCTACACCCTGATCACCACTCCCCATTCAAAAGGCCCTCCGGGCACGCCTGGCACCTCCACCTGTCCCTGTACCTGTCTCGTACACCGAACCCGTACCCCGACCACTGTACTGTATCAGCAGCATCACATTTACCTCGCACACATCTACGCAGTGCACAAAAGGGAACTTATGTGAAATAAAATAAGCACAGAACTCGGGGGATTCAAAAGGTGCTCACCTGGCGTTCATTGGCAGGAGCTCAAGGATATGTGTTTGTGAGGGGAGCGTGAACTCGGGGTATGTCTTCCTCCTCGACTTCCTCCATTGAGACGGTGCCTAGCGGGAGTTGAGTACATTGGCAAGCTGTGTAGTCCTGCAGGGAGCGGTGAGGCCATGATGGGAAGGAGTAGGAAGGAAGGAACGATGAATTGTGACGCCATTGCAATCGTTGGCAATGGGAATTTTAAATTCAAGACGCATGGACATGGATATCATATCAAACACATGGCTGTCATATCAAAGATATGTGGTGTTTCATGAATTTGAGGGGACATCCCTAGTCGCTGACCTTATACAGAAATATTGGGGGTGGTGTGACTCTCAGGCAACCGCTTGATTACACTAAATGGTCACCCAGAGGCAGCCCCCGTGTTTGCAAAAATCCAGTACTCTGTTTGATTGTAATCGGATGCTTGAAGATCAAGTGCTCATGGCTCGGAACAATCTGCTGCTCGTTTTGTGAGAAAATAGGTACTTACGCAGTACTCTGAAAGGATTCAGTGTGAATTTATTCGGATTTATTCATGGGACCCCCATGTTTTAAAAACCATTCGAACGAATGGCTCTGATCAGAAGGAATGATGGATTGTGACGCCATTGTGATCGTTGGCAATGGAAATTTTAAATTCAAGACGCATGGATATTAATTAGGCCTGTGGATATCGTATCAAACACATGGCTATCATATCAAAGATATATGGCATTTCATGAATTTGAGAGATAGGAATTCCGACCGTAACGCTCGAGTTAGTGAGAAACGAATATACGGGAAGAAGTTCAATAGGTTTATTCCTGGTACATTACATGTACAAAGGTGCTGGGTCCCAGAGTAGTGGTGTCGGGATCTGCTGATAATCACATGATGTGATAAACTGAAGGGGAGTGAGGCAGGTTTGAGTTAAACGTTCTGGGTGATGGGTCGCGGGATATGCCGAAAGAGCGTCACATGATGTGATAAACTGAAGGGCGACGAGGCAGGTTTGAGTTAAGGGTTTTTGGGTGATGGGTCTCGGGATATGCCGATGGGGTGGGAAAAGTCACATGGTGTCATGATCTGAAGGGGACCGAGGCAGGTTTGAGTTACAGAAAGTAGACCTGGAACCTAAGACGGTACCAGGAATAACTCCGCATCCCGTTCTAGTGCGGCCTTGCTCGGTAAATTGAAGCTTTGGGGTCTATTCTCCGCGGCGATAGGGGCGCTTTTCCATGTTTTGTAGTTCGCCACCGAATCTGCTATTTTCCTTTCTCCCCAAGCTAGCTACTGCCGCGTAGCCAGCATACCAGGTACGGAAACCAATAGAAATTAGTTCAGTTCAGTTCCATAATCACACTACGTTCACTGCCGATGTATTTTCTTGCGGTAGGTTGCAGTAGTCGGGACCTGACTGTAGATATCGATGGATACCGGAACTTCATTCGAATGTATCCTCGAATTTCCGAACCGGAACCTGAATATGGGATTCCGAACAAGGAGATCCTAAATCGAACTTGGAGACACAAAGTTGAGTTGGAATCTGACCTGCCTTGATATCCCTTTGTCAAACGCACCACACGGACACCAATCTGTTCTTCAGACCCGAATTTCTCCTAACTATTCACTGCCAATTGCCGTAGACGTGGGTAAAGGACGGCAAACGGCAGGGAACGAACAAGCAACTGCTCCATTTGCACGCGGGGAATGGAACGTCATAACATTAAACAAATATGACTACATCGCGTTTTCCCCACTTTGCTTGTTTGTGCTTGTACGTGCTTGTACGTGCATGTACAAGGTCCGAAAGCTCGCAAGCTCACAAGACAACAAGCCAGGTCCAAAATCCCACAAGACATCAAAAAAAAAAAAAAAAACCTAACCTATCCCATTAGATTACAGGCATCATTTCTGCAATATAATTTTTTCAAAACAAGATAAAAAGGTCGCAAGGTCACAAGTTTTTTGTGATCTTGCTGATGTATGATGACCGTTGGCGAGTTTGAAATTGAATGTCCGGCACGATCGGGCCGAGGGAAGGTGGTTGCCAACGGCTCGTCACATTTCGTCACGCAGTGGCAATGGCATGCTCTCACCACCCTGTGCCTCCCGTTCGCCTCGCTCCCCGAGACCCGCAAGACTCGGGCTGACACTGACTGGTCCTCTCTGTTAACGCTCCCTCGCTGGGTCGGATCCTTCTTCCGCCCCAGAACTTTCTTCACACATGCAATCTTGATTCCTAGCACAGCAAATATGTGAGACGTCCCTTGCTCCCGCATGGTAACTGTTCTTTCCAAAGCCTTCCTGCTGATTTGAGATGGTGCGACACATCCGAGCCTGCATCCGGATGACTGACGTCTAAATACGACTCAGAGATCGGGGCCGTTGTTGCACGATGGACCGGTACGGTCTGGTTATGTGAGAAGGAAGATGCTGGTCTTGTGTCCAGTCCCGATCCGTACATGTCGAAGCTACTGCCTAACACTACCAAACGGCCCCGTCCCGATCCGCCGCGACCAGCGTAACTGGTCCATGCACCCCCGCGTGGCGCGGTCCCTGCGCCACGGAACTCTTACCACACCCTTCACAAGCCCCCGCTCGCCTCGCTACCCAGCTCTCCTTCACCAAGCACGACATCCTCCACATCTCCCTCCTCGCGGTCCTCTGCTTCCACATCTTCGCCCTCCATGGCTTCGTCTGGCCCTCCTGCGCGCCCCATCTCGAGTTTTGTCTGCTCTTCGAACAGCTCCGTGCCCCTCCTTGGATTGAAGCGGCGTAATCGACGCGCGCTAATGGTCCCGCGCACCGACAGCCCGTGTATCATTTCCAAGCGGTACGAGTTCCGTATACAATCGACGACGCGGTGAGGCTGACCCCAGCGTGGTAGGATTTTAGACTCTGTGGAGAGTGTTAGGTTGAGGGACGAGTCCCGAATCTGTACCAAGTCCCCCTTTCTGTATTCAATCACGCCGTCGCGCGAATCCATAACTCGTTTGTCAAATGCCTCCTTCCTCTTGTTCGCGTGCTCGACGACGTGTGAGTACGCGTCCAGCGTCTGCTGCTCCAGGTACGCGTTCTGTAGCCCAACGTCATTCTCCGCAAGCTCAGAGCTACTGATCTCTAGTGGCGTGTCGTTGGTGTTCACAATGAGTCCGAGACAAAGCTTGTTAGGAGCGAATTTATACGCTGGCAAGATGCGGTTGTTAAGCTGTTGTATCGCCTCGTCTAGGTGATCCGGCCAGTTCGCGGGGAGTTCGGTGAATTTCGTGATCTTTGCCCATCCATCCTCACCGAGCTGCGGTGCACACATCCGCTTGAGACGTGACAGCAACTTGCCATTCTGCCCTTCCAGAAGACCATTGACCCATGGGGAATACACCGCGACCTGCTGATAACGGGACCCGTGGGCTTCACAGTACTCCGCGACGAGACTGCCGGCAAAATGGCTACAGCTGTCCGCCATGAAGACCTCCGGCATGCGGAAGTGAAGTCGGATACGCTCGAGGGACTGGTTCGTAGTCGCCATCGTCCCCGGACCGGTGAACTTGAACGCCCAAGTTTTCTGTGAGTACATGTCCATGTATAGGCCGATCGTCTTGAAGCCCCCCTTGCCGACAGGCATCGATAGATAGTCACCCACCATCAGCTCCCAAGGATGCCGCCTCGTGATAGGCTCAAGCAAAGCCGCGAGATGCGCACCTCCGAACGCCTTGCACTGCCCGCACTCGACGATTGCGGAGACAATTGATTTGTCAAGGCGCGGGCTACACACACGGTCAAGCATCTTGATCTTTATCAAGTCGCGACCGAAGTGGCCTCCGTCCGCATGCTCCACTGCCGCTTGTGCCTTCGCCTCCACCTGGGTTATGCATTCCAGGCGCGCACGAGCACGAGTGGACTTGCTGTCGCCGATGCGCCACAGCTTTCCGTCCGCAATCTCGTAGCCGAGCATGCGATGACGGGCACGTCATTTGTCGCCGATCCGCTTCCCGTGGTCAAGGTTGTACATTGCCTCGATGACCTCCAAGAAAACGGGCTTGTTTGCGAACCGCTCCCGAAGCGCAGTTTGCTCCGGGCTCAGCTGTGCAGACCAAATGTCGTAGGCCAATCCAACTGAAGACGCCCAGTCCAGGTCCACGCTCCACTCGTGGCCATCGCCCTTGACGCGTGGCGTGTCAGTGAACTGTCGACTGAGGCCGTCGGCGGCCTGATTCTGTTTCCCCGGGCGATGCCTACAATCAACGATGTGGTGGTTCATTATACCATCGAGCCAGCGCACGTGAGTGGAATTCAGCTTGTTATTGATGATGGTGTCACGGAGCGCTTGACAATCTGTTTCCAGCTCGACCGGCTGCCTGCCGATGGTGTCCGAAAATTTATCGAGGGTATATTTAAGCGCCGCAAACTCGAGGAGGTAGGGTTGGTATCGCGACTCCGTGTCTGACGTCCGCTTGGAGACAAAGCCGAGCGGATGCATGCGGATTTGCTTATTCCCGCGCGCGTCGAGCCATTCAAACCTCTGCGAGAGGACCCTGGCAAAACCATCCTTGCACCCGTCTGTCGTGACGATGAAAGACGACCCATCATACTTGGGCGGCTTCGTAACTGGTGCGCTCGTTAACGCGACCTTCAATGCTAAGAAGGCCCGCTGATGCTCTGACGACCATTGTGCAGTGATTTCGTGCTTTTGAGCAGCGTTCCGATAAGTTCGTCGGCCTGCGTGTGGTGAGACTTGGAGGGTGTTAACGAGGTCCTTCAAGGGCTTCTCGAGAAGCGCGTAGTTCTTCACCAGCGGCCGGAAGTAACCCGTCAAGCCTAGAAATGCTTGTAGATTTTGGATTGTCCGGGGCACGGCCCAGTTGACTACCGCGGTAAGTTTTGAGAGGTCCGCTTTGATACCATCACGCCCAACGCGCTCCCCCGCGAAGGTAACTTCCGTCATGAAGAGTTTCGTCTTCTGCGGGGATATCGAGAGGGTCTGCTCACAACACCGCTGCAGGAACGCCCGCAAGTCCTGCAGCTTGTCGGCGAATACATCCCCGGCCATGGCGCCGTCATCGACGAACAGCTGGAGCATTGTGCCCACGAGGCCTTGGAGCGCTTTCGCCGTGACTTCGTTAAAGCAGCTCGGCGCGGCGGTCAGCCCGAAAGGCATGCGGCAATATACGAAGTACCCGCGCCCCTCGACGTAAAACGCGGTGTACGGGCGGCTCTCTTCCGCGACCTCCACCGCGTAAAATCCTGCTGCGAAGTCGAACATCGAAACCCAGCGGTGCCCGCTAAGCGCCTGCTGCTTGGTACGTATATCGCCCTGTGGCATTTGAAGCACTTGAGTGACGTCGTTAAGGGACTTGTAGTTCGTGCATACACGCCACTTCGGGGGCACATCAGTGCCCGCCGCTTGCACTTGTCCGTTGGAGACTGGTACATTGAATGGTTCTGGGAGCTGCGCTTCTGCACACTCCGCATTGATTCGCGCGTGCAATTCTTCGATCGTGAGGCCCTGAGAACTATGGGCCTTCGCGGCCAATGTTATGGGCGAAACACATTTAACATCCACGGCCGCGATGGGCGCGATAATCACGGCGTCAAGCATGGTGTCCAGTGCCTTTGAGAAATACGACGTTTGCGGGGGTGTGAGTCGGCGCTGCTGAATTTTTGTATTCAGCTTTGCATCCACTGGTACGTGCAATCGATGGACTGCCCCGGGGATCGCTTTGACCTCCCTGACAGATAGCGCGTAGACGTCGGCGTACTCGCGTATGGTGGCCTCGACCTGCACGCGCTCTTCCGGCGTAATGTCATCACCGATTTCTACCACCTCCAGGATCCTCGCGATACGCGCCGGATTGAAGGGGTCTGTGTGCCTCGTGAATACGGACGTGTCCTCATCAACACGAATTTCGGGCTGCTCCGTCCCCGGCGCTGAAGAATCTAGCTCGGTTTCCTCGAAAACTGCCAAAATCGCCTCGTGCTCGTCAGCCGAACGCGACGCATCAGAGTTTGCGACTCGCCTGTGCTTCAAGGGCTGGGAGTCCACACTCCCGCCTGGGTTACTAGCGTGCGCACTTGCGACTTTATTTGTTCGTAAACCCTCAGCACTCGTGTTCTCATCGCCCTCCAGCTCCGCGATGGATAGCCACTGATCCGCTTCCTCTGTCAAGCGGTGAGTGCAAGCAGGTGAATGTACATGAATGACTCCCTTCTGTCTCAAAGGATCAGTGCCGCAGCACTGTCCTGGGTTACTAACGGACGCATTGCGACTTTGATTTCGTAGACCCTCGACCTCCGAGACGTCGCCGCTGTCTTCGACCTCCTGCAGCAGAACCTTCCCATCCGTGGTCCCCATCGGGGACCCTACAGGGATATCCGGCTCGCCCGTGGTCACGACGGTATCCACCGCCGCCACAGGTACTGTGTCAGCATCCCATGGCATGCTGTGCCATCGGCGGAGCAAGACTCTCCGTGTCTGCTCCGCCCTGCCCTTGATTCGCCATGCAAGACGCAGGGATGAGCTCGTTCCACGGTTCCTGGAGCCCTCCTCTATTACAGACCACGCCGCCAAGAGGGCCTCCTTCGCCCGTGCGCGCTCCACCTCGCGTTTCTTCCCCGCCGCTGCGCGAGCTCGCTTCTGCACGGAATATGAAGCCATCTGTGCTGGATGTACATCAACCGAAACAGGGATATTAGGCGGTACTTGCCCGGCAGGTAGTGGGAGACATGCACTGCATGCTCCCGGGTCACTAGCATGCGCAGCAGCGACTTCAAGGGTTCGTGACCCGCTATCCACCGAGTCGAGCGGGCTCTCCTCCAACGGCTCCTCTGCGATCACTGCCGATTCCTGTAACTCCGGTGCATGATCAACTGGAAGAAGAGGTACGAACTCATCGACTTGCCCTGGCTTCAAGGGAGAGTTGCCGAGGCACTCTCCCGGGTCACTAACATACGCAACAGCGACTTTGTTTTGGCGTGAGCCCTCAGCACTCGCATCAGACGCGTATTGCAGCGTCACCGTCCCCGCTGCGGTACTGAGCGTGACCGTGTCGTCAATGTACTCGTGAGAGGCACCAAATGCTTTGAGCATGGGTTTGCCCAACAGCATCTGCCACGCGCCGCCACCCGAGAAAATCTCCCATTTCCCGACTGCGCTGACACCGCCCACGCTAATCTTGCCACGCCAGCACCCGCCCGATGGGATCACCACACCATTCGCCATGCGCAGAACCCAGGGCGATGCGCCAGGACTGGACAGTGTCGCACGTGCGCCTTCGAATACCGCTGTGTCGATGCAATTGACCATGTCGCAGTCGTCAAACGTAGCCACAACGTCGACGAGTTCTCCGCTCGCGCCGACGAGCTGGACTGTCTGTATGAATGGTCTCGCCACTTCTTCGCTCTCTCTCCCCTCGCCCACACCGTAAACGTCAACGCAATTCATTGCACCGTGCTCCGAATACATATCATCTGTAAAGACAAAATTGGTGTGGGGCTTCTCTTCCCCCCCGAAACTCGCCGCCTCTGCTCCGGGGATAACAACTCCCTCGTCGATTGTAGCTACACGGACCCGACGGTTTTCGACTAAACCTTGGGCCCGTCTCCATTTCCCTGTCCGTACGTTTCCGCCGAAACCCAGTGGGCCGGATAGTCGTCGGTGGCCTCGACGTTCACGAGGTGGACGTTAGCGGGGAGGCCTGCGGCGTTGGCCATGTTGGTAGCGTCGCGGTCGTCGCGAATGATCCGGTTTGCGACACGGCGGTAGAATGTCTCCTTTGCGTCGACAATAGCGTGGGTGTGCGGGGTGTCCTTGAAGTGGCAGGCACCGCAGTCGAAGCACTCCCCAGTGCCCACGGCCTCAGTGCTGGGCGTCAGAGGGTACGGCACGTATTCGTCGCCGCCTTGGTACTTTGCCGGATTGGCTGCCACCCACGCCTGCACCTGAAGCTGGTAGGCAGTGTGACCCGCAGGCGTGTTGGCGTGGTGGACCATTCCCGCCGGGTTCCTCGTCAGGTCGGCCATGCGGAGGTGATTCGTGCGGAAGTTTCCACCTCGCACCGCTGCACCGCCACGGCCACCGCGAGCGGGAGCGGTGCCGCGCATGGGGCCACCACCAAAGGGGTTGGCTTGAGCGTTAGCGGGGCCCGGAGCCCGAGGCGCGCCGCCACGAGTGAGCGCGAATCCGCTGAAGGCTGCGCGGAGGGGTGCAGTCGGAGACGCGGGGGTGCGGCGAGCTTGCGCTAGCTCGTCCCGCAGCCGGCGTGTGTCGTTCTCCACCTGGGTGAGCCGAGTCTCCTCCTCCATGGCAGTCGCAATGGTGTCGTCGTCCACGGCCTTGACAGCATCGCAGAATGCCTTGTAGCTGGTGAATGTGCCGGTTACGAGTTTCCGTATCATCGCGGGCATCCCGTCGCGGATCCCGTGGATCATCGCGCCCGAGGGATCGTCCGCGCACATCGAGAGCGCCAGAACCCGGTTGGCCCATGCTGCTTGGCCCGTAGTCTCCATCCCCCGCACGATCACCACCTTGCCGATGTCCTCCTTCCGCAGCTTCTCCGCTCGCAAACGCGCTCGGTGCTGCTCCGTGCTCAGCTCGGGCACAGTCTCGGCCGGCCACTGCTTCAGAAACGCCGTTTTGAGCTTCTTCCAATCCCCCTGGGTGGCGACATCGAGTTTGTTGTACCACTTTTCCGCAAACGAGCCCGTGGCAAAGCCATTCACGAGGTGTTCGCACTTGAAGTCGTTCGAGGAGGCCTCCTTGAACTTGTTCATGGTGCTTTTGAGATAATCTCCCGGGACGGGGTCGTCGTCGCGATTATCGCCATAAAAGAATTCGGATGGCATGTCGTCGTCGTCCGAGGAGTCGTAGATGACAATGGGAGTGAAAGTGATGGGAGCGGGGAAAGGGCCGATGAGTGGAGAGGTCGGAGGAGTGTCGAAGCTGTGGCCTGGTAGTTCCCTCCAGAAATCGGAGTCGGTGGATAGGGTGGAAACAGTCGAGATGGAGGATGATGACGACGTCGGTGCTTTGTACCCGAATTGTCCTTTGCGGGGGAGTTTTTTAGAGCCCAGTGTAAGCTGCGCGAGACCGTCTGTGACGCTGGGTAATGAATCCGAGGATGCGAGAGGGGAAGGGAGAGATTCCGAGTCTGAATTTTCCGTCCGGTCCGAGTTTGTCTGTGTCCGTCGATTGCTGTCTATTCCTTCTGCGGCCGCACTGTGGGTTCGAATCGCGCGCCAATCACCAGATGGACCGGTACGGTCTGGTTATGTGAGAAGGAAGATGCTGGTCTTGTGTCCAGTCCCGATCCGTACATGTCGAAGCTACTGCCTAACACTACCAAACGGCCCCGTCCCGATCCGCCGCGACCAGCATAGCTGGTCCACCGATTTCGTTTGTAGGATCATGGCCCGAGTGGCGTTATTCAGCTCTGCCGCCCGAGCTTCGCAAAGTTCAAAAACAGAACACAACTCCCGTTACAAACACCGGATCTGGACCGACATCAGGAAAATGTCTGGGGACCATAGTTGCCCGGTTAATTATATTGCCAAAAAAGCGCACCATAGTGTCTGTAGCTTGGCAGGAGGATATATAGTAGTCATAGTCAATGTAGTTACCTGTGCAAACTATGTAGTGCAATATTGCCGTGCATGGCATCTATGTTGTGCTATGTTGTTCAGTGTCTTTACTACAGCGCCTATGGTGGCTATGTCAGGCGCTAAAAGCGGAAGTGATTTCCGGTCGAAAAAAAAAAACCGAATTATACCATTCTTTGTCTAGTAAATGTGTCTACAAGTATATAAGGATTAACAAAGAACATGGCGGCATTGTCCAGTACATTAGATGACGTCCATTTGCGGTCGATACTCGCTGCAGATTTGGCCATTAAATGGCAGCTGCGGACGATATTCTCCACAGAAACAACGGCGGCATGGCAGCGGTGAAGGCGGGTAGAGCGGTGCGTGGTGAACATGCACTGCGTTCAGCGGGTTGATAGCCGGGGGGGTGGCTACTCCATGAACGCTATGGCTATCTATAGTTCAGCTGATGGCCGTCGCCTAACCAGGGTCGTATAGCCGCATTGTGATTAGCGGTTGTGAGCCCGTGGTTGTTCAGATAGCCGTGCTGCGGGTAGCCTCGGGTAACCCTTGGCTAGCCCGCCCGCCGAACCCTGCCGAACCTCGCCTAGCCGATGCTAGGCGATGGGCAGCCCTAGCCGCACATGGGCTCAACCGGCTAGCAGCGGCTAGCCGGCATCTAGCCGGCACCTCCGGCTATCTCTGGATAGGCGGTGCTGTGGGTATCCGCTCCCTGAACGCAGTGATGCCAGAGATACGGTCGGGCCCATTAAGGGGTGTGAACCATTCAATATACGCGAGAGGGTGGGTATATGTGCCGAATTGTGGAGGGAGCTTGAAGATCACTCGAATTTGGGCGGGACGAAGACCTAAGTTGAGCAGTCAATTACTAACAGAATATATGTTGAAAGACTTCAGCGCACCAGTTAGCCCAGATGAAGGCTGATACTGGGTCGGATCCTCAATCACCAAAGCAGTATCAAAGACGGCGGGCGACCCAGAAGAACGGCCTTTTTTTGGAACGGCAGGAATGGCACGAATGCGGCTAGAGCGGGGCTGGTCACTGAGATAGCGGTTGCGGGGAAGGTGGACTATGATTTGATTGAAAACATCGAAGCGGTCGTATGAGCCAGGAGTGACAGGACGACGGGGGAAATGAAGTTTGAGGAAAGCGGTGAGAGCAGGAATGATGTCGTCAGCGCCGTGGACAGTTTGTAGATAGCCCACGGTCACATTTTCGATGGGGGGAGATCTGGCGATTGAATAGGCGGTTGTGGGAAGTGTGGTGGGCGGCAGATGGACGATGATTTGCTCGGGGGCCTCTTCATCTTCAGACTCGGCCCCAGAATCTTCGAGCGGTGGCCCTTGCAGAGCGAGCCACTGAATGTAAGATGTACGTAGGGAAATGGCTTCTTGGCGCTGCAGCCACAGAGCCATCTGCTCAGTGTAGTCCCTGCGGTTGCTTGCACGATACGCCTTCTTGGCGAAGTCGATATGCAGTCGCTCCGGAGACTCGGTGTTGTAGCCGTCTGCGCTGCCAAGGGAGCGGATCGCGTCAACGTAATGCTGGAGCGCGTGGAATTTTGGGATATTGAAGTGCTCGCGGATTTTGAGGTCCACGATGGCCTGTTTGTTGGCGTGAAAGGTGTCGAGGGCCTCTTGCAAGGCATTGAGTGTACGTGTGGTGTGCGACTGTAATTGGGCGTAGTAGATGAAGTCAATCAGAGCTTTGACGACTGTGAGAACCTTCGCGCTGACGGCACCTGCCAGCACGCCCACAAACACCCTCTGCATCTCCTTGTGCTCCCTACCCGTCCACTGCGACACGGTGGAAATCCCTTTCTTGAAATGACGTAGTCCAGCGAACACGTTCATAGCTTTGAAACGCGCATCCAGCTCGTCCTTCCCCACAATCTCCGTGCACCAGCTCACGAGATGATCCTTGAAGACGCCTTTGTGCAGTTGGTGCAAGAGGTCGGGCGTAAAACAAGAGAAGATATCGGTGTGAGGGAGAGCGGCCCAGAAAGGTGTGTACACAGCACGGATGCCGTCCCTCTCAAACGTGGGATTGGGCTTGCGGTTTTTGTGATCCTTCAAAGCAACTAACGTTGTTTCTTCGTCTCGCAACAGGGAATGCAGAAGGTTTTTCCCGCGATCGTTCCGCCCAACGACGCACCGAGGACAGCGGCTTTCTTTGCAACATGCCACCAGACACTGCTCGGGAAAGTCGGCGACATAGGCTGCAAGGATCGGGAACACGCGGCGGATGAATCCATCGGCGCAAATCATCTCGACGCCATCGTTTCCAGCCGAGATCAGTGGCGCGAGCAGCAGCGACATGCAGTGGTGGAACAGCCGGTATCCCGCCAGCGATCTCGTGTCGTCGGTGAAACAAGTGAGCTTCGAGACGGGTAGGTAGCCAATCAAGACTGTCGCGTGAGCGGATGGCTGACGGCGGACATCTTTAGATATGTTCCCGATGGTCAGATACACTGGCCACGCAGTTTTATCGCCCGAGAACTGCGACAGCTGGGTCTTATCAGAAGAGAGTATGATTCCGCTAACACAAGCACCCGGTGGTAAGAGTTTCTGCACACGAGGGTCAGGCGGCTGATCTCAGATTAAATAGATGCGAAGTAGCTACCTGAAGCTTCCACCACCACTCAGCGGTCCACATCTCGTCAAATATTCGGCTCTCTTCATGCCCCTCCTTGGTGCTGTAGACGCGTTCCGGTGCGTATGCCATGTGATCGCGAAATGCGGGGTTACTCATTAATTCTTTTATGCACTCGACAGGATCACGCATCCATAACTCCAAATCCTCCGACATGAGCTTGTCGTTCTCATCGACACGATTTCCCGCGGCCGTAACAATTTTGCATGTCCAGTCCGGGCCTGTGGGAAGCTGGTCGACCTTCTTGAGAAAGGAGCGGTTATTGTGGAAAGAGAGGTTCGCCTTCTTGTTCTGGTAGAAGGTGAGTGGCTTCCTCAAATCTAGTCGGATCGGGACTCACAATCGGCAGTGATAGATACTCATCTGTCGCTGTTTGACCGACATTCTTGGACAACCACCTTGCCAGATCCCACTCGTCGCCATCCTTGAACGGCGAGAACTCAGTGGTGCCCTCCTCCTGTTGGCGAGCCCTCATGCGCTCGAAAAGAGTTTCCACATGCCGCAAAGGTCTTCCTGCCGCTGGCCGTCCGCTCTCTTCGTCTTCGTAGGGCTCAATGAAGCGGCTAAAATTCTGGGGATCATCCTCGTCCAGCACCTCCTCCACAGTCGCCCGGCGTGACCGAGGAATTGGCTCTGGCTGTACTGTGGATTCCTCTCGCGTGGGCGGAACGAAATCATCTGCGACGTCCATGGGGTCATCCTCGTCGTCGTTGGATGGCACTGGGGATGGGGCTTGGGTTTCAGGCTCAGACGGAATCTCTTCCACAGGTGGCTCGCCCTCCCCTTGCTCCACAGTGAACGATGTTTCCCCGGCAAGAGTTTTCTGCCAATCTTTGTAACAGGCTCGAGACTTCGCGACATGGTGGCTGACGCCGGCACGGGTGGGCAAGCGCTTTGAGCAGTACGAGCAGCGGAAGGTCTCAGGCATTGAGTTCGGGGGGATTATCGGGTGCGCCAAGTCTTTTTTTTCCACTAGGACCCCCAAAGCTGACACGTGTTACAGTGCCCGTAATCTTTGACCCGCCGCCGCCGCCCGTGACTTGTGTTTGTTTAACAACAACACGTTCTTTGCTTGTCTCCAACCACCACCAACTAGGGCCACACAGACGCGCCGCAAAGTATAAAGGCAGCCGCACGGGTCGCCTATATAAGATGAGGCATGCCCGCTTTTTTCATCCCCATCCCCCTCCCGCTTTCTCGCCCAGTCTTAACTTACCCTAGCCTCACTGAATCTCTTATCGCCAATGGCCGGTCAATCCAAGATGCTCCGCCCTTTGGGCTCTCGCTCCAACGCTGCCCAGTCTACCCGTGGCCGATCTGCGACCACCCGAAACACTGCTGAAAAGGAGAACGATGCTACCGATACAAATGCTCGCAGGAGTGAGTTTCTTGCTTGCACTCCGTTAACATGGGCTAATTCTTATTCAGCTACGAATCAAGTCAAGGCTGTGGAGCACCCTGCGGCTGACGACGGCGACAGTGATTCAGAAGGTAAGCTTTCCACTCTATACTCGCCTCTCACTCATTGACAACTGGGCCTAGACGACGACGACGAGTACAGTCTGCCCAATGCCATCAACGGTGGTGAGGACTCCGAGCTTGATGACGCAGATGACGACGCCGATGAAGAAGAGGACGGCGAAAGCACTGTCCGTGGCCGCACTCGCCGTGTCAGCGAGAAACAAGCTCAGCGTGGCAAGTCCTTACTTTCTGTGTCCTGTACGGTCTAGGCTGAGTCGAGCTCCCAGATGAGGAAAAAGCGGAAGCTGAAGCACGCAAGGCCCAGAAGGCTCTGAAAGCTGCGAAGGCCGCGAGGAAGAAGGCCGGAGTCGTTGAGGAAGATATGCGCGGGCCCATCCAAGATGATTTGGTGAGTATTTAACACACTACCGATATCATTGTCACTCATCTACTTCGAGTTCACCTCACACACGGTCGCCTCGCGTCCCACCATCACCAAGAACCTTGCTCAACGCACTAGCAAAATCCCGGCCCCTCCAAAGCTCGACTTGCGCGACGCGCGTCGTCGTGACCGTCACGGTCACAACAGCGACGAAGGCTCTTCCCGTCGCAACCACCGCAGCATGAGCCCTGATGACACCTGGCATACATTCCGTGGTCGCAGCCCCTCCCCTGCCCGCATCCCTGTCCGTGCTCCAGTATGTATTCATTTCGTACTCGACGATCTACCCTCATTGTGACATCCAGATCCGTAACATTAATGGAGGCATCGTACCAGACTCCGTAACCCTCCACCTCGTACACGATGCCTCTCGTGATGATCAACACTCAGCCCCCCGTCGTCGGCCTCGCTCTCCACGCCCCCGCTCGCTATCCCCGGACCGGCGCTCGTCGTCACCCGATATAGGTGACAAACGCCCTCGGACCCCTTCGGAGGACGTGGACGAGCTGCGATCGACCCAATCACCACGCATTAACACCTCTGGTCAGCGTCCGAGAGCCAGGGACTTGGACGACCGCACCCGGGAGTATGTCATGTACGCGATCGATATCTATCGCTGCAACATCAGCGCATTGCAAGGTTTTCCCGATGGCCCCACTGAAACTAGAATGACCAAGGACGCGTGGTCACTCACCTGCAAAGACTTGGGAGAGAAGCTTCCTTTGACACCGGCGATAGCTAAATTGGTAAGCTGACTTGCACCACCAGTCGTTATTGGCTGATTGAATCCTTGCGGCAGATCTCCAGCCGAGGGCCCCAGCTGCGCGGGGAGCTGAAGACGAAGGTCAAACCGATCGTGAATCTCGTGTACGGCTTCAAGACTGGTCAAAACAAGAAGACCATCGCCTTCAATCGGAAGCTCGCTGAAGATCTCAAGGAAGGTTCCGCCTTCGCGTTCAGGGTATGTGTCCACGGGCAACGGTTACATTACGTTACACTAACATGTCGCAGAACGTCAAGGAGAAGAAGGGCTTGTACAAGAACCCAATTTTCCAAATGGTGTTCAATGCCATGTGGTTCGCGAACCGCAAAGACGAAGGCGTAACACATCCTGAGCTCTTCAATCCGGCGCCGGTGCCAGCATTTGCTCTCACCCTAGCTGCGGTACGCATCAACACTGCCTATCTATTTCATTTACTCACACAATTTAGGTCGAGAACAGTATTGATGAACATCTCACGGGCATCAGGATGGATGTCCCCTTCACCGCGAACGAGTACCGCCGGGTCTACGAAAGCCATCTCACGGCGTTAGAACAGTTTGAGACTCACACGGAGAAGTACCAGATCTTGGACAAGATCCTGACTCGGATACATGATGTTGGCCGGTACGTATCCTTCTGGAATCTACGTACAAGGCTTCTCTGACTCATCTTTTCAGTTTTCACTCCGGGGCGCAGCCTATTACGGCGACCACCACGGCCACTTTCAGCGCCGAAGTCCTCGACGCGGCCATCAAAGAGTACGAGGACGCAAACACCACGGAGGATGACACCGACGCGGAAGTTTGAGGCACCAATGTAGTCGTACCTTGACCTAAATATAATTTATTTTCCCTTTTTTTGGCTGTGAATCTGCGGAACTACCAAACGCTAAGAAGTATTTTAGTGCTACGTATAGCTACGTAGGCTACAAGGCTATGGAACTACCATGCTATATATACACGGCGCACAGCTACAGTGACTATATATAGCTACAAATCTTGCGCAGAGAGCTACAACGTCCTATATAACAGGGGGTTCGCTACAGCACTACACGACCTATGCTAACTACATACTGCTCCATAGACTGTCAGTTTTTTCCTGATGGATTGGATTCCACAACGACCGTGACTCACACGGTGAACAAAACACTACGATTACCTCGAGAGATTTAGTTGCGATGAATCTCGCGCCACCACATAGCTGATGCTATGACCTTCGGTCTCTGTACTTCACCCTTGCTCGGACCATTCCTCACACGCTTTGCAAAACTTTGTCGTTGCGAGTGAGAACTACACGAATTTCAAGACACTCCACTATTTTGTTCGGCGTCCGCACTCCCTTTTTTCTACGGCGACTTCGAGCATTGCTCTACGAATAATCGTATCGTACAGGTTTTCCGTTGTCAACTCCTGATACCTACTGTTCATACATCATAACTTGACTCTTGTCTGGTATCAGAGCCGGACAGGTGACAACCCATGCGGCAATTGCATCAATTTATTCAAGATGGCTGATCAGGGCACTGCTGATTATAAGCCCGAATACTTCCAGGACGATATTATCTGACTTTCCTTGCCGGCATGCTGGTTCCTGTCGGGGCTCTTTTACTCTCCATTTCAATTCGCGGTACGCAAACCCTCCAGCGGGGTATACAAACTCACTTACCCCGTTGAAGCATGTGCACAGCAGACCTAGTCACTGTGAATAGTAAAAGCACTGTATATTAGTGCTTACACACTGATTGTTGGATTTTGGCACTGATATAAAGTGCTTTGGGAATAAGTGCTTTTATGTGCACTTTAAATTAGTGCCTTCGAGGCACTGATTTCCAATGCACTTCATATCAGTGTTTGATTTTTTGTTTTTGTTTTATCACAATCTTATCTGCACCGCGATCCATCAAAATGGCTGTACATTCGGCAATCACCGACAACGTACCCGTATTTGGTCTTCGCGACTTCGCTTTGACTGCACATCGCATTTGCCATCTCTGCTCTCTCTGTCTGCTCTCTGCCACCCAACCGTGTGCGATCGCATCTGTGACCCGTTTTCTGTCTGGAGGCTGTCCTCCAGACAGCTCCTTCTTCACACGTCAATTCACAGACAGCTTCCCAACCTCCAAGCACTCCAATAGCAAATCTTCCTGTGCTCTCAGCTTTTTTTGAGTGGGTTCTCAGGGCCATACTGTATATTGTATTCCACTCCTGATACCTCTTGTTGCTCACCAGCACTGTTTTAGCCACTATCTCGACATGGCACGAGACAAAAAGAAATTTGCTGGTGTAAACCTATCTGCGGAAAATTGTGTTCTGGACGTACCCGACGCCGGAGCTATAGGAGAGAAGACCCCGAAGAACAAGAACCCTCTGATTTGAAACCCTCTGACATTGAAATGAGTGCCCCTTGCCATTCTGTTCCCTCCACCGATACAGATCCCGTCCCCGATTATTCGACAGACATCTCCTCCGACGATAGTTCAACAAACATCAATCCGGATCTTGAAAATGATCGTGATTCTATTGCACAAGACTTATCTGATTCAGACTCTCATGAGGCTGACGATCCTATGGACATTGATTGTGACCCATGCTCAGACGAGGGTGATCTTGTGATGAACGAAGATTGGGTCGGATTTGACGAAGAGCTGGACTCGGATATCCCGATATCACTGGCACAGATGTGCAAAGAGTTGGATGAAATGCTGTTTTCGGAGGATGAGCAAAATTTATGAGAGATTTATGTGTCCATTTTTTTGCTCCATAATACACGTCTCACTTATTCTTTATGCAGGCAACAACATGACCGGGACAATATCCGAGCCTTCAAGTTGGATTTGCTATCCAAAATGTCACGATTCGCCTGTAAACATTTATACCATGCATTACAGAACAAGCTGGAGATCAGCTATCACTGGGTGATGTTACATCGCATCACCCTTTTATCCCGTGTCGAGCCCGGTGTGGTATCACTGCTGCCCCAACTTATGCCATGCATACTTACACTGGGCCCTACGCCAATCTCACTCACTGCTATTTCCTGTGTTGCAAAGAGCCACGTTACATGGCCAACAATAAACCCCGCCGTCTATTTTGCTATCTTCCCGTAATCCCTCGCCTGCAGGCCTTCTTCGCCAATCCTAGAAAAATTGATGCCCTCCTCTACCGCCATAATTATGAGCACTGCGCAGAAACACTAAAGTTGGAAAGTCAGATTCTCTCGATTTGCACCAATGCCTGCCAGCTCGAGAACACCATGACTTGGAGCGGCTTTCTCGAAGCAATTGACTTCAGAATCTACGAGTTTGGAAGGACAGAGGTCGAGAAAAAACAACGTTTTGAATATGCCGATCTTAATGCACGGTGTGAATAGTGTGTTTTCAATCCATCCCAACGTGTATTTCAAACTGACATTTATCTAAGCCTAGGACCTATTGGATCTGACCTCATAGGTCAACATCTGTTGCATCATATCACAATCGTTCGAGGATGTTAAACACCGACTACGAAAAACCATCAAGCTTGCTCTTCTAGCTGAATCCAAAAGAATTGACTCCGAAAACTCATCATCTGAAGACGTTCTAGGAATCTCCGACTTCATTGTTTATGTTCTCGTGCCCGAAGTTGCTGCCTACCTCATCGCCCAAGAAATGGAAGGCTCTTACCTCGATGCCATCAACATCAAGAATGACAGTAATGAATTTGGCGAGGTCTTTCAAGGAAATGTTGAGCTTGCTGAGATGCTTTCCCTCATACAGACAAATGATCAAGTTTCTGAAGAGCAAGCCGAACATCCCGTCCCTCTTCTAAACTATAGCCCCGTCCGTGATTGGAATCAACATTCGCCCTCGCCCAAGCCTGTGAAGAAATCACTGCTCCTCACTTCCCTCAAGTCTCCTAGCGAATTCAGTTCATCCAAGCTGCCCAAAGTTCTAAGGAAATCTGCGAGGATGAATTGATTTCACCATTTACTTTTCCTGTTCTAACTTCGATTTCAGGTCAACAAACCTGAACAACAAGACACCGTGGAGCTAACAATCACTAAACTTGTGCCAGCATGGGTCCAAAAGCAGTTTGAAGCACAAGGCCAAAGATCAAAATAAATTGAATGACACCGACGTAAGTCAAAGCGGCGGTACTCTGACGCTCTCACAGGGTACCAACCCCTTGAAATCGAGCAAAAAGCCCAAACCTAAACCTCCATCTTTGATGGCAGATGCTGGCCAAAACCCGCCACGTTACAGCACCAGGAGTTCCGTACGAGCTGCGGCTGAAAATTAGCATCATAAATATCCTACCTTGGAGCGCGTCTAACCTGCATATCATACTGTTGACCGTGATGAAATTATTTTGCGCCAAGTTCAAATTATCATTTCAACGTACCGTGAAGTCAGCTTTGTAGCAGGGGATCATCCGGCTAAAGAAT
The DNA here is from genome assembly GCA_029281465.1 of Mycena epipterygia. NCBI lineage: Eukaryota > Fungi > Basidiomycota > Agaricomycetes > Agaricales > Mycenaceae > Mycena > Mycena epipterygia. The sequence continues at coordinate 135,388 of JARJCQ010000044.1, read as the reverse complement.
TCTGAGTATACCAATGTCTTCCTTTTATCATAAAGCACCTATATCAACGATTAAAAGCTGTCCCCGAGTTGATATGAACTCTTGAATTCTGGCCGCACTACAGAATGTTTGTATTGTTGAATCACGGTTACAAGACCGCTGTCGGCGGCGGTTTGGTTTCACAGCAGGGACCATCTGAAGTATTCATACCTTGTTTATGGCATGCTGAGACCAACTTGTGGTACCTCAGGAATATTTGTTGTGGGTTTAACGGCTGAAACGCAGTGTTGTTTGTACATGTTAGCACTGAGGCACACATTTCAAACTCCGCTCTTCTCCTCCCTCCCCATCGTCGCGCTCTACCCACGCGTATCCCGCCGTTCTTCGATCTCACGTTCTATTCAAAACGATTCTATACATCAAATAACGCGCCCTGAGCCCCCTTTTCTCCCCATCCAGGCCACGTTGGCTCCGACAACGCGTGCACACGACATTTCCAGCATATCTGCCAACAAGGCCGCAACTCTGCTCCAATACGTACCGAGCCTGCACAAAAACATACTGATATCACTGTGAGTGATCCATTTGATCCCCTCTGCACCTCTTTTCCCTCCCACCTGCCGCGATTGACTCAAACCTGGGACACCGGCGGGTGGGTGGGAAATAGAGCTGTGCCCGGGATTCTTTTCATGAATGCTGGTCGGAGGGATAAACAGTGCACCATACAAGATGAGTCTTTTTTTTCTTTCCCTCCCTTTCGCTCGCCCCCTGCGCTTCATCATATGTCTCTGAACATCTCCGGAGGATCCTGCCGGCAGCCGGATCCCTATTCGCTCATCCTCAAACTCGCACTCCGAAGACCCAAATCCCTCCCTGTGATCCATACACCAAGAACACCATTACGAGAGTATTATACCGAAGCCGGGCTGGATTCTGCGGAGGAGTCGCGGACTTGAAGGATGTATAAATGTACAGGTGCGTCTCGTTTGAACTGATTTATAAGGAGAGGTTGCTAATGTTTGTATTCCGTCTCTTTTTATTCTTCCCGCACTATTTTTTACTGTTCATCCACCTCTTCATGTTCATCATCCCCAGGCCTAACAACTCCGCCTCCTCTCCATTTGTGTAATCGTCATCGCGTATCCTTGGATGTGCTGTTGGATCTCGGAATTAGAAATATCGAAGTAGCTGTTTGGTGCTTCTCTGTAAGTTCTCCAGTCGAATTCGCAACCTCTACTAATCATTGAATGAGTTACCTAAACAGATGTGTATATCATCCCCGACACAACCATCTCGTAAAGGGATTTATTTCGTTTCTGTGCTGACCAGCTTTTTTACAACAGATAGCCCTTCATGTGTGCGAGCTGAAAACGTAGCAAGATTATACACGTTCCTGCTTCATTTGACCCAATCCTTCATCCAATTCCTTTCCTCCGGGTCCCAAGTATCGTAAGCACCTCTCCCAATCTCCCGCATTATTCCTCGCCACCCCGAGCGATCTCAGACGACGAATGCCGGTACTTACTTCGTCCCTGCAGATTCAATCCCTTATTTTAATTAGACTCGAATTTGCCCTTGCATCCGTGTGTCTCGTCCGTGACGTATCTGCTTGTATTTCGACTTGCCGTTCATGCTTGTCGTCGCACATACGAAAAGGTTCAGGTGTGTCGTAGTGCACGCGAGCTTCTCCCTTCCCTGAGTTCTCACTTAGATTAAGGTCGGCCTCATCCTCGGTACCACTGTTCACGGGACGAATAGCTCATTCCACAGGTTCCTCTGGATGTTTGCGGTAAATTCGCAGCTTCTGCCCAATGTATTGGCTCTGAGCCTATTTCGCAGGTCGCACGCGGCATTACAGGTTTCGGGGTCGGCGGGGAACATCCTTTTTCGTCTAAGAGCGTGGCCGAAGCTGCCAAGTACGTCGTTTTGTTCCACAGAAACTCATTTTTCTCGAAGTGAACGAGTGCTGAAGCAACGAGGCCCCGTGTCTATTCTTGTACATACCCAGATTTTTGGCGACTCAAATAAGCCCCTCAACTTTTGTCAGGTTACAAATCTTATCCTCTCGTGGGGATCGATCTTCATTCTTTTACCGCCGCCTTACATTCAAATGCATATTAGGAACACCCTTGGCGGGTATCCGTTACGTGATTGTCTTTCAAGCTGCTGGTGAGTCTATTCACCCCCGCATTGAACCACATCAATGACTGTATATTGAGGGACATCATTCCAATCTATCAACTGTATTCAGCATCAGCACCCTCCTGCGTGCGAGCCTCCAGTCCCTGCTCGCCCAGTCTGACAAACTTCCCAGCGCTGATCGTGTTTTACTTCCGTCTCAAAATGTTCAACTCGGTCCTTATCGCGGTCCTTTATCGTAAAGGGGTCATCCAGAAGAACGTTCCCGCGGGTCGACTCTCTTGCATGCGAGTGATTTCTTCCTATCTGCCTAAGAAATACTCATACAATGCGCCTAGCATTTCAGCGACTTTCCCAACGGCGTCTGTGAGTTCTGTTTCGCCAATCACATACCTCCCAACTGACCTGCGTCCCATTTTCCGGGATAATTCTATTTGGCAGCCCCCCTGCTAGCGGTTTTGGGGCTGCCAAATAACATTGTTCTATTTAGCAGCCCCCACGTGATATTATCTTTCGGACCGCTCAGCTCCGGCCTGATCTGATGAAGATCGGACGGATCCTATACTGCAGGGAGGCCCGCATCCCAGAGTTTTATCACCGGCGTCGAGCTCTGGCTGAGGTGACCGCAAAATTAAAATTGGGTCAAAATTAAATCCCGTTGGGGCTACAGGCTATTTGCGGACTTTGTTTGTCCACAACTGTACATATTGGCTTAGTACTAGCTATCTTATCGGTTATCTTATCGAAGTTTGCTCACATGGGGGCTGCTAAATAAGTTATTTGGCAACCCTGCTCGAAAAGGGGGGGCTGCTAAAGAAGGGGGGCTGCCAAATAGAATTATCCCATTTTCCGGTGTTATTATCAAAGCCAAGTACGTTCCGTACCACCATCGCCCTCGACTCCGGTGGAGTTTCCACGACCAGGGCTGTGCGTCTCCGGTAATTTTCGGTCCTTATCTTTGAACGGGTTTAAGCTAATAATCCTTGTCAGTTTCCAGCCCCGAAAATATGGCGGATTTCTTTTGCACTCTCTCCGGATCATGATACATGTGAGTTTTTCGTTTCGCTGTTTCAACTTCGGGTCACTTACATGTTATGTTACCTTCCCACTCGTGGCGTGAGCTACTGGGTTGAATACGATGATTATCAAGCCCTCGACGTCAAGGTGCAATATTTCGTTTCATACGAACATCGCTGATATCTTACAGGTTTTCCCCTTGAGCTTTCGCGCTCTTCAGGCTAGGTCACAATAAAACCCTATCATCTCATCAGCAGGTTCCGTTTCACCTAGTCTCACCCGTGTTTTTTAACGTAGTAGGTTTTGCCGCAACCACACACTCGCAAATTTCTGTGGAAGTCCCCTCTTACACATGTCTGCAGGTAAGCCATTCGCTTTCCCTGTGTTGTGGCCAAATCTGACTCGAACCTTACCGTAGTTCAAGTCGGCCAGCTCAAGCATCTTCGTTAGTGCGGTCGATTACTTTGTCATTGACTGGTTCCGGTGGTAATTAGTACGATGGCTGTAGTATATATCTGAATGTATATCATTTGAACCCAAAATTGAACCGGAGAGCCAAATCAGTGCCATGATGCACTGCAAACCAGCGCCCAAAAGCACTGTATATCAGTGCCTCAACGCACTAGATTATGCAAAAAAGCACTGCATAACAGCGTAATTTTGGCCACATGCACCGTATATTAGTGTATGGGCGGTATACTGTCCCAAAAATCAGCTCAAAACTCAAGAAAAAACACGCAATATAGGTACCAGCTGAAAAAAACACAATGAGAGATTTCCAACATTTGACACGATCAGTCACGCTCACGTGTAAAAAAACACAATATACATCACTGCCAAAAAAAAACACAACGTAAACTGCGACCCAAAAAAAAACACAATCCACACCTGGTAGCCTTTGCGGCTGGGCGGAATTATATGAGCCTGGAGCATGCGTGATCACTCAAGTTTCATATGATTACGTGGCCTGCTTGCTGGCAGATCCCCCGTCGTCGTCTGTCTTCCTCGTCCCCCACAACCGTCGAATGGACTTCAGCAACCGAAGAAAGTGTTTGAAAGGCGACTGCCGCTCAGGCTGCATAGTCTTTATCCCTCAATCTGGTCCTCCTGCCGAGCATCCAGGGCTTGTGAAATGCGTGGTCTGTGCGGATGGATGCTACGCAGTTCAGCATGAAGCTCCAACCCAGGTGCGTATGGTCGTGAAAATCTGGCTATGATCTTAACCATATTCAGCCTGCTCCGCCGCCGCCATCACAGGCTGCGTCGCTGTTGCCTCCTGCCACTGCACCCTCAAGCACATTCTGTACCATGAACGGATTGCGTGGGTTGGCAGCACCGCCACAAGGGCCATCCGCTGGCAGCCCATTCCGAGCGCACATTCAGCATTGGAAGAAAAGCTGAAGAATTCCTGGAATCCTATGCTGGAAATATATTCAAGAGAAAGTTTCACCCAGGGGCAAAGATGTGTGGTGTCATCTAGAAACCTGAGTATACATTCACTTTTTATCCCAGTCCCAGCTTGACGGGGACCTCAACCCGCATGACTCCAAGTCTAAGACGCATAAACGGAAAGGCAAAGCCTGTGCACATCGATCTGGAGGCGTCCAGCAAACGAGGGCCTGCAGCAAAAGTACGAGCCCCGAAGCCGCTGCCTACCAAGGAATACTGTGGGTGCAAAGTATGAATCAGTATGATCATCATCATGTAGCGGTACGATATATGCCCGGCTCCTCAACATGTTGCGTTTTTTTTTTTCATGCAATCCACACATTGTGTTTTTTCTTGCGGATCAAATGTTATTGGTTTTTTCGGCAACATTGCACATTGCGTTTTTTTTTGAGAGATTGCGCTGATTGTGGTTTTTTCCAGATCAGATTTCACTGTTTGCATTTTTTCACTCAAATTGAAGTGCAATGTTGCGCAAAAACCCTAAATCTCAGACTAATGTTGCTTTTTATTTATGACACAGTATGTGTGCCATATTAGTGCTTCCCAGCACTAATTTGAAGTGCATTCAGCACTAATTTGAAGTGCTTTTCAGCACTGATTTTTGTTTGTCTTTGGGCACTGATATAAAGTGTGTCTTCTGTTCACAGTCACGACCGTGACACTCTACGAGGTCTCTCCCGCCCCTTCGGGCACGGAACCCACTGCCGTTCTCCAGCAATCATTCAAATTCGCTGCTGCTGGCGTAGGCACAGACGGGGCAACCACATATCGCGAAGTTGTTGTTGAGAGCGCCGCTGGAGTGGCGAGCCCCACCACCACGACCTTATCACCGTTCAAAACCCCGGTGACAATCAGCGGTACGCTCTCCTGACTCATGGCAGAGTTACTCTGACCCGCGTTCTCCTGTATCTAGAAAATCTCATCGCGGACGTATCTGGTTACATCGTCAAGGCGCCGTTCGAAGGCAGCACATGGTCCTCGCCTCGTGCAGGTTTGGCTCGGATGGGTTCGGCACTTGCGTGGAAGGGCTACCTTCCCCGTTCGGAACCCTGACGATGTGCTCTGGCCCTGTTCCCCTTCTACACTTTGGTCACTACTGCCCATAACTCTGCATCGTGGCCTTGCTTAGTAACTTGAACTATTGGGGTCTATTCCCCACCGTGTTGGGCACGGTCCTTCATGTTTTGTAGCTCGCCACCGGATCTGCAGCTTTCCCTTGTCCTCGTTATCGCACCACGTCCACTGGTAAGGGCGCTATTCTCTTGCTGTAGACTTGGCCACTCCCCCGTTTCTACGATGCGACACCCGTTCATTAATGGCACTATGCACCAGGGCGTACATAAGTAGATGAATATTCAAGCATACTCTATGACCATTCCCCACTGCCCGTCCGAATGCCTAGTATGAATGAACTTGATCTTCTTCTTCAGGGTCCCCATATAATCGACCAGAAGGAACCCTGCCCCCGCCCCGTTGTCCGTCCCCAACAAGGTGGGTACGGCAGTTCCGCCGCAGGCGTCGTTGGGGTCCCATGCCACCCAATCAGTGTCCTGCTTGCTGATATCAGCTTGCTTTCCGCTGGCGGTGTACACCTCCTTGAGAGCGTCAACTGTCACGTCATTGACGATGTGAAACCGCGCGATATATTTCAGATCGGTCGGGGGTGCAGATCCTTTGTACGTCTTGTATAGCTCCATCGCGATGACATTCCAGGGGACCTGTTTGGTCTTGTCTGTGACTGGGTCCTCATCCGTGAACGATTGCACGGCCACTATCGCTCCCGGTGCGAAGGCGAACTCATATGCAACGACATCAAACCCGGAGCCTTCGTGTTCCGGATCTGGCGTCGTAGCGACCCTTTGAAGTGTGGTAGGAAGCGCGGGGAACAAAGGATTGGGCAGGTTTGCCCCACCGAGTGTCTCCTTGTTGAACAGAGATATGATCTGTTTACCGGTGGTGTCTGTACTGGTGGATATGCCCTCGTTTATCGTGAAGAAGGGCGGATAGGACGCCTGAATTTAGTGGTGGTTTGGGCCTGGGGCTTGTCCGCAGTAGCATCAGAAATTTTGGTCAATATACTCTGCCCCTTGGTCAGGCAGTCCGCCGGGGTGTTGGCCGGCATGCGGGGTGCCAGCGTGAAGCGACGAGCATGTACCGCTGCTGAAGCACTGGCCTTTGGGGAGATGCTGGATGAACCACTGGGCCGGCTTCCGAGTGCACATACCTACTTGGAGTCAGGAGAGATTGAGGAACACGAGTTAGCTGGCTTACCGATAGCGCAGGGATATCGCTGGGGATTGCAGAGCTACTTGCAGAGGCTGCAGACGATACTGCGGACGAGGGAGCAGATGCAGCGCTGCTCGCATTGACGCTAGATGCAGAACTACTTGCAGAGGCCGCAGACGATACTGCGGACAAAGGAGCAGATGTAGCACTGCTCGCATTGACGCTAGATGCAGAACTACTTGCAGAGGCTGCAGACGATACTGCGGACGAGGGAGCAGATGTAACGCTGCTCGCCTTGGCGCTAGACGTAGAACTCTTCGCAGACGCGACGGCAGAAATCGAAAGACTGCGACTGCTGCCAGTGGAAGAAACACCTGACGACGCGCGCGATTGTGAAACGGAGGATGGCTTGGACGAAGGCACAGATGCTACGGACGAGGCGCTCACCGCAGAAGAGGTCTGCGATATAAATAATAGATCGAGAATGGTAATGCATCACTTACAGACTTCGCCGATGATGAAACCGGACGGCTAGGTCCAGACCGAGATAACTGGGGTAAATAATTATTCAAGTCAAGCAGCAAAATTATCGGATGAATATAACTCACGGAAGAAACCGGCTTGGAGGGTAAAGCACTGGGTAGTTTGGTACTAATCACAGACTTTGTCGGTTTCGCTGTAATCTTGAGGGCCTTGGGTACCAGTTCATTGTCTTTGAAGACGCGTGAGATATGCAATAAGAACAAAGGCGACCCGTGCTTACCTGGAGAGGGGCGGCAAGCACACCCGAGGTGGCAACAATCCAGGCAAGGAGTACGAAAGGGGCACCGATACCCATTATGAAATTTCAATGAAGGCTAGGAAGATGTGGTGCTTGAGGACCAGCTCGAGCAATAAGACTTGGAAAATAACGAGTATCAGTATGACTTCCACTGGGAGTGGACGAGACGTACCGGGGAGGTTGCACCAGGCAATTTTGACAAAGTAAGACGACCATACCCTTATATATGTCTCGCACGGACCGTCATTCTGATGAGTTGTTAGCCTGATGAGACACGGCGGGACCGGATCAAAGTCTATCACGCTGATCACTATCCTGAGTCCCAATATGGATCTCCGAAGAGCAGGATCTATCACAACCAAACTCAACAGTCGTGGGTTACGATATGTAAATAGGGTGGGTATCCAGCGACTACCTCCGAAAGAGAAAATTTGGGCGTACTAAGAATTTATGTTGGCACAGGTGGGATTCATGACATTAAGAGACCCTGCGGACGTTAACAAGGGCTTTATTGTCGAAGAACCTAGCATCGAGGGGGTACGTGCCTCTCCATGAGGATCGTTCAAAATTACCGCTGCGTATCATCGTCGTCAAATCAAGCCTTAATATAAAAATACCGAAGATGGCTACCCGACTGGCACGGGTAAGGGCGGGACAACCGCGAGTTGACCTACCTGAGTTCGTGATACGAGTTGATTTCCATCACAGCGCGCGGGATTGTTCCAAGGCAACGCTCCTAAATTTAACAGGGACAAGACACGCCGGAGCGACGCTCCGGCGTGAAGCTCCGAGATGAGCGTGAAAATTGCGCTCTGCGAAGAAATGAGAGATGGCCAGCAGTTTTTAAAAAGGGTTGGAATTATATAATTTGAATCGTGCATGTTCAGCAAATGACTGGGTTTATCCCGCAGGTCAAATTTGGCCCCCGGAGATGAGAATCATGACCGACACCGTCATTTTGACAAGTTGCCAGGCTGGCGAGACGGAATCGACTCATCTGCGGCTGTAGTGAGATCCGGAGATCAAATCAAAAAGAAAAGAACCCAACGGACGACTCGTATAAACAATACTAAGTAGACATGGCTATCCGCGCAACTAGGGTGGGAACACAGCAGCCTCTCAGGGGTATGCTATGTAGATCTTTCCGTCATGTTTTTGAGTTTCCATTCGCGACCCCATAGCCTGTTTCGGCTTTGCACCGAAGAAAAACGCTTCAACTATATGTCATGTGATTCAAATTTAATTTTGACAAATTCTGAAACAGATCGAACCCGTAAGTTTAAGCAACGTTCATTACCGACATCACCGGTTATCGCAGAACCTGTACACCCTTTCGCAGTTCTTCGTACACAAGCTTGCCCTCCGTAATAACTGTCATATCCGTAAGCTTCCAACCCACGATATTGTTACCACAAGCCTTGCCATTTCTACTCAGCAGTGCTGAATTGTTGACGGGTTCCTCAAGGCAGCATTTGGTTTGATAGTACTCTGTCTGTTAATCCGCTAAACGTGGGCGCTCATCTGTGTGCAACCTCAGCGCACATCTGTTGGGCAGCGCCGCTGTGACATATGCATGACATCCGAGTCAACTCCTGGAGGGACAGCCACGAGATATAGGCCTCGATCGGGGATGAAGCAAGCGCTGTTGTCTGGTATATCTGAGCCACAGCCTGATCCCGGCGTCAGTAAGGATCTCATCATTGCGTTTTGACAGACACCAGTAAACTAAACAGGAACGGTTGAAAATCGGCTTAAACACCGTTTAACGGTTACAATTCGGAATTACTCACATGTAACTGGATGCACGGCAGTGTGTTTCCGCCGAGATAGCGGAAAGCTATGAGTGCGACGAATTGAGAATTATTCGAGTCGTTATAGCTTTGAACACCGGCGGTTTTTCCAGCTAGATATACATTCCAAAATAAAGCCTGGATATGGACTGGCAGGCGTTCGAATGGTGGAGTTTCTGGCTAAAGCTCTCGGGCGCATTCCAATGGGGTTGTATGCCTATCCGATCTGCGTCTACCATAATACCCCGGAGCATCTTCACTTGATCACTTCTGTGAACCACTCACCGCGACTTTACTGCCGACAGCGGGCCGGACTCGAATTTGACAACTTCGAGATCCCATATTCCGGTGGTTCCCTTGATTTGAGGGGCCGGTTATGGAACGACGGACGCATCTATGCTCCGGAAGAGGTCATACACTGCAGATTTACTAGTCTCCCGTAGTCAGACTCCACAAGATTTATCACTGGTTGAGCTTTTCAAAATTTTCAGTAGAAATATTGGTGAAAAAGTATGTGAAAATTTTAATTATTTTCACTACTTTTTTCAAGACCTTCAATTTTTTCACATAGTTTTCAGTGAAAAAAGAGTAAAAAATAAAGGAAGTTTTTCACCAATATTTCCACTGAAAATTTTGAAATGCTCAACCAGTGTATGATAGTTGATAAATTTATTATATGGAGTCTGATTTCGATAGCATTATCACTCATCGGACCACGGCTCGAAATATTCATCCCGCTCGTAATACCTCACATATGATAGCTAGCTAAGTTTCCCGGGATCTATATATGTTATGGGATGCTCCTGGAGCTTTAAACAGGCGAGGTTGGTCCACCCGTCGTAACACAGCATAATTGTCAATGGAGAAGCATACTTTGATGCTTCTGGGTGTTTGGAGCCATATAGAACTCATTTTAGCTATCCATCTCGATCCATCCAACGCATATAAGATTTTTCAGATACATTACTCGGCCTTAGAGCACAAGAGGCTCGAGAGATGCAATATTTCAGGCGTGAGAACATCATGTGCTGGTCACGGGAACCGTGGTCCAGTAACCGACATGCCATCAATTACAGTCTACAGATTTACCGTCTTCTGTAACAGCGCGGGATCCTGGTTTACGCGGGTGTGATCATTCCGTGAGGATTGGTGTTCAACACCGAAGCATCTGAGCACAGAGCATTCAAAGGCTACCGCTGGCGTCAACTCGCCCGGGTGGGTTGCCACACCCAGACGCGATGTTTTCGTCGGGAATCCTAGGCACCCGTCGATGAGCCCATTTCCACAGCTGGATCTCAGAGCCTGAACGGCTGAATACAGAGTCCGAAGACGCGGTGACGCAGACCCAGCTTACGTTACGCGTCTGGTGAGCTCAAAGGTGATTTTCCGCGCCCAGAGCCCACAGCGCGTCGCAGAAGGCCCACATATACGCGATACAGTCGAGATTTCCGTGTAGAAAGCTCAAGAAAGCACCGAGCCTGCGGAGATTCGCTGTATCAACGCGTCCAGACTCCAGTCAGCGACTCGAAGGATCCCGGAGGTATCAGGCGCCCGCTGAGAGATAGTTCATCTATTTGGCGTGTTAAAGTTGACAATGGATGCACCAGGTGCGAATGAGGTCAGGTCGACGTGTTGTCGGCAAAGTGGTGGTGGTGGTTTAGTTTATTGTTTGCCACTCTTTGGACATGATCGCTCAACGGAACTACCCGGCCAGCATCGCCACTTTCGCATGACCGAGCTGCGAAACCCTCTTATTCACCGGTTCGACTGGTTGTGAATGTCCACTGCACGATTCTCTTGTGAGTTGGAGTGCTTATTGCGCTGTCCCGGCTTATATCGGTTTTGTCCTCATTATATTTTGCGCTCTTCTTCGTCTTTCCCATTGTACTGTAATTAAGCTTTGATTCTATGCTCCTTTCGCTCCAGATCTGTTGGCGCTAGTATTTCCTGCCACGTTAGCGTATTGGACTCGCCTTTCAATTGATGAATGATCAAGTTACTTGACACTCCTGCAATAAGAAATGAAATGGTGTTCCATACACCACGTCCAAGCTATTCTCTTGGACTGCATCTCATTGCTGAACCTTTAGGTTTGGCTACCCAGGGGAAGATCGATTTTGTGCATCATTTCTGATCTGTTTGTCATGCTGAATTGGTCATCGCGGAGAAAGAACGCAAAACAAGTAAGCAAGGAAACAGCGAAAACAAAGGAATTCAAATCCGCATTTTTATTTTGGAAAAAGGCTTCTCTTTAATTCATCAGCCTGTGTACTCTTTTTTACTCAAGAGATTCACCTTCAACTTTGCGTCTTACTCATCTCTGCTTTATATATTCGGGCTAGTATCCGTTGACGTGGGACTTTTTGGGCAGAGATCACATCATGAAACATCCAAGTCTCCTTGATTTTGCCAGCGCACAAACCTTTGCTTCCCCCCCCATGTTGCCCGCTGCTACCTTCTGCAATTTCATCCACCGACCTATTGACCTTTGAGTTAGTAACAGGCTCAAAATTTGACAAGACATACCCGCTTGGTCCAGTTAATTGATGCCAAAAATCTCCCGTCATCCCAATGCCTTGTACCCTCTGCGTAGCCCCAGATTCCGCCGCCCACCCACACATATTCCCATCTCTTACACGGGAAGGAGTCGTCCACCCAGTCCCCATCCACCGTCCTCGAGCCATTCTCCCTGCAGACAAGGCAGGAGTTTCATCGGAGTATGCCCGTACATGTCCCTGTGTACTGTACCATTGTTATTCCAGCTCCTCATCTTGTATTTAGATCTTAGAAGCCGTGCAATAGAATTATAATGTCCCTCTGATATTTTTTTCAGCACAATTCACGGAAGCGAAGCAGAGCGGAGAGGAAGAGCATCAGATCGCTCACCCATCTAAAGGTTCAGCGCCTGCCTCGGAGAGGCCCAATCCATGTCATATAAGTTTATTCACTAGTAGTATTGCTCAAGTATTGCCTGCCGCATTCGATCTCAGGATTGAAAATATTAATTACAGCTATTTCCAAAAACCTTGAGACAATTTTTTTTTTTTGGCTCGCCCAAATTTTTGATGGAGTGCTAAGGATTACCGGTTTGGGCTCGGATCAGTGCCATTTTGGGATGGACCCAACCCAGCCCTTGCTCTCCATATTATTTTATTTGTGGGATATAGTGTCTGGTCTCATGATCAGGCCACGGGCAAGGGAAGACTGATGCACATTATTACGATTGCCGCCGCTGAGTACTTCGTGAAGGCCTCCGTTACTTCGTCTCACTTAAACACCGACTTCTTGCTTCAAATTAGTGTAGTCGGAGTGCTTGAACCTCCGTTGGTTGGCTTGCTGTAAGACATGGCACTACTTCCGCCCCCAACCTAGACGGCCAGCCTCGCAATTCTTTTCGGAGTCCGGACGGAAGAGCATATCGTGCAGGCCACCCGCGCAGCAATTTGCCGATTATCTGCTTCAACCGTCCCTCTCGTGTGAAGTTGACCTACTATCTGTGAGGGGGAACCTGGCCACCTTAGAGGTTTTTTGTTTTTTTTCAAGTCAGGTTTATTTCCCCTCTGTCGCGTACGATATAGTAGGGACATCTCTTGTACATAGGTAAGTAATGTGCAAACAATATCTAGTGGTGTGAATATTCAAGTGGCATCACTCAGGGTGTGCATGGCGCACCCTCAGCAGGGTAGTCCTGCTTTGTAGCTTGGGGAGGCCCCGAGTGTAAAGTAAAATATGTGAGTAAGGTATAATAAGAAAAATGGGGTGTTACATCAGGGGCGTCCAGGTCAAGTCAGCATTGCGCGGAACGTGTGTCGGTGCGTACGGCGCATCCACTGCGTTGCTCTCAGCAATTGCCTTCTCGAGGCGCTCTCGTGGGGTGGGGCCTTCCAGGGGTTTGAGTGCAGGGATCTCGCCAAAGACGGTTCGGAAGCGGCCGGAGCACGCGATGAACTGGAATAGGAGCGGGAGGAGCTTCTCCTGGGTGAGAAGCTTCTCGATGACATGTGCGTCACGTCCACTGAGTCGCTGGAGTTCCTCCCGGGCATTGGAATGAGCGGGGCAGTGCAACAGGTAGTGGAGGACTGTTTCGTCCACCCTGTGGCAGCAGGGGCAAGTGGACGAGTCGGCGCATTTAATGCGATGGAGGTGTTTGTGCAGGATGGTGTGGCCGACCCGGAGCTGGAGGAGAATCACAGCAAGTTTGCGTGGCATGCGCTCCGCAAGCTGGAGGTATTTCGACGAGGGGAACGAGGGGTCATATCATTTGATGCGATGGTGCCATGAGGATTTTCTCCACTCTTCGGCGACCCTTCGTCTCAGCTGAGTGTTGTATTGCTGTTTGCGCGCGGAGCGACTCCATGGGAGAACACAGTCGCGGTACGCCATAGGGATAGAGGTGCTCTCAGAGGATCCCTCCTGAGCTGCCTTTTTCGCCTCTACGTCCGCCCGTTCGTTCCCCGGGATATTGCGGTGCTCGGGCGCCTATTGCATAGTGAGTTGTGCTCGGGGGTGCTTGTGTTGTACCGACGCAATGTGTTTGTGTAATGTGTCTCAGATGTAGTGGGAGGAGTTTGGATACGGGCTCCTCGTGGCCTGGATGGCTGGCTTGCTGTCGACGACTATAGTCGCGTCCCCCTCGATGTCTGGCTCTGCCCAGAGTAGCCCCAGGCCTAGGCTGGCGCCCACGCCCTCACTCTCATAGACCGTATGGTCTGAGTCCGCCCCAAGATGCAGCTGTGCTGCCCGCACCTCCACGCCGTCCCGAAACAAAACCGCCGCCGCACCTATCTTCCCATCGATCCCCGATCTGTCCGAGTACACCTTCCACCATGCCGTGTCCTCCTTCTCTGCCTCCATTGCCTCGTCCTTTGTGCTCTGTATGCTCACAGCCAGAGCTGATTCCCAGTTCGCCCCGAACCTCACCGCCTTCACCTCCTCCATCTTGCTGGGTTTGATCTTGAATTCGGACATGAGTTAGTGCAGCCGCGTGCGGTGCTTCTTGGGTGGTTTCTTCGCGGCATGGTCGACTGTGTGGTATAACGGGTGTGTCTTGTCCAGAGTTGCGAGATGTATCGCAGCATTGTGGCAGGTCTTCTCCACAAGGTATTGCACAGGCAGGAGGTTTGCATAGGCGTCTAGCACGTCAGTCGGTGTCGACGACAAGGCCCCCGTCATGGCGAGTGCTGCACGGCGCTGGATGGTGTGGAGCTGTGCAAGAATCGCCCTGTTCTTGGATCGACGGTGTTTAGCGTTGTGCGGATTAAGGAAAATGTCCGCGCCGTATAACATCCTTGGGACGCATGTCGCAAGGTAAAGCCGCCGCATGGGGCCTGCCTTGATGCCCCTTGACGGGCGTGACAAGCAGGCCACCTGCACCAGCCAGCCCTGTCCTTTGGCCAGCGCCGCCGCCCCCTGTTCCCTCCATCTTAATTCGCGGTCGATGTGGATGCCGAGGAGCTTGACGGAGGGCGATGACTTGATGGTATGTGTTCCCAGTTTCAGTCCGAAGCGCAGCTCTGGGACCCTCTTCTTTGGCTGGAAGGGTGGAGCGACTCGTCGGCGAGAGGCGGTGAGGAGCTGGTATTTTTGCGGGCCGAACTTCGCGTTGTGGTCGTCGGCCCAGCTGTCGATGCCCTTTGGTCGCTGTATGACGTCACGGAGTTTTCTGTGGGTCTCGTGGAAATCTTTGCCTATAGTGATGAGTGTCTTGTCGTCAACAAAGAGTACGCCGTTCTCGCTGTTGCTCCGTTTTGGGATCTTTGCGAGGTCCGAGTTGTACACGAGGTACAGGATTCCGGAGAGCGGATCACCCTGGTCCAGGCCGCGGTCGACGTTGATCAGTGCGGAGGCGTAGTCGTCGAATATGATGCGGCTGTTGCGTCCTGCATAACGCCTCTTCATCCAGTCCGTATATTCCCTTGGGATGCCCAACATCCTCATGTCGTGCATCAAGCGCTCGAGGTCCACACTGGGGAAGGCTCCCTTGACGTCCATGCACAGGACGCTGGCCACCAACCCCTCGCGCCACGCATCCTTGATGATTGCGACGACTCTGTGCAAGGGGTCAGTAGTAGAGCGGCCTGCCCATGCACCGTAGTGGTTGCGTGGAAGGATGCCGGCACATTCTGACTCCATTGTGATTTGTACGGTCTTGGCGGAGTGATATAGCCTCGCGTCCCCCTCCGTCAGACAGATCGGGCGGAAAGCCGACGCGCTGGTGTAGTCAGCCTTCCGCAGCACGATGCTGTCGATGGAGTTCCACCCCTGAGGGTAGTACTCGAGGGCGTCCAGCGCACGGTAGATGGCACCATAAAAGGGGACGAGGAGGCTCGCGTTGTAGACATATACACAATTGGCGAAGGATCCCGCATGCGTGGCTTTGAAGAGTTTCATGCGCGCGATCACGCGGTGCAGGAGGGCATCCAACACAGGCTGCCATGTGAACGCCGCACTGGGTATTCGGCATCCTGTGGAACAGAAGAGGTGAGCATTTTGGGGGGGAAAAATTCGGTGTAGAACGCAGCACTCTTTTCTTTGTTCGTCACGGCATCGACGGCTCTGCGAGTCGCAGGGTCGAGGACCTTGAGAGTGGGGATGCGCGCATGCTCGCCATCAGACTGCCGACCATCCGACCCTGAATCGCTGCGCGCAGCTGGCGAATAGCGTTGTCGACTTCCTCCCTAGTGAGGTATTCGCGTAGGAGGGGGATGTTCTGGAGCTCGCCGAATAGTGTCGAGCGAAACTCATCCCAGTCCGTTTGCTTCCAAAGCGGCCTGGGGACATGCTTGGTCTGCACGGGGTGCACGTCTAGCTCATAGACGATGGGGATGTGGTCGGTGTTGATGGGTCGGATCCCCGGATCGGTGTTGCATGTGACGAAAGAGCAGAGGAGGGGGGTGGTACAAAAGACGTTGTCAGTGCGGGTGTAATTGCCTGTGGATGACGCTTGGAGGGTGGGGATATCCCTGGGAAGAGCCATCTTCATGTCGTAACACACCAGCATGTCTAGAAGCGGCTGGGTAAGTGTGAGGTTCCGGTTGCTGAAGAGGTGGTAATTCCGGAGCTCTTCCCACAGTGGGTGGTGTCGGTTGAAGTCGCTGCCCCAAATGTACTGGATGGGCTGCCCAGAGAGCGCGGTGTTGTCCGGGTCCCGGAGGTAGCGTAGTAGGACGTCTAGCGCGTCGTTGTGGTCGCATGCGTTATAGATGTTCACGACGTGGATGATGCCAAAGGGGCCCCGAAGCTCGATGGCTGTTATGTCCGACGAGTTGATGATGGACCAGGAGGATGAGGATATTTGGGTGTTGAAAAGGATGAGGGAGCGGGAGGCCGTCGGCGCTATTGAGTGTCGCGTAGGGTATGCAGAAGTGAAGCAGAGGTTGGTGCAAGATTTGCCTAATTGGATGGTGGGTTCCTGAATTAGCGCGAGGTCGTATTTTCGGGGCTTCAGTGATTCCAACATGTCAATGTGTCCGCTCAGCGATTGATTTAGATTCTGTTGCCATACTCGTAATTGTCGCATAGGGGGAGGTGGGGACACCGCGGGTGTACTCATTTACGTCTGTCCAGGGGCGCACCTGGGTTTGTTTGGCTGGCCGAGACTCCTGCTGGCGGCTCATAGTCGTCGAGCGCAGGCAGCTCCATCCATGTTGCGTGGGGTTCGGGGGCGGGGGCCCCATCGTCCGTGAATACCATCTCGCGATGTGGCTGTGCTGCATGTAGCGCTCTCTGTACACGGTTTCGCGTCCGTCTCCTCCAGCGAGAGTGGGTCTTCCCCCTCGAGTTTGTCCTCCACTCCACCGTGCTCCTCCGCTGTCCCCCCCTCGGCGGCTCCATCGGCGATGCTCCCTTCTCGTGCACTCAGAGCCTGCTCGGCGCCAGTCGTCACTGCCACCGCCGTGTCCGCACCCCCCACTGGCGCCCCTGTCGCGATCGCCTCCTGTAGCGTCATCTGGCGCATGAGGGGCCTGGAGCCCCAACCCGCATCCGGGACTCTTGGCGTCACAAGCGCCGCCCCCATGCGGTTCCTGGTCGCCGCCGCTACTGCAGGTGGCAACCCCGGCCTCATGCTACCCCCTCCCCTCGTCCGTTCATCTGATTCCGCGTAACCCCCTCGCCTTGCACCTCCGTCTTGCCAGGATGCCGCCTGGTTGTTGATGTTGGTCACCGGCCTCTGTAAGTCTTCCCAGGTGTCGGGGTCCTCCGTCGGGAAATATCTGTAGTTAGCTTCGGGGTTTCGCTCTAGTGCGAATTGTAGTTTATCCACGAATATAGGGCAGTATCGGTCTGTAGCGCCATGACCATGGTACGAGCGCTTCGCCGCCCTGCAGTTCGAGCACGCGCGTTCCCCGTCTGGTACAGTATACGCACCAGTGCGGTGCATCTGGCCGCACCTCGCGCAGACATCATGTACCGATGGGCACAGAGCCGCCGTGTAGTTAGCACCAATAAGCTGGCATTTGAGACAACGGATAGGCTCCGATAGGAGCTTGCGCGCCGACACCCTGCGCCCGTCCACGAATAGACGATGCCTGATGGCGTGGTTCGCGGATTCACGACTCGCGAAGCCGAAGATGGTGTGTGCTGAGCGTTGTCCTTTGTGGCGCCTCTCCAGTGGTTTGATATACCATGCTTGGGTGAGTTCGCCCCTCCTGATTCCATTCGCGTCCTCCATGGTCTCGAGGGCCCGGCTGAGCGTGGGGTCGAAAGAGATGGGGACAAACTCCACAACAACCGAGAAAGAGCGCGGCCAGAAGACTGACGTACCTCCCATGCCCGCCAGGAATGCATCCATGCGTCTTGGCACCCTTATCCACTCCACCGCCGCACTGGATGTGAGGTGGAAAACGATCGCGCCGTTGCGTACGCAGTGGGCGCCGACGAAAGCCGCCTTCTCTGGGGCGGTGCTATCGCCCAGAGCTTTTTTCGCCATGGCGAGTGCCAGATTGGCCTTTTCCACCAGCTCTTTCTCGTTGAGCTTTGCGAGGCCAAAGGCCTGCACCGCCGGGGATCGATCCACCAAAATCTGGCGGTCCCAGGCATGTGCGTTTGCCAGCGCGGTTGCGTGGCGTGCTGGGGGCGCGTCTGCCCTCGCCGTCAATCCAGCCGTTCCCACGTATGACATTCCGCCTCCCAGCGGACGTCCTCCTGGAGGAGGCGGTGCGGGCGTCGGCGCAGGCTCTGCCAGCCTGACTGTCAACGTCTCCGCGTGATTCAGAAGCTCCGCGAAGCCCACCTCCAGGTGCTCCGCCAGCGTGCACATCTCCGTGCGTTGCTCTTCCACGGTGCGCGTTAGCACCTCCGCCGCCGTTCGGAGCTCGCCCGCGCTGGTCTCGTTCGCGACCTCCTCCCCGATGGGGTCGGCGCCAGCGTCCTCCGCACGTGTCAGAATCCTGTAGACGTTGTCGGCCACGTCGTTCAGCGAGTCCGCGACGTCCGCCAACATATCCCTCTGGCCTTCGCCCAGCAGGTACGCCACGGCACGGGTGGCCTCCTGGGCTATCACTGACGCGCCCTGCGCCGTCGCGACACGCAGGAGGACCAGAGACAAAGTCTCCAACGAGGGATTTTGGTCGCAGTCCACAGCTAGGTAGCCTTTTGATATGAGGTATTCTCGCGCACCTTCCCGAGCACCCACGTCCCAGTCGATGTCACTCATCTTGTACAAGTCGGCTCTGGTTTTTCCTTCATGCGCATTCACAGTGTTGTCTGGCAGCGACCTGGTGCCTGCTCGACCGGCCTTAATTGATTCCAGCGGTTTTAACGCCGTTTTTGTCAGGGCTTTGCCCGAGGGCCCTCCAGGAGGGCGTTGCATACAAGTGAGGATGTATTTAGGTAGTTATATATGAAGCAGAGGACCACTACGAGCTGAGACGCGCGCCTTGAAAAGATTTTCGCGACTTCGGTCCGTTGCTTGTTGTGGTTTGTTGCCAAGAGAGTCCTCTCCACCTTAGAGGTTTTGGCCTGTTGGTAGCCGTATTGAGCACCTCATCCAGGACTTATGGAACCTAGGGAACAGGCGCGCTTCCTGCGAACAGTTTGAGCCTAGTGGGGGCCATTTTGGGTACTTCTTCGTACCTCTGTGAATTTATTTCTGCCGGAGTTCCCATTGATGGGGTACCTGGCCACTTGTACGAACTTTCGTTTACGGCTGCAGCGGTGGTCTTGCAGTGTGTTATCATGCTTATTGTTCATTATCATGCTTATTGTTCATAAGTCGTCCTTTTTGAATGTTATAACAGTACAAAGGACTTATAAAAATGACAGAGAAAAGTGTTTCTAATGCGAAGTATAAGTGCCGGGATCAGTCGTGCCAAAGAAATGGGGCCCGCATACGAGCCAGAGGGCCTGACTGGCCGAAATAAGTTGCGAGAATGTTTATAAGAAGTAAATGAACATACCTGGATATCAAAATCCACTCCTCCGTCATGCACCTGAGAACCCGACGTTTGGACTTTGATACCACAAATATTAGGCGGATGTGGTGTCCAACACAGACTGAGGGAGCTATCAAAATGATAAAATTGTGGAATATACTTGAAACTGATGCCTTACATATGAAGATAACCCTGGACAATAGCTGGACTCGGACGGTCAAACGTTCATTTGATATGAAGGTCGTCCGGTTACAGTCCTCACACTTGGATGGGACTATTTTTCGCGCGTCCACCGACAAAGGAGGGAAGATATGGAGCCAATTGAAAACTCAGATGGAGGCCTGCTATCAGGGAAGAGGAAAGAGCCCCCAAAGTCATGAATTGATAAAGAATTGGTGGAGAAAGGATCGAGGTGGCAGTTCGGGGATAAGAAATTAATTTTCCCACCCTACAACCCGACATCATTTGCGACACTGCTTAACATCAACTCATCACTTTTGGCTGAAAATTGGCAAGGACAGGCAGTATGGGTTGCATTCCACCGCCCGAGCACCAAAATGATATATGGCTAAGTAACTAGTCTTATAATTAGCAAGTGGCCAGGTTCCTAGTCCGGCCAGGTTGGCAGTCACAGATAGTACTCCGGATCTTTCCGCTCGGTTATCGCAAGCTAATGAAATCGTTGCTCTCGCTTCAAGTGGCGCTCTCCGGCGATTCCCACTCCGAGATGCTCCTTCGATGGACGTCCCAGCGTCTTCTAGTACTGACTATTGCTTCATCTGAATGGACGATTGAGCACCTTCCTCAGGTCTCAGCCACCGCAAGGGGTTCGCAAACGCGTTTGTGTCTTATCCGGTATTGTTGACCTCATGATCAGGCCACGGGCAAGGGAAGACTGAAGCAAACTGCTTTGCATTGCGATTGCCGCCGCTGTGTACACCGTGAAGGCCTTCGTTACTTTGTCTCATTTAAACGCCGACTTCTTGCTTCAAATTAGTGTAATCGGAGTACTTGAACCTCCGTTAGCTTACTGTAAGACGTAGCACTCCTTCCTCCCCCAACCTAGAACTCCAACTTGGAGCTTGAACCTTGATAGCCGTCTCGGTTTTGGCTTCCTCCGCGGATTTCACGTTCGTACAAAAAGCTGCCACTCATGATTCATCGCGAGTCCTACCCTGAATCCGATGTTCCCCAGAATCCTTAGCTTCAGCCTGTGCGCACTAGCTCTCACCCGCGCCACCCAGTCGGTGGGTCTACAATAACCATTGCCGGTCCCTCGCTTCTGACGGCTGTTCAGACTACGCTCAAGGCGGGTACATATACAATCCGCAACACGGGCACTGCGGACTTGATAATGTGTTTACACGCGGACGATCTCATCTCCTTGTCGAGCATACCGATCGTTCCTCCCACGGCTGCGCAGGTGAGTAAAGCTCCTGCGCTGCAGGCATTTTTCATGTGTTTATGTGTTTCTCAGTGGGTGCTCTACTCCCTCGAGGGGACAGGTTCCGCCTCCGTTTACAGCATGTACAATCGCAACTCTAGCGGTTTCGCAGTCCCTGATGGAGACGTCTGTCGCGGTTCCCTTCACTGTTTTGATGCTCATCGATTGTGGTATGCAGAACGACTCGATGGCTGCTATCCTCGGAATGGCAGGCCTGGTGCCCGGTCGTTTCTCCATCAACGCCGGCGTCCATCACACCTCCCGCGGTGATAACCGCTCGAAGTTCGTTGTACGTACTACACTTGGACTTCTCCGGGGTTCAGAGCTTACTTCCGTCGAAGATCACGAACGTACCTTGGGGTCCCAACCAGGACAACCGTACTTGGGCTGCCCCCACCCCCGGAACTTCACAGAGGCATCTGGTATGAACTCACTACATTCAGCGGAGGGACATGGATTGACAGTTATTTGTAGCTTCAGCTCGAACAGGCGAACGGAGGTGCATTGCAACAATGGGAATTTATACCGGTGTGAATGTCACACTGGGAAGAAGCTGTGAAGCCTGTGTATGCGCTTATTTCAAGTGGAGAGGACTGCTTCCTCACAATGCGAAATTATTCGTGCAACGTTGTCTACTTTGTGTTCATTCTGTGTACGACCCGTAAACTTTCATTTTGCTCATGATTTTAACTATCTTGTTTTTCATACGAAGGAGAAACCACAGTAATGTACATATGCCAGCGACAAGAGAATACACGACAGCAACGAATACGCTCGTCGGACCTAGTCAAAATCATCCTCCCCGAGTTGAAGCCCTTGCTTAACGGAACTGGAACGAAGAAGACAATTCAGTAATCGATTTAACATAATCATACATGAATGCACGTACTTGGCGATAGCTATCAATTCCGCCTGTCTGTTCTCGAACTCCACGCGCATTGCTTCAAACCACCTGAGATTGTCGTCGATCGCGGCCTGGAGGCGTCGTCTGTCCGACTGTTGCTCTTGTCTGGCGGCAAGCGCCTCATCCTCCTCTGGGACGAATCAGCACAAAAGGTCACACTGCACACGGAAATGTCCAACACACCCTTGTATTCCTCGGCTACTTTGATCATGCGTTGGAGATCTTCCTTTGATAAACGGCCGCTGAAATTTGTGACTGTGCTATTGGTGTTGTTCCCTGTCGTTTTGTCGACTGCGGAGACGTCGAGCATCCCGTTTGCGTCCAGATCGAATGTGACCTCGATTTTGGGGACACCGCGAGGAGCAGGAGGAATGCCGTCAAGCCTGAATTTACCGAGCAAGTTATTGTCCTTGGTGCGTGCGCGATCGCCCTCGTAAACCTCTATGAAAAATGTCGGTTGGTTGTCGTAGTAAGTCGAAAAATTCTCGGATTTCTTGGTCGGGATTGTGGTATTACGTTTGACGAGCGCTGTCATGACGCCCCCCTGAGTTTCGATTCCGAGGGAGTGCGGGGTAACATCAAGTAGCAGGAGATTATGTGGTTCCCCAACCAGAATGGATGCCTGAACAGCTGCACCATAGGCGATGGCTTCCTCGGGATTGATATTTGTGGCCGGGACCTTCCCGTTGAAGAAGTCGGAAACCAGCTTAATGATTCGCGGGATGCGGCTGGAACCGCCGACCAGGACGATCTCGTGAACGTTTGCTTTGTCGATTTTGGCATCGCGGAGAACTTTCTCCACAGGCTGTAGCATCCTCTGGAAGAGAGGCTGGCACAGTTCCTCAAAACGGCTACGTGTGAGGCGGGCGTGTAGATCAATGCCCTCAACGATGGAGTCGATCTCGATCGCTGTTTCCGAGGAAGTAGATATCATGCGTTTCGCGCGCTCGCAGGCCGTGCGGAGACGGAGGAGGGCGCGCGCATTCGAGAAGAGATCTTGCCGTAATTTGAGTAATTTGCAAATACACTGGCGCAGATGTTGCGTACCAATCTGATGCTTGCGCTGGAACTCCGTGGCAAAGTGGGCAACAAGAATGTCATTGAAGTCCTCGCCACCCAAATGTGCGTCACCAGTGACGGCCTTGACGTCGTATATGCCCTTCTCTATGGTGAGTAGAGAGACATCCAACGTTCCTCCACCAATATCCAGGACAATGACATTCCGTTCGCCACGGACCCCGGATTTGAAGCCGTAAGCGACAGCAGCAGCAGTAGCCTCGTCTATGATGCGTATAACGTTGAGACCAGCAATGGTTCCAGCGTCCTTTGTAGCCTGACGCTGAGAGTTATTGAAGTAGGCCGGGACAGTTATGACGGCGTTTTCAATTGTGGTGCCAAGGTAAGTCTCCGCTATCCGCTTCATTTGGGTGAGAATCATAGCCGAAATCTCCTGTGGTGACTGCATCGCTGATCGTGGAAAGAACATGGGCGAAGGCAAGTTTCACGTACGAATTCCCTTTTCCTTCCACGGTCATTGACTCGAATGTACGGTACACCTCCTCTGTCGAAGACAGTGAAGGAGAAGTGTTTCAAGTCCGCCTGCACCTCGCTATCGCTGAATCTGCGGCCCATCAGACGCTTTACGTTGAACACGCTGCAGAATGCGGTCAAACAACGATGGGAATTCCTAAGCTAGACTACGTGCGTGTTTGCAGCGTTCATTACTGCGTGTCGTCCCGCGGCGTCTCCGATCAGACGTCCCTTGCTGGAGAATGAGACAACGGAAGGTGTTGTGCGGTTCAATTCGTCATTTTCGATAATCTTGACCTGACCATCTCTGTAGATCCCTACACATCTGCGACACAATCAGCCTGCGAAACGACAGAGGATGAGTAACTTGACGAATAGACGGTTCCCAGATCAATTCCGAGGGCTTCCCCGGGGGCCATTGGTTGCGAGTGGTTAGTGGTCAGGGAGAAGGAAGTCGGAGGACGAACACGAGGCGCGGCCCGCCGTGACCGGTCACGAGCGAGATCACGACAGTGCTTCGCGGGCTTTGCGCGGACGACTAGTCATTTTGACTGGTTTTCAACTTGGTTGGTTCAAAATTTGGCTCCGGTTGCCAACGATACAGGGTTCCCAAATAGGAGACAGTACGAAAGGATACGCAAACAATCTGATGGGAACAAGAAATAGACGTCAGCTGAATTCATTCGTTTGACAGATTGAACTTATTCGAACGGCCAGCGGGACAAAAGAGGTACCAGGACTGCCCAGTGGTTTTTATACCGGAAACATGAGGCTTCCTGGATCTCTGTTTCTGAAATGTGCAATTTAAACATCATCAAAATGTGTACGAAGTACTGTACCATTTCGACCGAACGTTCACACCATGTCACTTGTCACCTAAGATGTTGACCTTGCGCGAAAATTGAACCCCGAGGAGTTTGTATGTGTAAGTAAAACCCCGAGGCTCGAGCAGTGCGTACGTACGTACGAATGTCCCACGGGAAGGAAGGCGAACTTCGATCGAAGGAGCAGGTGATAACATTTCGAGGGCACCAGCTCATTACATGGAGTGAGATATGCCTTTACCCCGATCGAATGGCCTCGAAAGGCACAGCAAAGTGGAAGGAAGCTAAGAGAGGGACACTCTCGGGACGGAAGTTGGAGGGATCGCCCACGGGATTTGTCGATGCATAAGTCGGGGGAAAGTAGAATATAAGACGCTGCAGCTTTGCCGTAGCAGGAAATGGGAGAGAGCAAGAAGAACCAACAGAGACCTCTCTGACAAGCCCCCCGGGAAGTCCGAGATCACCGATCGACTTTCATCGGTCTCAATGCTCGACTTTTTATTTCGACTGAAAGACGTCCTCGGATTCTCTTGAGATTCTGGCTACCCCTCATTTTCATACTTTTCCACCGTTATAGATATATGAACCAATTTATTTTCTTCCCGTATGCTACGGAATGGATTTTACAACGCATTTCGGTGAGACTTTCGGCGAGTGATGATGTCATAAATCAGATCGAAAGTCCCATATTGGCTGCTTACCTAGGTGATGGCAACAAAACCGTGCTTTAGAATTTCGCTCACCTCTTTGGACGGAAGTGATCCGAATGCCTCCGTGCCCATCCCATCAGTGGCGGTGGCGAGCCGAGTAGTCCGATCGCTGGATAATCTAATCGCCAAGTTGAGTTCTATAGTGTTGGATCCTTTCCGCAGTGTTAATTGGAACCGGAAAAAGGACCGTCATCTATCTCTGAACGACCCCCCCCCCCCTGCGTGAACATCAGAGCTGCATCTCCCAAATTTATGGTGAATAAAAACCCAAATAAATTGGGAGAAAATGCATTTTCTTTGTAAAGATAAATGCTACTTGACTGCAAAGGGATTTACTGCGACATAAAGAATGGACTGAATGCAATCTGATTGGAGGATCCAGATCTGTCTGGAGAGCATTTCTTCAGGATTGAAAACAACAATTAACAAACAGCCACAGTATTCGAACAGACGATGATTTCAGCGTCACAGGATTTCACCAAGTTGAACTGAAATGAAAATCTATGAGCCACCTTCGGATCCGCAAACTGAAAATATTCGTGCCTGCGCTCGAAGTCGAACGAAGGGCAACTCGGAAGAAGCCGCCAGACAGCACATACAAACAGCGACACGTGTCGTTTTTGCTTTTTTGCCTTTATCACTGCCCAGAATCGTCAGCCCAGTCCCTTCACCTGTTCAAGTTGTGGCCCCACATCCCAAGCTTCCAAGACCTTTCGTCCAGCCTGGAAATCTCCTGCGCACGGAAGACCATATCGCGCGGGGCGCCCGCCCAGGAATTTGCCAATTATTTTGTCTCTCATAAACAGACACGTCAACAAATGAGCTCGGACCTCGCTTGTTGAGCCGATTATCTGCTTCAACAGTCCCTCTCTTGTTCAGTTGATCTACTCCGAACCCTTCCGCTCAGTTCCTTGTCGCAAGCGGACAAAATCGTACCCTCGTTTCAAGTGACGCTCGTCGGCGAGTGCTTCTCCGAAATGCTCCTTCGGCGGAGGTCCCAGCATGATACGGCCCACAGGCTGCTTCGTATTACGATTACATACCGCCGCTGCGTACTCCGTGAAGGCCTTCGTCTCATTTAAACGCCGACTTCTTGCTTTCAGTCCAGTCGGGGTATTTGAATCTCCGTTGGACTGAAAGACGCTATCGACTTGGCACTACTTCCTTTCCAACTTAGAATTCCAATTTAGAGCTTAACCTTGATCGCCATCTTGGCCTTGGCCTCCGCGGATATCACGTTCGCCGCCCCTCATCTGCGACGCCGGGATGCTACAAAGAGCCGTGAGCCTTTAGTGTTTTCCAGAATCCTTAGCTTCGGCATATGCGCACTAGCTCTCGCCCATGCTACCCAAACGGTCCGTCTACGATAACCATTGGGCCCCTGCACTGTTCTGGCACTGTGCAGACTACGCTAAAGTCAGGTACATATACGATCCGCAACGCGGGAACTGAGGACCAGCTGATGTGTTTACACGCAGACGATCTCCTCTCCTTGTCGAGCGTGCCGGTTAGTCCTCCCACGGTTGAACTGACAAGTAATCTTCCTGTGCTCCAGCCATGTCTGATGTGCGCAAGCATTTCTCAGTTGGTGCTCTACGTCCTCAACGGCTCCGACTCCGTGAACAGCATGTACGATGTCAGCTCGACCGCTTTCGCAGTCCCCGACGGAAATGTCCCGGTTTCCTCCAATATTTTGGTGCTCACTGATGATGGCATGAAGGACGATTCGATGGCTGCTCTCCTCAGGATGTCAGACATGGTATCCGGGCGTTTCACCATCACCGCCGTCGTCCACCACACCTCCCGCGGTGATAACCCCGCGAAGTTCGTTGTACATACTAATACACTGCTGCTTTCGGGGTATGATTTTCATCCTTCTGTCAAAGATCACCAACGTACCTTGGGGTCCCAACCGCGACAAGCGTATATGGGCTGCCCCCACCCCTGGAGCGTCACAGAAGCATCTGGTATGAACTCACTACATCCTGCGGACGGACATGGATTGACAGTTATCTGTAGCTTCAGCTCGAACAAGCGAACGGAGATGCATTGCAACAATGGGAATTTACACTGGTGTGAGTGTTGCGGAAGGAAGAAACTGCGAAGCCTTTACATACGGTTTCCTGCCATGAGTGAACCATTAATTTCTCAATGCGAAATTAATCATGTAACGTCGCCTGCTTCGTGTTCATTCTTTCATCGGAAAGAGAAACCACAGTAAAGTACATATACCAGTGGGGAGAGCACACATCACGGGGATTAACCTCGCGGGCCTAGTCACGCTCGAATTGCGGACCTTGATTAATGGAGCTGGAATGAAGAAAACAAATCAGCAATCGTTTCAGCATAATCTTGCACGAGTGCACGTACTTGGCGATAGCTATCAATTCCGCCTGTCTGTTCTCGAACTCCACGCGCATTGCATCAAACCACCTGAGATTGTCGTCGATCGCGGCCTGGAGGCGTCCGCTAAACTTGGCACGGTTCGTCTCGGACAGGGCGTGTGAGCCAGGCGTTGAAGCGTCCTGTTGGTGTTGTTGGTTAGCGGCGAGTGCCTCGTCCTCCGCTGGACCACCGTTAAAACAGAAAGATCAGCTGGCCAGGGTGAACGCACTGTTGTACTCCTCGGCTACTTCGATCATGCGTTGGATATCCTCTTTCGATAAACGATCTTTGTCGTTTGTGACTGTAATCTCGTTGGACTTTCCTGTCGTTTTATCGGTTGCGGAAACGCCAAGAATCCCATTTGCGTCTAAATCGAATACGACCTCTACTTGGGGGACACCACGAGGAGCGGGCGGGATCCCGCTAAGCTCGAAGCGGCCGAGTAGGTTGTTGTCTTTCGTGCGTGCTCGCTCACCCTCGTAGACCTGTATCAAAACACCCGGTTGGTTGTCGGAGTAAGTCGAAAATGTCTCGGATCTCTTGGTTGGGACTGTGGTATTACGCTTGATCAGCGCTGTCATGACGTCTCCAGAAGTTTCGATTCCCAGGGAGAGCGGTGCAACATCCATGAGTATGAGATCCTGAGTCCTCTCAGATGTGTTCCCAACCAGAATGGATGCCTGAACAGCTGCACCATAGGCGATGGCTTCCTCGGGATTGATATTTGTGGCCGGGACCTTCCCATTGAAGAAGTCGGAAACCAGCTTAATGATTCGCGGGATGCGGCTGGAACCGCCGACCAGGACGATCTCGTGGACGTTTGCCTTGTCGATTTTGGAATCGCGGAGAACTTTCTCCACAGGCTCCAGCACGCTCCGAATGAGATGCTGGCACAGTGCCTCGAAGCGGCTACGTGTGAGGCGGGCGTGTAGGTCAATACCTTCCACGATAGAGTCGATCTCGATCGTTGTTTCCGACGAAGTAGATAATATGCGCTTCGCGCGCTCGCAGGCCGTGCGGAGATGAAGAAGGGCGCGCGCATTCGAGAAGAGATCTGCTCGGAAGTTGAGCAATTTGCAAATACACTGGCGCGGATGTTGCGTACCTATCTGGTGCTTGCGCTGGAACTCCGTGGCAAAGTGGACAACAAGAATGTCATTGAAGTCCTCGCCACCCAAGTGTGCGTCGCCAGCGACAGACTTGACATCGTAGATGCCCTCTTCTATGGTGAGTAGAGAGACATCCAACGTTCCTCCACCAATATCCAGGACAATGACATTCCGTTCGCCACGGACCCCGGATTTTCTGCAGCAGTACTCAAAGCCGTAAGCAACAGCAGCAGCGGTGGCCTCGTTTATGATGCGTAGAACTGTGAGACCAGCAATGGTTCCAGCGTCCTTTGTAGCCTGACGCTGAGAGTTGTTGAAGTAGGCCGGGACAGTTATGACGGCGTTTTCAATTGTGGTGCCGAGGTAAGCCTCTGCTGTCCGTTTCATTTTAGTGAGAATCATGGCCGAAATTTCCTGAGACTAGAACGCTGATCGTGGCAAGAACGTGGTAGAAGCGAAGTTTCACGTACGAATTCTCTTTCTCTCCCGCGGTCATTGACTCGGATATACGGCGCATCTTCCTTATCGAATACAGTGAAGGGGAAGTGTTTCAGGTCCATTTGTATCTCGCTGTCGTTGAATCTGCGGCCCATGAGTCGTTTGACGTTGAACACGCTGCAGAATGGTATCAAAATACAGGACGAACTCCCAAGACACACTACATGCGTGTTGCAAGGGTCTGTGGTCGCGTGTCGTCTTGCGGCGTCGCCAATGAGACGGCCGTTCCTAGAGAACGATACAGAGGAAGGTGTGGTGCGGTTTCCCGCTTCGTTTGCGATGATCTTGACTTGACCATCTCGGCAGATCCCCACACATCTGTGACCCAGTCAGCTTGCCAAACGACAGAGGAGGAGTAGATCAACGAATAGACGGTTCCTAAATCAATTCCGAGGGCTTGGCTCGAGGCCATTTGTTGCGAGTAGCAAGTGGGCAGGACGCGTGAAGTGGGGACTAGAAGAAGCACGACTTGACATGATCCGTCACGAGAAACTCGGTGATTGTCCCGCCCCGGGCGTCTGCAAGATGTTTTTTCTTCCCTTTTTCTCAGCCGTTAAATAATGTCAAAAAAAGGTTGAGCAGGTTTGGATATGTCATTAGAGCGAACACAGATAATTTGAGCAGCCGAAAATCAAAAGTCTAATTTTTTTATGTTAAAATCTTGCAGAAACTCGGCGACTGCCTCACGGGCCCAATTTCGACTCCGAAATTATGCCATTGCGGAGGCGCCATTTTCATATGTCACTAACCCTATATGTTAAACCCGAATCTCAACGAGCAACAGATGCATCCGTGCGGATTGGATCAGGACGCCATCAAAACCATCTTGCAGAGATGTGCGATGTGCTATTAAGTTCAACATATTCCAGTTTGCAACACGATGTACTCAACCACTTCCAAGTACATCTCCTTAAGGTTTACTCCATACGTTTGGAAAATCTTTCGTTTTTAATCTCACACTCCGGAAGATATTTCTCCGAGTTACATGGTAAGGAATCGCGTCAAGCGTTACCTATTTACTCGTTCTGTACCGCCTCATGCGATACTGACGCGGTCACCCGTGTCAACTCCCACTGTTTAAATTCACCCACATTGGCTTGTTCGAGATAAAGCTAAGTACAGGGTACTGACAGATACAGATTTTACACGCACCCGGCATAAGTAACTAGGTAGATAATACATACTAGGCTTGCCTGCGGTGGTGCACGGGTAGGGGCAGCCCAAAATTGGTCGTCGGGGTCGGGGCCAAACGGTACATTTTTTTATCTGCAATAGGATGTGGAAATGATGCTGCACGCACCAGGTATAGGATTGGATTACATACGATAAAACCTTTTTGGTCTTGCGCAACCTCTGGATCGGGATTATCTTCGCAAGAGGCGACGGTTATGAAGGAGAACCGCCCGGGCACGAACCCTGCCCGGCCGGAAAGCGAAACCATCCAATTGTCCTGCGCACGTTGTTATCGTTATACGTGAGTGGGGTAAAAATAAATAGGGATGGGGAGCGACAGACATAGTCGTCGGCGATTGCAAACCGGTGAGAGTAAACTTGATCATGTTGTACACGGAGCCTGAAGAGCCGTTCCCCTGGATGAGGTCGAGGTTCCGCTAGGCACGAGTGAGCATGTCAAAGATGTTTTTAATGTTAGGAGACGTATTACCCACCTGTGCAGCAGTGGCAAGCACGACCAGCTACTCGACAAGGAGAGAGGATCGTAGTTGTGGAAAAAACTCGTTAGCTGTTCCCCAGTTCCCGTGTTGCTGATCGTGTATGTGCTCGACGTGAACATAGTCTGCAAAGTGTCAGAGTCATCGCAACGAGTGTGGACAGACGCACTGAGTCGGTTGCATAGACAAGAGACACCGCGCAGAGGGCGAAGGGAAGGATTCCGGAAAATATCACGCAAAGATGGACGGTGTTTGTGAGTTGGGGTAAAAGTAGTACAGGCCCACGTTGGACGGGAGTGTAGGCGTCGTCTTTTATATTGTCAGGACGTCGTCCTGGGGAGGGGGGGGATCACGGGTGGTCATAGAAATGAAGTCCGCGGGGGAAGACTGCGAACGGGAGCAAGCTTCAAGGTCTGAGTTCGAATTCTCGTCCGGGGATGGAAGGCATGGCGGGTAAGTGGCGGCCTATAGTACTTGATAATCCAGCGGTAATCGCACGTGGGAGCGATGCGAGTTACTTGACGAGAGCACTGACTTATACCAAGAAGTCCGAAGTTCTGCATAGAAATGTATAGCGCGAGCTTTGGAGATTTATATAAATGAGAGGAAGGCCTGTACCAACGTCTGCGGTGTCACTAGGCAGTATGTGCTAATGGAATAGAGGTATAGGACAATATGGGAGTGCAGACGCCTTCTTCCGGCCGAGACCTTGTCTGCGATTTAAACCCCGAGGAGTGCGTGCGGACGACTGTTCCACGGGAAAGAAATCGAAATTCAATGGAAGGAGCATGTGAGAACACCTCGAGGGCACCAGTTCATTACATGGAACGAGGAATTCCTGTACCTTCCGTTGATGGGATGGACGGCGAAGTCGAGGAAATCCTGGGAACAGCATTGAAGCGGAAGGAAGCTAAAAGATCTGAGAGAGACACTCTCGGGGCGGAAGTTGGAGGGATCGCCTAGGAGATTTACACCGTAGTTTGGCCGTAACAGAAAGTGGGAGAGAGCAAGGACTCCGAAGTCACGGTGATCCGAAAACCTCCGAACCCTTCTCACATCAGTGGCGGTGGCGGGCCGAATAGTCCGATCACTAGTGATAATATAATCGCCAAGATCTATACCGTTGGATCCTTTCCGCAACGCGTTGAGTGGAAACAGAAAAGGGCCGTTTGTCTCTGAACAACTCCACGAACAACAAGAAAAAGAAATGCCCTCGCATTCAGCCATTCAGACACGGGGAGTCGAACCCCGAGCAGCCTCAGTCGACTTTCGCTTTCGCAGCATTTGCGCAGCCTGAGAGGTCGTGTTCCGTACACCATGTCTGATTATCTTAAGATCGTAGGAACCTTCGGATGTGATAGGATAGAGCAGCTAATGTGGAGGCAGATTCAGAGCCTGAGGGGTTTCATGGTGAGGTTGAGGTTGAATTAATGCAGCTCTAACGAGGGATTAATATTCTCTGTGCGGCAGCGGTGAACTAGAAGTGGAAGGAGTGATATTTATTGGACACCTCAGTTGTATTTAAATAAATTATGATTCCGGTGCTATCGTAGAATACCTCCACAGTTCGGACCCCTGAAATATTTCACGGCCATACCATCTAGGGCGCTTTGATTGCTGAACAACAATATTGATTACACCCAGCAATGACTGGCGAATGAACTGTGAGCGCTGATACGAAGCATTCGGACGCAAATATACGCACATGTCTTGCCTTGGCGGGCCTTGCCCCGCAAATAGATCACGTCCGGTTTGGCCGCGTCCATCTGTCGCCGGATCCAGGTTAGCGCAAACAAGGTGATCCCGATCGAGACGACTAGGATGATCTTCTCGATTTTGCTGCTTGTGGCGCTATCTGTCGAAAATTATGCGTCAACCGAGGGATATGTGAGGGGACGGAGAAAGAGGCGTACTATCGCTGGAGGGGCGCATCGCATAGCCGACGTAGACGGGCACGAAGGCCTTGGGGAGGGAGAGGATGCACGCGGCTATGAATACCCCGAAGCCCAGGCCAACCGTCGAGAAGACAGCAGTAGCGACTGTAAGTCCCAGTCGTTCATCAGTCATACGGATGTCCAAAGGGGATAAAAGTTTACAATGAGGTGGAATCGCGCTGTAGCGGATCATGATGACGACCAGGAATCCACCCATGCGGACGACGTGCGCTAGGAGAGCGTAAGAGAGCTTGGATTTCTCCATTTTGGTGCTGCGCCCGGAACAGAATGTTTTGAAGACGCTGGGGGGATATTCGATAAGGATAAGATGAACTGTCCGAGGGAGGGAGGGGGGGCGTACAAGAAGTTTGCGATTTCACCGAGCAAGACTCCGGCTGCTACTATGGCGAATGCTGCGGGGAGGTCCCAGGTCACGCCGGCGAGCAGCTCGATGAGCTCGTGGCCGAATAACTTCGAGGTTCGAGATACATTAGTACCAGGATATATATCTACAGAACATCGTGCTCACCGGTGGGAAAGACATGATAATCAGAATTGCGATGGGAATCAGTGGGCCCAGCTTGTGGCTGCAAAATCGTCGGTACTCGAAAGGAAGAGAAACGAACTCAAAGCTCACTCGCGCAACCAATCGGTGGCTGGGGACAGCGCGTTGATGATTTTCTCATGGAAGACGGAAATCAAGATCGTCGCGCCAATAAGGAGAGCACCGAGGCCATATAACACTGACATAAGTGCATGAGAACGGCATCAGTATTAGGGAATGAGCGAAGGCGACTCACAAACTTTCTGCTTGATGCTCTTCTCCTCCTTGATGTCGTTCAGCGCATTGTACTCGCTTGGTGTCGGGCTCGGGGTGCGAGATATATGGCGGAGGTCGTCTGCGCCGCCGTTGAGAGTCAACATCGAGCGAGAGCCCTGGGGATTATGTGTTGGGCTGTATGGGTAATTATTCGGAGGACGCCCGGCCGGCGGAGCGAAAGGTATCGGCATAGACATGAGTGAGTGTGTAGGGGGAAGACTCGGAGCGTGCTGGTGCAGTAAGCATATTGCTGGAGCTTTCATTTATACTGTCCTTCACCGAACTTGGCTGACATCTCTAGGCACAGTCATCACATACATTGATCCACGCTCCCTACGCTGATCCGACGGGCCCCCACTCTCTTTTTGGCACGTCATGGAGACTTGAATTGATGCAGATCTTGAAATGGCAGGAGGTGACTCATCACCGCCACTGCCGATTGATAACCCCAAACAGGAGTGGCCCGCTTGCGGCCCTCAGCGCTTAACCACTACGAAACACAGCCAACCGCAGCCCAACGCGCTCGGTTTAGAGGGCCGAGCTCGTTGGGACACTCTGTTTACATCCGGTGGTTGAATCTCACCGATCATGTATTGATGGCTATAAGGACTCCTTAGTTGACTATTTCGATGGATAACTGACGGTTTCTCATTTGGCGAACGGATCTTTATTTGAGACGGACCTGGGGAACTGGTATGAGGTGTTCCCATATTGCCGGAATCCGAATTCAACCTACATCC
Organism: Mycena epipterygia; assembly: GCA_029281465.1. Taxonomy (NCBI): domain Eukaryota; kingdom Fungi; phylum Basidiomycota; class Agaricomycetes; order Agaricales; family Mycenaceae; genus Mycena; species Mycena epipterygia. Next base: position 101,066 of record JARJCQ010000044.1, on the reverse strand, counting down.
CAGCTTCGTCGCTAGCTATCCTTGATTCAAATTGCTCTCGGTGGAGACAAAGTTCTGCAGCCGGAGGGAAAAAAGCTGGAAAACTTCGTCATTTCAGACACGGGGAATCGAGCCTTTATCTGCCTCGGTATAGTGTCATAGATCCTGCAAGCAAGCCTTTGAGGCGGGGTTCCCTACACCATTCCTTCCTCGCACTTTGGCGTGGAATAAGTCAACTCATTTTTAACACAAACTTTTATTCGAGAGGAACCTCGAAAAGCTGGGAACTGCTTGAGGCCTTGCTAAAGTTTTCATTGCTAACTATGCTTGAGTCAAATTTCTCCCTGTGGAGATGAAGACTTGTGGCCGGAGGGGAGAAAAACCACAAACTGGTGGAACATTCCAGACACGGGGAGCCGAACTCCGATCTGCCTCAGCGTAGCGTCAAGCAAGCTTTTGACGTGGTGTTTCCTACACCATGTCTGACTCTCCTCTCTACATCGGAGGAGGGTAGGCGGGCCCGAATCAAAGCAAAACTTGCCTCCCTCCACCCTCCATAAAACTTTACCAGTTTTTTTATCGACGCGCGCAGCGCCCGCATCTGCACCCAGTGCGGGGGGCTCCTCCAGTCCCGCTGTCCCCTTCTCTTTTAACCCCTACTCCGTTCGTCGAAGTCGTTGAAGTCACAGCTCCATCAGATGCCCCACCATAAGGCGGCCCAGAATAAAACCCATTACTCGCAAGCACGACGGCGGGCGGGACGGTGATGCGCCCCTGCTTGAAGCAAAGCTAGGATATGATGATGGCTGGGCAAGGGATCAGTGTTGGTGTTAGGTACGGTCGCGCGTGGGAGAGGAACCAAGAGGTGAGCGATTGTAAAGTCCACGACATAGACCTCGGTTTGTCGCCATCACCTGTCAAGGGGACTCCTCAGTCGCGCTCAACGCGTATGTGTCTAGGCAGCGGCTATCTTGCCTAGACCGGCATGATCTAGGCACGTAGACATAAATAGACACGTCTAGATCGACCTTGGTCAGGCTCGGGGCCGTTAGTCAGGCCCCCGGTCACTCACTGCGTTCCCACCCCCCGTAGACCGACCTCTGTCTACGTAGTTCTACATGCGGCGACATGCGGCGACCTTCAGCTACGTCCGGCTACCTATGTGTACACCGGACCTGTGGCGAGCTTGATCTACGTCCGGCTACCGTCCGTCTACATGCCGTAGACACGGTCCGTCTACCCGTCGGCTACCCGTCGGCTATGTAAGTCTACCTGCGTCTACATATGTAGACCCACCTCGCTCAACTTCATGACACAGATTTACCCCCATCTTGCTGTTATACCGAATAAGTAAGTTCAAATGACCATTCTTTGGGCATCCTGCTGCTTCATAGGTGCATCGGTAAGCGCCAAACTCAAATTAAAAGCTCCCCAATTTAAGCTTCCATCAGCCCATCAGTCCGAGGCGACATCATTGAACGCCGTTGCGAAGCACAGCCATCAATGATGATCAACCGCTGCGAAATCTCGTGAAATCTTGGGAAATGCCACACTTCAACTTGATTCTCTTTGAGTTTCCTCAGCTCATTCTGGATCCCCAAATTGACTCGGGTCACCCGAGTCGGGTGCATGTACATGTGTCTACATCTGCCTACATGCGGCTATGTGCGGCTACATCGGTCTACGTGCATCTACGTCGGTGTAGGTGAGTGAATGAATGTAGAGCTATGTAGACTGATGTAGACTTAGTGCGTCTACATGGCGTGGACACAGGTAGACACAGGGTTCCATCTACCGTTCGTCTACAGGGGGTAGACGGAATGAAATAGAAGGAGCCGAACTTAAGTTCGGGGCGGTCCGACCGCATTTTGAGCTTAAGTTCGGCCGCAACTCAAGTCCTGCGTTACCCGTGGGGCAGCCGTGTGGCCACCCATGGGGGCCCTTCAGCCTGAACTTAAGTGGCGCTGGTCAGCTTAAGTCCAGACATATAGCTTAAGTCCTGTAGTATTCAAAATAATTGTTGTACTGTTGTATAACACATACTTTAAAACTTCAGTCCCGCGTTCAACCTTAAGTCCCCGCCCGAACTTGAGTCCGCCGGAACTTGAGACTTGGCCGAACTTGAGTCCTGCACAGCTTAAGTTACGGCGTGCACAGCTTAAGTCACAGCGTTTCTCGGCCTTGAGCATGGGGGAGCCGGTGGGCTTGGACTTGGGGGAGGTGGCCGGGGGAGGAGAGGTCGGCTTGGCGCACGAGAGGGAGGGAGGACGAGCAGGAGGCGGGGCGAGGGAGGGATGGGGTAGGTCACAAGGATGGATGGGAGGAGAGAGACACAAAGAGAAAGACGCACACTCATCGGACAGCCCGCTCTCCTCGTCGTCCGAGAGCCCGTTGATCTCCTGCTGCCCGGTGTCGATCCCCATGAACTCGAGGTCGCGCTGTCAAGGCCAGGGCATACATCAGCTCAGAGGTGGAATTGGCAGGACAGGAGGGAGGGGGCAGACTGTGTACGGACCTCGTTCTCGAGGGAGCCCCAGTTGTGGGCGCTGCCACTGTTCTTGCTCTCGGAGCGGTCCTTGAGCACGGAGCGGAGCGGGGCAGAGCGCGAGGTGTGGGTCATGCTGGGCGGTGGGTGGGTACTATGTACGGGATGGTGGGAGGAACAGACACGGGGTCATGATGGTGGTCGATGGAAGATCCAAGTCAGGTTGATTGGCGAGACTTGGTGGCACAATGGATCTAAGTCACAAGCAGTGCCAAACAACGTGTTTCGACTCTTACCACAACACTCACCACCACCCTTCTTCTGCCTTACTCTGGAACAACTACAGAAGGACTCGCCCCCATCGCCAACTTGAATGCCAAGTAGCATTTTGTGCTACCCAGCCGCACCGGATCTCCGGGCTCTGGTTCTCGTTGAGTAAGCAGTCGGTGGCACAGTACACAGTTTATGATAGGGTGAGTTTCCATTGAGACTTGAACATACATAACAATTAACCAGTATTAGATCTAGACTTATTACACTGACTCCCACCCACCGCACTCACTGTTTTCGGCTGGACTTCCAATTTTCAAGCCCGAAAACCCAAGTCAGAACTTAAGTCAAGCGCAACTTGAGATCAAGGCACGACTTAAGATCACGGTGAGAACTTCAGTTCGAAGCGACCCCTGCAGTTGGACTTGCTATTTTTCAAGCCAGAACCCCAAGCCAGAACTTGAATCAAGCGCGAACTCAAGTCAGGGACAACTTAAGATCACGGTACGAACTCAAGTTCGAAATTACCCCTGCACTTACTTAAGTTTGTGTCACCATATTCTCCGTGCAGCACAATTTGAGTTACGACAGATGACTTCAGGTCGACGACTTAAGTAGTGGATAATGTATTTTTTAAACCGATGTGCAATCTTAAGTTCAGGCCGGGACTTCAGTTATGGGTGAACTTAAGACAGGATGCAAGACTTAAGTTGGAGAGCAGGTGGTATTACTATATAGAATGTAGATAGGTACAGTAGGTAGCCTAAACTTAAGATATACTGAAACTTAAGTTCGAAATGCGGTCCGACCGCCCCGAACTTAAGTTGATCTAATTAAGTAGTTGAGACGGACCCTCTGTCTACATGGGGTGGGAACGCAGTGACTACCTTTTCTAGCTGTCCGCTTTTCAGCCAAGAAAATCATTGATTTACTCTATCAATTCTCATTTTCGAGGACTGTTTTACTCTATTTCGGAGTTTTGGCCAAAATAATCAAAATTTTCTTCTCCGGAGACACCTGCGCTCTTCTACGGCCTATCGGTGGGGCCAGACATCAATTTCGGGAAAGTGCCGACAAAGTTCCACAGGGGGCAAAAGCGTGGGCACTCGTCATAAGGGCAACCCAGCGGCACTTGCTGCGCCTTTCGTGAGCCCTTTGTGGAGACTTTGACAGGCATGCCGCGTGGGTGATAAATTGACTGATTGTTACCAATTAAGTGAAAAAAGTTCCGGCCGGCCACGCCGATCACAAAGCGGAACATTATTATTCCACCGAAGTGTTTACAAGCTCACAAGACACTCCGTGTTTATTTAAGATTACAAGACATTGTGTGTTGATACCCTAATAGGTCTGTGATCGCATTGAGATCGGGAACAGCATGTTGAGGAGCTAAGTCTCATGTGAGTCAAGGAGAGTCAATTTTGACCTTTCGTTCAAAGAGACCGACTATATGGCGTATCAGTAATGTCAATGAGACGATGGGATGCCTAAGGTTGATTTTTTCTTCGGAACTCCAGGAGGGCTCCAATGTCAAGCAGTACAGGGCTGCCAATGTGGCTGGAAAGCATGGTGCACAGCCTGAGACCATCCAGAAAGAATGGTGGAGCCGTGGAAGAGGAGAAATGCAAGGAAAATATGCTTGTGGTCTGCCCGCAGAAGATGCTGGACAATACAGGGTACACCAGAGCTGCCCGCAGAAGGCTGAGATATTTGTTGGATATTTGCATTACCGGACAATATGATGAACTCGGCAAATAAGTTCAGCTGGGTTGAAAGTACATATATTACTTGAACAAAAACTCGCCTGTGCCATGTGCCAAGAGTTTGCAGCAGAAATCCAGGGCTTCCACCACTTGTTTCTGTCTGGGAAACCAGTTCTACATTGGGAATATGACATCACTGCCTCGTGCCGGCCTTCAATGCCATACAAAATCCTCACAAAGGGCTCGCAAAAGGTCCGTGGCATGCCACTAGCATGCCCTTATGACAAGTGCCATCTTGTTTGCCCCCTGTGTTCGGCATAATGCTGACCTGGAACATAATTTCTCCATCCCATGGCTCGAAGACACCCCAAAAAAAAATTCTGCACTGCACGCGATGAGTATTATACAGATGATAGTAGGATTGTAACGCGCGCGAGATCTGCGTAGGATTCCCACGCCAAGCTTATAGAATCCGGATGGGGACGTGCAATATTCGTAGGATTGATGGGAGAGCAGCGATGTTCGTAGGATCAGGATAGTTCGTACGATTGGCGCACCGAGTCGCATCAATGTGATGGTGACAACGACTGTCACAATATTTTTTGCTTCCCGCCACCACCCCCGCACGTCGACGAGCGTGTTCTGTGTGGGCTGTTCTGGGTAAGCTGCTCCCACGTCCCCGAAATTGACTTACCTGACACTGCAGCGCGTCAATGTCGCGGTATTGGGATGGGGCCGACGCATGGGCAAATCCACTGCCACTACAGGCTTTGCAGCGCGAGGGGAGCGATGGCGGAGGTTTAGAGCATGGTAGTGGCGCGTTTGATGTAATGAGGTGTGTGGTCGTTGGCAACATGACCGTGAAATTGCTCACACGTCGATTCAACCAATCATGGCCACATCTGACAGCATCGGACACTCTCGACAGCGTTCTCGGCTCCGCATATCCCCCGGCTTCCTCCTTTCATCCATCGCACGTGCCAGCCACTGTTCCCGTATTCACATCCGTTCGGACCGTTTCTCCCACGTATTCGCACACCCTTTTGCATCAAACCCCGAACTCAGCATGCTCGATTGACGACGAATTGCAGCATATATTGGATCAGCTGGGCCTCAACGAACTCGTCGACAGCGGAACTTTTGGTAACATCTCGTGAGCGTCAATAACCTAGCGCAACGCACACACTAAATAAACGGCAGGAATGCGGATGCGGATCAATTCGAATTCAACAGTATCTCTCCCTTTCCGTCTCGCCCACCCTCGAGCGCGAGCGATTATAGCATGTTTGAAACACATGCCAGGCAAGTGTCTGGGTTTTTTTTTTTCCATGTTTCGTCTTTACCGGAATATTTAGTGCTTGGAGCAATCCGGATGCAAGCCTCGGACGTTATTCCTCTGGCCCGCCTAGCAGTGGAAGTGAGTGGGAAATGTACAGATGAGGCACGCGATCGATTCAGCGCACTTCTGATTATCCTACAGTGATTATCGGTCCAACCCATCTCGCTCCGTCTCTGCGACCCCGTTTCCCGATGATTTTGATTGGCCTGACGAGTAAGCTTCAAGCCGTGACTTTTGCCGAGCTAACGCATATGCGTTGCAGCGGTTTCGAGGCTTTCCGGGAATCAACTTCCGCATTCGCACCGCCGCTTGTGAGTGATTTGGAACAGCATGAAAAGTGAGTTTCGGAACACTGTCTTTTTTTGCCAGGTTACATATCCGTTGCAGCGATTTCGGGACATTCTCGGAGCCAACTTCCAATCACTCCGCTCTTGACTGGGATTCAGATCTCTTCGGCACATAGTAGGTGGTACAATTTTGCGATGACTCCAGCTCATTTATTCATCAGTTTCCCTGAATCATCGCTTCAACCAGACCCTGACATCAAAGGCTCCAGCTCAGATGATGGGCACACTCCGTACGAGTTGACCCCAGATGAGATAGACGTGGTCACTGGTCCCGCCACTGCCACTGTTACCTCCAGCTCCGCACGCGACTCTTGGCCCTGGCGTGAGTCTGCGATCGTATGGACGGATCCCGGAGTACTGTCTTCGAAGGTTGTTGATTTTCCTGACGGGTTTCCCATCACCGCGAAAACCAGGGTGTTTCACATTGAACTTGTGAACGGTATACCCTCACAATTTCCGATTCCCGAAGAGCTGACCGCCTTTATTGTCTGTGCGGACACCCTGGATGCGGAGGACAAGAGAAAAACCATTGACGCCATCCTCAAGGACTACGTATGTACATTGAACTCATTTTTCTGGATTTAATCTTGAATGATTCAAGGACCCGCATTCCTACTCCGGATCGACCGGATCGCGCCGAGAACCCGATGCATTTGTCATTGGCTCCCTATTCGGCCTCGATCCATCTGTCCGGGTCGCGTGCAGACGAGTTGAGGCTAAGTGCGGTGGGGTTGTCGCTTGTGAATCCCTTGATGCTGCATTCCTTAATGCACCACGCCGTTTTCCTGATCCCCTTTATCGCCAAACTCTCATCGAGGCTGAAATGCGCACCCGGGAGCTCCAGGATACATCAACTGTGGGACGGGTTTTAACGTGAGTTCGCGTTTTGCAGTCTGGTTTCTCACTGATGTGTCCCGTTGATTGCCAGGTTCGAACGGTCGCTCCAGTCATTCAGCTGCAAGGCTATCCTCACGGATGGCAGCACTTGCAAGGGGACTGCCCTGATGGTCCGAGCAAAGAAGGTGAATCACTTTCAATTTTATACTGCTATCTATTCTGAGCTTCGCGACCAGCGAATCCGCAACAAGGACTACGTCATTGCCTGCTCCCAACAAGACAAGCCTTGCGCTCAGGGATCGGGGCGCCATACTGTTCTGGCGATTCTCGACCACATCGACGAGGATATTCTTTTCAAAGTCCTCAATCGTCAACCAATCGTTGAGAATCACGATACCGGTGAGTTATGTACAAGAGTTATTTCGGGGCGTCAAGGATTCAGGGGTAAAGCAGTCTGTCGTGGGTCTAATTTCCAGATTAATTCAGCGCAACCTAACTTGCTTCTGATTTGAACAGCGTACAACCACATGAAGGACGGACTATCATTCAAAGCCAAAATTATCGCTCTCCCCTGCAAAGCGATTTACCACGCCTACTGCCCTTGGGAGGATCGTTTCCCCGCCCTATCACACACTGCTGTTGTCATTTCTACTCTCACACCACATACGCACCCGCCGCCTCCGGAAAACAAGATCAATCAAACTGTGGCTCGGCTATACATGGAATGTGCTCGAAGTTCCGCAACGCCGGCGAGAGTGGATAGAGGTATGCTTCTCCGTGTTTTCTGTACTCGTTCTCAGACCTCTTTGAGCTCCTACAACAATCGCATTACTTGGAATGACACCTGCCTTGTTCCACCCAGCTCTCGCAAACCGTGATATCCGATTAAGGCTTATTCAACGCGTGAAGGAGGAGCTGAATGGTCCCGAACGCACTGGCGATGTCAGGACTCGTGAGTATTTCTTTCTCCCTTCTCAGTATCGGACAGCTGCATCTATAATTCACAGAAGTCGCTGTATATCTCGCACAACAGCAGGCCCTGCCTCCTGCCGAGCGTTACCTCCAGAGTTCCATTATCCGGGACGGACGTACAGTAATCTTTGGTATTCACCCGGAGCTCATCAAGAACATCCATCGTGTGCGAGCTCTGGACTGCGACACGACGTTTAAGCCCGTTGCAGGTAGCATGCAAATCTTTGAGGTAAATGCATGGCTTACTGCGATCAATGAGGGTGCGTATCAACCTGCACGCAATTTCTGATCATTAATCACTTAGTATAGCGGTGACGTTGGGCCGTGTATGGATGGAGGCTCATGATCGAACCATCTTCAAGCAAGTATGGGAGGAGCTGCGACGCCTCGTGACCGTTCTCACCGGACGCCCGCTTCTATTCAAGGGGCTCCATGTGCGTGGTACAATCCTGGGGCTTAATGCTGACATGGAAGTCGCGCCACTGCTCGGCTTCGCCGATGCATTTCTGCCGACCATTGACCGCGAGGAGCTTCGCGGAGTGGTTACTGATGCGGGAACCTTGTTGCTGTTCGTTCTTCGCCTCTGCTACACCCATATTTTTCGGTACGTTGTACCTTGTCCTTTTTTATATGTTATGTTTTAAGTGTCCACAGAGGTGTCCCTGAGGCTCCGCACCTGTCCAAAGACGACCATGATCGTATCAAAGGCTTCGTTCATTTGGAACCCCGCAGGCTGTCGAAGACTTCAAACTCTGGATCGCAAACGTTCCGGACCCTGATGGGGCAATCGCGAGTTTGTCCCACTTCAAATTTATGTTTTATTTCGCGTGATTCATCTTCTTTAGGATGGTGGAAACAAAAGCTGACGCACTTTTGGCTCCTTCCTGCAACAATCCAGTGCCTCTCTCGCATCCCGCTCAACGATTGGCACACGATGCCTGCAACCACTAATCTGGGCGAGGCACAGCATGCACGCAACGACGTGGAGACCGGTACACAGATGGGGATTATAGAATCGTTCAAAAAGTACGTGTTCGATTCTGTCTTCCACCCGTACTCCTGACCACTGCAGATATGCCGAGTATGACGCACGTCGGGCTGCAGAGATCAATGTGAAGCTGGCGACGGGTAACTTGAATAACAACCAGAATGAGCTCGTCCATCGCTATGCCAGCTCGAATCGATGCCATGCGGCTGCTGCGGACAAGGGTATGCGGGCTCGAGATGCTGATGAACGCGTCATTGCTTTGAGACAGGCGAAGGCGCATGTGGAGGCGGAGCTCAAGCAAGCTGTAGCGGAATCGAAAGTAAGACATTCGTTCAATCCCTGTCAAAGCTGACTACAGATCAGTCAAATTCCTCTGGCCGGGTTCCTGCAGGGCGTCCGAAGGGCAAGAAGGCGGAAAAAATTGCTAATGGAACGGTATGATAATCATTCGTGGGTTTCCCTAATCTGACTGCTTTTCAGTCGAATGTGGAACAGGTTCCGCGCGTGAGTGATTTTTCCAATTCCCAATCCTGATGCTCATCGCCACAACTCCCAGCGCTCGTCTGGGCGTGTCGTAGCTCCGAGTCGCAGCACAGAGGAACCACCAATCGACCATCAGGAAGACGAGCACGATGATGTGCAGCATGAGAAAGAGCGTCAAACGTCGCGAACGGGCGACGAAGCCAGCGGACCGGTACGTAGAACCATTCTTTGTTGTTCATACACCCACTTAGACGCAAGTCAGCGACGCCTGGGCTCCCGCGGGGCCAATGTTTCCCACTTCGACGAGCGACAGCGCTCCATCCGCCGCCAAACGCAAGTCGACTTTAACCGCAGTCGCACCAGCACCCAAGCCCAAACGGCGCAAAGCAGGGGACCCGCTTGCTGGCTGGGCCATCGAACTGGTTCCTGGCGACAAGACGACGGCGGTCAGCCCCCGGGAGTATGCTCAAAAGGAGCCGGAGGAATTCGCGGCGCAGTATCCACAATATGTCAAGTTTCTGTAATACTTTACAATGCGACGACCATTTCTGTCCTATAACAGTAATCCTACGAAGAATACATGCCCACATTAGGATCCTACAAACTTGACCATGCCTAATCCGGATCCTACAAAGATAGAACAAGTACCGTAATCCTACTATCATACTAATCTGTCTAGGGCTCGCACGCGATTTACTCTATGTATGACGGGCTTCGCCCATTCCCCAGCTGTTTTACTCTATTTGGGGACCGGGGATAAGGGTGGTTTCGAGGGCTGATTTACTCTGTCGAAGACAGCCAGAAAAGGTAGTGACTGGGGGTCTCGTTAGTCGCTGTCTACACCCGGCATCAGTTTAGATTTACATCTCAGTCCATATATGCTTATCTCCGATCCTTAGGAGTTAGGAAGTAGGTGCTGTCACGAAGTCCGGTTACTGTCGTGCCTACGCCAAGAACTCGCCGTAAGGCTGAAGCAAGAGTTCCGATGAATTCAGCGCTCTTTTATTGCGGAAATCCAGTCGAGGGACGAGACACCTGCTGATCTCTTTCATGGGTTTGGGCGCCAAGAAAAGGATATGGTACATATAATACATGTTGGTATGACTACGAAGGACCTCTCAATGGTTGAAAACGAATGTCCGTCTCCGTTGAGTCGACGGTAGCATACGATTTCATAGAATCCCTTCCCAGCGTTTCATGATATGAGCTGAGCCCGGATTCGAGCTGGTACTCCGCAGGAACTTGCGGGCGGGAGATAGTGTGCTTGTCAACTCGGAATGTGGGCAGCTTGACTGAACCGGAAGGGAGGATTCGGCGAGTGCTGGTGAAGAGAGTGACGTTGACGACTCCTGACAGGAGGAATACCATGTCGCTAGGGAAATGTTGGCATGAATACACGGAATTTTTCTCTACGGGATGGTATGCTGACCTGAAAATTGTCACTTCGAATGGAACGTCGTTACCGGCCCAGTCGCTGAATCGTGCAGCAGCGATGGGCAGAACCACGATGGTGTAAGCGACCTAAATGTAAGTCAGCATTCACGAGATGATACGACAGTAGCCCTTCGATTTACGGGATACCTATAAAATAATTGGTGGGATTATTCCAAGGGGAACAAAATGAACCCACAGAAGCATTTTACGGGCGACAGACATGGTTCGACTGTCCACTTGCTGGCCTAGCCATTGACTGCTGGCGGCTTGTCGCAACGTGATCCGTGTCCCATCCACCACGATGTTTCCCCGCATGCGAAGAAACACCAGGGTGTACAGCACGAAACTGAACGTTCCCGCCATGAACATCTGCTCGCAATTTGAATATTATTGCATCTCGAAGAGGGACGACTGAGACTCACAAACATGTAATCTAGCCTGGGCGTGAAGTGTTAAATTACAAGGTTGAAGGATATGACGGCCACATACGTAGCTCGCTCAGCGACATAGTCCGGAGTAATCCAACACCAATATCCAGAGATGCCATCTGTGAGCGTGTTAACGCGGTGACATGAGGCCCAATTCCATCGCACTTACAAAAGGGTCCGCGGTGAGCGGTGTCAAGGAATGTTGGACCCGTCATCGCGAGTATACCCATACCCGACCAACCTCCGATTAGGGTCATCCAGACGACATAAGGACGTGGTGTAATCCCGAGGAAAACCAAACAGAAAGTGTGGAGGGCGATTACGAAGGTCCAGAATGAGAGCCCCACATCCGATATTTGTTTAAGTGCCCCTACGCTGAGGTTAGTGGACTACAGAATTGATCCAATGTGAAGCGAGCTACCTTGTACGACACATAAGGTTCCAGTCTCGACGGCCATGTCACGGATCCACTGTGCATTCATTATCGAGGCGGTCGATTGAATGAGATCACATATTAAAAGGGAAATGAAATACGCCGCCGCCTGAAAAGCTTATGTAAGCGTGTCGGTGGGAGGGAACGAAATTCCGAACATGGCTGCGGAGGAAGAGGTGTTGTTGAGGTAAGGAACGGGTGTTGAAAGCCGAGAGCTAATCTGAAGTTAAAGACGTTTAACATGGTTGAACAAGGTCATACTGCTATTGCCGTCAATAGCCCGACCACGGCTACAAGTGAAAAACAAGAAATCACGACGAGCGCCTGTAAATACTGAGAATAAGGTCGGCAAATTCAGTAGGTGCCACTCACGGTTACGCCATGCGCCTCCCGGGAGGTGTACGCGACCCGTAACAAAACTTGGGTGCCGTCTGGCAGCACCTGTGTCGTCTGCGACATGGGTATAAAGAGCGAGAAGGGGGGTAAAAGGGGAATCTTGACGGAGTGCTGAAGATAAGCACCATCTGCGGCGTTTAGCATCAGACAACAGCCTTCCGAACAGGTCCCCGACAGCCATCACGGTAGCTTGATATAGGCATACATCATGCTAATCTTGCCCACGGACCAATCAAAGCCATTCAAAGCCGGGTACCTGAATCTGACTGTCACCTGTGGGACTGTTTTTCGGGCTGATTCGATGGAGAAAAAAAGAGACTCGCAGGAAGAAACTTGCGTGAGAAACAAGGCGCATCACTCGAGAGTACAAGTGGGCAGGTTGATTCATTCACTGATGGTCAGTCTGAAGGTGCGGCAGAAGGAATGATGAACGCACTGATGTTTTTGATATGGAAGAGATGGGTATCCCGTCGTCGCGCCACATATTCCTGGTGCCGACTAACACCTGTGTCTTCTCCTACATGGGCACAAAGAGCGAGAAGGAGGTAAAAGTGAAATCGTGAGGGAGCGCTGAAGTACCATCTGCGATTAGCATCAGATAACAGCTTTTCGAAACAGATTCCCGACAGCCATCATGCTAACCGACATGGGCTTACAGCATGCTAATTTTGCACACGGACTAAACAAAGCCCTTCAAAGCCGGGTACCTGAAGTTGACTGTTACCTGTGGGACTGTTGCCGAGCTGATTCGACGGAGAACAAATAGACGCGCAGGAAGAAACAGGGCGCTTCACTTGAGAGTGCGCTGGCAGCAAGTCGGCAGGGAGATTAATTTATTGATGGACAGTCTGTAGGTGCGGTAGAAGAAATGATGAGAGGCATTTGAAATGGAAAAGATGGGTATTCCGTCATCGTGCCACATATACCTTTTAAAAAAGAAATAGGAAAATCCTTGTTTGGGTGGCGATAGTATTCTACCAGCATCGGTTAGAGTTAGAGTAGGCCGGAAAACAATCAGACGATGCCAATTCAAGATAAAAGATGGTCCGCCTCCACAAGTGCATCAAGGCTCTCGGGATCGCGCCACCAAGATGCGACGGCAACTGCGGCGTTTGCGAGGCTGGCTAGGTTTATCTCAGTACATTTATCGACAGTTCATTGTGACAGACGTTCCCCCTCGCTATCGATCAGGTGTGTGAGATTGAGAGGACAAGCGCTGGCACTAAACCAGTCCAAGAGGTCCACGCTGGTCTTGGGGACGAGATGTAGGGGTTGCGGAAAAGCGAGGGGAAGCGAAACTAGAAATAGAGAGTGCCGCTTGATCCGGAGTACCCTTCTCGAATAGGTGCGGAAATCGATTCGAATCAGGACCCGACACTTTGCGGATGGATTCCAATCCGATAAGTCCGGAACCAAAGGAAAGCCTCATTATCCGCCAAAGAAGTATCGTGGAAGTTGAACCGAATCGCGGGAATGATATACTCGATAATGGCTTCAATATCTCGGCTCGTGCGAGCACGCTCGTCACTGATATGGACGTGTCGCAGGATGGTGAAGTTGCGAGGACATCGGATGGGTGGCTCAGAGAGGAGATAGCACTGACGAGCACATAATCTCCAAGATAGCGGGGATAGGAGTCCTGGAGGACGATGTGGTGTGATTGTTGAGGAGATCTTAGTCTCTCTTGACAGACGCCGCCAAGATGCCGTAGTAACGGAACGTCTGTGCCATACAAGGAGATCGAGTGTGCGGCAAACCATGGCGCAAGGTGTCAGGTTGTCTGGCGGCGACGAGTGGAGTGAATGTGATCGGAGATCAGGTCAAACAAGCTCTTGAACACCGAAAACGCTATCCGTGACTTGGTGGGACGAGACAAGCTTAGCGATTGGTAAGCGATGATCGACAATGGTGGCAGGAACGCGGTCACGAGGTCCAAAGAACGTCGTCATAAGTAATGCACAGACAAATATGTATTCCGCGTAGATCCAGACGTAGTAAATATGTGTGCTTGATGGGGGCCTAAACTCGTTTAAAGGAGAGGACGTATGCTGAACCAGCTTTCGCAGGCTATTCATACTATTCATAACTTGCCATCATTCCGCTCTTCGTCCGAAGTCACACACATGACGGCCGAGTCAGAGGAGATGTCGAATTGAATCAGGTTGTATCAACGAAATATTGGGCGCAGAATCAAAACGAATCCACCCTAATTTTTCCATTGACAGAGCGTCCTTGCCTCGGCGCTAGCTATGCATGATTCCGTTTGTCCTCTGTGGAGACCAAGATTTGAGCCCAGAACAAAAAAAACGACTGGACGGTCCAATGATTCCAGACACGAAGAGTCGAACTCCGGTTTGCCTCGGCGTAGTTCGAAGGCCTTCGGAATAGCCTTTCAAGTGTTCCCTATATCATGTCCAATTATCCCTCTGTACTTGAAAGTCTAAGAAAGGAAGTCAGTTTGAGATTATAATCTATTGATTCACACTTGCGGGTTCACCCTGATTCGCAGGCCACCCAGAAGAATGAAGTGACAAAAAGTCATCCGCGCCATATCATTTCAGACATGGGGAGTCGAACCCCGATCTGCCTCAGCATCTGTCGAAGTTGTGTAGTCTTCGAGGCGGTGTTCCCTACACCATGTCTGATGCCTCCTTCCCCTTCTGACGTGGATAAGCCAGCTCATTTGGCGTACGGATGTTTACTCGAGAGACGCAGCTGCGAGTGGAAGACCTGGGAAACTGGCGTGAGGTCTCCGACGGTATTTTCCGCCCTCATTGGATCTGAATCCACTCCTTGATCGGTCTTTAGGCCTCCTTTTATCCATTCGCACTCTGCGGAGTCAAATTCTGCAGCGGGAGGAAAAAACCCTGAATACTGCACCATTTCAGACACGGGGAGTCGAACCCCGATCTGCCTCGGTAAACCGAATATTCGAATAAAACCCAAAAGTGGGAGGCGGTGTTCCCTACACCATGTCTGATGCCTCTCTAATCTTTTGACGTAGAATAGTGCGGATCTTTATACGAGACGGACCTCCGAAAGCTCGGGAACTGGCGTGAGGTCTTCTTTCAAAATCCCACTGATCTCATTAGATCTGAATTTAATCCTTGCTTGGTCCCAACTATGCTTGAATCAATTCGCTCTCTGTGGAGACCAAGATTTACGGCCGGACAAAAAAGAAAAAGACTGGACGACCGAATATTTCAGACATGGGGAGTCGAACCCCGATCTGCCTCGGTAAACCGAATATTTGAATAAAACCCAAAAGTCTGGGAGGCAGTGTTCCCTACACCATGTCTGATGCCTCCCTCCCCTTCTGACGTGGATTAGCACGGATCTTTATTCGAGACGACCCTCCAAAAGCTCGGGAACTGGCGTGAGGTCTACTTTCAAAATCCCACTTACCTACGAAGCGCGAGAAGGTCGGGCTTCGATTTCAGTTGGCCGGCCGAGGTCACACGTTCGAATCTCTCAGAGCACTTTTCTTTTGCTTTCCCAGCTCTAAACCCACATGTATTGCACCTCGCCGGCCATTGACTCGGCCTTCCCTGTGGCAACCTCACCGACATCCCCGACCTCAAGGTCCTTTGAGTCCCACCACTGCCAGTGTTCAACCGCACCTTCTTCGCCGTGGGGCACTCGTTCCAAGTCGGCGGTATCGTCGAGCCAGGATGGGGGTGCCAGGTGAGCCACTTGTCGTCCAGCTAGCACTTTAAAAGGCCAGATGGGAGAGGCGTGTATCTGCAGTTGTAATTATGGCTCACAATACATTTTACCGCGTGAAATCTACTGTGTAGCCTCTAGGATTGTAACAATGTCCTTGAATATTGACCATATGGAATCAAGAGTGATCTCGGGACACCCTATTCCCAAGTAAGCACCGTCCGCCGCCGCCTGGAAAATCCTGGACACAAAGCGATAAGCTTCATCTCTCGCCTCAGCCCCTCCGTAAGCCTCCCTCAATTCGCTGACCAACTCTGGACTAACTCGGATAGAGCAGTCTCGGGCGTCGACCCTGCCCGACTGAGGGTTCAGAAACATGTTCTTGGGTGATGAACCGGACGGATTTTTCTTGTCCTTTGACTTGCTGAGCCGGTGATTGTTCCAGTAATCACGAAATATGTCGAGTCTTCCTTGAATGAAAGGCACCCATATCCAATAGAATGTTTGCCTGTCTAGATTGTCAGTGAAGCAGTCAGCTGAGGCGGGCCTACGAACACGTGGATTTCATCCGAAGGAAGGAATATGCCCAACGCTGAACCATGTTGAAGAGTGTTTCGGATAGACTTTCCCTCCCCATTGCGCTTCCACCGCCAGAATGATTCGATTGGAGTGTTTTGTGTGCTGGGAATTGTTGCGCAGTATGGCCATTCCGGCGGAATAAATAACGGCGCCGCATCGTGCCTGCCAAAGAATTATGAACACCATCCGAGTCGCCGTCCAAGAATGGTTACTGACCTTAGACGCTCATGTATCTTTAGCATCTCACCCACCTCCGAGCCTTGATCAACCGTTATTTGGACTGAAATCATGTCTCACGGTCGCGTCAGTAAGCAGCGATGAATGAACACAATGGTACTCACAGCCTCGAGCCTCCACGAGGTCCAGAAAGTAATGTGCAATGGTGTTTGCATTACGCACATTCGGCATCAAGATGAGGGCGTGAAGCCAGGCCGAATACTGATCCTTGGTTGCGTAGATAGGAAGATTGATTCCTTTCCCTATCTGAAGTGCTTGCTCGCCTAGCTTCTCATGGCCGTCTGAATGCTCCTGGTGCCATGAACCCAAAGCGAGTAGATGTCCCCGATGCTTGTCTCGCTTTTTACCCACGAACCGGGCTTCAAACTCTTCGTCATAATTGTCATGTAGGGCAGTACGTATATCATCTCTGCCGATAGAGAAAATGTCAACAGAAACGGGTTAGTATTCAAAGAGCGCACCTTGAAACCAGAATGTCGTTGTTCGCAAGCCAGGCTTTCACCTGGGTTACTCCCCACAAACCCAATGGATCGTTCTGTTTGAGGTCGACTACAAGCTGATCCGTGGTCGCAGGGTGCATAGATTTCCCCGACTTTCTAATGGAAGGGGCATCAACTTTTTTGCGTAGAGCTTTTAGCGTGGTGAGGCTGTTGAACATGTCATCTAATGCACTCAATATTGGAGACCGTGAACACACCCAATGTCCAGATTGAACTCTTGTTTCAATCGCGTCAACTGGTCTGACAATTCCAGCCCGGAACCGCTATTCTCTCTTGCATATCCAGTGAAAGCTTTCAAAAGCTCTTCATCTGTAGGATCTGAAGATGTGGGTGAGTGAGTGAAAGAAGTTAGCACAGTCGTGGCCGTGAACGTACAGGCCTTGGCCGGCTTGCCATTGTAGCCTGTGGGGTTTGGCATACAGATGGAGGCTCGTTTTTAATAACAAGAACAAATGCGACAAGCGAAACGACAAGAACGTAGGACAATGCAATATATTCAAAACACATTTAAAAGACACTTCCAAAGGCCGCTCGGCGGTGTCACGCTCACACAACATTCTAGCTACCGCCAACTACACCGCCGCCCCATTTCCACCTCCAGCGTCAGCTCCCGGCGTGCCAACTACCTTCTCGGCGGATGCAGCAACTTCCTTGGCGGATGGAGCACGGTGGAGAACGAAGCCGTCCATTGCGTCGTCAGTCTCGTCACTCCCTTGACTCTCGAGATCCATATTGTCTAACTTGATTTTCTCTGCGGCGAAAGTGGCTTCGATTGATGGCATATTCGCCAGGTTCATCGACATACACATGAAAGAGCATTTGTGCGTCTTGATGGTGTCTTCTATTCCATCTGGACCGTGGTCGCCAACCCCTGTAGTCCTGAGACGACATGTTATTAGAGCATTGTAGCGGCTGCTGCTTGAAAGACTTACCCGGAGAGAGAGTGGGACATCGGATCGAAGAGGACCATTTCCTGCACAGCACCAGGGCGCGAACAATGAAGAGAGCCTGTAAGATTGTCAGATAAAAACTGCATTACAATTAACCGAGTTTTACCTTGGAGATCGGTGAACGCCTGCTTGCATGCCGTAGCTTGTAGAATGTAATGTGTGAGTGCACATATTGTAGATGATAACTTGTTGGTCCTCTTGTCGGAGCCCCCAACCATCCCACTGAACTTCTTGACTACAGTGCTGGTCCGGAGAGGCTCAACTAAATATGTCAAGTCTACGGTTTTACCTGCACAGGACTGGACGACAATGACAAAAGCCGATGATACGGTGAATTCTGGTCATGAAAAAATCAGTTGGTAGGCAATGCTAATAATCTGAAACATTTACCAGACACCTCTGCGGCTGTTTGACGCGCGACTTCAAAGAATTTGCTGGTGAATAGGCTAAGGCGTTTAATCCGGGCAAGATCACGCATAAGCATGACCTCATTTTCGATAAGGCCCTGTCCGTGACCGGAGCCGATATCGAAAAATCACTTGGCAACCCAGAGACCAGGGGCGTCCTCAATGCGTAGCTATTCAAAACGTTAGGAAAGGATCTTTGAAAGGAAGAAAGAAGGACCTTGAAGACGTTTTTAGACTTGCCAAGGTCAGTCTGGCGAACACCGGAGAGTTGGTTGAGCTCCATTCATCCTGTCTGGATAATGCGACTTTGGGACAGCACAGCCTCGCCCGTTTCTGGGACAATCTCACAGGTGATGGTCGTGAACTGCACAAAAGCTGAGGGTGCAGAGGACTTCGCTGCGGGTGCAAAGCTGCTCTGGAGAATGACAGCAGGTCCTGAAGAAGGAAGTCAGAAACTGGAATCAAGGACGGTAAGACTACATACCTTCAGTTTCTATACGAGCACGTTTAGATATCTGTTCTTCAAGGGTAGCTTGACCCTTGCGCTTGGTGGTAGAGATAGCGGACGAGCTGTCAACTTGGGCATTCATGACACGCTCTAAACTTGAAGAGTACTGAAAATGGTCAATCTCAGACAAAACAGAAAGAAAGAAAAATGAAGACGAACGCACACGATCTTTTGACACTATCACCTCCATAGTCATGTAGGTTCCCTTTGCTAGACCCTTGGTCTTGCTGTTCTCTTTAAAAGCCAATGCACGATCGCTTCGCGCACTATAGAACTGGTAAAGCCCTTTGACGGACTCGGTTGACGCTTCAGGAATGATGCGTAGATTGTTCTGGAAGGACAGCTCGCAGTGGTCCCTGTACTCCACGCATTAATATAAGGCATCTTCAAAAGCAAACAAACAACATACACTGAGCAGCATAAGCGAACAATTTCCAACACTTAAGGCTTTTTCTTTTTTTTTGGCAGAATATTAGCAGCCTCCCCACAAGCAGGAGAGCTCCCAATAACCTATGTACTGGTCATAATCATAAACCTTCAGGTTCTCTGTTGTCCTGAAGACGTTGTTCTGCTGCTGTTGCTGAATTGGCCTTCAACATCCATTAGGTATCGAGGCATGTCAAGTTTTGGTTTACAATCTTTCTCTCCATGAAGCCAGCCACAAAGTCAGCTTAACCCTTAAGCCTTAAGGAGAACACTGTTTTTGGGGGCCTTGTCAAGGAGGTCGATGCATGATCAACACTGCATCGCCTGCTTCTTGATTAGTGAGGCAATTAATTTAAATCAACATCTGCCTGGCTCTTTGTGCTTCCGGAAAAAAGAACCAGACCAATCCATGATATCTGTATCAATTTGGGACCATGTCGAATTTTTGGGAGGCTGTCACGGTCTAATCTGGGCCGTCGAATAGGTTCCGGATGTCACGCATCACCCCTACCCCCCCACCCCCCCTCCTGTCGAATTGAATGAAAAAATACAGTACAGCGCACGGCCCCACTTCTTATCTCATATCTCAACAGCGCTGTGAGAGATAGACCAAGGTTCGACTCCTGATGTCCGAAATTCCCTGAGCTTCGAGCATTTTTTTTGGCTCACCCATTGTTGAATGCTTGGTGTCAGTTCCAGCTCTCCGTAACGAGACCAAGACGTTTACATGGAATCAACGCAGGTAGGTCGGGGGAGCATTTACCAGTCAGTCAACTATTCCGCCAGGAAGTTTTCCGGAACTGATTCCGATTCTGAATGAGGACTTTGACAAGAGAGAGATGAACAATCGTTCATTTGAGGGACTACGAATGGCTAGGAGCACTCGCAAACCTACACCCGACCAGACGTCCGAAATGACAACCAGGGGATATAACGCCACCCACTAGAGCGAAAACGAGAAGAAGTAACAACCAAAAGCTGGGCCGCGATTCGCAGCAGCACTTGACAGCGAGGGTCCGGACTCCGGAGTGAAGCCCACTTCAAAATGAATCCGAGACAAACAACAACGGGAACTCGGAAGCAAACATGCGAGGTGAGGTCGAGAATAAAAGTGAACCGGGAAAAAAGCGCAATCGTAACGAAACGATTCGCGCACCACAAACACCAACACTCGTAAAAAATAGTGGAGATGTGGGTTGTGGGACGGCAAACGGAGAGCCTAATCACCCTCCATGCGCCACCAACGAAGAGCTGAAGCCACGAGTTCGCCCGCATTGCGCAATCTCACTCACACACGCCGCGGCTCAGACGAAGCATAAACGAGGCCAGTCCCAAGCCCGAGGGTCGACGTGAACTCGGAAATTGCGCGCAGTCAAGAAGGAAACAGCCCTCGGGAAAAAATGCGCCACGCAAGCCAGACCCGCGCGTCAAAATTGCGCGGCAGGACAAGAATAGGAACGAGCTCCCTCACCGCAACGACGTGATACAGACTCATCGATAGAAACACCTGTAAACCTAAGTGAAATCCATTGTGAATGCTGAAACTACGATAAACACCCGAGGAGAAACTACTGTACACACGAAAGAAAGAAAAGGCGATGTCCCTGTCCGTTCTCAGATCCGTGTGACGCGCGATGGGGAACGCAGGCGCGAGTCGCAGCGTATGAGGACCATCTGCGAAATCGGAGTGGCATCGTCGGGCTAAGAACCACGCTGGCTCAGCGCGATGGATTCAGGGAATAAAATCCAGGGTAGCTCTACTCGTCCGACTGTCAGCCACGTCAGTTAAAGATACAGGGATTGCACAAGCTAGACGTACCCAGCCCGTCCATAGGTAACCCATGACGGTGTGAGAGGCCAGTAGTTTGTGGGGAGCCCGTGGTGCGAATGTGAGAACAAGGCTGCTGCGCAGCGCATTAATAGCACGGCACCGGACATCGTGGAGAGCCCATGATGCGACGAGTAGAGTCCGAACCGCATGGACGAACTACGCGAATGCAGTAAGCCTAAATGAGCGGCGATAAGTGGTGGGTAACGCACCAGACACCACATCCAATCCCTACACGGACAGCAGCCGGCGCGTGGACGAGGGGCGCAGCGCTATAAGTCTACTGGACTCGGGAGCCACGGGGTGCGGGTAGGCGGAGAGCCTTGTGATAACGACGACGACGAGCATCTCGACGCCGGTGAGCACGCCCAGCGCGACCTCGAAGGGGACGGCCATATCGATGAGGGGCGGAGGGGCCGCGACTGGCACAAGGAGCGTCAGCGCGAAGGCGGCGAGCCAGGCGAAGACGAGGACGGAAGCGCAGCCGGCGGTGGGGACGGAGGTGAGGATCGCGTAAGGGGGGAGGTCGCGGGTGCGCGCGGAGAGGACGAGGACGGCGATGCGGTAGAGGGCAGTGACGACGGCGGCGGAGATGTTCATCCAGAGGCCGAGGTCGAGGATGTTCATGATGAAGATGAGCACGGAAAAGGAGAAGGAGACCCAGGTGAGGATGTAGAGCGGGGTGCTGCGCTGGGTGCCCTCATTACAGGGAAGGCTATGGCGAGGTCACAGGTGTGACATCGGATCAGACCGTTCCGGTTACTCCGAGTGTTCGCTAATTCAAGTTGAATCAACTCATTTCCTTCGCAACCGGTCGCCGTCTTTACAAAACTCTGCTAAGCGTCATTCAGCGGTGCGCCCCCAGAAAAAAAGCAAGCAGAAGCGACGCATTTCGGACACGGGGAGTCGAACCCCGAACTGTTCCACGCACTTCGCCAACATCGACACACGTTCCTTCCTTCGAAGCCCACTATCATGCTTATACATTGTCGCCTCGCGCTAAAGAACTTCAAAAAATTCAACATCGTGCGCCGTGGTTGTGTTCATACAGCGTTCGTTTCCTCTGTTATAAATGCAGGACCGAGGGTCCCGAAGAAGAAGCAAAAAAGGTCGTACTATCCCTCCTATTTCGAACACGGGGAGTCGATCCCCGGACTGGATCTTCCACTCCATTGTGGTAATATAGTGAGAGCCCATGTTCCCTACAACACGTTCGATTCACGTCCTTTTACCCAGGTAATTATTTCCCCTACTTTCTGGCACTGAAAAGAATGCCCGACGGGTTCAGGATTGCGGCATTAGTTTCACTCGAGTTGGTATATCCCCACATGAGTTCTAATGTGCTTTTTCAGAACTCGGATGGTTAGCCCGCTGCATGTGAAGGCCTTAAAAAAAACGAAGTACAAACCAAGTTATTTCGGACGCGGGGAGTCGAACCCCGGACTGCCCCAGCGCTGTTCAAATGGAGGCAGCATATACAGCGAAAGGCGGTGTTCCCTACACCACGTCCGATTCCTTGCAACGCCACTACCTTCCCTATACAGTACAATGCGGATTCGGGCTTAGGTATCCAACAAATTCGTACACCGTGATTCTCGGTGGTACGAGTTTGGTATCCTCTCATTTTTACCCAAACACTACGGAAGTTTGATTTATGACATTCCCCTAGCGCACAAAAAAAGGAATACACGCCGCACTCGCACACAAAGAGTCGAACTCGGTCTACCTCTGTACTTCTAAAATTCCTGCAGATTTCCGGAAGAAGCGTATATTAGCGATTTTTCATGTACATTGAAGGAAGAGAACGGCCCGCGTCTGATTCACGAAATTGAGGCCGCGGGTACCTTCATTTTTTTTGCTACCGGGGATGCCCGACTGTTGTGAATCTCCGACGATGGTTGAGTTTCCCCATAGTTAAAAAATCAGTGCGGTCGGAAAAAAAATCGAGAGGTAGGAATCTTATTTCGGACAAGGGGGTCGAACCCTGGATTGCGGTATTCCCAACGGCAAGAAGCGAGCGTGCACCATGTCTGCATACTTCACATGTCGCCTGCTTATGGACCATCCTCGACCATCTCCGTGAGATTGTCCGTCGCACGTCCAGAAATCTGACGACATCTGGAGGAGGTCCCGGAGAAGCCCCATTCTGGTGGCTGGCATGCGTAGGGTTTCGTAGCTTAGGTTTTTCTGTGCGGAGATTGAGAAAGGCAGCACATGCGAAAGAAAATACGTGGGAAAGTAATTTCGGACACGGGGAGTCGAACCCCGGTCTGCCTCAGTACTTCTAAATCTTTCACTTCCAGAAAACGAGGCGGTGTTCCGTACACCATATCCGAGTACTTATTTCCATGCGCCTCTGGTTATACTAGCAATTTTAGAACCGAAGTGAGTGAGCGGGAAATGGGAAAAGCCATGGCCTAAAAAATCACATCGACCTGAAGAAACTCCCGTCTGCCGAACATGGGAGTTCTCTCTCAGATTTACTGCATCCACAAAAGAGGAGCACGCACGGGGATGGTGTTCGGTTCAACTCGGAGGTACGCACGAAAAAAAAAATACAAATACCGCTAAGTCATTTCGGACACGGAGAGTCGAACCCCGATCGACCTCAGTACTTCTGAGTTCATGACCATTATCGGAAGAAAGGAACGGTGTTCCGTACACCATGTCCGAATACCTGCTACCCAGGTGTACCTTCTTTACTAGCGATTTTTTTAAAGCATGTCGCCACAGGGCTGGTTTTCATCCCATGTGAAGAGTTGAGTCGGCGAGTGTGCTCTTTCTGTTCAGCTATTGGGGATGCTTGGCGGTTGTAGATTAACGACGACCACGGTTCGAGTTTCCCACAGCCTAAATTCAACGCGACAGGAAAAACAAATTCAAGACTTTCATTTCGGCCATGAGGAGTCGAACCCCGGTCTACCTCGGTACTTCTGAATCCTGCACACTGCCAGAAAATGAGGCGGTGTTCCGTACACCATGTCCGAATATGATCTACCCATGTGGACCTGTTTATACCACGATTTTGGAACCATATAGAGTTCAAATAGAAAGGCTTTGTTGGTCCCACATCAGGAAATTCTACAATATAGAGGCCGTCTCAGACGCCCCTGTCTGATTTGACTATCGGCACGGATGGAGCTGCGTCCGAAAATATTTAAATTCAAGTTTCCCAAAAGTTAAAATTTAGTGCGACACACTGCTTGAGCATTTCAAGTTTTTCAGTGGAGATATTGGTGAAAAACTTCTCTTATTTTTCACGCTTTTTTCATTGAAAAAGTATGTGAAAAATTTTAGTTATTTTCACTACTTTTTCAAGACCTTCAAATTTTTTACATACTTTTCAAAAAGGTAGTGAAAATAATTAAAAATTTTCACATAGTTTTCAGTGAAAAAAAGAGTAAGAAATAAAGGAGGTTTTTCACCAATATTTCCACTGAAAATTTTGAAATGTTCAATCAGTGAAGTTTTTCAGTGAAAAAATCAGTGAAAAATATTTTGCATTTTACACAAGTTTTTCAACGAAAATGTTGGATAATTCTATTTGGCAGCCCCCCTTCTTTAGCAGTCCCCCCTTTTTAAGCAGGGTTGCCAAATAACTTATTTAGCAGCCCCCATGTGAGCAAACTTTGATAAGATAACCGATAAGATAGCTAGTCAATAGCCGTTGACGGCCGGCCCGGACATACCTACTACTCCGACAAACACGTCGTTATTGGGCCGATTTACGAGGTTTTTGGCTTCTTACACTCTCTAGCATGTGGTCAACGATATGTATGCATTAACTTTATCAGTTATGTGCTCTAGGTATTTGCTTTGAATTTAAGATGTTGCGAACATGATGATTTTCCCCTGTTTTGGCTGAAATCATACCCCTCCGATGGTCATCAACATACTGGGAAGTGTTCAGAGTATGAATCCACCCTAATAATATGCCCATACAAA
This sequence comes from Mycena epipterygia, assembly GCA_029281465.1. Lineage (NCBI taxonomy): Eukaryota > Fungi > Basidiomycota > Agaricomycetes > Agaricales > Mycenaceae > Mycena > Mycena epipterygia. The sequence continues at coordinate 75,929 of JARJCQ010000044.1, read as the reverse complement.
ATTTTAGGTCTGTAGGTATTCTTCAACCCTCACAATGGCCAATAATCTCAGTTTTTCCCGTGAAAATCACCTATTTAGTGATTCAAGGAAAATGGCTGGCATATATCTTGGGGAAATATTTTATCAACTTTTAGTGCATTTAGGGTTAGATAGCACACATGTGAGCCTACAGGCGAAATCGGGAGGTCTTACACTCATGCCTCCAGCATTCAACATCTCTTGTTGTCCGAGTACTAGGTAAACAAGACTCAACAAAAGATCTAACCTCGTTCAATAGGAAATGGTCCGTTCCACATGAATCAAATGTGTTTCCTGGGGTAGAACATGGATTTCAATCGATTGGTATACTCGGATTCTCGTGAAATGGCCTACAAGAAAAAATATTGCCCATTTTCCGTTAACTGTCTGAGCTCCCCATCAGGGATAGTACTAGGCCAATACAATTAACAAGATTTTATTTACACTTCACACCCAGCCCGCAAGATACAAGATTACTATGTTACAGCCTACACCTCTTCCTGGGAGATAAGATCAAATCTGTCATGGATCTCAAATCTCGATTAACACAATGGCACTTTTTCCCAATCCCAGCACAATTCTCCTTGTCCAATGAGCATTTGCTCAAACCACCCAGCTGAGCTTCTTTTCAACTGCAACAAGTGCATTCACACTCAGGCCCTTCTTCTCTTTGCCCTGAGACCTCAACTTTGCGGTCACCTCACCCAGAGCTCGACGCCGGTGATAAACTCTTGGACGCGGGTGTAAACCCGATGCTTTACTCACATGACCTTACTTACTTAATCACCTCTTGCTTGTCCTTTACTTCCACCTACGCTGTCGACTGCTGTTACATCCGCAATATACTACGGTCCTCTTTATCTAGTGCCTCTCTCTCTCTCTAGTGTTTCTTGCCACCCCTGGTAAGCTTCCACTTTTTTTTAAAGATCTGCTCTAGTATACGCACATCGGAGCAATCAGAGATCCACGATCTTTTGATTTTGCTTTGATTCCCCACCTTCCCCGCGTTTCCCCGCCAGGAACGTTCCTATACCGTCCATCCAGCGGTATTCCTCACTGTTGAGACCTCCGTGCTCACAGAAAACTCCCTACAGACTGCCACGTCACCCCGTGCACAGCCACCCCTGCAAAGCTGTCTCGAAATCCTTCAGTCCCGCATCCTCTTGTCACCCGCAGCGCGGCCAAGAGCACACTCCCTGCCTCCTCGTCCTCGACGGAACCCATATCCCCCCTGACACCGCTTCCTCGCTCTGTGGAACCAGACGCGGACCCTGACGCAGGCCCATCCGTGACGGGACCTCCGAGCCCTCAGACTCGCTCATCTTCTTCCCCGACCCGCTCCCCCACCCGCACTCCCTCCCCTCCCCGCCGCTCAGGCCTCTCCTCCTCCTCCGACTCGGACTCTTCGCCCCCACGTCCCGCGATGTCGAGCCAAACTAAGCTCGCCACGGTCGAGATCCGGACGGGCAAGCTTCCGACGGTTCATATTGGCGAAATCACCCCTCTCGTTGCCACCCAGTTCGAGCATGCAATGCTCGACTACGCTGCGGCGAAGGACATCGCCCCCGAAAAGCTCTCATCCCTCGTCTTCGGTTGCTTCTTGGACCAACGCGTCCGCAACTGGTTCAGCCCGGCCGGGGTTCGCGAGTCCTTCTCCAAACTCTCGCTCGCCGAGTTCATGGCGAAACTTCGCAAGAAGTTTTTACGTCCCGACTGGGAGATCCAGACCCGCGCGCTCATCCTCTCCCACCGCATGAAGGATGATCAGACCTTCAGCGAGTGGGTGGTTGTCCTACAGTCCCTCCAGGCGCTGCTCGTCGGTACCTCCCACGAAATCTCAGACCAACGCTTGCGTCACACTCTCGAAGCAAATATGCTACCAGATCTCGAGCGCGATTATGCGAAGCACAAGGCGGCGAACGCGATCCCGGAGGACGAGTTCGACACGTGGGTGCTGGCGGTGATCGAGCTGGATGAGGAGCGTGTTTATGAAGACGAGAAACAACAGCGCCGCATCGCCGCCCAACTCAAGGCGGACAAACGCAAGGCTGCTGACGACGGCGAGCGCCCAAACAAGAAGGTCTTCTCTGACTCGAAGAAGGCTAACGTCGACTCTTCTTCGAGACCCCTCTCCACCACTGCTTCCTCTTCGTCCCTGGGCAAGAACTGCCCGCCGCTTACTCCTGAAGAACGCCAGCTGCTCGCGGATAACGACGGCTGCAACCGCTGCCGTAAGTTCTTCTGTGGGCACAAGACCGCCGATTGCCGCGAGGAATTCCCTTCGGGCATCGGCTACCGCCCGCGCACTCAGGCCGACGTCGACGCCGCTCGCAAATCCAAATCCACCAAGTCTGTTGCGGTCGTGATGCCCGCTGTCGACGAGATGGAGGATAGCGACGACTCTGACGATGCCCTGGAAGACTCTGTGAGTAAATCCCCCTCGTCCCATCGCGTCGGCCACCTCTATTGGGAGTGCCTGATAGAGGGGCCAATGACAAACCTTCCTCTTCCCATTCAAGCTCTTATTGATAACGGCGCCCATTTAGCCCTAAACGATGAAGCTCTTGTGGATAAGACCGGACTCCGCCGCTATAAACTACGTGAACCCGAACGAATTTCTCTTGCGATGTCGAACGACAATGATTCTCCTACGTACCTGACCGAATATGTGAAACTTCCCCTTCTCTCTCGCGATCAGACTTATCGCTCTCGAACGGTACGCGCACTTATCGCGCCGAACTTATGTACCCCTGTAATCCTCGGTCTACCATGGCTTGCGTGCAATTCTATTGTTATAGACCACGAAATACGCTCCGCTGTGGATAAACGAACAAATTATGACCTACTCAACCCTCCCGAAATTAAACCTCCCGCGCCTCGCCCGATGAAGCTGCGCGAGAGGCTGAGAAAGACCGACGCCGATCGGAAAGTGATGATGAAAGAACTCACCTCTGTCTGTGAGGAACGCCGCGCGTCGCTCGAATCCCAGGGCCAATTCGAATCTGTCCGCCCTGTGGATGCCGTCGCCGCGGTTCGCGAAAGGATTGTGATCCTTGCTCACTGGGATGTACTCCAGAAAAAGGGCGACAAAATCCGGGGCGACTATCCTCAGCTGTTCGAACCCATGCCACACGTCGACGAGCTTCCCACAGATGTACTCTGTGAGATAAAAGTTAGGGATGCGGGCAAGAACATTGAGAGCCGCACGTACCGGAGCCCACGCAAGTATCGCGACGCGTGGCAAACTCTCATTAAAACACACCTCGACGCCGGTCGAATCCGCCCGTCAACCTCTCCGCACGCCTCGCCTGCGATGCTGGTTCCCAAGGCGGACAAGACCGTATTGCAGCGTTGGGTGAACGACTTCCGCCCGCTCAACGCGAACACGATTAGGGATGCTTTCCCGCTCCCGCGCGTTGACAATATCCTGGCAGATTGTGACGGAGAGCAGCCGGCTAGCGAGTCGGCGGCTAGTTCCGGCACACGAAGCAGTTGGTCGGTCGGTCCAACGAGGTGAGTGGCGTAGTAATTCGATTGACCAGGGAACTAACTACGGATATCAGAGGCTTATATACTACGAGTAAATAGGGGTGACAGGATAAATGAAAAGTGAAATCAATCAAGGAGTGTGGTATCTTGGCGACGGCAGTTGCGTCAAGTCAGGGATCAAAGGAAATTAAAGAGAGTGAGGGGTTGATTAAGATATATTCGTTACATCCGCCCTCCAGGTTGTCGATACGCGACGACCTAGATCTCGTTTTCGGTGTAAAAATCTTCAGCAAACTTATCGTGTGTGTCTTGATCGCAATCCGGCATGAATAAATACTCAAGGCCGGAATTCATCTTAAAGAGGATGCCTGGTAGCTTAGTGGACCAGTCCAGGCGTCGCAAATCAGCTCTTTCGTGCTTATTCGGTGTATCATGTTCTTTGAGGGAATCGGCATTCGCGCGAACCACGAAATCTGGTCCCGCGGAGATCGGCTCGACAGCCGGTGACGGATCAGCGGGATTTACGTGTGGCTGTGACTCCCCCTTCTCTCCTCTCACCACCTTCGCTGCGGCGGCCATTGCTCTCACGTCAGCGTATAACGCTGGCGTCTGGTCAGGTTCAATCATCAAGGCATCTGATTCACTCTCGCCCTTCATTCCGGACGTCAGAATCTTAGGCCCTAATGACTGGCCACGGTCGTCTGTCAGGGTCTGGCGCTCAATGTCGAGCACGCGACCAGCATTCGAATCAACAAGTCTCAGCTTAGTTGTGCGCGGATCTTGGTTGTCCAAGATTGCGGGGCTATTGTCGCTCATCAAATCCTTCTCAGAGTCATTAATCGCTTCAAGTGAAGGTATGTCAGAATCCGAGTCATTCTCGGAGTCGATATTCAAGGACATTCGTTCAAATGTATCACAACAAGCATCGAAAAATTCAAGGGGCTCCACCCCGCCCTCCTCGACTTCGAGAAGGGTATCAAAACGTACGCTCCCCACGTGGAAGGAGTCTAGCATCTCCGTGCTCTCGTACAGCGCGTCGCGGGAGTCTGAGCCGTTGGGGATATACATCGCGTGCGTCGCAATTTCTGCTTCAATCCTTAATCTTGCTGACTTCGGCGACGGACAGTCCCGAGCACGATGACCTCGGCCTCCGCAATTGAAGCATAGACCTTTGCGCATGAACTCGTCGCGCTGTACGTGCCTCGGAGGCTGTTCCTCTGGGAGTTCAACTTCAACGGCGGCGGCGCGCATTATCTCGGCTTGCGCCCGTGGCGCCTCAACGCGCCCTCCATTCCGGCGTGCAGAAGGATCGTCATCATCGACTTCCTCTGCGTCGTCGGCATTCTCTGCCGGTACGTCGGCGAATTCATCTTCGTCATAATCAAAATCTTCTTCCTCATCCTGAGAGTCATACCCAAGGCGGTTCTTCTCCTCAATCTTCACTAGGATTTCGGCCTTTTCAGCGCCTTTCACGACCTGCTCCCAGGTCGAGACTTCCGGATCGATATCCTTACGGTAAAGTTCTGTTTGGATGTTAAAGTTGAAGCTATTGAATAACTTAACAACCTTTTCTTGGGTATCAGGCGAGCCAATCGTGTTGAAAATCTGCGACCACTCGGCAACGTGAGCGGCTACCGACTTATCGTTCTGGAAGCAGTGAGTCAGTCGCTTTCTCTGCTTGTTGCGGAAATCAACAGGGAAGCAGAACTCGAACAGTTCCACGAAAAACCTCTGTAAGTTCCAGTTCTCTTCATCTGGTACAACAACTTGATTATAGAAATCTAACGCCTTGTCATCCAGGAAGTATGAAACGAAGAAGACCTGGTCTTCTAACGGTACACGACCCATCTTCACATACGTCGTAGCCTCTCTCACGAAGCGATGAATCAGGTTGGCGTTCGGTTCACCAGTGTACCGTCTCGGGCTAATTGGTTTTAGAACCATCTTGCGTTTGCGTTCCGAGCCTCGCTTTCGCTTGGCGGACATGCGCGGGGAACACTGACGGCGCCGCGATCCAGACTGGTCGGTACTCGAAGAGCTGGAGTCAAAACTCGAGCTCGAGGAGTTATCTGACGAGTCGGACGGCGAATCTTGGCCAGTCTTATACACGCCACGCATGGCTTTATCAAGGAAGCTCCCAGCAGCCAATCTACCCGGAGTTATGCCCCGCAACTTGGGCACCATTGGGGACTTCGAGTCCCGTTCTTCTCTCGTCACCTTTGGTGAGTTCATCTCGGCGCGCTGCCTCTCAAGCTCACTGATTTTATGATGCAGTAGAGCGAATTTCTCATCTGTTGTGAGATCTGTCTGGCCAGACATATTGGCGTGATCCGTTTTCGAATCACGGCCTGAGGCTTTCAAGCGCGACTTGGGTTCAACATCGTGAACCTGCTGCGGCTCCATTTTCGGAGCTGCCGGCTTCAACTTTGAAGCTTTCTTATCGGTTTTGGGTGTTTTCCCATCCGATTTCAGAGCCTCGGAAGGCGACTTCGCCTTCCTAGCTTCTGGTTTCGGTCGGTGCGGCACAGAAACATCCACCAGCACCTCACGAGACGTCGTCACGCTCTCATGATTCGTAACGCGGTGAGTTTCCGCGGAGTTCTTCAGAGCAACTGGCTGGGCTTTCGACGTGCTCACAGCAAAGTTCTCAAGGAAACTGACATCTCCCCAGTTACCTGGATCGGCGCCTTTCCCTTTTCTGTAGGAAGAGCCATGTCCAACAACTGTCTCAGGAATGCGTTGCGTACGTCCTGTCTTAACGGACTCCTCAGTATCGGAGCTGTTGGGACCTTGGCCCTCCTCAGCCGCTTCAGTCGCATGTTTGCGATCTGAGGCTGCGTGAAGCCGGGCTGCGAATGCCTGGTGGCGACGAGCAAGAGCAATGAGTTCATCGCCGCTCAAATCCGTGGTAGCACGCGCAATCATGGACTCAGTATCCGAAGCAAAATCTGTATATTTGCTGTCGGATGAATTGCTACGCTCGCGGTGAGTGCGCGAGGTTCTACGGGTCACCGTCGTCCAGCTTTCGGGTTCGCGCTGCACAGCAGCGACGAAAATCTCGCCTTTCGACGGTGTCTTTGCCACAGGGGCGGGTCTCACAATGCCAGAGGCACTGCGGGGTCTCATCACCGAAGTGATGGATCTCGTCGGCGAACCGACGGAGAGTCTCGCCATGTTAACGGCGGAAGGGGAATCGGGGATAGTGCCAGCCTCGATGGATCCAAACGACATACGAGAGGAGCTATAAAGGGGCGCAGAGGCAGAGTGCATGGGGCCGGCGTGGGCCTTGGCAGGTCGGTTCAAGTTATCGTCCATAGTTAGTTGGTTCGGGGGGTGTCAACAGCAAAGTGGTAGGTCCGGGGAAATCCAGAGGGAAACCAGCAGAGCCGAGACAGGGGTTATCGACACTCAAAAAGATGTGACGGAGAGCAGCCGGCTAGCGAGTCGGCGGCTAGTTCCGGCACACGAAGCAGTTGGTCGGTCGGTCCAACGAGGTGAGTGGCGTAGTAATTCGATTGACCAGGGAACTAACTACGGATATCAGAGGCTTATATACTACGAGTAAATAGGGGTGACAGGATAAATGAAAAGTGAAATCAATCAAGGAGTGTGGTATCTTGGCGACGGCAGTTGCGTCAAGTCAGGGATCAAAGGAAATTAAAGAGAGTGAGGGGTTGATTAAGATATATTCGTTACACAGATTGTGCCAAGGGAAAGATTTGGTCGATCATCGACTTCACGGATAGCTTCTTTCAAACAAGAATGCATCCAGATTCTATTAAGTATACGGCCGTTAGTACCCCACTAGGGTTATACGAGTGGCTCGTGATGCCTCAAGGTCTAAGAAACGTGCCTTCTGTGCAACAGCGGCGTGTAACCGCAGCTCTTCGCGAGCTCATTGGCAAGATCTGTCACGTTTATCTGGATGATATCGTGATATGGTCTGACAATGTGGACGAGCATGAGCGCCACGTACGCATGGTGTTCGACGCTCTGAAAAAGTCTCACCTTTACTGTAACCCCAAGAAATCTAAGCTCTTCCAGTACGAGATAGATTTTCTGGGCCACCATATCTCCCACCGGGGGATTGAGGCGGATACGGCGAAGGTCGAGCGGATCGTGGCCTGGCCCCAACCCAAGTCGGCCACCAACGTTCGCGCGTTCCTGGGATTGGTCCGTTATATTTGCAAGTTCCTACCAGATCTGGCGAGATGGACACCGACCTTAGAGGAACTGACGACGAAAGACTGCGACAAGAAATTCCCTGCGTGGTCGGAGAAACACCAGGAGGCTTTTGACGCAGTCAAGGCACTCGTGGTGGGCCGCGATTGCCTGACCTCGATCGACCACGACGATCGCGGCAACAACAAAATCTTTGTCACGGCTGACGCTAGCGACAAGCGTTCGGGTGCTGTGCTTTCCTATGGCGAAACCTGGGAGTCCGCCCGTCCGGTCGCTTTCGACTCGATGAGCTTCAAAGGGCCTGAGCTCAACTACCCTGTCCACGAGAAGGAGTTGTTAGCGATCATCCGTGCTCTGAGAAAATGGCGTATTGACCTTGTTGGATCCGAATTCTTGGTCTATACCGACCACCGGACTCTTGAAAACTTCCAAACGCAGAAGGACTTGTCGCGCCGGCAGGCCCGGTGGATGGAATTTCTGTCACAATATGATTGTAAATTCATATATGTGAAAGGCGAAGATAACACGGTCGCTGATGCCCTTTCACGCACCGAGTTCGAGGACAGCGCTGAGGCTGAGAAGTCTGCGACTGGCCTGTGGGAGGACGACGACGAGAGTGGAAATGCCGCAATTGCTTCCGTGATTTGCGCACGGTCCGACTCCCCGTTTGTTTCCGCTCAATCTCTCACACGCACACGGATCAAATCTCTTTCCCACACCGATACCATGATCGCCTCAATCCTGAAAATTTCCACTGACGCAAAGCTCCTCGACCGCATCCGCGCCGGGTATGCCACCGACAAGTGGTGCGCGAAGCTGGATTCTGTCAGCAACAGCATACCTGGAGTCGTCTTTCGGGAACCTGAACGTCTGTGGTACATCGGCGACAGGCTCGTAATTCCTAGGGTATCTAACTTGCGCGAAACTCTTTTCCACCTCGCCCACGACGCCCTGGGACACTTTGGGTTCGACAAATCTTATAAATCACTGCGGGATGCTTACTATTGGCCGAACATGCGACGTGACTTGGAGGAGGCCTACATCCCCGCGTGCCCCGACTGTCAACGCAACAAGTCCCGCACAACCCGCCGCGCCGGACCTCTTCACCCTCTTCCTATCCCAGATGGTCGGTGCGACTCTGTCGCGATTGATTTCATCGGACCGCTTCCACCCGACCAGGGCTTTGATTGCATAGTCACCTTCACGGATCGACTCGGCTCCGACATCCAGATCGTCCCGACAAACGTAAACATCTCTGCTCCCGCCCTCGCCCTCGTGTTCTTCAACCACTGGTACTGCGAAAACGGTCTGCCCCTCGACATCGTCTCTGACAGGGATAAACTGTTCATCTCGGCATTCTGGAAGGCATTACACAAGCTAACCGGCGTCAAACTAAAAATGTCCACATCTTATCACCCTGAAACCGACGGCGCTAGCGAGCGCACTAATAAAACCGTCAACCAGGCTCTGCGCTATCATGTGGCACGCAATCAGCGGGGCTGGGTTCGCGCTCTACCGCGCATCCGCTTTGACATGCTGAATACGGTGAATGCCTCGACGGGCTTCTCCGCGTTCCAGTTGAAAACGGGCCGTGCTCCCCGGATAATTCCTCCCATCATCCAACCCTCCCCCAACGATCATCCCACCTCCGAGGAAAAACTTGCCGCTGAGATCGTCGCTAGGCTTGCGCTCGACGTTATCGAAGCACAAGAGAACCTCCTTACAGCTAAACTTTCTCAAGCCAACCAAGCGAACAAACTCCGTGGCCCCGACCATGACATCAATGTAGGCGACCGCGTGAAACTAACTACCGTCCATCGTAGAACCGCCTACCTCAAGAAAGGCGACAAACGCGTTGCCAAATACATGCCCAGGTTCGACGGGCCGTACGTCGTTATAGCCAAGCACGCTGAGTGTTCTACTTTCACTCTCGACCTCCCGAACCAGCCCCACGTGTTCCCTGTGTTTCATTCTTCTGAACTGGAGCCTTATGTAGAAAACAACGACGAGCTTTTCCCTGGCCGTAAACTCGCCGAGCCTGCGCCTATCATCAACGGCGATGGCGAAGAAGAGTGGTTCATCGACGACATCATCGACGAACGCGTCCGCGGTCGGGGCATGCAATACCTCGTGCGTTTCTCTGGATATGGACCGGAAGGTGATCGATGGCTGGCCGGACGCGAAGTTGCCCACGCCGAAGCTCTCAACCGCTGGCTCGCTCGGTCAAACCCTGATGCCTAATTCTCCACTCACTCCCCTTACTCGACTCTCTTTTGGGATGGAGGGGCTTGTTTCTCGGGGAGGGGAAGGGTGTAAACCCGATGCTTTACTCACATGACCTTACTTACTTAATCACCTCTTGCTTGTCCTTTACTTCCACCTACGCTGTCGACTGCTGTTACATCCGCAATATACTACGGTCCTCTTTATCTAGTGCCTCTCTCTCTCTCTAGTGTTTCTTGCCACCCCTGGTAAGCTTCCAGCGGGGATCCTCCCCGCAGTATAGGATCCGTCCGATCTTCATCAGATCAGGCCGGAGCTGAGTGGTCCGAAAGATAATATCACATGGGGGCTGCTAAATAGAACAATGTTATTTGGCAGCCCCAAAACCGCTGGCAGGGGGGCTGCCAAATAGAATTATCCGAAAATGTTGGTGAAAAACTTGAAACTTCTTCATGAATTTTTTGAACTTCAAAACTGTTTCAGCATTTTTTTCACCACATTTTCACAATATTCAAAAAATTCAGGAAAAGGTTTCAAGTTTTTCACCTAGTTCTTTGCTCAAAAACTACTGAAAAACTCAAAACATTTTTCACCAATTTTTTTTCACCGAAAAACTCGAAATGTTCAAGCAGTGACATGAAAAAAAAAAGTGTTCCAATCACCCCATTTCGGACACGGGGAGTTGAACCCCGGACTCATACTCTACCCAGCGGCAGTGGTTACCAAACGAGGCAGTTCTCCATGCACCATGTCCGTATTTCTCTTACCTGTGTGTACCTTTCTATCCTAGCAAGCCCGGGGGACGTCGCATGAGGGGGGGCATATAAGAAAAAATCACGAGATCCTGCTCAGAACATCCTGGAGATGAGCCTTATTTGTTCAGGTATTGGGATGAGGATCTTTGTGGAGGGTATGCAATGCATACACATATCATCTATTTTCCAACACGAGCATCAAACGTACGACGGAAGAAAAAGACAGAAAAAAAAGGGAGTTGAATGCAAAATTCAGACACCGGGAGTCGAACCTCGGATTGTGGGTACTCGAATCAAGAAAACCGAGGAATAGAGGCCGCACGCCGTACACTATGTTAGATATCTCGTATCCCATATCCCAGTCGATTTCAGGGATGGAAGAAGAGAATTGACACACATACACATGAAGTGGTCATGTTTTGCATTCCGCTGACCAGCATCCAAGTTGCAACCTGTAATTTTAACCGTTCAGGTCAGACAGCGCTTAATTCTGAGACGGAGGCCGCTCTGCCGCCTGCTGTGATTCGAAATGTTGGTTGCGATCCGGTCCAGCGGTCCCATTGGTATATATATCTCTGCTCCCGACCTAACACGCCCAAAATTCTCACATGAAGACATTCCCCACAGTGAAGGCGGTTCGCACCTACATTACCCAGGGCGTCGGCTCGGGCGGGGACTACCACAATGTCCTGCGTGGCCACTGGCTCATCGACAACCCAATCAGGTGCGCCTGCCACTGTCGCGTTTATACGTGCTGCTGATTTGCGCGATAGCGTGCCGACATCCAAGTACACGGAATACCGCGCCTCGCGCACCTCCTAGGGACTCAACGTTCTCGGCTCCTTCCGCATCGAGATCGAGGCCTCCGACGGCACCACCGGCTTTGCCATAGGCTTCGGCGGCCCCTGCCTGCTGCATCGGATTCACGTATGTTCTCACACCAAGACAGTGTTGGAATATATCAAGCGGGTGCGAAGCCCCATTGGTGAAGATATGGTTCACGACTGCAAACCTATCATTTGTGATCATATGATTAGGTAAATATTTCCTTCACCGGCATCGAGATGTTACGATAGCTCGAAGCAGATGTTCGTAGCCCGAACAATATGTTCCCCACCAGAACAATATATTCACCATGCGAACAAAATGTTCGCAGTACATAGCCTGGGAGAATTATTCCAAAACACATACACAACTTTACTAGTACATAGGTATAAAAGGACGATAGATTTACCATGTACTTCAGTTCGGTCAAATTCACTTTTCCCCCCGTTCTCACCCAGTCCCCAAAAGCCCCTTCCATCCCTTTCCACTGCACATATTATCCCACCCAAACCTCAACAGACAGCACCTTATTTTTTCGGTAGGAAAGGGAGTTTGGAGTGCCGTACATGCTGCGATTAAATTCGCTGGTGTGCCAAGTCAATTTGACCACCGGAATTCTTGGGGATCAGTATTTTTGCATTATGGTTTCTTGGTTCTCAACTCCGTACCAAAAAGTTAGGGACAATTTTCAATAGTTTCAGAGAACTACATTATGGCAAACATAATCTGCAAAAAGTATCTACATGTTCAGCACTAGAAACCCAACACAACTTTCATTTTGAGGTCCAAATTTGAGACAACTTGCAAAAATTGCAACTTCAAAGTGAGCACTACTTGAATTCCTGGCTGACAACTTTCAACCATGACAATTTTGAACTACAGCAACTTGAAAAAGTTGCAAATGCAACTTCAATGAGGGCTTTTCCCATAGAAGGTAACCGAGATTTGGGCAGTGAGCAACCTATAAACCTGTCTGTGACAACTACTAAATTTGGAGTTGTAAGTTGTAACTTTTGAACATGTCCAGTTCCTCAAAGCTGTTTTTGTGGAGTTGCTGTCCACTGAAGTTGCAGAATCTGAAAGTTGCAGTGATATAAAGTTGCATCTGGAATGCAAGATGTGGGTCAAGTTGTCCAAAGGAATTGAAGTTGCGAATTGTTTAGGGATTTTTCTGTGAGTTGTCAAAAATACTTTTTGCAGGCTATATCGCCCATACTAAATAGACATGTCTGACATAAGAAGAATGACGACAAACTGTGAATCCTACATCCAACTATATATATATATTTAATAAATAAAATTCCTGGCAACCCATCAGCAATTCAACCAAGTTCCTTCCTCTGCCTCTTCAAACCTCTTCAATATTAAACACTAATAACGTTTCATGGTTGTTGGCTCTGTGATCACCAACTCGTGCGAGTATGTGGGTAATGTGGCAGGTACCTCCTGCTGACTGAGAAGTTCAAGTGTGTCATGGTTGGCATCTGACATATATTGGGCAGCCATTGCAACTCTTCTATCAATCTGGGCGACATCATTCACTTGCAATGACCTTTCGAATAATGGGCGAGCCTCTGCCCAAAGTTTTGCTGCCTTCCTTGAATCTCCTTTGAGCTTTGCAATATCTCCCAGGCGAAGCATGCAATCACCTCGGCTACGGTGAACATCCATATAAGGTAGCGGACATACAAACGCGGTTGCCCCACGTGACTGCCCAAAAGGAGCGATTGTGGGCTTTCACGGTGAGAGTGGAAAATCTGGCTCAACAGTTTTGTGTGAATGTATCTGAAGACCGTTCCCAAATATTTTGGGGAATTTCGGTTGAGAAATGAAGGATAAGTTCCCAAATTGATGTGGGCCGACAATACCATCAATTTCTGATCATTTTGGAACTAGTCCTTCAGTTCCCCACTTTTACACAAGCTTTAACCATGAGTGAGTAGGCCTGAGCAATGCGAACAATACTGTTGGGCCAGAATTTCTATTTCGGATAAAAAAATGGTGGATTTGTGGAAATCTTCTCAATAAGGCTAAATCACGTGGGGCAACCGCGTTTGTATGTCCGCTACCTTATGTAAATCCCTGCAATGCCACAACAAAAAGGCTGTGTGCGGTATCTTCATCTCCCTGAGAAATAAAAACATCCCCAATGAAGCGAAGTGCCTTGTGCAGTCCCAGTTTCTCCTGTTTTCTATGTGTTTGCACCAAGTATATCACTGGCCATTGATATGAAAAGTCAGTATTTGCAAAAATCCAGCGACCACTGTCTGCAAGTCTCTCTAGACAATATAACACAGTAGCAAGATCCTTTCCCCAGGCTGCATTTAGAAACCGCTGAAAATCATCTTTTGCGGTCAATATATTTCCCTCTCTAAGATCAAGGTCTGCGAAAGTGGTTTCACATAGATCTACCATGGCAACACGCCCCAAGGTGTGAAATGTTCTCTTTCCATTCTCCAGGCTCTCTCGCACATCAGTAACCTCGGCACCAATCATAATATCAATCTCGGCAATGTTGAGTTGAGAAAGGGCATGATAATACAGATTTTGCTGAGCATCAGCCTGCTTAGCAAGTTCAACATGGATGCTGCGTGCCTCTGGATATTCAGATTTAAGGCGATGGAGTTCTGCCAGTGTAGTTATAACACAGCGATCTGCATCACTCCCCTGTGCACCACAAAGTTGTAGCAGTTCTCTTGATCTTTGACACAAGACAATGCCTTCTTTCAGATTGCCTAGGGCTTGGCCACATAATGCCTGAGTTCCTAGTACTACAGCCTCTGGATATATTTTGCCAGAGAGCAAGGCAATTCGTTGTGATTCTCGAGCATGTGTCTGGGCTGCATGGTAATCTCCAGCATGAAAGTTGAACCAAGCGAGGCGATCAAGTGTTAAGGAGTGTTGCATTGAGTCTCCTGAGGACTTTGCCAATGAGAGTGCCTTCTCGATAAACAGTGCTGATGAAGACATATCATTCATATAATACTGATAGTAATACCCAACTTCTTCGTAGAACTGGGCTATCACCATCATGGTATGTTAGAAAAATGCGAGTTGAAACAACATAGTAAACTCACCCTCAAGGCCTGGATGATTGAAGTGCTGAAGATGAGCAATGCCTTCTTTAACTAGAGAACTTATATCAATCATGGGATAATTATCCTTGGATTGAAACTGATGTATGAGCAATCTGCATTCCACCTCGTGGTCACAGGGCTGGGGAAGCACAGTAGAAATATGATCCAGCAATGTAGTGCAAACATTGCCAATGGATTGTTGAAAAGTATTTAGATTAAGTGTGCACAGTATGACATCCATGAGATCTGGATTGTCTGGATATAATCCCACCTGTAGTATCTGGTGTATGTTCCCCAGATTGGATTTGATTTGAGTAATTCTTGTATTGTTCTTCTGGCTACCTCCCCAATATTTCCCGTGTACATGCAAGAGCAGTTGGAAATACTTATAAAAAGGGTGCCACAGCCATGGGGATGGAGGGTAGAAGTGCTGGATATGTTCTCGAATAGGTACCAGAGACTTGAGTCGTTGTTTGTCATCCACATATGCCAGGGAGGTGCAGAGCAATGTAACCTTGCAGCTGAGAATGTCTTTCATGGGGAATTTACATTGAAGTAACTCAACATCTGAGAGTCCATCAGGAAGGATTGAGAGAAGGCTCAACAACTCCTTAGCACCAGAACAGGATTTCATGCGGGGACTCAAGAGTGACATGATAATGGACGCATCAAGACTTGATCTTTGGTCAGATCCAGCTGATAGTAGAGCTGTCTTCTCTGTGGACCAGCGAGCCAAGACATTGACACAGCCCTCATAGTCCACTAGATGTGCAATAAGATCCACTGCCAAAGGCATGTTGCCGGTCAGGCAGAGCACCTTGTCAATTTCCTTCTCATCATAGCAATCATCTGTAATTTCAATGAAGGTTTTTCGAGCGGCATCGTCTGACAAGGGCTTCAAAGGTTCTAAAAATGGGCGAGTCCAGCGGACCTTTGCTGGCCTCTCTGACCCTTGCATGGTTATCTATGAGTATATTAGCAGATGCAAATTATCAAAATACCCAGAATCTTACAATCAATGCAAGATGTGTGATATCAGTGAGCAGAGACAGAAAGTCTTCAACCCCACTACGTGAATTCACTGGTTCCCATGGTGTTTCCAGATTATCTAGCACCAAAAGACATGGTGGACCTCTAGAAAGAAATTTGACAACTGGCTTTGTGATGTCCTTTCCTGGCTTCAATCCCAAGTGAACCCCGATGAGGGCAGCTAGCTCAGTCGTAGTGGTAGCAGCATCTGCAGCAATGAAGAACTTATTTTCATATTTGGTGGTGATGTGAGGGTGGTGCAGGACAGATTTTGCGAGGCTTGTTTTTCCTATCCCACCTGGTCCTAGAATGGCAATGGCAGCAGGTCCATCATGAAGCTTATCCACAATGTCTTGGAGTTCCACTTCACATCCGTGGAATATCTTTTGTGTTGCTGGTAACATTGATAATGAATTTGAGCTTGAAAGAAATGCTGAGTGAGAAAATTACAAGTCAAATTTGGGGTACCTGTCTTGTGAGCCAATAGAACTATGGTATATCTTTTTTTCACTGATTAGCCTGGGTAAAAAAAAACTATATTCACAATTTCACATACAGAGGAGGATGTATTTGAAGTTGTCCCATCAGAAGAATTTGTAATGAGCTCTAGCAGTTCCTTGTGCCTATTCTCTGTCTTTTTCTTGAGGCTTGTCGGATTTGTTACGAGTGTGGCACCTCTATCAACCTATATGATATTGCAGTGTCCCATCCATTGTATTTCCGGATCACTTCACCTTAAACACCTCTGAGGCCTGTTGCAATCCAGCATGACATCCTTTAAGAAGTGTGCTCATCTCAGCTTGCTGGAAGAAGTCCTTGATCCGGTTTCCATCTTGCTGTGCCTCCACAAATGTATGTATCTTATAAAATGTTCTGTGTAAAGGAAAATTAGCAAGGGTTGCTTCAGAATCAATAACACAAACTACTCGGTAAATTTTCCCATATGATCCAATGCTTCTGGTGATAGGCTTCCCACTGGGTCAGATTCCACGTGCAGCATCACAATAGCACAAATGAGCTCGTAGATGTTTTCCATAAGCCGGATACATTTGTCTTTGTTCCTTTTCACATTCTTGGATATCAAGTCAGTTCAGATTGAGTAATATGGGTAACTAGTAGAATTGATCACCTGCACGATAGAAATCAAAGACAGTGTGGTGTTTGATATGGGTTGAACAAAAGGTGTGCCAAATCCATCATGAAGTTCATTGAGAATAGTCACAATGGGAGTCAGACAACCTATAATGTTAGTCAATTGATGCTCAGTCACAGTGGGCTTGTGGGGCATCTGGGGCAATGATGGAATAGATACTTGAGATCTTGATGTCTTATACAACTCTCCTTGTCAACAGGGTGTATCACCGACCTGCCTGAATTGGCTCTGCTCCCGGAACTCCACATGCTATGTTAGAAGTTAGTAATGTGTCCTTTTGGGGAAGTTTTTTGACGACCGATTAATGGCTAACACCTGCCTTCATATCTTGTCTCACAAGATTGACTAAGAGCAGCCCTCCATTATGTTATAAACAGGCGACCACGCCACCCATTTTGGTGCACTAATTTCTGTTTCGGATGGGCCACTAACTTCGTTGCATCAGCCAAGAACAGAGGCCAATTTGAGACCGATGCTATGTGCTAAATCACAGATAATTGGCAGGCTTCATGTTCATCGCAATGATGTGGCCAATTATACTTAGATATGCGGATTGAAATAGGCGTCTCTTACCCTGGTTCCTTCGGAGTATAATTGTCCCTGGCGGCTACCTGCTATCTTCGCATTTTTGCTCTAAGCATGCCGAGAAGTCTAAATTCGACATTGTACATCGGAGTATCCCCCAGGTACGAATGCATACCGTATTACCATACGTGCACTCCCCGGTTAACTACTCAGACATGGTGTACGGAACACCACCTCTTCTCATGAGTGTTTGGCATCATGCATAAAATCTGAGGTTCATCGGGTCCGACTCCCTGTGTCTGATTGGTGCCTCGGCGCTTTAGTAGGTTTTTTTCTCTCGTCTCCCGCGCTTTAACGCGCTTCCAAAATCGCTAGTATCCGTATATACACAGGCGCACATGGCTAGAAATTATTCGGACATGGTGCACGGCGCACGGCCTCACTTCTTATCTCAACCGTGACCACAGAATCGTAAGAGGCAGACCGGGGTTCGACTGTGCCCGAAATACTTTGACGGTTGAGCATTTTTGGGCTCACCGAATGCCGGATACTTGACGTCAGCTCCAGCCCTTCGTACCGACACGACGACCCTGCCATGGAATAGACGCAGGCAGGTGGTTGGGAATTTTACCAGTCGGTCAACTATTCCGCCAGGAAGTTTTCCGGAACTGGTTCCCGCTTCCAAGGAGCACTTCGACACGACTCATGAGAGATACTCGTGGAAATCGGTTCCTTGAGGGCCTGGGACAGTACTACTTACGATGCGAGAGATTACGCGCGAGCTTGCATCGACGGTCCGCAGGCACCACAAAAATTCCGAGCCCGGGGATTAACCACACGTCCAAAACGACGACCGCAATGTAGCGCCAACCGAATAGCATGAAAACGAGCCCGCAGGACAAGTAACACGGGTGTTAGGAAGAACTGGGCCGCGATGATCAGCACTGGACTGCACTGGTCTGGAGTAGATCCGACCTTAAAATTAATTCGGAGCACCAGATTATTCGGCAGGAACTGCAACCAATAGCAGCAAACACGCGATAGGGACGAATTTTGGCGACCCTGAGGTCGGTACATGCGGTCGAAACATAGCACAACTTCAACTGCGCAAGGAAAGCTCGAGGAAAATCACGAGCCTGCGAATGAAAACAAAGGCAGACCAGCATGGTGAACAGCATGCAGAACTGCGCTTGTGCATCTCGCATATTTTGAAAGCGCAAGTCGCACCTACGAAACTTGCAAACGCAAACGCGGGCCCCGGAAAATGGCGGGGATGTGGGACGTCAAAAATAGTTGGCACACGAGTAAATGGAAGGCTGGAGGAATGACGCAACGCCAGGCATAAGCCCGTGAGTTGAGATACATGTACGCGGAAGTGTAGTTCACTGAATCACAAATAACACCTGAGTGCAGTCCATTCGTTCCCAGCGCGCAATCGGCCTGAACACTCGGCAAGAGCCTCAGCGTCACGAATAAGAACAAGAGAACCAACACGCAAGTTAGCCGA
This sequence comes from Mycena epipterygia, assembly GCA_029281465.1. NCBI lineage: Eukaryota > Fungi > Basidiomycota > Agaricomycetes > Agaricales > Mycenaceae > Mycena > Mycena epipterygia. The sequence goes on along the minus strand of JARJCQ010000044.1, from coordinate 57,146 downwards.
GGATAAGAGGCTGATCAGCGTTCCACCGAGGAGGTACCGCACGGCATTCCACCGCGCAGGAACTACGGCAGTCCAGCAGGAATGGGGAGGGTCTCGTCCATCGTGAGTGGGACGAGAGAAGAATTTGTAAGCCCGTAAAACCAATATATTCCTGAAACTACGGTAAGCCACTAAGAAGAAACTACGTACTGTACACAAGAAAGAAAGAAAGTTTGCTTTCAAATCGCGGGGAAATGTGTTGACGATGCAGCGTATGGGACCGTCTGCGGAATCGGAGTGGCATCGTCAGACTAAGAACCATCACTGGCTAAAATGACGTCCACGCGGATTTGGGAGAAAGGTAGGGCAGCTCCACTCGTCCACTTGACCACCTCGTCAGTGAAAGGTAAATCGATTATGAAAGGCCAGACTTACCCAGCACGTTCAGAGCTCACCCACGACGGCGAGTCCTGGTGTGGGCCGGTGGTCGTGGGGAGGTCGTGGTACAAATACAGAAGCTGCGCAGCGCATTAATAGCACGGCACCGGACATCGTGGAGAGACCATGGTGCGACGAGTAGAGTGCGAACCGCACATGGACGAACTACGCGAATACAATGAGCCCAAAGTCAGCGGCGATAAAGTGGTAGGTAACGCACCAGGCACCAAATCCAATCCCTACACGGAAAACAGCCGGCGCGTGGACGACGAGGTGCGCAGCGCGATACGTCCGCTGGACTCGGGAGCCACGAGGTGCGGGTAGGGGGAGAGCCGCGCGATGACGACGACTACAAGCATCTCCACTCCTGTGAGTACGCCCAGCGCGACCTCAAAGGGGACGGCCATATCGATGAGGGGCGGCGGGCCGAGAAAGGAGTCGCGGCCGATGGCGGGCGCGAGGAGCATCAGCGCGAAGGTGGTGAGCCAGGCGAAGACGAGGACGGACTCAGCGCAGCCAGCGGTGGGAACGGAGGTAAGGATGGCGTAAGAGGGTCGTGGGTGCGCGCGCGGAAAGGACGAGGACGGCGGTGTGGTAGAAGGTGGTCACGGGGGTCGAGGATGCTCATGATGAAGATAGCACGGAGAAGAGGAAGATGTAGAGCAGGGTGAGGTGCGCCCTTGCGCGGGGTGACGTCATTCCCAGGGAAGAGCCCAAAGAGGTGAGCGATCATCCTGATCTCCCGATCTTAACACAGACCTCCGTATGCCCACTCCCCACCCGCCTTCTCTCCCTCATCCTCCAGTGCTTCCCTCCCGCCTAGGCCGCCCACTCCTTTGAGTGCTCATTCCCTTTCCAATTGGTCTCCAGACCTCGAATCTCAAACGCTCTTTGGATTTCCGCAAGGTTCTTTCTCAGAGATGGATACAGACCAAGAGTATCGATTACCGTAAGTACATCCGCTTCTCACTCCCCCCACCTTCGAAAGTAATCCCGATTTCAGGCCTGAACACTTTTCCCCTGCTCCATCCGAGTTACAGCCCGGTTTTTTTCTGGATGGAATGGCCGTCGACAAGCCCGGATTCGGTGGCACTTGTTCTGGGTTGGACCTACAGTGGCCGACAGATCTCGCATTTCGACGGACGTTCCCATTTCATCGCCTTACCCTCCTCCGCGATGGATCTCCCGTTTAAGATCCAGGACTGCGGGCGAATTGTTACCGTATGGTCGAAGCGCTGTAAAAAATAAAAACCATACAGCACTCGGCCCACTGCTACGAGTGTGATACTCTCCGAAATGGGCTTTAATATCTTGCGAAGATTACATGCGATGCCAAGAAGGGCACAAATTACGAATATTTCAGTCACAACCAACTCCGGGAACTTCTCATTGAACGAAACCGAGAACTAAGCAAATTAAAACTAGAGGTATTTTGTCGTTCAGTCTTTCATGCATTTGTTCTGGAACATTTCGTAGTCTTTAAATCTTGGTCGGCGTTTGGCCACTTTTACTCGCAAAATGGACGACTTTGAGCGTCTTATTATGGCTATCGCGACCAACGATGTGCCCCGAATTCACTCACTAATAGAGACAGCCTTGCGAAACAGTGTAAGCATTCAAGCCATAACAAACAAAATTTACGATACATTCGAAGGACTGCATACCACAAAGGGCTGGCTTCACAGAGTTTGAAGGCGAGCTCGGTATTCTAATATAGGCTCGGTGGTCGCTCGTTGCTGTACGCAATGGACCATTCCCTCAATCTTCCTTCCCTCCGCACAATCTGCGATTCCGCGCAATTCATTAAAATAACACCGACTATCAGACCGATCGGAGACAAGGAGATTCGTGTCAACATTCAAAATGTTATGCTTGGTCTGCGTATGGCACATATAGCGTGCAAAAATGATTAGCTAGTTACATCTCAGTGCAAGCAGGGTTTTGGGTTGCAACTTACAACAAAACTGCAAAAAAGCTTACAACTTGGATTTTGCAGTCATCTTTTTTTTGCAGTGGTTGCAAGGACTTCATTCAATGAGTTACACCTTGAAAGGCTTGCTTCTGGGGGCTCAGTCCTGGTAGATTTTCAAATTTTTGATGTGGATGATTCGAACAATGATGCTACTCCCGTGCCGAGATCCATAAATGGAAGTCGGCTAAATTCTCCTATTGGAGTGTCATAGTGCACCAAAATAACTACTTGCATATAATATAATGTTCTTATAAACAATCATGATTGCAATGGGACCTTTATCCTCTACAGCCCTCTTGGAAGTTCACGCAGCAGAACATTGCAATTTCAGTAGTTTCGAAGGATAATTTGCCAACGATGCTTGCCTCTGGTCTAAAAAACGGTTCTAAATTCGAAATGCATCATCTGGTGCTTCTGCAGCATCAGGAAAAACAGGTGTCACTTGACAGTGCTTGACAGTGCTGCATAGTGCCATACTGGCCATAGATTCATCCCCTCTATGCAGTGGTACGCCATCACTATACAGTACTAGGCAGCACTATGCAGTACAGCCGCCACCATGTAAATCCTGTATTATTCCTGGTTGTACCTGCTACTCCACTGCTACTCGAGGTGGCTCTCGCTGCATTGATAACCAAAATAAATATATATTGACGGGTGTAACATAGAGAACAAGTATGCTAAAGATCATGCATTTAGGCATTCAGGATCCGAAGCAGCTTGTCAGCTCTTCGCGACCTTGTAACCCCATGCACTAGTCCTCGATACCGACCTGAACAGGATGAACATCCAGAAATCAGAATGACGGCAGACGCACCATCGGATAATTGTCTGCACAGGCCGCGTTTTCGCGTGTGCTATTGCGATTTTGTGTGCTCAGCAGTGAGCGGCCCTGTGGAGATATAGAGTCACAGAGTCACGGGTGGGCGCACCGGATGATTGTCTGCGCAGGCGATACTTTCATTGTGAGGACCTGTGGAAATATGGAGCCATTGAGTCAAGGATTCAATGTGTGGGCAGTACATACAGACATGTAGTATCACAGCCCAAATACTTTATTAAGTTCTGGGTGGTTCCATCCTTTTTTAGACTCAAGTTTTACTAATCTTAAGTTTTCTACTGTACCCTACCAATGTTGTACATATCACCGGGCTGAAACCCGTGAACTCAAGTTCACGCATGACTTGAGTTCAATGCTCAGTCAGGATAGTGAGATGAGATATAAATATAATAACATCAATCAATGAAGTACTTAAGTTTCTGCTCCATCTTCAGTTCTACTGTGAACTTGAGTTCCGGAATGTGGCATGATTACTTGGAATAACAAGTAATATTAATATTGAGGGAAGACAAAGTACACAACACAGGAACTCACCTGTGGCAAGGATAACCAATACTGTGGAGATATTGGGTTGCATCGTCAGTTCCCTACAAACAGGGTGGCATACCAGAACTCTGAATGCCATCGGACGACGGAAAGTCAGAGGTCAGCCAAAGGTCAGGAGAAATGAGCTTGAGCTTGCAAAGCGATCTACGAGTTGGGAGATATGCGAGGGTGAAGCGTCGAGGAGAACAGTGAAGAGCTCATCGCAGTTAGAGCCAAGCAAGAGCTAAGTCGAAATGATGTGTTGTGGCGTGTTTGGTGATCTCAGCCACAATTATGATTCAGTAACATCACACATTACTTAACTTCTCTTCTGTCCACCACCCCCAGTCCCCACCCACAGAATGCACTGACCACCAACCAACCAAGGCCCGGTGAGTTCTTGCTGAGTTGTCCCTAACTGATCAGAATTCATAGGGCCTCAGTGCCAACCTTCGACGAGCTGGACAGTTAAGATTCGAATGTCATGCCACCCAGTACATGGTGAAATGGTTCATTCGGTGCGTACCTTGTACCATCCTGTTTAGTTGGTGTTCTCACTGCGACCTCTAAACCTGTCTCGGACACTGTGCTCAATGCAGAGCGTGCACACTCCACATCCTGCTACATCCGGTGTGTCCCATTCCACTGATTGCATCTCTGCCACATCCTTCTCTTCCCTTCCTATCCCCACTGCCTGCGCCCAAGTCGGATTCGGCGCCAAATTCCGTCACATGTGTGCAGGGGCATACAAGGATTTCTAGTGCAGCACCGTAACTCAAGATGTGCAGAGGGAGACTTTAGTTCACAGACGGGACTTGGGTGGGGGACGACTTGAGTGGGGACTTGAGTGGGGGGACTTAAGTTGTGGATTGACTTCAGTTTTAGCACAGGACTTAAGTCCTGCACTCGGGGAAGCCTGTGCTGACATGCATGGCTGGGGCGGGCTTAGCATACTGTCATCGTCTGGGCCACCGCCGCTGTGCTGCTCGCATTGAGTACAACACCACAACAAGGCAGATTACGGGGACTGCGGGGCTTCGTGCATCCGATGCGGCGATCAGGCGAAGGCAAAAGCGAAAGAAGGTAGGATTTTGGTGACGACCATGGAAGTGAGAGGAAGAAAGAAGTGGTGACCAACCACTGTATGTAGCGGTGAAACACTGGATTTGGGAGCAGGAGCGGAAATGGAGATGGTAAGGTGGTGATCTGAAGGGCAGTTGAACACTAAACCCCTAAAACCAACCAACCACTACTACAACACTCTCTATTGGGATACTCTCAAGATCCTAGCATGCAAGTTCGCAGATTCCAACCAAGTATAGGCTGTGGCAATCTGAACTAAGCTGCACAAGTTATGGGACAAACAAAGCTTGCTGATCAAGCGAAATTGTTTAATGGCCTTCTAAGCACTCAATGTAGTGTAAAGAGACGATTTAAACGATTTTTTATTCAAGGTGTGTATGTGTATGCAGTCAAACAATTTTACTGTAGCTCAATCCAATGGTATTTCAAGCAGATTCCAACACTTGCAGGACTGGCACACTAATAAAGGGTGTGTACCAGGCAGGAAAGCGAAGGGTCCACTACAGACTGATTCCTAAGCCAAAAGTGATGTATTTTCACTTGTATCCACGCGTCACTCGTCCAGATATAGCCATGCGTGAGGTATCAATTGCAATATAATTCTTTAGCTAATGCGGACAACCAATGTATTGAAGTGAAGACCAAAGCCACTAGTCAACAAGGACTTGTGTCAGAGGTCTCACACTCAGATCAAGGGCTCCTTAAGCACTAATAGCCGGTGGCCAATTGCGATTCAAGGAAACAACGATCCAAAACCAACAAAATCAATTGACTCCTCTATGAGCCCAACAACCAGACAAAGAAACCACCCAAAAAGCGACCAGCAAATAGCTGACCACTGGAGGGGCAGGATCCAGTGTGCTACTACGAAACTAGCTATCCTATTTATACTGTGAGCTTATCTACAGGTCCCTAATATGGTAACATGAAGTTAAATAGCCAAACGACGAAATAATAGATTAATGTACAGAGACTTGGTCCAAAGTAGCAGTAATGCAGCACCACAATTGTGTTCCATGTGCTCCTTGCACAATGTTCCATTCGCTCCTGCACAGCACTCCATGCGCTCCTTGCATAGCCTCGACTGCCAAGAACCTATTTTAGGAAATTCCCATCAATCCTGGATTATCTCGAGCCCGACACAGAATGTTCTAGAGCCAGTGCTCCGATCTGAATATCTCCGATATTTAGAGCCTTCCAGAAACATTCGGAAATGGTGGCTATGCCCCCAATGACAGAACATGTCACCAATGAAACAATGTGCTAGTGCCGGGTCTGAAACCTTTGGGGTCGTGTATAAAACAAGGCCACACAGCAGCGCTGATGTCTTGGATGTAGAGCTTGTTTAAGACATTAAATACAGGCACCGCAGGCATTTTTTTTTCGTCTATTTAAGGTATTATACGTGCATTTAATACCGTTTTTAATGTATTTAATGTGTATTTAATACACCTACCAGTCCGCCGCGTCCCATTCGGCGTCCTTTGTCGTCCACATCGTATTCGAAGTCCTGACAGGCTTTTTGGCGGGCTGAGCAGGTCGCTGCTGAGGCTTTCCCTGGTCGGGTGCAAAGCGCTGAGTCAGTTTTTGCATGTTCAGATCGATATGCTCCTCGATCTCCAGGGTGGGAACGCCGGCACGATGTATGATGGGTGGAGGAGCGGCTGTATCCGTCTCATCTTCTCCTTCCTCCATCACCTCGTAGTCTTTGACCCCATATGGATCCAGAGGGTTGAAGAGAGCCTCCTCATCAAGAGGCTGCTCGTCAAGTGGATCTGCATTGAGAAGATCCTGAAGTTTAGGGATTCCGGCAACGATGGGGTTGGAGGGTTTACGACTCGGTGTGGGAAGCTCCAAGCGAACCTTTTGACAGTGCCGCTGGACCTCGGAAGAACCAAATCCGTAGCGCCAATATTGATTGAGTTGCGCGCAGCGAACCAAATTTTCTGCACCGAGATTGTTGTGTTTAGTCGTGCTCATAGCAGTGAGCTTGGATGCTGTGCACTCGTCACACATTTCACTTAGAACAACACTGAAAAGTTGATTCCCAGACACTGCATAAAGTTAGCGGAAATTGCATGCATTCAAATTCAAGTACATACTGCCAGTACGTAGGTGTTGCTGTCCTTTGACACTGACTTCCACCAACCGAGTTGCATGGTCATGTCAGCACATGGTACGTCAAAGGGTGCCTCGCGGTACATGTAAGCTGGTCAGCGAGTTAGTTCTCATGAAAAGAACTTTGAAATAAGAAAAATATGTACAGATAATCTGCTTTACAAGGATATCACCTTCAGCGGCATCACCCTTGCGTTCGCATTGTTGTTCGTGTTTGAGCATCATTCGAGCACTTGTGATCAGATACGAAACAAAAGGAGATGCGGTTTTCTTGCTAAAGGTGATGCGGGAAGGGAGTGCAAGTCTCAAAGCACCGTCTCGATAATAAACTGTAGAATGTCATATAAGAAAGAGTGGACCAAAATAGAAATGATCCGTACTGGGATCAAGAAGGTAAGATAGGATGAACATGCCAGGTGTACAGTCGTTCATAAAAATAGCGAACCGGCGATTGTAGCAGTCTATGGTCTCTTGCTGGTAACGGTTAATTGCATCGCCTAGTCGTAATTAGAATAAGAGAATCGATGCAAGAACAGGACACACTTGGGTTCGAAAAAACTAGTTTAAAACCAATCGCGATGCCAATCCAGATGTTAAAAACATCGGAACAAGTCACTTGTGTGCTCTCCAAAGTTTTAAGACCACGAGAAATCGGTTTGAGAAGCATGTTGATGTTGTATAACTGAAGCCGAAAAGTGAGCTGTGCTGGGGAGTCGTCAATGAAATATTGCTGGAGAGGCTTTGTCTATGGAAAACATTGTTTTGAGGCGATCAGCGAAAGATGAACCACTAACCGCCTTCGTATCGAACTTGATCAGGCCCTCCGAGTAGCATTTTGCCATGGCAGGAAGGCAGCGACTCACACTACTCGATTGGTCCGCAAACGTAGAAAACCGAGTATCGCCAAAGGAAATAAGGCCTCGTGTATCATCTTCGTCTTTGAGCTTGTCTTTGAGGTGTTTCTTGCCATAATTGCTGTGAGAAAAGAAAGTAGTTATGGCAGAGACGATTTTCATTATCTATGCAGACATTATCAGGGACATGTACGGCGGTGAGAGGAAGAAAAAGGAAAAAAAAACTTCTGCAAATTCGCAAGGAGATTGAGTTGATGGGAGGGATCAGGACAGTTCAGGATCCACGGAAAGGAGTTGCAGATGAGAGTACGGCATTTTTTAACATTGCCCGTAGTATCAGATACGATCATTGAAAATCGTACAGCTGCATAAAGAAGGAGAATCTGCAATTTTTTGAGTTGAATGTCAATCAGAGACATCACAGAAATACTTACGCCCTTGAGATTTTCGAAAATAATGTCACCCGTTGTCGATAATCCAGTCAAAATGATCCCGGCAACCAGATGACATGCGGGTGGGCGTAGAAACATGCACCGTATATATCTCGTCGCTCCTGCGGCTTGACCATCCATCAAATGATAGTGTGAGGTGAACGAAGCTTTCCAGGTCTTTAAGCTGCTTCATAGCGTTCTCTGTCTCTGCAACAAGGTTGTATGTGATGAAATTTGAACGATCTGGAACCGAATAACTGGGACACCTAAGGAGAAAATGAGCGGCTGAACATGAGCTCGGAAAGAAGTTAAATACAGTGCATTGCAGAAATCGATGAAAAATCCGTTGTCGCAAAGTGAAAATGCGAGTCCACAGCAAACAATGAGCCTTAATAAGAGATAGTCTATAGTAGACTGCCGAGTCGCTGTAATTGAGGAGGCCCCCCACGTATCGTCGAGGGTACGTTGGGAAGGATCTTGAGACTGGGAATCCGGGAGCGGTGTCGTGATACCGGGGATAGGCATACGTCCTTTGCCAGCATCTTCCAATTTTATTTTCTTTGTCTGAAGAGCTGGTGCCGGCACTTCGCCAGATGCGACTTCCTCAGCAGAGCCATTAACAGCGGCTTTGAATTGCTTCCATGTTGCTGGAAAGTCCCTCTGGAGGGGCTAATGTATGGTTAGCATAAGAAATCAAGAAAGAAACTGTAACTACCTTGCACTGTAGCATATGGGCCGTGTTTCGCTTCCGGGTGCCATTGCGGACCGCACTGTCGCACCCAATACAGTAATACATCGGCTTCATCTCGTGCTTTCTGTTCAGCACCGTGCGTACGATGAAAACAGAAGCCATTAGCTCATCAAATCCGCGGCCGACATCTTTCTTTTGCTTCCCATGCTGATTGCCATTTTTCTTCCTTTCAGCACGCTCGTGAGCTCGGTCTGCCTCATCAGAATTCAAGGCAGCATTTGAGAGCATGGGCTGGGTCCCTGAGTCCATGTCAATGTCCCTGTCGCTCACAGAAGCACCAGGGAGCTACCGTGGTACATCTGATTAGATTCACAGACACACACAGGGGAATGTCGACGCACAGCTGGCAAAGTACAAGGATTTCCTTGCCCTATTATCTCCTCAGCAGCTGCCAAATCGGCCCAATATTTCTTCCATGCCTGAGCCTCAGGCGAGCTACGATCTTCGCCGAAAATGGCATCCATGGCGATCTCAATTTCAGGGAAACTGAAGTCACGTTCGGAGAGAAAGCGTGTTGAGGCAGTTTTGAGTGTCTCGTATTGTTCGTTGGAGACCCCCATGACGAGAATGCGAATCTACGCGAGTCTTTGTGTTGACAGCAATGCGCGATGAGGAAAAAAAGTGAAAATTACGTGCCGGCTTTACATCACATGGTCGTCTTAACCGACGGACTTCGGTGCCGATCAGACTCGGTAAGGTCAATTCATTTGAAGTCCCTCTAGCTATACGAGGCTCAGAGGCTGTTTTGAAACTGATCGGGGATTAAATACACATCAAATACATGGCCTCCAGAGACCTGGATGTCTAAAATGTTTTATACCATGTATAATACGTCTTGTATAATACAATTGTTTTATACAGCCTTTTAAACCCGGCACTACAATATGCCCACAATGCACACAACGACTCTGCCAATGCAATTCAACTTGCAACTGGTGTACCATCAGATTGCCCATAGTCTTAGATGGATAGTATTTGATACCCTTGTTCAGAATACATGCAGATGAACCCCAATTCGATCATAGAATGGTTGAGCAAATCATTAACTAAAGAATTAGTGCTTTCTCAAAATCTGATCCATAGTGGCATCGTCATCAAAGTAAAGCTCCACAACTGCAGCACATGTGTGGCTTCCTAGCTAGCTGCTCAGGTCTCGCACCAGCCCTCATTTAGTGATGATATAGATATAGCAGTTTCTTTAGCTAAAGGTATACAGCACTAGTAAAATTGGACAATTTCATGGCTGGCCATTTAGCCTGCTTATCAGTGGCTTGCAATATTCTCGCACATGTAATCAGGTCTCACGCTGTCAGTGTCGCTCCCGATTCTGCAGCGATTATTTTCTGCAAGTTGCAATTCTTGCATTCATCACAACAGCGGTGGCTACCTAGTTTGTGTGCACTGACAAAAACATCCCAGATGAATGCACAGGCACTACGATGTACAGTGTTAGGGTTATGAGATATTGAATTCACAATGTATGGACTCGGACTTCGCAGTGTTAAAACGATATATATGTATGCAGATGGCGCTGTACTGTTTCTTTGGGAGGGTTTGAATCCCACTTGTATATATTTTTACTTTAGTCAAATATACATCCATTCCCGTGTGTTGGCATTGCCGTTGTGCAAGCAGCAGTGACAAGCTGCCTAGTGCTGTATAGTGCATAGGATGCAGCACTAGGGATGCTAGGGTATACTATACCACTAGGGTTCCACTACAGCTTGGCTACAGGTTTCCTGATGAGGGCTCTCAGGTTCCTATTCACGGACATGGAGCAGACCGCCGAGTAGCCGAATTGATGCGGATCAAATCCAAACGCATGCAACTTTGATAGAGATGTGAGCTGTTCATAGTTGTAACTTGAAGCCAAGGATGAAGATGCAACCAACAGGGAAAGATGTAACCAAAAGCACTGGATTTTGAAATAAGTTGTCTGCAAAAACCTTGCAAAAGTTCAGTAATTTTTACACAGTATATCATCCATATCTGCGCAGCCAATTGTGAACACCACATGCAGCTCGCTCTGGAGTGACGATCATGATGGGCGAGGTGGCAATCGAGGAGCAGGCTTGCTACTTCCCCCACACCAATAAAGTCGGCGGGTTGTGCCAGAAGCATACCACTAAAACTCTGGGTTTAGTGTTATATAGCAGGACCATACAGTTTTATGCTAATAACCACTAAGTGTGCCAATAACCGGGTGATAATTCACTCTCCAACTACTCTTACAAGTGGGGCTATTATACTACTGAGAAGAATTACAAATGGCTGAGTGAGAACATGATGTCAGGCTGATAAATAGGCAGCTTGGAAAGCTGTCAAGGTATATGATGGTGGTTTATAAGTCCGTTGGGGTATACATCCTGTGGTGAAAAGTCCAACCACCTTAGTTATCTGGTTTATCATCCTCTTGGTTGCATGTCATGCCAGCAAGCCTTCCTTTAAGTGTATCACGCCAGGCACTAAGCTCCCAAAACCCAGGCGCAATGTGACGTGCTTCGATCACGTGACCATTTGATCATATTACTCGTATCTTAAGCAGATGCCTCGAATCAGATTGTCCGTGTTTGCTCTGGTCCAATAATACCCTGTTTAGATCTCGCTGTGCCTCAAGGCGATACCACTTGACCGCAGGACTGCTAATTATATTCAAGTGCGTAAATTATGACGTTGAAATCCACCCTATTTTAATTCATCCACCCGCACAATACCCACTGAAAAGGCCGGGGCGCGATTGTTCCCAAATCTCCTTCCTTCTCCCTAACCATAATCCCCACGATTTGGTGCGCCACCTAATTTTTCTTATCATTATTATTACTCGTATCTCGGATGCCACGATTCACGATGTACATATTTGCCCATCACCGACATTTCGCCGCTTTCTCTGAAGCATTCTCAGGCACGCTACGAGTTCGGAAATGCAACCTCTGCTTTGGCCTGGTAGGAATATTTTCTCTCACGCGCACAGCCCAGACAGACGGACCCGAGCTGCTCCAACCCCACTCAAAAGAAACACCCCAGATCACCCTCCCCATACGTCTTTCTGTCTGTTCCCCCATGACTCTCCGCCCACCGATTCGGTCCTCCATGCTTTTGCCGATATCCACTGGCGCTACCTACACCTATCGAAGTTGTATCTGGACCTCAAGTCTCGCTCAAGCTTCAAGCTTCAAGACTCGGTCACAATCACGCCGCAAGTCTGTCCATGTTACATGCAAGCTCACATCGAGTAGACAAGAGCACTGCAGCGTCTCCGTCATCATATCTTTGTCAACTACGTCAACTATCTCAATGCTGCTCATTGCAAGATAAGTCAAGTCTTTCTTCAAATTCCTGCTTCGGATTCTGCTCAACTCAAAACCGACGACGCTTTTGAGCTTCCTGCAAATTTTCGCACGCAACTGGTACCGCAAATCAGGCCCACGTCATCTCTGGCGCAATACACACCTAGAACACTATCCCGATGCCTTGCATCCTTCTGTTCTATTCCAACTACCACCCATCCCCTCACCTATCCCCTCACGGAATGAACGAACCTTGCCTGTGAGTATTGATGGTAACCTTCCCGTCTGGTACGCAGCCGCTCCACAGCCTTCCTTTTTTATTCTGATGAATTCTCTGTGCAGTGGCTCGGCGGGATTTTCAGCATCACGTTGAACACCCATCAATGCCCGCGCATCGTGCAACAGTGATAAGCAAAGTGTGCGCCAAACAACCATTTATTTACTCTGCCTTCTACAGCGGCATATTCTGCTTGAGGCTTACGCAGTTCACATCAAGTTGCGTCGCTTCTTGAACTCCGTTCCTGGACTAATGTGCCCTCATTCTCGCGTCCGACACATCATCGCATGGTCCATACGCTGAATGCGTCAAAACGTGTGCGCATTCTGCCATACACGTCGTGAGTCTGCGCCGCTGTCCTGTTTGTCCCTCCCACCCCCTGTTTCTGAATTCTCCGAGGCCCACCTTGACCATGACGTGGTGTAGCAGCGCTTCCTGGTGAGCCTTTTCGTGTTCACATCAGTGCAGCTCTGAGGCTGTCCCTCCAGCGTCTGACGCATCGCGTCGCTTGAGTTCCCTGGCGCAACTTGAAAGCGAATGTGAGCTGTCGTAGTCTCGGCATCAATCCGTACGTTGACCGCATCTCAGTAGCCGCCGCACGCGCCTTCACGTAATCCGGTCCGCCCAATAACCTGGCGAGGTCAGTCAATCACTTCGATTTAATTATTGTTAGTGGCTGCATCACCTGCCCTCATTACAACGCGCTCTACTGTTGCTGGTAAGCATCCGCTGCTCTGAGAATACAAGTTTCCTGACCCTTTGCTTTTGGTAATCTGCGCTCGCGTGCTTCCCTCCTCTACCCCTTCCACCCTCCGGCACACTCGCCCCCGCCCCCCACTCCGAGCTACAGATACACCTCCACTGCCACCACGCCGCTACACAGCCTCCTATTCCTGGTACGCGATCCCTTTCCTACAATACAAGTTTACTGATTTTTGCTCGTTTGCACTCCCTCCTCTATCACCATCGCCCCACTTGCCGCCCCGCCCCACGCAATGCCTCCGCGTGCCCTCAAGATCGCTCCGCCACCTAGGCTCTCCAGCACTCCTTTCGACACATCGGCAGAACATGGAAGGGAGAGATATTGCCAGCGCCGGTGCTAATGGTCGGGTGGGAGGCGGGGTGCTGTCGGGTACTACTAGTAGTACACCGTTGACTCGTAGTATTTAGTTTTCCTGAAATGAAATCAATTGGAAAGCACCGAAAGCTGCCATGGGAGAACGTACAGTACCTGAGCATAATTCAGCATAAAAAATTCAGTTTTTTCTTTGGATCGGAAGTCCAGAAAAGATGGTGATATGTGTTGGGGTCACTGGGATTGAACGCCCCTCACAACGGAATTTTGTACAACTCAGAGCGATAGGGGGTTCACTGCGCTAGCCGGAGCGAAGCGACGGCACGTCTTGTTCTTTTCAAACTTGTGTGCCCAGGTTTGCACCTAGGGCAGGATGCCTCTTTACAGCACCTCTAGTAAACCTTGATCTTTAGGGTAAGAACCTGCCACCTTGTCTTTGTAAATCTGTTGTGGTTTCTGTCATGTAATCCCTTGTTTGACACCTTGTGCCCATATTGAAACCAAGCTTGTTGCACTGGATAGTGCAGCATGCCAAGTGAGTCCTGCCAGGCAACCTAATGGTTCTGTGTTTGATGTTTATGGTTGGTTTAAGAGCTTTATAGCAGCTTTGACATTCAGTCTTGGGAGTAGACTAGTATCCTTATGTCCCTTAGTCTACATTAGAATAGTTCTAACAGTGCCAAAATGCGAAAATTTCAGGCATGAAAAGATCCACACCTTATCAGTGGCATGCAGCTTCAACAACAAATTTAATGTCTGTACCCCCTTCAATTCCATAGCACCCTACAACAAAGCAAGCAATCCATACACTGCCAATGCAAGGAGGAGTAGACACACCATTGGTGTGCGAACTGTACCTGCACTGTTCTTGAACTCATGATGCACCAGTGAAATTGGCGCTGCAAATGTTATACAGCAGTGTGAAGTTGCAGTTGCTGGCCTTGACATTAAGCTGGTGCTGCACCTCGGTGCATTCTGTGCAGGTGGCACCCAGCTCGCAGCCTTTTATGTGGCCCAAGATTCCTCGAGCTCATACTAGGGCTGCACTAATCTTAGCTTCAAGTTTCACATCAGCAGAAGATGTTAATTGAGTATGCCGGTGTTGGAATTGAAAGCACGGGTGTCATGTGAAGCTGACAGCAGCAGTGCTTTTTTGGAACTGTTTGATGTTGAACATAGTTATTCTGATGATACTGACTCAGAATGACAGGCTAGAGACCAGTGTCATAGGTACACATTGACATATAGTTTGCATCAAAGTTGAGGCAAAGCAGGCTGTGCTTCATGCCAGTGGAGGGCCTGACTCGGATACAACAGCCTTGAGATGCTCTTCATCTGCAAGATATTGACCCAGACCACAGTAAAATAAAGCAGTAGTCTGATATTAATGCACTCCCCAAGTTGAAATTGACTTTCTCAGAGTCACGAAGATTCTGATACTGACCTGATGCTGGGACTCATTTCATAATGTCATCTGGACATGTCTTTCAGCACTTTTTCTGTCTGACGATCTAGGGTAGAGTCACTAGAAAATTGGATCTAAAATTCAACTCATTGGGTGGGTCACTGGAAAACAAAAGAAGGTTGGATGGACCCGGACTCCCGCACGATTAAGCATGAATCTGCGTGGAATATTTCAGCACCCAAGATGTGCCACGTCTGTGCACTTGAATGATCAAAGTAAAGGTCCGAGCCATTGTGGCTGGCCACCAAATGGAGTTGGCTCTAGTGATGCACATTGGCCTCAAGCTCACCAGGTCAAGCCCTTGCATGACACTGGGCTTCAGAGAGGCCTCCTAAGATTGTCCAAGCCAAAGGATTCCTGTTATGTGACGAGAGTAATTCTGGTGTTTACCAAAAGAGCTTCAAGAGGGTGAGTTTAGGTAATTAAGAAGCTTCTCATAAACGGTGTGGTGGTGCTATTAACCACATTAGGATTGTTTGTACATAGTTATTATCACCTTCCTCTGTGCTTTTTCCATCACCTGGCCGATTTTGCAGTCCCGGAGTCTTCAACAGCCAAGGGCAGACCATCTGGGCTTTCAGAGATCTCAAGCCCACTCCAACTGATAGTTTAACGCAAATGAGATTGCTGAAAGCTAGAGCAAGTTGTAGTTAACGTGTTTACCAGTGCAAGGCAATGGTATACTTAGGACAATGGTAATCAATATAGCGCGAGGCTTATATAGATTACTCAAATGTGAATAGAGCTAATCGTATTCAGGTTTGACTTACTTAATCGGACAATTGAGTGGGCAAAGTTGTAGTATTGGTCAGAGATAAGATGTCTAAAAGCAGGAGAAAGCCTGTCTTTTATACATTTTACATGTTTGTATCTAATTATAAATAAAGAAGGTTCTTTGACATTCCTTATGAGTAAATGACTAGCTAGTAGCTATGACTCAGAATATCCTTGTAGAATATTATGAGTCATTCTGAGTCAAACCGCAGTCAAATATGAGTCGATTACCCAATTGAGAATGCTATGCACGTGCAGGCGTAGTGGCTGCAGCTGCAGCATAATAAATGTAAACAGTGATCCAAATCCATTGTGAGTCATATAAGTAAGAGTTAACCAAGTCATATATAAGTAACCTAGACTAGATACATTCTGGATAGTCACTGATGTATCTAATCATTTTCAGTTTGAGAAAATAAGGCAAAAAGTAAACAAAACTCGGAATTCAGCCCCTATCCCTAACAATTCCACACCATCCCACCTGTGAAGCCCCAACACCGGGGGCAAAGGTCCATGCACCTGGAAGCCTGGTGTGTGGAACACATGTGTTTGGTAGTTACTCAGCTCCCATACCTCTTTGACCAATGGCACTTATGACAGGACAAAGCCTCCCTTTGTCCTGCCCCAAGCACCTTTATCAACTGTTTTAGCACATGTGAGTACATGCGCCCCAACATGCCTTCCATGCACCTGAAAGCCAGGTGTGTCAACCTTTGCCTCCAGTGCAAACACAGCTTACATCCCTCCCATACAACAAATCCAATAGAATCGGATGTGGTGGTACATTAAAATGTGCAATGTGCAATGAAAGAGCAAAGGTGTAGGTGTGCCGTGTCTAGTATAATTATCAATTGGTGCAATTAGCAAATGCATAAGTCGTAGCTGTGATTGTGTGCCAGGTATCATAGGAGCTGAGGCTGATCCTATCACATGAGCTGAGGCTAGTGCATCCTCTGCATCTGAACAGATCATTGGCTTGGAGACATGGATATGTATGTCATTCATGGGTTGTATGATGCCTTGTCGGAAATGCTCACAGACTCACACCACACAGTGCACTCCACCTTCACTTCAACCTATGCCCAAAGAGAAATGTCAGTGCTCATCCGAAGATGCCCCCAGACTCTATTTTATTCACCTTGTGCGTCTTGAAAGCCTGGTGGTCATGGTAATCATACATTGGTGGCTAAACATTATCTTAGATCTGCTGCAGGAAAGAAGGGGGAAAAAAAACAGCAGTGTACCAGCACTGTGAGTATTGATTTGGCTGCATACAGTGTGACCAGGGCACAATTCAGGAAATGCATATGGTTCACGAGGTGGTCTGAAGATGGACTGAAGTGGATGCCTGGTCACCTGAACACATCTCCTTGCATGTTGAACAGCACCAGGAGCGAGTTTGGGTACACTGCCAACATGAAATAATTAAATGAATCTTGCTTTCCATTCCTGGCATAATGAACAAACAAACAGTTACCAATCACAAAGTACAGGCTTAAGGAGAGACTTGAGCCTGGTAGCATGCCAAAAGAAGTATCTCTCCATTGTGTACCTGTTGGTAGTTATGCTGACTCATCCAGTCACATATTTGGCTTGGTTTTCACCCAGCTGAGAGCTCACAATCTATACTACTCGACTCATGGATAGTGAATCATTGTTATTAGTACTTGTTGAATGCTCAAATTCTCCTTATCTTGCATTTGCACAACGACCCAACAGTTCTTCCTCTAATTCAGGAAGCTTCAGGAATTTCCTACTGCACGTGTCTTTGCATTGTGAGGAGATGAAAACAATTCTTGGGGTCAACTCTACAAGACAGTGGTGGCCTGCACAATTCCAAGCCTTCCTGTCTCATTGTGAGGTGTGGAGGTGATATACGAACCACAGCCCACTCATGTCTGGAATCCCGATCAAGAAATAGATTAGACTACAGTAAATTCTCTTCAACGCATTGAGCAAGCTGTTTGGCAAACACTTCTGCCTCCTGCAATGAAAACCTCCAAGCACCGGCATGCTTGAGCCAACTGAACATGTTCCTGCTCTTCTCAATCTCCTCCACAATAACTGCTATTTGAGAGTGGATTGAAAGAATCTTCTCTTGAACAGGGCCTGCATGATGCTCAAGAAAGGACTTTATGGTTGTGATCCAGTTACTGGAAGTGGTGGTCACTTCGGTCTGCACTGCATGCATCACTGCCAACACCACTGCAACCGATGGTGGGGATAGAATAAAGGCAGAATAAGTGGAACGCACAAACAGCGAGGGTTAACACTTCGGTGTTATTGAGGCTCTTCAGAAAGATGGTCAGGCCAGGGTGTATGAGGAGTGTAAAAATGTAAGTACTGGGTTATATTCATGGAACAGTGGAGAAAGCAAATTTTGGAGACGAGTGGTTTGATGCTGCCTGGAGGTCAGGAAATACTGAGGAAGTGACTGGCTATGTGGTGCCTCACATCCTATGTGGGAACAGCCAAAGACAGGTGAGCAGAGGGAGGACACAGACAGAGAGGGCAAGGAACTCACAGGCTGCAGAGGCATGGTCAAGGGCCAGTCAGTGGAGGGAGAACACAGACAGAGATGGCATGGAACTCACATGCTGCGGAGGCATGGTCAAGGGCTAGTCAGCAGAGGGAGAACACAGACAGAGAGGGCGTGGAACTCACATACTGTGGAGGCACGGTCGAGGGCTGGTCAGCAGAGGGAGGACACAGACAGAGAGGGCATGGAACTTACAAACTGTGGGGGCATGGTTGAGGGCTGGTCAGCAGAGGGAGGACACAGAGAGGGCATGGAACTCACATCCTGTGGAGGCACGGTCGAGGGCCAGTCAGCAGAGGGAGGACACAGAGAGGGCATGGAACTCACATCCTGTGGAGGCACGGTCGAGGGCCAGTCAGCAGAGGGAGGACACAGACAGAGAGGGCATGGAACTCACACCCTGTGGAGGCACGGTCGAGGGCTGGTCAGCAGAGGGAGGACACAGACAGAGAGGGCATGGAACTCACAGGCTGCAGAGGCACAGTCAAGGGCCGGTCAGTGTAGGGAGGACACAGACAGAGAGGGCATTGAACTCACACGCTGCGGAGGCATGGTCAAGGGCCGGTCAGCAGAGGGAGGACACAGACAGAGAGGGCATGGAACTCACATCCTGTGGAGGCATGGTCAAGGGCCGGTCAGCAGAGGGAGGACACAGACAGAGAGGGCATGGAACTCACATACTGTGGAGGCATGGTTGAGAGCTGGTCAGCGGAGGGAGGACACAGACAGGAAGGGCATGGAACTTACAAACTGTGGAGGCATGGTCAAGAGCTGGTCAGTGGAGGGAGGACACAGACAGAGAGGGCATTGAACTCACACGCTGCGGAGGCATGGTCAAGGGCCGGTCAGCAAAGGGAGGACACAGACAGAGAGGGCATGGAACTCACATCCTGTGGAGGCATGGTCAAGGGCCGGTCAGCAGAGGGAGGACACAGACAGAGAGGGCATGGAACTCACATACTGTGGAGGCATGGTTGAGAGCTGGTCAGTGGAGGGAGGACACAGACAGAGAGGGCATTGAACTCACACGCTGCGGAGGCATGGTCAAGGGCCGGTCAGCAGAGGGGGGATACAGACAAAGAGGGCATGGAACTCACACCCTGCAGAGGCATGGTCAAGGGCCGTTCAGCAGAGGGGGGATACAGACAAAGAGGGCATGGAACTCACACCCTGCAGAGGCATGGTCAAGGGCCGTTCAGCAGAGGGGGGATACAGACAAAGAGGGCATGGAACTCACACCCTGCAGGGGCATGGTCAAGGGCCGGTCAGCAGAGGGAGGATACAGACAAAGAGGACATGGAACTCACACCCTGCAGAGGCATGGTCGAGGGCTAGTCAGCAGAGGAAGGAGACAGACAGAGAGGACATGGAACTCACACGCTGCGGAGGCACGGTCGAGGGCTGGTCAGCAGAGGGAGGACACAGATGAAGAGGGCATGGAACTCACATGCTGCGGAGGCATGGTCGAGGGCCAGTCAACAGAGGGAGGACACAGACAGAGACGGCATGGAACTCACATCCTGTGGAGACATGGTCAAGGGCCGGTCAGCAGAGGGAGAACACAGACAGAAAGGGCATGGAACTCACATCCTGTGGAGGCATGGTCAAGGGCCGGTCAGCAGAGGGAGGACACAGACAGAGCGGGCATGGAACTCACATACTGGGGAGGCACGGTTGAGAGCTGGTCAGTGGAGGGAGGACACAGACAGAGAGGGCATTGAACTCACACGCTGCGGAGGCACGGTCAAGGGCCGGTCAGCAGAGGGAGGACACAGACAGAGAGGGCATGGAACTCACACGCTGCGGAGGCACGGTCGAGGGCCGGTCAGTGGAGGGAGGACACAGACAGAGAGGGCATGGAACTCACAGGCTGCAGAGGCACAGTCAAGGGCCGGTCAGTGTAGGGAGGACACAGACAGAGAGGGCATTGAACTCACACGCTGCGGAGGCATGGTCAAGGGCCGGTCAGCAGAGGGAGGACACAGACAGAGAGGGCATGGAACTCACATCCTGTGGAGGCATGGTCAAGGGCCGGTCAGCAGAGGGAGGACACAGACAGAGAGGGCATGGAACTCACATACTGTGGAGGCATGGTTGAGAGCTGGTCAGCGGAGGGAGGACACAGACAGGAAGGGCATGGAACTTACAAACTGTGGAGGCATGGTCAAGAGCTGGTCAGGGGAGGGAGGACACAAACAGAGAGGGCATTGAACTCACACGCTGCGGAGGCATGGTCAAGGGCCGGTCAGCAGAGGGAGGACACAGACAGAGAGGGCATGGAACTCACATCCTGTGGAGGCATGGTCAAGGGCCGGTCAGCAGAGGGAGGACACAGACAGAGAGGGCATGGAACTCACATACTGTGGAGGCATGGTTGAGAGCTGGTCAGCGGAGGGAGGACACAGACAGGAAGGGCATGGAACTTACAAACTGTGGAGGCATGGTCAAGAGCTGGTCAGTGGAGGGAGGACACAGACAGAGAGGGCATTGAACTCACACGCTGCGGAGGCACGGTCAAGGGCCGGTCAGCAGAGGGAGAACACAGACAGAGAGGGCACAGAACTCACACACTGCAGAAGTGTGGTCAAGGGCAGGTCAGCAGAGGGACAGCACAGACGGAGAGGGCACGGAACTCACATACTGCAGAAGTGTGGTCAAGGGCAGGTCAGCAGAGGGACAGCACAGACGGAGAGGGCCCGGAACTCACATACTGCAGAGGTGTGGTCAAGACCAGGTGAGCAGAGGAAGGAAACATGCAGAGATGGCACAGAACTCACAGGCTGCGGTGATGTGGCCGAGCGCAGGTGAGCAGAGGGACAATGTGAACAGATAAATTCTTACCATCTACATCTATCAATGGTTGCCTGTACCCTCAATCATTGTCACTCACCATATCTTCAACAATTCTTGCTATCATTCTACGTGTGTCAGGTTTATCCAACCCGAGTTTGATCCCCTCCAGCTCTGCCAATCCTCAAGGTCAACAATCTCAACAGAAGCACACAACAATTCATTTACCATGGTTGCCCCCCAACATCCTGTTTAAATTGGTTCAGTACTCTTTCATCTATCAAGCGAGCCCTCCTTACCAATAGATGTGCCAAAATCCATGCCTCAACAAATTCCGGCCCCACACTGCTGATAACAATGTCTTGATCCTAGGCCCAGTCAAACTCTCCTCCGTCAAATTGATGAGTTGTTTGCATGCATTGTCTGTATCAACTGTACACGCCTCCATCCCTGTGCACGAGCCGAATTAGAAGGCCTGCAACAACACCGAGCCGACAAAGACATACCACTAGTCGTCAGGAATGCAACAGCATCGTTTGGTAAGCTCAAGTGCCTCAGCTCCCCCTCAAGCTTGTTCACATGCATGGTAACCTCAAGGTCTGCCTTCTCGCGGGCTTCCTTCTTCATGGACCGGGTGACCGTGATTTCCGGCTGGTCCTTCGTGAGCTGGTCGATGATCCATGATGTTTGCTTGACCACAGCGCCATCGCGTTTTGTAAATATCACAACCAGTGGAGCTATGTGACTGTCAGAACAGAGACTCAATGACTTTGTTGCTGCGCACCCGTTCCCTTCGACCAACGAAAAACTGTGCTCTCCCCCTCAAATAACTCACGAGACTCGTCAAGTGGGATGCACATCCTGGGGAATGTGTAAGAGATGCCAACTTGTATGAAACATAAACGGCCTCCGTACCATATGGCATGCAACTGGTTGCGAAGATCTGTCGTAGACGAACGATTTTCCACAAACCGCTGCACGGTAGAAAGTTCCTCAGCTGACCCAGCTTCGATACCCCGCGAGTCGTGGAAGACAAATCCAGGCCTGGAGGGAAAGCAGATCTCATCTTCAACATTGTGTAAACCGCGCTGTCACCCATACGGCGAGATCAGTAGCCAGCAAACATGACGGTGCACCAATGTACCTCGCTCTGGCCTTTGATCATCTATATCGAGTGTATTGAGGATGGGAACCACAAACACTCAAGTCCAAAGTAGACGAACCTGGTCAGGCAATATTTCCCCATCCCGCCGGACCTCTGCTTCGGATATGGCGGCCCCAGCAAGTCTCTCAAGTATCGTCGTCTTTCCGGCATTCGCACGGCCTAAGATGAGGACCCGGAATTTTAAATCTCGATTGGTCCAGAACGATAAGTCGTCCCTGGAAAAGGCTTCCGTGATGTCTGACAAGTCGTCCCTGGAAGAGGCTTCCGAGATGTCTGACAAGTCGTCCCTGGAGGTTTCGATATGGGCAGACATCGGGGGGAAAAGCGAGACTCAAAGTGGGGAGTGGGATTCTGGGAAGCTTGATCGATCAACGTAATCACCGTCGAAGTCGGAACGACTGCACCAAGATCTCTGGATCTGCCACAGACAGCTGCCAATAGCCGATGCCAGCATGTATATATATAATCCCTCTTGGCACTGACAGACTCCCTCACTCTTAGTAGAACAAATGAATAAAACTGAGTAGACATTGAGTACATATTTAATTGCTCCCCATGCTGGGAGTGAGATTTTAGGAAGCTTGGAAAGTTGTTGATCAAAGGAATCACCGTCGAAGTCGCAACGACTGCACAAAAATCTCTGGATCTGCCACAGTGAGCGGTGTTGCCCACGTAGCCGATGCAACATCAGGAAAAACGATGAGGTTGCACAGCCTAAGATAAGGATGCGGAATCTCAAAACTCGCTCCAGAACGACAAGTCGTCCCTGGAAGAGGGGTTGATCGACATGTCGTCCCTGGAGCAGGTTCCGGTATGAGAGGGCATCGAGGGTCACAGTGGGGCTCAAAGTAGGGAGTGGGATCTTGGGAAGCCTGGTCGATCAACGTAATCACCGTCGAAGCCGGAACAACTGCACCCAGATCTCTAGATCTGCCACATAGCTGTCAACTTGTCGACGTAGCTGATGCAAGCATAATCTCTCTTGACAGACTCCCTCGCTCGTTCTTCGTTCTGTAGCACAAATCAATAAAAGCCACATTAACTGAGTAGATACTCAATTTGCTCCTCAGTCGTAAAAGCCCATCTAAGGGGGAAGGAGGAGTTCTCGGCCGCTATAAATCTGTCACCTCGTGTCATGGTGATATGATTCTTGCGCCGATTTAGCGATAGGCTGCGATGTGCTAATAGGCCACAAGAGGAACGGCTGCATTATGAGGCTATGTATGTCAAGCTATGTGTGGATTCAATCCACTGCATTCGACCCAGCCAGGGGAGGGGAGGTAGGTGAGATGGCCGGCTAGCCTGGAGTTTGACGTAGCCCAGCTCCACAGACCATGGCCAAGCCAATATCGGCGAGGCGGGATACCCACACATATCATCGTTACGTTATGCTACGTGCCGTTGAATGCAGTGATAAATCAGCGACTCCCCCGAAGCGCCGAGGATAGGATAGTGAGTGAACACAGATCCAGTTGAATCTGCGGGTCGGGTAGGAAATTGACTGCACGACCAGCCAACGCCGAAACTGTATCAATCACAGACGGCGTGCTGTCAGATAAATGTGCGGGTCAATTCCAGGACGCAACAAAACCCGGGTGGCTGGGAATCCCAGGAGAAGACCCAAACATACCACCCAGAGTAGAGCTCCAAGAGCAACGCTCGCGGATGGGATGACTTTTGGGACGACCAGAAACCCAACAATGATAAGATTAATTGCGAATTAATGTTTGAGAAGAGGTTAAACAAACAGAGTGCGAGACCGTGGAGAGATAATGTGAGACGGAGGTGATGGATTGTTGAGATACATATTCTGAGAACGGTGGTTAGACAGGCCGGAAACCAATGAATTGGTTGACAGAGTGGCCGCTGAACGTTTGGACCAGCAGTGAAGAGACAAATTACCCTCTATGATTATAGATAATCCAGAGAATTAGTTCGATTGGAACCGCAATAATAAATTAATTGGAGAGGGAAGTTGGGAGAGTAAGAGATAATCACAGGAGTACTTTGATCATGATAATGACACAGTTTGAGTGGAGTCAGATCGACAGGAGTCTGAAAGATAAACCGATGAATTTGTGACTTGAGAGTGATAGATACTGAGCAGACGAGTTCAATTGTGATAACAAGAAATTGAGGCGAGATTCGAGTGCAGAGAAGTAGCTCGATGGAACATGATAATCAAGATAGCAATAATGAATTAGAATTTCAGTTGATTCAGATCCACAAGAGGAAAGATACACCGAAGGAGTTGAGATTAAGAGCGACAGATACTGAGCAGACGAGATCAATTGTGACAACAAGAAATTGAGGCGACATTCGAGACTGATTATAGATAATCCAGAGAAGTAGTTCGATGGAACAGTTGAGTCAGATCCACAAGAGGAAAGATAAACCGAAAGAGTTGAGATTAAGATAATGAGCAGACGAGTTCAATTGTGATAACAAGAAGCTGAGGCACTGAAAGAAAATGCGAGAGCAAGAATTTGATCACTGGTGAGTTGAAGGAATAGCAAATCAATAGGATGAGGGGAAATTTGAGAAGGACAGATACCCGAAAGAACACCTTCAGTTGCGTCAGTAGAGGGATATTTGAGACCCATAGCTGAACTTAGAGGAGTTCAGTTGGGGGCGGAAGGATGTATCGGTTGGATAAGCTGATGTTTGAGAGTGATAGCTACTTTAACTGCCAGATACGAGGCATTGAGAGGGATGGATAGTTCAGAGAAGAGTCGTTTGAATGGGAAAGATGAACTACATAGGGTGTCAATGGTTGGAGAGCGAAGGAATACTATTTGAGCGGGAATTTGAACCGTGGAGCTAAGTAGCAATAATCCGGAAGGCCATATATAAATGTTGATCGTGAACTTGCGTAGCGAATATCCGCCGAATATCATATAGATCGATATCCTTCGTGTCATCGATGACTTTGAGGGGATAGTAACGAGATTTGGCTCGGATGAACCTAGTTGAACATGAGATGTTAACAGATAGGTCGACACTAGTATGGTTGAAATTGAAACATCAAAGCACTAAGACCCAAGCCTTTCGAGCAGCTGAGACAGTTGTTCAATAGGATTTCGAAATATATGGAAATGATGTCACAAACATAACTGATCGTTATCTGATCATGTTAAAGCCTAGATATGTGTCTCAAGGTTAAATGGAACCACTTTCTGGTAGATCTCTGTCACAAAAACGGAAGGGATTCAATAGATAAACAGAGTAAGAATAATAAATGGATGATTCTAATGAGAAACCCTGTTGATGCCGGCAAGGATGCCGGAGATGCCGAAGTCTTAATGAAGTTCAAGTTGGATTTCCTGCATACAATCTGCAGGGTGCCTTGTTCATTGAGGTTTGCTAGGTATTAGAAATCATTTCTGCTTGACTGACTAGGTATACCATGGTTGTGGTTTGAACCTTGGAGCACACCAATTGCTAATCTTGAAGCTCGTTCCTCGCTTGCTCTAATTTCGTACTACAGTAATGATTACCGGTTTGAAACTCATGGCAGGCTTTGTAGCAAGCTGGTGTGCCTATGTGTGTTGGTTACATAGCTGTGCACCATAGCATACTGAACCAGAAATCACAGCTCAGAAGGACGACTGAGAGAGTTGAAAGTGGAAGTAAGGTGTTCAACCTTCCAGACGGCTGGGTACATCAATTGAGATTGATAGACACATGTTAACTTTCAAGGGAGACAGAACACAGAATTTCCTGACTGAAAGCTCACATTTGAAACTCCGCTCCTCGCCTGATCTCTGAGAAGGGGTTTCTTGTTAGAATTTTACAAGGATTTCGATTTTCACATGAAACCAGGTTTCTCAATAGAATAATCCATAATAAATGGCATATTTGGAACCGAAACTATACGGTTTTGCCCGGGATTATCACTTCGACGGCCCGTAAAATTTGCATGACGAATCCACAAATTTTGCCAATCCAGCACTTGCAGGCAAACCTGGGTGCATGTCATGCTGGACGAATTCGACCTAGGCCTGTGTGACGCGTTATGGGCAACCGAGATTCGGCGTCGACAGCCCCCCCTGTGATCAGTGACCGCAGAATTGAATTAAAAAATACAGTGTGTCCTTTTGGGGGAAGTTTTTTAACGACTGATTAATGGCTAACACCTGCCTTCATATTTATCTCGCAAGATTTACCAAGATCGATCCACATCCATTATGTTCTGGGCAGGCTATCAACACCCTTCCACTAAGAAACTAAGACCCAGGGTGCATTCATCGACCACACCACCACACCACTCATTTTTGGTGCACTAATTTCTATTTCAGATGGGTCATTAACTTTATCGCACCAGCCAAGAATGCAGACCGATTTGAGATCGATGCTATGTGCTAATAATTGGCAGGCGTTATGTTCATCGCAATAGTGTGGCCAACTATACCTAGATATGTAGATTAAAATAAACATGTTTTGCCCTGGTTCCTTCGGAGTATAAGGGTTTCTAGCGGGTACGTGCTATCTTTGCATTCTTACTCTCGGCATGCGAATACGTCTTAGTTCGACCTCACACGGAGTCTCCCAGTAGATGCGTCGAGTTTCAACTGTTGGAGAAAACTTGATCGCAGCTCCCCAAAAACCCCAAATGCTAATAGCTAAACAAACACTCCAAATGTCGTAGAATTTCCAGATGTGGGACCAACAACTCGGCCGCGATTAACAGCAGCACTGGACAGCGCGGGTCCGGGCTCCGGAATGTAGCCCACTTCAAAACGAATCCGAGACAAAATATGCGAGGTGCGGTCGAGAATAAAAGTGAAACGGAAAAAAAAACGCAATCGTAACGAAACGATTCGCGCACCACGAACACCAACACTCGTAAAAAATAGTGGAGATGTGGGCGGTGGGACGTCAAACGGAGAGCTTCGTCACCTTCTATGCGCCACCAACGAAGAGCTGAAACCACGCGTCAGTCCGCATTGCGCAATGTCAGTCACACACTCCGCGGCTCGGACGAAGCATAAACGACCCCAGTCCCAAGCTCGAGCTCGACGTCAACTCGGAAATTGCGCGCCGTCAAGAGGGAAACAGCCCTCGGGAAAAAATGTGCCACGCAAGCCAGGCCCGCGCGTCAAAATTGCGCGGCAGGACAAGAATAGGAACGAGTCTCCCTCACCGCAACGACGTGATAAAGACTCATCGATAGAAACACCCGTAAGCCAAAGTGAAATCCATTGTAAATCCTGAAACTACGATAAGCACCCGAGAAGAAGCTACTGTACACACGAAAGAAAGCAAAGGCGATATGTCCCTGTTTGCTCTCACATCGCGGAGACGTGCGAAACGCGGTGGGGTACGCGAGATGCAGCGCATGGGACCATCTGCGGAATCGGAGTGGCATCGTCAAAACCGGGCTGACATCGTCAGACTCAGAACCGCGCTGGCTTAAATGGTGGTCGATGCCGGCGCGGAGTCGGGGGGAAAAAGGTCAGGGCAGCTCCACTCGTCTGACTGACAACCTCGTCAGTGAAAGGCAAATCGATTGTGAAAGACCAGACACCCGGCACGTTCACGGCTCACCCACGACGGCGAGTCCTGGTGTGGGAGGCCGTGGTACAGATGTAAGAACAAGGCCGGTGCGCAGCGCATTAATGGCACGACACTGGATATCGTGGAGAGACCACGGTGTGAAGAGTAGAGTGTGAACCACACATGGACGAACTACACGAATACGATGAGCCCAAAATCAGCGGCGATAAAATAGTGAGTAACGCACCAAACACCAAATCCAATCCCTACACGGAAAGCAGCCGGCGCGTGGACAACGAGGGGCGCAGGGCGATACGTCTGCTGGACTCGGGAGCCACGGGGTGCGGGTAGGCGGAGAGCCTTGCGATAACGACGACGACGAGCATCTCGACGCCGGTGAGCACGCCCAGCGCGACCTCGAATGGAACGGCCATATCGATGAGGGGCGGCGGGCCGGGGAAGGAGTCGCGGCCGATGGCAGGCGCGAGGAGCGTCAGCGCGAAGGCGGCGAGCCATGCGAAGACGAGGACGGCACAGCCGGTGGTGGGGACGGAGGTGAGGATGGCGTAAGGGGGGAGGTCGTGGGTGCGCGCGGAGAGGACGAGCACGGCGATGTGGTAGAGGGCAGTGACGACTTGGTGACGACGGCGGCTGAGACGTTCATCCAGAGGCCGAGGTCGAGGA
Organism: Mycena epipterygia; assembly: GCA_029281465.1. Taxonomy (NCBI): domain Eukaryota; kingdom Fungi; phylum Basidiomycota; class Agaricomycetes; order Agaricales; family Mycenaceae; genus Mycena; species Mycena epipterygia. The sequence goes on along the minus strand of JARJCQ010000044.1, from coordinate 28,602 downwards.
TGCTCATGATGAAGATGAGCATGGAGAAGGAGAAGGAGACCCGGGTGAGGATATAAAGCAGGGTGAGGTGCGCCCTGCGCTGGCCCTCATTACAGGGCTATGGGGAGGTCACATCGGATCAGACCGTTCCGGTTACTCCGAGTGTTCGCCAATTCAAGTTGAATCAACTCATTTCCTTCGCAACCGGTCGCCGTCTTTACAAAATAAGCATCATTTAGCGGTGCGCCCCCAGGAAAAAAAGCAAGCAGAGGCGACGCATTTCGGACACGGGGAGTCGAACCCCGAACTGCTCCACGCACTTCGCCAACATCGAGATTCGACACACGTTTCTTCCATCGAAGCCCACTATCATGCTTATACATTGTCGCCTCGCGCTAAAGAACTTCAACAAATTCAACATCGCGCGCCGTGGTTGTGTTCATACAGAAGTCGTTTCCACTGTTTTAAATACAGGACTGAGGGTCCTGATGAAGAAGCAAAAAGGTCGTACTATCCCTCCTATTTCGAACACCAGGAGCCTAAACCCCGGACTGGCTCTTCCACTCAGTGTGATGATACAGCAAGAGCCCATGCTCCCTGCACCACGTTCGATTCACGTCCTTTTACCCAGGGTAATTATGTCCCCTACTTTCTGGCAGTGAAAACAATGCCCGATGGGTTCAGGATTGCGGCATTAGTTTCACTTGAGTTGATATATCCCCACATGAGTTCTAATGTGCTTTTTCAGAACTCGCATGGTTAGCCCGCCGCATGTGAAGGCCTTAAAAAAAACGAAATGCAAACCAAGCTATTTCGGACGCGGGGAGTCGAACCCCGGACTGCCCCGGCACTGTTCAAATGGAGGTAGCACATATACAGTTAAAGGCGGTGTTCCCTACACCACGTCCGATTCTTTGCAACGCCACTACCTGCCCTATACAGTACAATACGGCCTCAGGCTTAGGAACCCAACGAATTCGTACACCGTGGTTCTCGGTGGTACAAGTTTGGTCTCCTCTCACCATAAAATTCCTCCGGATTTCCGGAAGAAGCGAGGGGGTGTTCCGAACACCATGTCCGAATACTTCCTACACAAATGAGCCTACTTATAGTAGCGACTTTGCATGCACATTGAAGGAAGAGAACGGCCCGCGTCTGACTCAGGAAATTGAGACCGCGGGTACCCTCATTTTGTGCTGCTACCGGGGATGCCCGACTCTTGTGGATCTCCGACGACGGTTGAGTTTCCCCATAATCAAAAATCAGCGCGAAAGGGGAAAAAAATGGAGGTAGGAATCTTATTTCGGACAAGGGGGTCGAACCTCGGATTGCAGTAAGTATTGCCAATAGCAGGAAGCGAGCCGTGCGCCGTGTACCGCGAATACTTCGCATGTGCGGCTGCTTATGCCGGTGATCTCCGGACCATCCTGGACCATCTCCGTGAGAATGTCAGTCGCACGTCCAGAAATCTGATGACATCTGGAGGTCCCGGAGGCGGCCCCATTCTGGTGGTATGCTAGGGTTTCGTAGCTTAGGTTTTCTGTGCGGAGATTGAGAAAGGCAGCACATGCAAAAATATATATATATAATTCGGACACGAGGAGTCGAACCCCGGTCTGCCTCAGTACTTCTAAGTCTATCACTGCCAGAAAACGAGGCGGTGTTCCGTACCCCATATCCGAATACTTCTTTCCATGCGCCTCTGGTTATACTAGCAATTTTAGAACCGAAGTGAATGAGCGGGAAGTGGGAAAAGCCATGGCCTAAAAAATCCCATCGACCTGAAGAAACTCCCGTCTGCCGAACATGGGAGTTCTCTCTCAGATTTACTACATCCACAAAAGAGGAGCACCCATAGGGGTGGTGTTCGATTCAATTCGGAGGTACGCACGAAAAAAAATTCAAATACCGCTAGGTCATTTCGGACACGGGGAGTCGAACCCCGACCGACCTCAGCACTTCTGAGTTCATGACCATTATCGGAAGAAAGGAAGGGTGTTCCGTACGCCATGTCCGAATACCTGCTATCCAGGTGTACCTTTACTAGCAATTTTTTTAAGGCATGTCGCCACAGCATGAGCTGGTTTTCATCCCATGTGAGGAATTGAGGTGGCGAGTGTGCTCTTTCTGTTCAGCTAGTGGAGATGCTTGGCGGTCGTGGATCAACGACGACCACGGTTCGAGTTTCCCACAGCCTAAATTCAACGCGACAGGAAAAACAAATTCAAGACGTTCATTTCGGACACGAGGAGTCGAGCCCCGGTCTGCCTTGGTACTTCTGAATCCTGCACACTGCCAGAAAATGAGACGGTGTTCCGTACACCATGTCCGAATATGATCTACCCATGTGGACCTGTTTATACCACAATTTTGGAACCATATCGAGTTCAAATAGAAAGGCTTTGTTGGTCCCACATCAGGAAATTCTACAATATAGAGGCCGTCTCAGACGCCCCTGTCTGATTTGACTATTGGCACGTATGGAGCTGCGTCCGAAAATCTTTAAATTCAAGTTTCCCAAATGTTAAAATTTAGCGCGACATGAGAAAAAAAACGCGTTCCAATCACCCTATTTCGGACACGGGGAGCCGAACCTGGACGGCCTCATACTCTACCCAGCGGCAGTGGTTACCAAACGAAGCAGTTCTCCGTGCACCATGTCCGTATTTCTCTTACCCGTGTGTACCTTTCTATCCTAGCAAGCCCGGGGGACATCGCATGAGGGGGGGCACATAAGAAAAGGTATTAAAAAATCACGAGATCCTGCTCAGAACGGGAGTCGAACCTCGGATTGCGGGTACTCGAATCAAGAAAACTGAGGAATAGAGGTGGTACGCCATGCACCATGTCTGAGTATGTGAGGGGTTAGATATCTCGTATCCCGCTCGATTTAGGGGATGGAAGAAGAGAATCGACACACCTACGCATGAAGTGGCCATGTTTTGCATTCCGCTGACCAGCATCCGAGTTGCAACCTGTAATTTGAACCGCGCCGTGCATCATGTCTGAGTATTTGGGGGGTTAGATATCTCGTATCCCATATCCCAGTCTATTTCAGGGACGGAAGAAGAGAATCGACACACATACGCATGAAGTGGTCATGTTTTTGCATTCCGCTGACCAGCATCCAAGTTGCAACCTGTAATTTTAACCGTTCAGGTCAGACAGCGCTTAATTCTGAGACGGAGGCCGCTCGGCCGCCTGTTGTGGTTCGAAATGTTGGTTGCGATCCGGGCCAGCGGTCCCATCGGTATATATATCCCTGCTCCCGACCTAACACGCCCAAGATTCTCACATGAAGACATTCCCCACAGTGAAGGCGGTTCGCACCTACATTACCCAGGGCGTCGGCTCGGGCGGGGACTACCACAATGTCCTGCGCGGCCACTGGCTCATCGACAACCCAATCAGGTGCGCCCGCCACTGTCGCGTTTATACGTGCTGCTGATTTGCGCGATAGCGTGCCGATGTCCAAGTACGCGGAATCGCGCGCCTCGCGGACCTCCTGGGGACTCAACGTCCTCGGCTCCTTCTGCGTCGAGATTGAGGCCTTCGACGGCACCACCGGCTTTGTCACAGGCTTCGGCGGCCCCTGCCTGCTGGATCGGATTCACGTATGTTCTCACATCAAGACAGCACCTTATTTTTTTGGTAGGAAAGGGAGTTTGAAAGTGCAGTACATGCTGCCATCAAATTCCCCGATGTGCCAAGTCAAGTTGACCACCGGGATTCTTGGGGATCAGTATTTTTGCATTATGATTTCTTGGTTCTCAACTCTGTACCAAAAAGTTAGGGACAATTTTCAATAGTTTTAGAGAACTAAATAGACATGTCTGACATAAGAGAAGAATGACGACAAACTGTGAATCCTACATCCAACTATTTCCTTAATAAATAAAACTCCTGGCAACCCACCAGCAATTCAACCAAGTTCCTTCCTCTGCCTCTTCAAACCGCCATCCTCTTCAATATTAATGTTTTACGGTTGTTGGCTCTGTGGTCACCAACTCGTGCCAGTATGTGGCTAATGTGGCAGGTACCTCCTGCTGACTGAGAAGTTCAAGTGCTTCATGGTTGGCATCTGACATATCTTGGGCAGCCATTGCAAGTCTTCTATCAATCTGGGCGACATCATTCGCTTGCAATGACCTTTCGAATAATGGGCGAGTCTCTTCCCAAAGTTTTTCTGCCTTCCTTGAATCTCCTCTGTGCTTTGCAATATCCCCCAGGCGAAGTATGCAATCTGCTCGGCTGCGGTGGACATCTAGGCATGCCGAGAAGTCTAAGTTCGACATTGCACATCGGAGTATCCTCCAGGTACGAATGCATACCGTATTACCATACGTGCACTCCCCGGTTAATTAATCAGACATGGTGTACGGAACACCACCTCTTCTCATGAGTGTTTGGCATCATGCATAAAATCTGAGGTTCATCGGGTCCGACTCCCTGTGTCTGATTGGTGCCTCGGCGCTTTAGTAGGTTTTTTTCTCTCGTCTCCCGCGCTTTAACGCGCTTCAAAAATCGCTAGTATCCGTATATACACAGGCGCACATGGCTAGAAATTATTCGGACATGGTGCACGGCGCACGGCCTCACTTCTTATCTCAACCGTGACCACAGAATCGTAAGAGGCAGACCGGGGTTCGTACCGACACAACGACCTTGACATGGAATAGACGCAGGTAGGTGGTTGGGGAATTTACCAGTCAGTCAACTATTCCGCCAGGAAGTTTTCCGGAACTGGTTCCCGCTTCCAAAAAGGAGCACTTCGACACGAGTCATGAGAGATACTCGTGGAAATCGGTTCCTTGAGGGCCTGGGACAGTACTACTTACGATGCGAGAGATTACGCGCGAGCTTGCGTCCGCAGGCATCACAAAAATTCCGAGCCCCGGGGATTAACCACACGTCCAAAATGACGACCGCAGGTATAGCGCCAACCGAATAGCATAAAAACGATCCCGCAGGACAAGTAACACGGGTAAGGAAAAACTAGGCCGCGATGAGCAGCACTGGACTGCGCTGGTCTGGAGTAGATCCGACCTGAAAATTAATTCGGAGCACCAGATGATTCGGCAGGAACTGCGACCAATAGCAGCAAACACGCGATAGGGACGAATTTTGGCGACCCTGAGGTCGGTACATGCGGTCGAAACATAGCACAACTTCAACTGCGCAGGGCAAGCCCGAGGAAAATCACGAGCCTGCGAATGAAAAAAAAAGGCTGAACCAGCATGGTGAACAGCATGCGGAACTGCGCTTGCGCATCTCGCATATTTTGAACGCGCAAATCGCACTTGCGAAACTTGCAAACGCAAGCACGGGCCCCGGAAAATGGCGGGATGTGGGAGGTCAAAAATAGTGGGCACACGAGTAAATGGAAGGCAGGAGGAACGACGCAACGCCAGGAACAACCCCGCGAGTCGAGGTGCATGTACGCGGAAGTGCAGTTCACTGAATCACAGCCAGCACGTGAATGCAGTCCATTCGTTCCCAGCGCTCAATCGGCCTGAACACTCCGCAAGAGCCTCAGCGTCACGAATAAGAACAAGGTGCGCGCACCCCCGGAACCAGCACGCAAGTTAGCCGAGGATAAGAGGCTGATCAGCGTTCCACCGAATAGGTACAGCACGGCGTTCCACTGGGCGGGAAATACGGCAGTGAGGAGAGGTCCAGTAGGAACGAGGGTCTCGTCCATCGCGAGTGGGACGATAGAAGAATTTGTAAGCCCGTAAAACCAATATATTCCTGAAACTACGGTAAGCACCCGAGGAGAAACTACTGTACACACGAAAGAAAGAAAGTCCCTGTCCATTCTAACGCCGAGGGGACGTTCTGACGATGCAAGACATGCGACCGTTTGCGCAATCGGAGTGGCATAGTCACACTAAGAACCATCGCGGGCTCAGATGACATCCGCGGATTTGAGAGAAAGTCAGGGCAGCTCCACTCGTCCACTTGACAACCTCGTCAGTGAAAGGTAAATCGATTATGAAAGGCCAGACTTACTCAGCACGTTCACAGCTCACCCACGACGGCGAGTCCTGGTGTGGGACGCCGGTGGTCGTGGGGAGTTCGTGGTACAAATACGGAAGCTGCGCAGCGCATCAATAGCACGGCACCGGACATCGTGGAGAGACCATGGTGCGACGAGTAGAGTGCGAACCGCACATGGACGAACTACGCGAATACGATGAGCCCAAAGTCAGCGGCGATAAAGTGGTAGGTAACGCACCAGGTACCAAATCCAATCCACACATGGAAAGCAGCCGGCGCGTGGACGACGAGGGGCGCAGCGCGATACGTCTGCTGGACACGAGAGCCACGGGATGCGGGTAAGCGGAGAGCTTTGCGATAATGACGACGACTACGAGCATCTCCACTCCTGTGAGTACGCCCAGCGCGACCTCAAAGGGGACGGCCATATTGATGAGGGGCGGCGGGCCGAGAAAGGAGTCGCGGCCGATGGCGGGCACGAGGAGCATCAGCGCGAAGGCGGCGAGCCAGGCGAAGAGGAGGACGGAGGCGCAGCCGGCGGTGGGGACGGAGGTGAGGATGGCGTAAGGGGGGAGGTCGCGGGTGCGCGCGGAGAGGACGAGCACGGCAATGTGATAGAAGGTAGTCATGGAAGTCGAGGATGCTCATGATGAAAATGAGCACAGAGAAGAGACCCAGGTGAGGATGTAGAGCGGGGTGGGGTCCGCCCTGCGCTGGGTGACGTCATTCCCAGGCCCAAAGAGGTGAGCGATCATCCCGATCTCCCGATCTTAACACAGGACAACCCCCCAAATGGGGAACGCCGAGGCCGATCACCGACTTTTTATCGGTCTCAAGCTCGGACTTGTTATTTTGAGTGTATGACTTTCTCGGATCCTCTTGAAATTTTGGCTACCCCAATTTGGGCGTATTTTACACCACTCTAGATACTTGTATCATCTTTTCACCATACAATTGCCAAACTTGAATTTACGAAGAATTTAAGCCATCTGATGGATGAGGTAAGCTGAGCGATTTGAGTAATAATCGCGATGTCTGCCTCTCACTTTTTCTCTTCCTCTTTCGTGCCACTTGTTCATATACCATAACTTCAATGCTCCTCTTGGGCTCACTCCAAGCCTTCACATTCTTCTGCCCCGCGTTCACCAGGTCTCCTGTTCTCGTTTGATCATGATGATCAAGTACCGTTCGACGCCGACACGGCCCCACCCCGCAGAGAATCCAGTGGTCCCCCTCGTTTTCCCCCTCCTTGTCAGAAAACCTCTCATTCCGCACCCCCCAAAACATCCCGTGAACGACCCAAATCATTCGCGTGGCTCCCACCGATAGATACCGGAAATCTACGGCTATGAACGTTCAGTACTAATTCACGCGACTTTGAGCAGCCGTATTCTCCAATACCCCCATTCCCTTCCCCTGGATTCAATGCGCAGTATCTCGGCCAATATATCCCCCATCACATGCCGGCACATTGTCTCCGGTCTCTCGACCTCACGAGCTGGCATCTACTGCTTTTCAGCCCAGCCGGAATAAATACCGTGTCTGAACCGCATACTCCTGCAGAACCTTATGCGCTACCCCCGAATCCCTCAGCCCAGGAGTTGCTCGAGTTATTCTCATCAGGAAGAATAACAACGCGGCCAAGCAGGACGCGGACATGGGAACTACAATGCTGCACTTGTAGCTCGTGGGTCAGCACCTCGATAACGGTCACCCGTCCCTTGGCGACATCGGGCCAGTTTATAAACCTGGAACAATATATGCACGGACGACGATGCAAGCCCGCACAATCTTACCCACTTTCCCGTGTGTCATCGTTCGCTACTGGGCCGTCGTATGCGCACTCTCCACCCGCCTTCTCTCCCTCAACCTCCAGCGCTTCCCTCCCACCTTGGTCGCCCACTCCTTCATCAGACTTTTGACATTTTTGTTGTGGTGTTGTACAACACCAAAAAACACCAAAAACGCGTGAAAACGTCGCAACACACAACACGACAATTTTTCTAAAAATTCCCACAACGCCGGAACAAGATCGGCTGATACCATCAGAAGGGCTGTTAACCACAACGGCTTTCGACCTCCCCAGGAACCTCCCATATCACCTGCATCACTGTGCTCACTTTCAGCAACCTCTATCATCCACAGCGCTCTGGCCAGCCTCGAAAATTTGGGAGGACAACGCTACAACACCAAAAAACACGTGCAACACCACAATCAAAATGTCTGATGTTCCATTTGGTCTCCAGACCTTGAATCTCAAATGCTCTCTGGATCTCCGCAGGGTTCTTTCGCAGAGATGGATGAGTCGTACCCACCTTCGTGACTTAGTAACTTCGCTTAGCGTTGCGAGAGTTCGTCACTTTGATGGTATTATGTGAAAGTTCGTCACATTGCCTGGTTTGTGTGAAAGTTCGTCAGTTCAACTCGGCACAAGAACCCTCGGCCATCATTGTTGCTTCAACAAGGCCGGGTGTGTTTTTATATATAGATCCCTTGCTAACACTAACCACTAACCTCTAACCCCTAACCAGCTAACCCAAAACTAACCGGCCATTTCGGCAACTGATGATTCCCATCACTCCGTGATGTGCCGAAGAGTTGCCGCTCGACAAGCCCGGAATACAAACTCACGAACTTTCATAGAAAGCAATAGAGCATATTTGCAGCCCCCAAATCGCTCGTTTGATCGGAAAAATGAAGCCTGATGGCAGAAATTTGTGTGACTCCAAAAGGAGTAATTACTGATTGCCGATATTAGCCAGCGTGTGCGCGCGGCGCGCGTTCCTTCCACTTACTCTCGACATGCCATGGCGGGTGACGAGATCTATCAGCCGTCCTCAAGAGGCTCTATGCTTGGGGATCGACAGCGAAGTGGTCGAAGTGTAAAGCAGGTGGATATGGAGCGTAGTTTGCATAGTGCGTCAGACGCGGCTGTTGAGTCACTGGAGTTACGGGAGTCGCCACATTCGGCCAGTTGTAGCCGTACAGGTCCTGTTACGTGGGCCCGTAGTGGTACGGGAAATGCTGGTCCATGAGCGAGAGCGTGAGAGGAAGAGCTACACGTTGAGTCACTCAAAATCACATCAAAGTCACATCAATCAATTATTTCGCTTAAAAAAAAACTACGGGTGATGGCAGAAAATTTTTGGGCGCTGCAAATATGCTCTAATCAAAATCACGAAGTTTCACGTAGTCCCATCAAAGTCACGAGCTTCCGCAATGCTAAGCAAAGTTACGAAGGCACGAAAATGGCGCGGACTCGAGATGGATACAGACCAGGAATATCAATTACCATAAGTACATCCGCTTCTCACTTCCCCCCACTTTCGAAAATAATCCCAATTCCAGGCCTGAATGCTTTTCCCTTGCTCGACCCGAGTTACAGCCTGGTTTTTTTCTGGATGGAATGGCCGTCGACAAGCCCGGATTCGGTGGCACTTGTTCTGGGGTGGACCTACAGTGGCCGACAGATCTCGCATTTCGACGGACGTTCCCATTTCATCGCCTTACCCTTGTCAGCGATGCAGGTGATCTCCCGTTTAATATCGAGACCCAGGACCATGGGCGAATTGTTACCGTATAGTCGAAGTGCTGTAAAAAAAAAACACCCCACACAGCACTCGGCCCACTGCTACAAGTGTGGTGCTCTCCGAAATAGGCTTGAAGATCTTGCGAAGATTGCACGTGACGCCAAAAAGGGCACAAATTACGTATATTCCAGTCACAACCGACTCCGGGAACTTCTCATTGAACGGAACCGAGAACTAAACAAATTAAAACTAGAGGTGTTTTGTCGTTCTGTCTTTCATGCATTTGTTCTGGAACATTTCGTAGTCTTTAAATCTTGGTTGGCGTTTGGTCACTTTTGCTGTCGCAAGATGGACGACTTTGAACGTCTTATTATGGATATCGCGACCAACGATGTGCCCCGAATTCACTCAATAATAGAGACAGCCTTGCAAAACGGTGCAAGCATTTGAGCTATAGGAAACAAAATTTACGACGTGTTCGAAGGATTGCATACCACAAGAGTTTGAACGCGAGCTCGGTATTCTGATATATAGGCTCGGTGGTGGTCGCTTGTCACAATGGACCATCCCCCAATCTTCCTTCCCTCCGCACGATCTGCGATTCCGCGCAATTCATCAAATAACACCGACTATCGGACCGATCACAGATGAGGAGATTCGTGCCAACATTCAAAATGTCATGCTTGGTCCATGCAGCCAATTGCGAACACCACATGCAACTCGCTCCGGAGTGACGATCATGATGGACGAGGTCGCAATCGAGGAGCAGGCTTACTACTTCCCCCACGCCAATAAAGTCGGCGGGTTGTGCCAGAAGCATACCGCTACAACTCCGCTAACCCTCACCCACGAATCGGCCCTCAACATTGTGGAGGCGTTGAGGAGGGGTGATATCCACTTTGGCACTGAAATGGCTTTCGTGGCTGCCAAGTGTCGAACGAGCGAATAATCCATCCTCTGCTCTGTGCTCTGTCATGCAAGAAGGAGACAGCGGACAATATGAAGTCCCTCTTCGACTGCATCATGAGGATCTGGGATGAGGAGGGGAAAAATGCTATCGGCGACATATGGGATTTCTCAACTGACGGGAATAAACTACGCTGCAAGGCTGGTTATGCCTTGTTCGTTTAATTCGAATTTGGTCCGGACGATGAACTCTATATCATTCTGAAAAATCTCCCAGGCCTCAATCTTTTTACCGGACCAGGCAAAATATCACTGACTTTCGACTGGCGGCATATCCTCAAGCGTGAGTTCCACCACTTTCCTGACCATTCATTAAATTCTAAACCTGATTTTATAGGGATTTGTACCTTACTTCGGCACCCGTTAGGAATCGCAATGACATCAGCAAAACCAGGTCCGCTCTGGAGAACTTTCAAGCCCTCCAAAGTGCTCCAAAGTTACCCAAAACAGCCAAAGTGCCAAAGCAATGGGTACCCGCCGAAAGTGAACGAAAAATAGCCGAAAGTAGCCGAAAGTAGCCGAAAGTAAACGTCCAAAGTGCTTTAAAGTGATCTGAAGTAGTTCAAAGTAGTCAAAGTAACTCAAAGTAGTCAAATTAACTCAAAGTGGCTCGGAGTAATTGCTCTAGGGCACTTTGAGTTACTTTAGGCTACTTTGGCCACTTTGGGCTGCTTTAAGACACTTGAGAGTGATTTGAAGTATTTTTAGCTTACTTTCGGCTGCTTTGGCACACTTTCGGCTACTTTGAGATACTTTGGAGCACTGTGGAGCACTTTGGAGCTGTTCGAAAGTGATTTGGAGCACTCTGGGGCACTTTGGGTCTTTCAAATACTCGAAAGATGCTCGAGAGTAGTGTAATCAAATATCATTCTAATTCTACCGCTATCTACACACAAATAGAACCCAAGTAAGACCGACAGATTCCGCCGCCAGACACTATCCGACTGAGAGTATAGCTCAGAAACGGAGGCAAATTCTGAGAAAAGAGCTGAAACAGTCAGACAAACAGCATGACTGCAGCATTGATTGTGCACTCAAGGACGACGGCACCGCACAGAGGCACAGAGAACCACCATGCACAAAACCACCTCCGGGTGGTGTCCATATGGGGTGGATGCATTGCGGACGAGTAAGAGATATCTTCCCGCTTTCAATGGAAACTCAGAATCAGACCAAAAGCAAGGCAAGTTAGCGGAATGCAGGAAGGAGAAGAGAAAAATTGATCTGTACGTACAGACGAAGGGATGGAAGGAAGGAAGATGAATTGAGGCTGGAAGGATTTTGACGCATGCCAAGGACATTGGCATCAATGAGAAATAAATCCAAGGAGGACAGCACGAGCTACTCACATGCACAAAGAAACGGGGGCAGCCGATACGAGGCACTGATAGTGATTCAGTCTAAAGCAAGTGGGTCAGCATTAACACAGATGAATGAGGAAGGTTGGGAACGTACGGGCATTGGGCAGAAAGGATGCATTGCACGAGATAACAGGGCAAAGTCTAGGATGGGCAAGTCAGCGCCCGGGGAAGAGGATACGCAGCGGAACACACATAGCATGCAGCGGGACCCCAGCGATACAAGATGCCGCCTGCGTAAATAACAACACAGACAAAAGACATCTAAAGGAGAGCGGGTGAGTACATGTAACAAGAGGGAGAACAAAACACGCACCCGCACCGCTTCCATCCAGTACTGGAAGGAGACGCAATGGCAGTAGGTCCAGGGCACAAGCTGGATTCGACTTAGGAATAAGACTAGGCGATGACGAGGAAATCCTGTGAGAACATGTACTTGTTTGGAGCGAAAGGAACATGAGATACCTGTGTATGCTGCCCTCGAAATGTATCAGCCAGCATCTTGGCACCGTCGACCGAGGATCAAGACTCGCACCAAATTTTGCCACTCTATGGAAGCAGATTCAGGGAAGGCCAGCGACACTGCCCGGACAACTTGAGCACCTACAGAAGCAGGTCAGTGCGGAACGACAGGGCAGTGGCACCACAGACCCTCGCTGCTGACGGTAAAGGGCGTCGCACTCGAGAATTGCTATCACAGAGACCTCCATGGGAAGAGCGAAAGGAGATGTGTCGCCGCACTCTACGACTCAGTGCTCAATTAGGGTAGTTATGCGAGAGACACCTGTGTTGCACACCTTGACCCATGCCCACATATCTGGTCGCCCACAAAATCACTGTGATATTCAAGTTCAGGGACATGAAATGCAAACCCCGCGAGGTGTTATCGTGCAAACGGGGAGTGGGGGAGGCCACGGCAGAAGCAGAAAGCGGGCAGCACTGCACCGAGGGGTGATATCTAGTGAGAAGTGGCAGTGTGCTAGACACTGCAAGTGGAATGGGCATGCACAGAGAAGGAAGACGAACCACGAACAAATCCTCTCCTATATATGAAAGCACAATGAGCACAGCCGGGGGGTCTCTTGGATCCGTACCACCATCACTGTTTCTCTGGCAGGGCTCTTGAGCCGTATTCTGCAGGGATTTCGGTGGTTTATTGGTGCTGGTTCTTGAGTAGCACACCATCTTTCTACACAGGACTATCTTGTCCTTCCTCAAGCTGTCTGTGCTGCCTGCTGCTTGCCTTGCTTGCGTCGGGACCCTCCTTATCGACTCTCGTGTCAATCTCGGATCTCGGGTCATATGGTTGATGGGACGCGTCACCATCCGGTTCTCGGGCCTTTGCAGTAACCGGCACATGACTTTCTCGATCTGGGTCCCGAAGCCGACAATCCACTGTGACGTGTGGGTATGAAATGCTTGAAAAATAGCGGATCCGATGCCCCGTGCATGGTTTACTTGGCCATCTGGTATGGAAAGCTTGACAGGTATGGAAAGCCTGAAAGATGGTGGACCCGATGCCTCAAATAGTGGACCCGCTGCCTGGCTATGGTGGACCATTTGCATTATCCATAATGGAGTCCCCTCTGGCTCATATCTGGGGGAGCAATGTTGGTTTGTGCCACGCTCCACGTCCGGGAAGACGCTTAAACTATGCTTTGACTGCCTGAGCAGAGCACGTCCCAAGTACGACGTAAAAACTACTTTTTTGCCAAATCCCGGCAGGGTCCCCTTGAGGGATAGGCGAAAATAAGTTGGGGGACTGCTTATCAAAACCATCCGAATGGACCGGCAGGTCTCAGGACACCCTGCGCCCTGCACTTTGTGCAAGGTGGTTAGTCGCATGGCGGTGGCGTGCGGCAAGACAGAGAGCCTCCATGGCTGCGGCTCCGTACGAGGTACCAGTCCTCAAACGAGCAACCAGGGAGGCAACGGGAAGCTACCCTAGAGTCGGTGGGTGGTGGGCCGTGGCGTTTGAGGACTAATAGCCTCAGGCGGCCGGAGAGTACTAAATCCTCTGTCGGTCTGCATGTCTGAAATGGCATGCAGGCTTAAGTTGATTTCTGCTGACCCTTCCCGACTGTCAAGCCCATGCATATATATAAAAAGGGTTTACAGCCCCATGGGTGCCATTAAAGGCTATGGGGAAGGGGTGGGCCTCGAAAGAGAACCCTTTACGGTGGGATCAGAGGGGGTTTTAGTGGGTATACGGCCTGTTACTCGAAAAAATGTAGTAGGTTAACTCATCGGTCAGAGTCCCACACAAAGGCTTGAAACCTGTGCGTAACGGCATTTCCTCCTGGACATTTTCCCCGGCTTTATTGGTAAAACCCAATTCAACCAGCGGATACGCTTGGAATGCTTTGCAGACTGAGTTGTATTACTTTAAACGCTCCAAAAAAAAAAAAAAATGAGCACAGCCTTTGACAGAAAGTCATGTGGAAATTCACGTGATGTTGCTGAGATGTTGGCCCTGGGTCCCACGGCTTGGAATTAGCTGTGTGCGGGCAAACCCCCCGAACTCGGAATCCGCCGTGTCTGCGAAGAAAACTGGGAATCCACTGTGTCTGTTGCAAGCCTCTGTGACGAAGGCACAGGAATAATAACTTGTCCTATATACAAAAAGACATTGACACAGCTACCAAAAAAGTCACCTGGAAAGTCACCTGAAAAATCACCTGATATTGTCATGTGAATATTCACGTGAGGAGCTCAAAATTAGCTGTGTGCGGGTGAACCCCCGGATGCGGAATCCGCTGTGTCTGCGCGGAAACTGAGAGTCCGCTGTGTTTGTGGCGAGCCTCCAGGACGAAGGCACAGGTCACAAACTTTATATAAAAACACTGCCACCGAAAAGGTCACCTGAAAAGTCACCTGAAAGATCACCAGATAATGTCACGTGAGGCTTTCGGCCGAGGACCTGCACTGCCTTTCGGACATGTGTTTGCCTCGCGTCGCGTCGGCTAAGGCTCCTATAAAAATTGTAGCACGCTTTGCAGAAGAGCCCACTAACTGGGTGGTTCACTTTTGCACAATGAAAGTGTGGAAGCACTTTTCAAGCCATTAAAGGCAGCAGATTTGAATCAAATCTGACCATTGTAATCTGCTTGTAAGACATTTTACCACGCCGGAGGGGGAAAAACAAAGATGAAAAGATGAGTGACTCAGCCATTTATCACGTCAGACTCAAAATCAGTACTAAATTTCTGCTCATAATAATCAGTGGGCAGGAGTGTTGGAAATTGCCCTCAGTTGTTGAATTTGGGAGAAATGCCAGGTAGTGTAAGGGTTCTCGCTTTCAGCTTAATAGACCAGCCACTTGTGATTGATGGCATGGTGCCAAGACAGCAAGACATCATATTTGAGGACAGAAAGTCAAAAGGATGGATGAAGTGACCTTCCCCAAACATAACTGTTGTAAGATTGCATTGCAAAGTTGAACTTGCAATATGAGCAGGCTCAAAGTAATTATTGGTGAGGTAACTTCTACTGGCAAATTTCAATGGCCTCTGCATTTTTTTGCATCAGTTGTGGATGATTTGGAGCCAATTGTATTGGAGTTTCTGCTTCAAGGTATTCAATCCTTGAGTTCATGTAATATTTGGTTCAACTAGAATAAGATTTACACAATGCCCATGAGGGCAGGTGGTACAAGCTCATAAGGTTATGTGGTCTTTTCCTACTGTATTTATACTGTTCATCTGAGTCAATCTGAGTCATATAATGAATATTCCATACTGTTCTGTACTGTTCTTGATGATTCCCTCTGATTCCTTGTGAGTCACAGTGAGTTGTGCTCTCGCCCGAGATCCCTGGGCCTCGGTCATGTGCCTGAGTGCTAATTACTCGTATCTTAAGCAGATGTGGTGATTTCGTGTGTACATGTTTATCCGGTCGTGGGGCCTTCGATGGGCTGTGCGCTATGACGTCTGCGTTGGAATTACCTACATTTGGTTTTTCTTTCCCAACCACGTTCCCCACCTTGGCTCCGAGCTTCGTGCCGGCAATGCCGCAGCCCACTTTCGCGCGCTCAAGGCCCACTCAAGAGGCGGGTGTCCGTCTAATCAACTTTCGCTCCTTCCCTCATCATCATTCCGCTATCCCCTCCCTTCAAAATTGTACTTCAAGCCTGCCAGTTTCCCCCCTCAATCAGCTCCTTCTGAAGACCTCGCCGGCTTCAAACCCCTGGATTTCGCTTGACCGCACCTCTTCAAGCTTCAAATCGCGACAAACGCATGGTTTTCTGTCCCTCTCCCATCATCCGCATACCTTGCGGCCTTTCGATTTCCCCTTTTTTCTGCCACTCGCATTGCCTATTCTGCATCCTTGATTGAATCTCGCTGACGATGTTGGAACCAGGTCCGACATGCAACCCTTAGCCCTCTATCTTTATCACTTCCTTTACACACTCACCTCGAATGACTTGATCTGGAGGTAGGCTCTCATGCTATTCTCCTCTTCCACTGGCCGCAGGTGAAATCTACAGGTTTCGTTCCAAATTCTGGCATTCCCGGTGAGTCACCAGGATTTATGACGATGCAAATCTTCACTCTTACCTTCATATTATCTAGCTGTCGGTGCCGCTAGCACATTTTCTCCTCATGGTACCGTTGATTCCGCATCCCCAGTACGCACAAACCTGCAGCCGACATCACCAACTTATACTGATTTAATTTAGCTTTCACGTCGCTGCGAGTACACCTCAAACGTCGATCATCGTGCGTTAGCGCTGTGTGAGGCTCAACGCAAAACCTTTTCCCTTTTCTACCAACTTCCATATGCTGTTACAGGTCACTGCGCATGTGTCCCTGCTCTCCCCGCTGATATTTTCTTTGACGTAGGGTGTTTGAAAATTAACTTCGCCTTCCGCGGACTAACCTGACGCGGCCTCCTCCGCACACGTGTCCCATTTGTACGATTTTTTGATGTCCCGCATGCAAGGCGCTAAGACGTGGTGAGTTTCTGATGAAAGGTTTTAGGTTTTAAATGCAGCTGACCCAGTATTTCGAGCCATGCCGCGTCGACGTCTTGCCCAATTCCTCACTCAATCCCCTTTGTTACTCCGGACGCGTCGCAGGCAGATCTGATCGACCCCACGACTTCTATTAACTTTGTAGTATTTCAACAAACCGACCCATGCGTAAGGGCCTGTTTTTGCTAAGCTCTTTTTCCCTGCTACATTGTATGTAGGTATGAGTCAGCTGGTATCCTTTTAGGACCTTCTAACATGACTTTCCGCAGCGGCACCGATTTGCAATCCATCGGCGGCATTGGTACGTACTCATTTGGCTTGCACGTCAACGCTGACTTATTTGAGCACATGAATGACCCACGGCACAGGTAAGTTCACTACACTACAACCAAATTGTTTCTGATTCGTATTGCAGGTGGAGCGACAGGAGAATATTGTCTCCCGGTAGCCTGTAGGTAGAAGTGTCTCATAGTAGTAAATATATCATTCATTACAAATATATCGCGGAATATACTCGAGTATAGTAGCGCCTTGGACCTCAGCCTGAATTGTCGGAAACACTCTGATTGGGGGCCTCGAAGCACTTGGAGTACCTTTTCGAACGAGTACCGAAGTTCACGCAATCATCTGTTCAACATTTATTTTACATGACAGTTGGTTGCCTTTTAACAGGTCTACACATATGCCGGAGCGAAGCGAAGGCATGTCTTGTACACCAATAAATTGGTTAACCGACATGAAGAAGTACTAGGGAGCTCCGACTGTTTCGGAAGATACCTTGCTTGCGAGAGGAATTTGAACTGACAGTTTCGAAATACAGCTGGGGAAGAACTCTCAAGCATGCCTGATGGGGCACTTGTTCTTGTATTATTTCAAGTTCAAGTTGCAGCACTGAAACAGTGTTTCAGCATACAGACTCAATATTGACACTCCGAAGGAGCCGGATGGTTAAGCATCAGAGACTTATCAGTTGTTTAGTAACATAGGGAGAATAACTTGAAATTCATCTGATGCTAACCACCATACCCCATTACTATCGGCCCAATTTGTGCTCTGGCAACTGTTATCTGTTGATCAGCTTGCAGTGGTCCTGTGAACAGCGATAAGATCAATTAAACTGCATAAAAGCCAGAACTATCTTGGCAGACCAAAGAGTTTTGGATCTTTGAACAAAGTTTCTACTTTGGGGTAGGTGTAATAGAATACCTAAATTAAAATAATCGGTGAAAACCGGGCCTGATTCTTGCTCAGTCAACTCGTCAACCAGCTTGTATTTGGTCCAGTGACTGTGTCAGGCATTTGTGATTTGATTTTTGAACAAGGGTCATTCCCCATGGTTTGTCATGTATTTCAATATTTGAGTTTGGGTTTGTTGACATTGATGGATAGATGCCGTACCAATAAAATGCTAGTGTGTCAGGCAGATTATTTGATAATGTACAGACCCAAAGGACTTCTATCCCTGAAAATTCTGAGGTTGATGTGGGATGACGTTATTTGGCAGAGCATGGTGCGGATATTTAAAATGTGGATATAGAGACAGCAATGTTGCGTAAACAGATCAATTATCACCTAAGAGCGAATGAATAAAGGGTGTGGGTAGCCGGAAGCGACCTAAATCTGCCAAAATACCTGAAAAGGTTGTTCGGAACAATGCACTGAAAAGTGGTGCTGAAACTTGACCTTGCTTCATACATCTCGAATAATAATAAAATCACTTTCCCCGGTATGTAGAGGAGCTAGATGAGCCTGGATTGACCTTTGAGGACAACAGGGGCCACAAGCACATATGAACAAAATCCCCAACTCTAACAAGCTGGCACACACAGCTAGCCCATCACTTCACCACCAGTCAACACACAATGTCCATTCACCTCGCTGGCTGATCTCCAACGACAAATGGTCATGAAAACCAACACCTGTGGACAAAGAACCTGAAGAGGATGTTGATGAAGGTGTGAAGAATTGACAGACAGAAAGATATACATTGGGAGAGTACAGAGATATGTATATACATGGAAAAGTACTATTTACAGCTGTTTGCAATGAGCATGACACTCATCAATTTTTTCTAAATAAGATCAAATTTGATCTCGTATTTTGGACTCAATGCTCCTGCCGCATTTCTGAGCAGATCCCCTTGATCTTTGACACATATGGTTTCACATGCGTTGGTGGTGCCCCCGGTGTGGTATGGAGATATTTGTCTGACATATCGCCCCATCCATGCATAATATATAGTTCAATGCGAAATCAGCATGCCATAATCCATTGTTCAAATACCTGAAATAACAGCCTGTTCCAGGCACTAAAGATGCATACCACAAAATATGACACTGCATGAATGGATGCCAAGCTCAGGGCTTCAAAACGAATTTAAATCCAGCCAAATTGATTCAAATTTGATGGAAAAACCGTTGTTACAAGCTTCAGTTGAAAACACACAAGGCAGATTTTGACAAACCTTTATATTCCATATCACACCCTGAGTAGGGCATGGTTTGAAAGTGCTTTCAAAACCCTATCTAACACACCTAAGCTTAGCCAAATCTGTAGAGAATTGTGTGAGGAGCGCCGGCAGCAAAGTGCCGGATCAAATTTGCTCTTATTTACCAGAATTGGCCGAGTGTCATGCTCATTGCAAACAGCTGTAACTATGCGACCTGTGGTAACCAACATCCGTCGGACCTCAGGCTTGTATTAGACATAGGCGGAGTACTCAAATGTAAACAATGTAAACAAACAATTCTTGCGACTCATAAAAGGTACAAAAAATGGACCATACGGGAGTCGATGGCTCGACCTCTTGCACTCAAATGTCACGTGATAAATGCAAATTTGGCGGACACTCTATACCATTAGTGCACCACAGGACCCACTATCTAAAGTTAGTGGGCATCTCAGCAAACACATCTGATACCATTCTCTCCCTTCTCCACACCACCTACACTGAGACTGCCTGCCCAATAAGGTATGAGGATTTGTTCTTTCCTTATAGACTGCCTCTCACTCCTCCTTAATAGCAAAGATAGTTGTCTTTTACCCTGTAATAATATAATACACTACTGCTGTGCTGTCTACCTGTATCTCAATAAGATCTGGCAGTGTTTTCCCCTCAGATTTCAGCACCACCTGTTAATCCCAGATCCCAGTACTAATTAGAAGGGCTATACCTATGCCTGTGGCCCTTCTAATTAGAGGCTCGCAAGGCAATGCAGGCATGCTGCAAAATATGCTGCATATATGTGTGGATCTTGCTTCAAATATGCTGCTGTGGGGTCGCAAGGGACTTGGGCGATTTTTATATATTTGCATTAGCTAAGCACCCTCGCATCATCCTAAAAAGGCAATAGACCAAAAAAAAATCCCATTTATTCAGCTCAATATCTGGCACATGTATACTACGCATATCTCAATCAAACACGGATCCCAGGTGGCCCCCCGCCCTTCTTCCCTCTAACCATATTCGAGCACAGTCGAGACTTTGGCGCACCAGAGGCAGACGCATCGGATGGGGACGTGGAGGAGGGGGATGCGGAGGAGGTGGGCGCACCAGACGCAGGCCCAGGCACGTGTATGGCGGCGCTGGTACCGGCGGTGTCCGCAGTGTCGGCGGGAGGCGCGCCAGCAGAGGTGGGCGTGGGGACCTTCACCACTCGCCTTGGCTTGGGCCGCTCTGGCTTGGGCGGAAGCGCGGCGTCGGCGTCGGAGTCGGGAGCCGTGTTCTTGTGCATTTTCTTTGACTTCGGCGCCACATCCTCGTTCTCCTCGTCACCCCCAGCGGCCCTCTTGCGCTTCCTAGGCTTTGGCGCGACATCCTCGTTAGCGCCAGCGGCCTTCTTGCGTGTCGGTGCCCGACCAGCTCTGTGCGCAGTGCCGTCATTGGCCTTGGACTTCTTGCGACCTGGTCTATCGTCGCCGTCATCCCGGTGCAGGCGTTTCGCTTCCGTCGCCTTCGACTTGTCGCCAGTGCCTTTGCCGGCCTTTCGCACCTTGCGAGCAAGGAGCAGCAGCCGCTCGCGTATGGATGAGGTGGAGGCGGTGTTCTTCTTGACGGACGTGGTGTTGATAAGCAGGCTAAATGGCCAGCCGTGAAATTCTTCAATTTTACAAGTGCTGTATACCTATTAGCTAAAGAAACTGCTATATACATATCATTACCAAACACGAGCTAGTGTGAGATCCGAGCATGTAGCTAAGGAATTACACGTGTGCCGAAGTCTGGAGCTTCATATAGAGGACGGCCGCCAAGTTGGTCAGAGTTTATGGAAGATACCGTTCTTTAGCTAAAGAGTTCCCAACCATTCTATAATCGAATTGGGGTTTCTCCGCACGTTCCTATCAAGGATATGGTCTTTTATTATCCATCTATGAACTACAACAAGTACCAGGGAGGGTCCAAGGGCGCGAAGGACCAAGAGGAATCAGTACAGGCAGTCCTACGACTGGATGGTTCTAGAAGGAAACCCGATTAGGCATCTGAGAAAGAACCATGTGTGTTACACTTGGCATCGATAGCATCTCGAGGCAGCACATGATGGACCAGAGGTCTGGGTCCTTGCCAAGGCCCGGCAAAGGCTCGCTTTGACCGATGTTTCGGATAAAGTCAGCTAGGCATGCTAATAATAGATTGTTGCATGACCTTGACTGCGGAAACAAGGTGTTGCGATAAGGATCACATGTCTTGGCGACAATAGCTGATAAACCAGGGCGAGACCGCATGGTTTCTGTACCAAATATACCAATTCTTATATTTCTCGGACCTATTTATTAAATCTCTTCCGTATTTATCGCAGAATGTACCAAGAATCAGTTCCATTTAGCCGTGGGCAATATATCTAGCCCATAACCATACCAGATAGAGTTTTATTTCGTTTGTAATATTATTTCCATATATGGGTTCCTACGTAGTATAAATACCCGTAGGATTTCAGTAGGACGCCAGTGGATTCTCCCCTTTCCTGCAACGCTCACGCTGAACCAGTGTGCCATCTTGGACGTGTTGCATCTATTCGGAATACTATTGGGAAGCCTATAAAGTTTCTTTTGTGTGTTATTGTTCAAATATACGTTTTGTTGGATATTATTGCGAGTGACACGTGTTACTAAGGTCTATAAGGCCTGATTTACATGTGGAACAAGTGAGAATAGAATATAAGGCGCATTAGTTCATTGCAACGACGTCCAGTCCGCATTAGCTAAAGAATCATTGAACAAGGCAGATACAAGTCCACCAGGTCTCAAAGGTCCTCTGACCGTCCCAATTGAATCACATTCCATTACATTGCATAAAGACACTTTCCTAAGGTCGATAGATCACGTAAAGCACCTAAGACAGACTTAGATTGTCAAATTGTGTCATTAGCTAAAGAAGCTACATAGATAGTAAAACCTCAAATTGCCACAGTCTAATACTTGACTGGAACCCCGAACCTCACACGTTTGATAGTGGTGTTGTAGTGTTGATTTGGTGTATTTCTGATACTCATTTTGAGTATTTGTGATATATCTTTCACCTGCGGGATTATAGTCAGCGTTTCAGCACCTTGAAACCAAGCTTGTTGTGCTGGATAGTGCAGCATGCCAAGTGAATCCTGCCAGGCAACCTAATGGTTCTGTGTTTGACGTTTATGGTTGGTTTAAGAGCTTTATAGCAGCTTTGACACTCAGTCTTGGGAGTAGACTAGTATCCTTATGTCCCTTAGTCTACATTAGAATATTTCTAATGGTGCTAAAATGCGAAAATTTCAGGCATGAAAAGATCCACACCTTATCAATGGCATGCAGCTTCAACAACAAATTTAATGTCTGTACCCCCTTCAATTCCATAGCATCCTACAACAAAGCAAGCAATCCATACACTGTCAATGCAAGGAGGAGTAGACACACCATTGGTGTGCGAACTGTACCTGCACCATTCTTGAACTCATGACACACCGGTGAAATTGGCACTGCAAATGTCATACAGCAGTGTGAAGTTGCAGTTGCCGGCCCTGACGCTAAGCTGGTACTGCACCTCAGTGCATTCTGTGCAGATGGCACCCAGCTCACAGCCTTTTATGTGGCCCAAGATTCCTCCAGCTCATACTAGGGCTGCACTAATCTTAGCTTCAAGTTTCACATCAGCAGAAGATGTTAATTGAGTATGCCGGTGTTGGAATTGAATGTGCGTGTGTCATGTGAAGCTGACAGCAGCAGTGCTTTTTTGGAACTGCTTGATGTTGAACATAGTTATTCTGATGATACTGACTCAGAATGACAGGCTAGAGACCAGTGTCATAGGTAGACATTGACATATAGTTTGCATCAAAGTCAAGGCAAAGCAGGCTGTGCTTCATGCCAGTGGAGGGCCTGACTCGGATACAACAGCCTTGAGATGCTCTTCATCTGCAAGATATTGACCCAGACCACAGTAAAATAAAGCAGTAGCCTGATATTAATGCACTTCCCAAGTTGAAATTGACTTTCTCAGAGTCACAAAGATCCTGATACTGACCTGATGCTGGGACTCATCTCATAATGTCATCTGGACATGTCTTTCAGCACTTTTTTTGTCTGATGATCTAGGGTAGAGTCACTAGAAGATTGGATCTAAAATTGGGTGGGTCACTGGAAAACAAAAGAAGGTTGGATGGACCCGGACTCCTGCATGATTAAGCATGAATCCACATGGAATATTTCAGGCACTTGAATGATCAAAGTAAAGGTCCGAGCCATTGTGGCTGGCCACCAAATGGAGTTGGCTCCAGTGATGCACATTGGCCTCAAGCTCACCAGGTCAAGCCCTTGAATGACACTGGGCTTCAGAGAGGCCTCCTAAGATTGTCTAAGCCAAATGATCCCACACCATCCCAACTGCGAAGCCCCAACACCGGGGGCAAAGGTCCATGCACCTGTAAGCCAGGTGCGTGGAACACATGTGTTTGGTAGTTACTCAGCTTCCATACCTCTTTGACCAACAGCACTTATGACAGGAAAAAGGGAGGCTTTTTCCTCAGCGTGGGGTGGACAAAGCCTCCCTTTGTCCTGCCCCAATCACCTTTATCAACTGTTTTAGTGCATGTGAGTACATGCACTCCAACATCCCTTCCATGCACCTGAAAGCCAGGTGCATCAACCTTTGCCTCCAGTGCAAACACAGCTTACATCCCTCCCATACAATGAATCCGATAGAATCAGATGTGGTGGTACATTAAAATGTGCAATGTGCAATGAAAGAGCAAAGGTGTAGGTGTGCCATGTCTATTATAATTATCAATTGGTGCAATTAGCAAATGCATAAATCGTAGCTGTGATTGTGTGCCGGGTATCATAGGAGCCGAGGCCGATGCTATCACAGGAGCTGAGGCTAGTGCATCCTCTGCATCTGAACAGATCGTTGGCTTGGAGACATGGATATGTATGTCATTCATGGGTGGTACAATGCCTTGTTGGAAATGCTCACAGACTCACACCACACAGTGCACTCCATCTTCACTTCAACCTACGCCCAAAGAAAAATGTCAGTGCTCATCCAAAGATGCTCCCAGACTCTATTTTATTCACCTTGTGCATCTTGAAAGCCTGGTGGTCATGGTAATCATACATTGGTGGCTAAACATTATCTTAGATCTGCTGCAGGAAAGAAGAAAGAAAAAAAATACAGCAGTGTACTGGCACTGTGAGTGCTGATTTGGCTGCATACAGTGTGACCAGGGCACAATTCAGGAAATGCATATAATAGTTCACAAGGTGGTCTGACAATGGGTTGAAGTGGATCCCTGGTCACCTGAACACATCTCCTGGCATGTTGAGTAGCACCAGGAGCGAGTTTGCGTACACTGCCAACATGAAATAATAAAATGAATCTTGCTTTCCATTCCTGGCATAATGAACAAATGTACGGTTACGGATCACAAAGTACAGGCTTAAGGAGAGACTTGAGCCTCGTAGCATGCCAAAAGAAGTATCTCTCCATTGTGTACCTGATGGTAGCCATGCTGGCTCATCCAGTCACATATTTGGCTTGGTTTTCACCCAGCTGAGAGCTCGCAGTCTATACTACTCAACTCATGGATAGTGAATCATTGTTATCAATACTTGTTGAATGCTCAAATTCTCCCCGTCTTGCATTTGCACAACGACCTGACAATTCTTCCTCCAATTCAGGAAGTTTCAGGAATTTCCTACTGCACATGTCTTTGCATTGTGAGGAGACAAAAACAATTCTTGGGGTCAACTCTGCAAGACAGTGGTGGCCTGCCACAATTCCAAGCCTTTCTGTCTCATTGTGAGGTGTGGAGGTGATATATGAACCACACCCCACTCGTGTCTGGAATCCCAATCAAAAAAGAGATTAGACTACAGTAAATTCTCTTCAACACATTGAGCAAGCTGTTTGGCAAACACTTCTGCCTCCTGCAATGAAAACCTCCAAACACTGGCATGCCTGAGTCTAGTGAGAATGTTCCTGCTCTTCTTAATCTCCTCCATGATCACTGCTATTTGAGAGTGGATTGAAAGAAACTTCTCTTGCACAGGGCCTGCATGATGCTCAAGAAAGGACTTTATGGCCGTGATCCAGTGACTGGAAGTGGTGGTGACTTCGGTCTGCACTGCATGCATCACTACCAACACCACTGCAAATGATGGTGGGGATAGAATAAAGGCAGAATAAGTGGAACGCACAAGCAGTGAGGGTTAACACTTCGGTGTCATTGAGGCTCTTCAGAAAGATGCTCAGGCCAGGGTGTATGAGGAGTGTAGAAATGTAAATACCGGGTTATATTCATGAAACAGTGGAGAAAGCAAATCTTGGAGATGAGTGGTTTGATGCTGCCTGGAGGTCAGGAAATACTGAGGAAGTGACTGGCTATGTGGTGCCTCACATCCTATGTGGGAACAGCCAAAGACAGGTGAGCAGAGGGAGGACACAGACAGAGAGGGCATGGAACTCACAAGCTGCGGAGGCACAGTCGAGGGCTGGTCAGCAGAGGGAGGACACAGACAGAGAGGGCATGGAACTCACATCCTGCAGAGGCATGGTCGAGGGCTGGTCAGCAGAGGGAGGACACAGACATAGAGGGCATGGAACTCACACACTGTGGAGGCACGGTCGACGGCTGGTCAGCGGAGGGAGGACACAGACATAGAGGGCATGGAACTCACAAGCTGTGGAGGCACGATTGAGGGCTGGTCAGCGGAGGGAGGACACAGACATAGAGGGCATGGAACTCACACGCTGTGGAGGCATGGTCGAGGACTGGTCAGCAGAGGGAGGACACAGACAGAGAGGGCATGGAACTCACACGCTGTGGAGGCACGGTCGACGGCTGGTCAGCGGAGGGAGGACACAGACATAGAGGGCATGGAACTCACAAGCTGTGGAGGCACGATCGAGGGCTGGTCAGCGGAGGGAGGACACAGACATAGAGGGCATGGAACTCACACGCTGTGGAGGCATGGTCGAGGACTGGTCAGCAGAGGGAGGACACAGACAGAGAAGGCATGGAACTCACATACTGCAGAGGCATGGTCGAGGGCTGGTCAGCAGAGGGATGACACAGACAGAGAAGGCATGGAACTCACATACTGCAGAGGCACGGTCGAGGGCTGGTCAGCAGAGGGAGAACACAGACAAAGAGGGCATGGAACTCACACGCTGTGGAGGCACGGTCGAGGGCTGGTCAGCGGAGGGAGGACACAGACAGAGAGGGCATGGAACTCACATCCTGCAGAGGCATGGTCGAGGGCTGGTCAGCAGAGGGAGGACACAGACATAGAGGGCATGGAACTCACACGCTGTGGAGGCACGGTCGAGGGCTGGTCAGCGGAGGGAGGACACAGACATAGAGGGCATGGAACTCACACTCTGTGGAGGCACGGTCAGTGAAGGGAGGACACAGACAGAGAGGGCATGGAACTCACATACTGCGGAGGCACGGTCGAGGGCTGGTCAGCGGAGGGAGGGCACAGACATAGAGGGCATGGAACTCACATCCTGAAGAGGCATGGTCAAGGGCTGGTCAGCAGAGGGAGGACACAGACAGAGAGGGCATGGAACTCACATCCTGCAGAGGCATGGTCGAGGGCTGGTCAGCAGAGGGAGGACACAGACATAGAGGGCATGGAACTCACATACTGTGGAGGCACAGTCGAGGGCTGGTCAGCGGAGGGAGGGCACAGACATAGAGGGCATGGAACTCACATCCTGAAGAGGCATGGTCAAGGGCTGGTCAGCAGAGGGAGGACACAGACAGAGAGGGCATGGAACTCACATCCTGCGGAGGCATGGTCAAGGGCTGGTCAGCAGAGGGAGGACACAGACAGAGAGGGCATGGAACTCACATCCTGCGGAGGCATGGTCGAGGGCTGGTCAGCAGAGGGAGGACACAGACAGAGAGGGCATGGAACTCACATCCTGCAGAGGCATGGTCGAGGGCTGGTCAGCA
The DNA here is from genome assembly GCA_029281465.1 of Mycena epipterygia. Classification (NCBI taxonomy): domain Eukaryota; kingdom Fungi; phylum Basidiomycota; class Agaricomycetes; order Agaricales; family Mycenaceae; genus Mycena; species Mycena epipterygia. The sequence goes on along the minus strand of JARJCQ010000044.1, from coordinate 1,367 downwards.
GAGGGAGGACACAGACAGAGATGGCATGGAACTCACATACTGCAGAGGCACGGTCAAGGGCTGGTCAGCAGAGGGAGAACACAGACATAGAGGGCATGGAACTCACACGCTGTGGAGGCACGGTCGAGGGCTGGTCAGCGGAGGGAGGACACAGACAGAGAGGGCATGGAACTCACATCCTGCAGAGGCATGGTCGAGGGCTGGTCAGCAGAGGGAGGACACAGACATAGAGGGCATGGAACTCACACGCTGTGGAGGCACGGTCGAGGGCTGGTCAGCGGAGGGAGGACACAGACATAGAGGGCATGGAACTCACACTCTGTGGAGGCACGGTCAGTGAAGGGAGGACACAGACAGAGAGGGCATGGAACTCACATACTGCGGAGGCACGGTCGAGGGCTGGTCAGCGGAGGGAGGACACAGACAGAGAGGGCCCGGAACTCACATACTGCAGAGGTGTGGTCAAGACCAGGTGAGCAGAGGAAGGAAACATGCAGAGATGGGACAGAACTCACAGGCTGCAGTGATGTGGCGAAGCACAGGTGAGCAGAGGGACAATGTGAACAGATAAATTCTTACCATCTACATCTATCAATGGTTGCCTGTACCCTCAATCATTGTCACTCACCATATCTTCAACAATGTTTGCTATCATTCTATGTGTGTCAGGTTTATCCAACCCGAGTTTGATCCCCTCCGACTCTGCCAATCCTCAAGGTCAACAATCTCAACAGAAGCACACAACAATTCATTTACCATGGTTGCCCTGCAACATCCTGTTTAAATTGGTTCAGTACTCTTTCATCTATCAAGTGAGCCCTTCTTACCAATAGATGTGCCAAAATCCATGCCTCAACAGATTCCAGCCCCACACTGCTGATAACAATGTCTTGATCCTAGGCCCAGTCAAACTCTTCTCCGTCAAATTGATGAGTTGTTTGCATGCATTGTCTTGTATCAACTGTACACGCTCCATCCCTGTGCACGAGCCAAATTAGAAGGCCTGCAACACCGAGCCAACAAAGACATACCACTAGTTGTCAGGAATGCCACAGCATCATTTGGTAAGCTCAAGTGCCTCAGCTCCCCCTCAAGCTTGTTCACACGGGTGGTAATGTCAAGGTCTGCCTTCTCACGGGCTTCCTTCTTCATGGACCGGGTGACAGTGATTTCCGGCTGATCCTTCATGAGCTGGTCGATGATCCATGATGTTTCCTTGACCACAGCACCATCGCGTTTTGTAAATATCACAACCAGTGGAGCTGTGTGATTGTCAGAACAGAGACTCAATGACTTTGTTGCTGCTCACTCGCTCCCTTCGACCAACGAAAAACTGCGCTCTCCCCCTCAAATAACTCACGAGACTC